>CM035597.1:1108943-1166300 GCA_020423425.1 Chrysopa pallens | reverse complement strand
ATCAATCCATTTAACAAAATAATAAGTTTCTTTATCCCTAAAATAAGAAGTATCCGCATAAACAGCAATCCCTTTGTTAATAACAACCATATAAGAAAAAATAAAAGCTTTGTTCTCTTCCGGTAAATCAGAACAAATCAAAATTTCATTTACCTGTTCAAAAAATTCTTTAATAATATTCTCTGAGTCAACCAAATTTACATCCTTCTCTTTAATCAAATTAATTACACTAAAATTCTTAGGAAACAAAAAAGAATTCAAATAAACCAAAGTTTCTTTTGGAAAACTCATAAAATTTTTTAAATATTTTAAAAATAAATCTAATTTCTTTTTCATAACAAAAATATTTAAATCTTCTGAGTTAAAATATTTTTTGATGTTTTCTTTGAAAAGTTCTTTTATCTCTGAAGAAAGGTTCCAATCTAAGGTTATTGGATTTATTTTAGAAAGTATTTCATTCTGGCTCATAAAAACACACTCTAAGGAAAGTAAATTGAAATGGAAATGGGTGTCTTTTTTTGTTTCATTTTTTTCTTGGAATAGTTTTATGCAAAATAAAAATTTTAACAAATTTTCTATGTTCAAAAAAATTTGATTCTTTTTCTCAAAAGAATCAGAAGAAGAGTGTTTTGATGGTATTATTAATGATTCATACATGGTAAGTATTTGCTTGTAAGTCTCTTCTGATATATTTTCTATTCTTTTCTCTACCAAGATATTAAAATACTCTTCCAAGTTACTTGTATCACAAATACTTTTATAATCTACATTAATTATGTAATTAAATATTTCTAAATTTTCTTTAATTATTTCTTTAATCTCTTTCTTCTTTTTTTCTATTTCTTCTTCTAATTTTTTTCTAGTTTTTCTCAATAAGTAAATTTTTTCTGATGATGCTATTATTTCTTGCATAGGGTAATATTAAAAATAAACATTTATAAAAATAATTTAAAATAAGAAATTATTTGAATTAATATTTATTAATGCAAATATTAAAAATAAACAAAAATAATTAAATATAAATAAAAATAAATATTTATTTGAATTAATATTTATTAATGCAAATATAAAAAATAAATAAAAATAATTAAATATAATTAAAAATAAATAATTTTTTGAATTAATATTTATTTTTTATGTATCAAATATTAAAAAATATGTTAATTTGATTTTAAAAATAAATAAATAATATAAAAAAGAAAAATAATAAATAATATTAAAAAAATCAATTTTAATTTTAAAAATAAAAATAATACATAAACCTTAACTCCTTTTATTTATCAGAGTACATTTCATCAATCTCTTTCTGTAAACACTTTTCTAAAAAATTTCTCTTCTTTTTACCTGTAGGAGTAATTACCTCACCAAAATCACTAAATGGCTTCCTTCTTACATAAACCTTCCTTGGTATTTCATACCTAGGAATCTTTTTCTCAGACACTGCCTTATTCCCAATCTCTAATATCTTATTAATCACATCCTCAGAAGAAATATTCTGAGTGCAAACAACCACTGCCACTATAAAATCAGCAGAAGACTTTCCTGTTATGAAAATATCATCAATCAATGAATTCATGTAAATATTTTCTACTTTCTCTGGGACAATATATTCACCTTGGCTGGTTTTAAATATTTCTTTATGTCTTCCTACTATTTTAAACAATTTATTGTTTACTTCACCAATGTCACCAGTCTTAAACCAACCATCCTCAAAAGATTCTTTGGTTGCTTCTTCATTTTTGTAATAACCTTTAAAAACATTTTCTCCTTTTACCAAGATTTCAAATTTATTTTCTTCTCTTGGTGCCAATTTTATTAAATTGGAAGGAAAGGGAATACCAACAGTGTCAATGGTGATTTCTTCCATAGGTGCTACAATACAAGCAGCCGTAGTTTCAGTTTGACCATACCCCTGGAAAATTTTGCATGAAAAACAAGCTTGTAAAAATTTAACAGTGTCAACTGAAATAGGGGCTGCTCCACTGAGCATAGCTCTAATTTTACCTCCAAACTGCTTTTTTACTTTGTTAAATATAAAACCATCCAAAAGAGATGAGTAATAGCCAAACCTTTGCCAAAAATATTTCCATTGTAAAGCTCTCCTAAAAACAAACTGTGCTAAAAACCCTTTTTTCTTCACTTCTTCCATTATTTTATCTTTAAAAACATTAAACACTCTCGGGACACCAGCAACAAAAGTAGGTTGTACAATTTTATAATCATTTCCCAATTCTTTAATATTACCTCTGTAAAATGCCACTTTTCCTCCCAAAGAAATAGCAGTCAAAAAAACTATTCTTTCAAAAATATGTGTCAAAGGCAAATAAGAAATCAAAACATCCTCTTCTGTTAATTTGTAGTAACTAAACTTAGCCGTATGTCTTTGAAAAGCAGAAATTGTGGAAATAAAATTCTTATTGGTTAAAATTACACCTTTTGGTAAACCAGTCGTACCAGAAGTGTAACAAAGTGTGCAAGTATCTTCATTTTTAGGATAGTAATCCTTTTCTTTTAGTTCATCTATAAAATTATCAATCTGTTCATGTGAAAAATTTGATTTTTCTCTCAAAATATCCTTTAAGAAATGTACTTTTATTCCCATTGCTTCTAATTCGTTCTGATTTTCTAAATTATCAAAAACAATCAAATGTTTAAGAAAAGAAGAAGGTTCTTTTTTTAAAATTTCATTGTAAAGTGAATCTGCTTTCTCTCCGCTCAAAAAACAAAGTTTCATTTCTGTTTGATCTAAAACATGTCTGACAGCTGTAACCCCAAAAGTAGAATAAAGGGGTGAAGAAATGGCACCTAAGCTGTGAATTACATGCTCAGCTAAGATCCATTCATATCTATTGATTGAGTAAATACCAATAATATCCTTTGGTTCTACCAATTCTCTCAAATACTCATTGATTTTCATCAAATCATTCATCACATTAGAACTTGTCTTCCAATTAACCTCTCCTTCTACGATAGTACCATAAAGTTTTCCTTCTTTGTTCTTTAAATATTTGTTAAACAGTATTTCTAGTACAGTGGTAGATCCATCTGGGCTGTTTTTTACTACTGGTATGTATTGTTCATGTTTGTAGTATTCTCCATTAAATTCCATTTTTGTTTTTTGTATGGGCATTTTTTAAATATTAAACATTTTTTATTGGTAAATTAAAATATTTTTTTCAAACATTAAAGTTTCATTTTAATAAAAAATTAAAATATTTTTTTTAATTAAAATTAATTTAACTTAAAAAAGCAATCATCAAATAAAATAAAAAAACTTAATTTTAATAAAAATTAATTAAAAATAAAAAAATTTTCATAAAAAAGCCACCTATGGGGATCGAACCCATGATCTCCAGTTTACAAGACTGGCGCTTTACCACTAAGCTAAGGTGGCTACCAGTTATGCAATAAACTAAAATAAAACATTACTTTTTAGTTATTTTTTTAAAAAAATGAATCAAAACAGGAAAAAAGAAAGGTAAGAATATTCCTAAATTGTACATATCAGAATAATACAAAAAATACTTTTTTGGTTTAATTTCTAAATTATTCCACAATCCTAAAACCATTTTAAAATTCTTTAAAGAATATCCTTCTTCAATTAGTTGTAATAATAAATTATATTTAAAGTAATCATGAAAGATTATTAATTTACGTATTATTTTCCAGAATTCGTATTCCTCTCCCTCTAAATTTATTCCTTGTATTTTTTGATTAAATGTTTTATTTAAATGGTTAAAATTGTATTTATTTATAAAATAAGAAAGTATTTCTTTACTAAATGAATCTACTATGATTAAAAAAAGAGATAAAATATACATTAAAGGTAAATGGTATTTC
Organism: Chrysopa pallens; assembly: GCA_020423425.1. NCBI lineage: Eukaryota > Metazoa > Arthropoda > Insecta > Neuroptera > Chrysopidae > Chrysopa > Chrysopa pallens. Next base: position 1,162,460 of record CM035597.1, on the reverse strand, counting down.
TTATTCATAAGGTAAATAAAATAAATAAAAATTTATTAAAAATTTATTAAATTATTAAAAATAAATTATTAAAAATAAAATATTAAAAATTAAAAACATATAAAATAAAAACACAAAAACATAAAAAAGTAGAAAAATAGAAATAAATCAAAAATAGAAATAAATCAAAAATAGAAATAAATCAAAAATAGAAAAAGCTGGTATAAAAATAGAAAAATAGAAAAATAGAAAAATAGAAAAATAGAAAAATAGAAAAATAGAAAAATAGAAAAATAGAAAAATAGAAAAATAGAAAAATAGAAAAATAGAAAAATAGAAAAATAGAAAAATAGAAAAATAGAAAAATAGAAAAATAGAAAAATAGAAAAATAGAAAAATAGAAAAATAGAAATATTAGCGGTTAAAAAATCTAGAGGTAGACCGAACAATATAAAGCCAGGGAGCGCATTGAAAAAGGAATAAATAATATCTTTAAATGTATTTTATATTATTTTTTATTTTTATTTTGTAAATTATACTATTTTTTAAGCAAAATTTTATATTATTTATTCAAAATTTGTCTATAAAATAGGTTTGGTGGAATGTACATATTTTTTGGTGTATTTTATATAGTAAAAAAACATATTTTGGTGGAAATGTATTATTTTGAAAAAAATTAAAATATTCTAAAAAAAAATTAAATATTTTGAAATTAAAAAAATACACAGCCAATAGAAAAATAGAAAAATAGAAACGAAGAAATAAATTAAAAAAAAAATAAAATATTAAAAATATTAAAAATATATTAAATATTAAAATAAAATCTTAGTAAATGATAGAAAATAACATTACTTAATTTAAATTAAAAATATTAATATAATGTTTTAAAGGAGAAAATATAAAATTTTTTTACTATAACCCTTTTATTTTGATTGGTTAATTTGTTAATATTATTAATTTAAAAAATAAGAATCAATGTTAGAAAAAGACTATTTTTCAATTTTAAATCTTCCTAAAAAATATGACGTATGTAAAACAAACTTGGATAAAAATTATATTACTCTCTCAAAAACAACAAAAGATCCTGCTTTACTAAACGAAGCATACACAACTTTAAAAGATGATTACAAAAGAGCAAATCTTTTTTTAGATCTTAATGAAAAGAGCACTGATAAAATATCAGCTGACTTTTTAAGTTATATTATTGACTTAGAAGAAAAAATAGAGAAAAGTGATTTTGACAGTTTAAAATTTTATAAAAATTTGTTAGAAAATAAAATTAAAGAATGTAAAACAAATTACAATGACAAATCTTTTTTAAAAAAATGGAAATATTTTTTAAGATTAGAAAAGTTTGTTGAAGAGAAATTGGAGGAGTATGAATAAATTTATTGAATTTTTTTCTTAAAATGGAGGGTCTGTGGCCTAACGGTTAGGGCGCCTGACTACGGATCAGGAGATTACGGGTTCAAATCCCGTCAGGCTCGTTTTTAAAAAATATCTTCACTCACATTAAAATGCTTTATAAACTCATTCACTTCTACACAAAAACAATCTGACAGTTCAACAATCCATTGTTTTATTTTTAATTCAATAATTTCTAAATTAAAATATTCTTTCTTGTATTTCTTTAAAAATACTTGAAAAGATTCTTTTAATTCTTTTAATTCAACATTTTTACTTTCTAAAATAAGAAATTCAAAAATATTCAATTTTTTTAAAACTGAAGCACATTTTTTATCAACCAAAAATAAAACTACTTCTTTGTAAATGTTAATTTTTCTTTGTATGATTTGTAAAGAAGGAAAGGTTTTAAATTCTATCTCGTTGAGCAAAACATCTAAAAGATCTTCTTTGTAAAGGTTTAACATGTAAAAAGAAGCTTTTTCTAGAAGAATGGGTAAGTTTTTGTTTAAACAATCTTTATTTTCTTTGTCAACCAAGCATTCTTGAAAATATTTGTACTCTTTTACAAATTTAATGTCATTTTTCACTTCTAATTCATTTGATTTTTCTTCTTCTATTTTATGCACTTTCTTTTCTAAAATATTGTCAGTTATTTTCTGAGCTTGCAAAACAAATACAGGATTAAGACTGGAAAGGAAAGAAGAACAAGCTGAGAATATTTTGCCTGCACATTCTTTTGACATTTTTGTAGGTAAGAATTTTAATAGTAATTCACTGTAAAAAATGTTATCTTCGTTTGAAAATGCTTCAGAATATTTTTGTACCAAATATTCAACCATTTCTTCTTTGTTGATATTTTCATCAAATTCTATATTTTCACTCTTTAAATTTTTATTTTCTAAGTCTTTCTTTGAGAATATTTTCATTTTTTAGAGAAAATTTAAAAAATAATTTATTTAAATTAAATAATTTTTTTAAATTAAATTATTTTAAATTTTAAATTTTATTTTTACTTATTCAACAAAAGAATGTTTATATTAGTTATTTTTTATAAAATTACTTTCCTTGGTTTATGCATATTTAAACCATTCCCTTGTATTATTAACTACTTAATTTTCCTTTATGTTTAATAAAAAAATATTTATTTTTTAACTTTTATTTCTCCAGAAAACACTCTTTCAGAATACATAACCCTGTTTACTGCCATTATATTTTTAATAAATTCTGGTAAAACAAACAAATCAATCCCACTTAACCTTGAAAACAACCTAAAATCTAAATTTGCTAATAAATTTTTGTAAAATTCTAATTCTAATTTAATATCTTTCATTGAATCAGGATGCTTTTTATTGATGTGTGTTCTTACAAAATTTAATCCACTAAATTCTTTAGAACACAATTTACAGCCATAAACTTCGATGTCTTTCTTTTCTACAAATTTGTCAATGTCATTTTCAATAAAATCTGAGGTAAAATCAGTGGCAATTTTATTAAAATTTTCAAAAAGGTGGAAAATAGAAATACTTCTCTCAAAAATATTTTGTTCATTTGTGTTAACTAAGCTTTCTTCTGAGAAAATATGATCCTTACCACATTTTAAATTCATTTCCATAAAAGAATCAAATTGTTTGACACAATAATAACAGAATAAAAATACTTTTCTTAAAAATGTAATATAAAAGTACAATTCATTTTGAGATTCTTTGGCAATTTTTTCTAAAAAGTTAAAAAATGACACTCCTTCGATTATTTCTTCAGACAAATTGTAAAAATCAGAAAAAATTTTTAAAATTAATTTGACATTTTTTAAATCATCTTTTGTTTTTAAATTTGATTTTTTTATATTTTCTTCTAAAATAATTGGCTCAAATTTTAAATTACTTTGTTGAGCAAATGAATTCATAAAATTCAATGATTCATTTAAATCACTTTTTACTGAAATAATGCCATTTCTTACTAAAATTTTATCTTTTAAACTAAGAAATAAATTAAATTCTTGAAAATTTAAACATTTTTCACAAACCTCTTTTACTTCTTTGTCAGGTAAATTTTCATTTATTTCCTTCACTAAAATATTATTTTTATAAAAAGGTTCTTCTTTTTTGGATAAAAAATTAAAAAACCTTTCTTTAAAATCATTTCTCTTTTCACAATACCTTTGCTTAAACCAAGCTATATCTTTGTAATTTTTAAAAATAAAATTAATTCTCTTCTTGTAAAATACTTTAAGGTATTCGATGTAATCTACTCTTGGTAATGCTCTGTTTTTCTCTTCTTTTGTTAAAACTAAGTCTTGGTTAATGTAAAAATAGTAATCTTTGAAAATTTCTTTGGTCTCTTCTTTCATGCAAGGATGTTACAAATTTTTATTTAATTTATAAAAATAAAAATTTAATTTTTAATAAATAAAAATACCCACAATGCTACTTTTAAAGAAATGCATAAAAAAACAAACAGCACCTTTATGCTTAACAAAATTTATTTACGAAAAAAATGCTTGTATAGCATTAAGTTATGGCACAAGAATAGAAATTCACTCGTATGTAAACGAACATATCAAAACCATAGATGTAAATAGTGCAGCTTTACTTCTAACTTATGCGTTTAAAAGAGAAGATGAAACCCTTTTTGTGGTTTCAGCTGACAACACTTTTTCTTTGATAAAAAACGACAAAATAATTCAGAAAGATGCTTTGTTTGATGAATATAAACATGAAATGAGGCCTATAAGCCTTTTTAGAACAGATTCTTTGATTGTCATCCTCTTTACTCACAACAAAATAGTTTTAGCCAACCAAAAAGATAAAAAAATAATAATTAATAATTTATTTAATTATTACAATAATTATGAAATAAAAGACATTAAGGAAAGAAATAATAAAATATATTTGTTAATAAAAGACCTGGACAAGAAAATTTACGTGTCAAATTTAATGGTCAGACAAAACTCTAATGAGATATTTTATGCAAATATAGAAAATTTACCAGCAGAGACTGAAAAAATAGCATTTTACAAAAATAAGCTGATTTTATTTATGAATAATTCTATAGGTATTTTTGAGGACAATAAGTTAGAATATGAAACTAATTTTGCTAACACAAATGTCATTCACTCAGTAGAATTGGAAAACAATCTGTTACTTTTTATGGAAAATGGAGAAATAATAGACATCCATGTTTCTTACGCTATTTTTATAAATGAAATTTACAAATTTAAAGATAAAATTGTAAATGTGATAAATTTAGAAGCAGGGTTATTTTTTGGAGTGTTACTTTTTAAAGGAGAAATTTATTTTAAATTTACTGACAGGATACAAATTTTAGATAAAAGAAAAGAAACAAAATTATTGAAATTGCATGAAAATTTCAAAATACAAACAGAAAAAAATGAAAAAATATGTAAATTTCAGTTAAAAAGTGAAGTAAAACATTTCATAAATGTAGAATGTAAAATCAAAAAGATTTGGGCAACTAAAGATTTCTTATTTATTTCTTCTTTAGATAAAACTTCAGTCTATGATTTAATAAAAAAAGAATTTGTGAAGGAATTTGATGATGTAAAAAATGTTAAAAAAATAAAAAAAGAAATAAAATTAAACACAAATAATTTAATAATTACCCTTACAGAAAATAACCAATGGATTTTTAAAGAGAGTGATACAATTTTATTAAGTGACTATTACAAACATTCTTCTTTGTTTTACCATGGAGATAAAATTACTTTACACAAAAAAAACACTCTTATTGGCACAACAAAAGTACCCACAAACATTTCATGTGTTTTACTAACTAACTTTATTTTTCTTTCCTCTTTTGACTCAATCTGTTATTTTTATGATTTAAATTTACAATTTGTTTACAAATGTAAATTTCTTTCAGTGATTTCCTACATTTCTTCTAAAAATAATTTTTATTTTCTTACATCACAAAATGAAATTTACCAAATAAAAAAAGAAGATTTTTTACCAATCAGAAAAATAAAGAAAAAATTAATTTACAGGAATGAAACTTACATAGACAATTTTATTAAAGTAGAAGGATTTATTGTTATTAATGGAAAGAATCCTAAGATTATAAACTTAAAAAATAAATTAGTTTATGATTTTAATAACAAAGAAATCAGTGATTTAACACAAACAAAAGAGAATATTTTTATGAGCTCAGAAGAAAATATTTATTTTTGCGAAAAGAAATTTTATGGAAATTCTAAGTTAACCAAATTACCAAAGGTAAAAGAAGTAAAAATTGATAAAAAAAGAATAATCTACAAAATTAATGGGAAAGAAATATTTTCTCAGAAAATGAAAGAAAATTTTTTTAATTTTTTCATTGTAAATGATTTAATTTTGGTAAGTTATAATTCTAAAGAATATTCACAATTAATACTTTACAAAATAAAAGAAGGAATAAAAGAAATTTACAAAGTAACACACTCTTCAATTAATAAAATAATAAATTATAAAGAAATAATCTTAGTAGATTATTTTACTAAGTTTATTATTTACAGAGTGAAAAAGAATGAATTAATAAAAGAGAGTGAATATTCGTTAGAATATTTTACTAACCCTCATTACATTATAAATGATAAATTTATTTTTATTTATGACAAGAAAAGTAATTTACTTTTACAATTAGAGAATGAAAATATAAAAGAAATTTATAAATTTAATATAAAATCAATTCAACTGAGTGTATTTTACAAGGATGGCTTATTAATTTACAATGAGAAATTCTTTGTAATTTTTATAAATTTAAAAGATTTTAAAGTAAAAAGTATTACACAAATAGAAAATGAGTTTATTTCTTTTGTTGAGCACAAAATTAATGAAAGATCAATTTATTACCTTACAAATTACAATGAGATTGGTTTGATAACAAAATATAAATTTAATTCAAAAGAAAAAAAAGCACTTATTTTGATTTATAATTTTATAAAAGAGAAATTTAAATCAAATCATAAATTTGAAAGGAATTTTATTGACTTGGATCTTATTCTTCATAATTGGAATGATAAGTTTATTAAAGAGATAGGGTTAGAAGATAGAAGAGTAAAGTGTTTGATAGAAAAGTGTGAGAGAATGTTTTAAGAGTGGGAAAAATATAAATTAAATATTAAAAAATATATTATTATTTGTTACAAATTAAAAATTATATTTTTTTTTGATTTTAAAAAAATAAAATGATGTAAAAAATAATTGTATTATTTTTAACGTACAAATGTTTTAAAATAATTTTTAATTTGAAACCTTGTTTCAAAATAAATACCTAAACAACTAAAATCACTTACCAAATGACAGAAAGAGCAATAGTCATCCTCAGATTAAAAGATAACATCCCAGAAGAAAAAAGAATTTGGCAAATAAAAGATAATAAACTATACCAAATAAAAAATAACACATCAATCTCGTATACCTGTTTTGATTATGTGGTTGATAAAAAAACCAATAAACAATTGTTCGAAGCTTATTTCGAAAAATCTGTAGATGAAGTTTGTTCGGGTATTAACCTAACAATCTTTGCTTATGGTCAAACTGGTTCTGGTAAAACTCATTCAATGTTCGGTAACGAAAAGGAAAAAGGGATAATTTATTATTCACTTAAAAAATTGCTTACCAAAATTAAAGAACTAAAAATTAGTTTTATAGAAATTTATAACGAAAAAATATTTGATTTAATTGATCCTAAAAGAAAAGTTTGTTTGTACAACGTATTTAATGAACCAAACTTAACAGGTAATTCAGTTTTAAGGATCACTAAAGTTGAAGAAATAGAAGAATTAATAAAGAAATGTGAGGTAAATAGAAAGACAAGTGTTACTGAGTATAATCAAAGAAGTAGTAGATCACATACTTTTTTTGAGATTTCTTTTGAATTGAATGATAAAAAAGTAATATTTAATTTAATTGACTTGGCGGGAAGTGAAAAGGCATCCTCTGATTTGGAAAGAAGAAAGGAAGGATCGTTTATTAACAAAAGCTTGCTTTCTTTAGGAACAGTTATAAACAATTTAAGTAAAAAAGATTATACTTCTTTTAGAGAATCAAAATTAACAAGATTGTTACAGCCCAGTATGGAAGGAAATTCTAATTTGATCGCATTATGTTTGATTAATCCGCAAGAAGATTGCTCAGATGAATCAGTTTCTACTCTTAATTTTGCTAGCAGGGTTGGTAAAATTAGGTTTACCAAGAAAGTAGAAGAATACAGCTCAGTAGAAAATGACAATTTTTATTTGTTGTGTGAGAAATGCAAAAGCACTTTTGTTAACAAATCAGATTTACCCATCGAAAACAGAATTATTGACAAATCAAATCAATCAAACAACCAATCAAACATCACTGATATAAAACAAACCTTAGAAATAAAAGAAGAAAGCAAATTTACGGAAATGAAAAAACAAAGAACAAAACTTGAAATGTCAGTTTTAGAATACAAAAACACTTTGCAAAATGATTTAATAAACAAACAAGAAGAGAAGAATGTTAAAAATGAAGAAATAATTGTTACAAAAGAAAATGTTTCAGAGGATTTTCAAGAGAAAACAGGTGTGTTAGAAGTAACGAATATTAGATCAGAGAATGATACTCCCAATAAAGAACCTAATACACTTAATACAAATAATGAAATATTATATTTTAGTCCTTCACACGAAGAACCAATAGATATTTTTAATATTTATTTTACCGATGATTCTAAAACATCTTATTTTAATGAAATAACTACTTCAAAAAAGAAAGGAAGGATTGAAGAAAAGGTGGAATATTTGACAAAGAAGATTAATTTATATCAGGAAAGAGTGGATGAATTGGAAAAGGCTGTTTATGATTTGATATCAAATGATATTGACAATAATCAAAAGAATATGTTCAATCTTGAAAAAAAGATGTTTTATTGTAAAAATAAGATATTAGATAATCAATATGAAGATTTTTTTAATTAAAATTGTAAATTTTAATTATTAAATTTTGTATATTTAAATATTAGTTTGATAAATTTTATATGAATGTTTATCTTTTGTTAAGTGAATAAATATTCTTAATCTTTATACCTTAAATCGAATATTTATATCTCAAATTGATTTTTTATCACATTATTAAAAAAACTCAATATTTAATGATTTTTCTATTGCCTAAGGATGTGAAATTTGTAAAAAGATCTATCACTATACCTTCTATATATAATTAATACCTATTTACAAAGAAACATATGGTAAAACATGTTTCTAAATAATAGGAAATGAGCAAAATATTATATCCTTTATCATCTGAAAATACACGAAAAAATATTTTAGAGAAAATTACATCTATAATTCTCAAATGCTCGGTAGATAACTTTTTTAAGGTGAGTAAAGAGTATTAAATGTACAATAATCAGAAAATGTTTGAATTTTTTTAGTAAAGACCTTATTTATAAGAAATAAAATAAAATTAATATGTATATCAAAATTTAGTAACTATAGTTCTAAAATCTCAATAATTCGTTGCAGAGTGCATGGGGTTTTAATTTTTAGATGTTCTCTTATAATCCTCAAAAAACAAAGGTATGCAAAAAGAAGATAAAAATATAAGCTTTGAGTTATATTTGTTGTAACCTCTATAACAAAACTAAAGGTTCGATTCTCACTAGTGTTATTTTTTTAAAATATATAAATAATAATTAATAAGGGTCTATGAAATCATCAATAAATAAAAACAAACAAAAAAAACATTTCTTTTGGATCAATTTATCTAAACCACCAGGTGTTTAGATTATATCCCCAGAGATTTAGCAATATTAAAAACGAAATAACTTTCTTTATTTTGTATTTTTGTTTAAATTTTAATATTTTTTTTAATTTAAAGCGGGATCGACAACTTTGTTGTAATAAAGGGCTCAAAAATAATTTTAAAAGTTTTAGAAAGCGCAATTTATTTAAAAATTTGCTATGTACTCTAAAAATTTTAAATATTAAAATTAATTCTTTTGATATTTAGTATCATATATATGTATCCTGTGACCAAAGACTGCAGATTAAGGTAGACTTAGACAGTAAATAGAGTACACGAGGGTGGATTTTAGCGAGCAAAAGACACGCGGCATTTTGAACTTTCTATAATTATGTAGAAACATATTATACCTTATGTTTCTTATTAAATGGGTATCTTATATTATATATAGAAAGTATGATGATAGATCTTAGTATAAATTTCCTATCATTAGGCAACATTAAAATCTTTCCCAGGCTCTAAACGAATGCAGGCACTATGTTGCAGACCATTGCATTGACAAAAGTATATTTATTTAATTTATATTATATTTATCACATAAATATTTAAAATATAGTATTTTAATTAATTATAGTATATTTCAAGGATGCGCAACCCACGGCCCTCGAATATTTTTTATCTTCGGTATCATAAATATTTATATTAAATTTTTTCACAAGAAATATGAGTGTTGTTGTATAACGAACTTAATAATTTATCTAAGAAAAAATTAAAAAAGAAGAAATATCCCTCCAAGAGATGAGAAACACGAATAAAATAAATAAAAATAATAACAAAAAATTTTTCAATAAAAATTATTTAGAAAGCTTTTTCACCACCGGCAAGTTACCAAGGTTTGTGAAAGGCTCACATTATCTGCCAAGGGGCAATCCTGCGGTATTTCTCTGTAGGATTTCCCATTCCTAGGCAACAAAAAAAAAGACAATTACCAGGAGTTCAAGGTAAGTATTTTAATAGCTAGAGTATTTTACTTTTGCTATTTAATAAAATTGTCAATTTTGAAGTTTAAATAATAATAATGCATATGTATCGGCTAAAAAATTATACTTTTATTTTTATGAGTTTAATTTTATTATATATACAAAAATTGTATTTGATAACCACCCCTTAATAAAATGATACCGTAGCGGTTCTAAGAACTTATAAAAATAAAAGTATAAATGAAATTAATATTTTTTAGCCATGACGGCTAAGAAGAGAGACGGCCATTACTCTTTAAATAAAAGTAAAAAGAAAAAACATTTTAATAAGGAGAATTTATTGAATAATTGTAATCTGTTGGAGTATCATCTTCTTTCCAACAGATTACCTTAAAAACAGTTCAAAAAGAAAAATGACGAATTTAAAAAATAAAATATTTAATGATTTTAATATTTTATTTTTAATGACGAATTTGCATAAAAAATAACTGGAAACCCTTAAAAACAAAAGAATAAAATGTAAAAAAATAAATAAAATTCTAATCAATTAATTAAAAATTTAATTATTTTTTTACATTTTATTCTTTTGTTTATTTTTAATTTTTTAATTTATTCAAATTTAATCTTTCAGAATATTAAAAATTCAATAGATCATTTATTTTAAAAATTAAACGATTCAACAAAAGAAGCCTTTTCTTCTAAACACCATATTTCTACATTTTCATTGGTCAATTCTTCATCAGGATGAGCATTCCTTAATGCTTCTAAAGCAATTTTAATTAAAGTATTCTTATCAGCACTCTCTAAACTATCATAATAATTCTCTAAAATAGTCTTAGCACTCTGAGATCTATTTCCTACACTCACAGCATGTACCAATTGTACATTCCCTGTTGGTTCAAACTCAGTTAAAACAATCTCATTTTTAAACCTAGAAAGTAAAATACCACCACAGCCAAACATTCTATTCCCACTGTGAATTGTACGAGGAATAGCTTCTCTGCACAGATCATCAAACACTTTTACAGGGTGTATATCTCTTCCCTTGTAAATTTCTTCCCAGACAGAGTAATCTACCAAATATCTTACAATATCCAAGCCATCATTCGTTATTCCAGCAAAGGAAAAGAGAGCTTTGTCAGATATTTTAAAAATTTTAGGCTGTTTGTGAGTTAAGACTGATTTCTTACCATTATAAGCTAAAAGTATTCCACAGTTCTTATTTCCTAGTGCTATGGTTGTATTTCCTAATTCTACTGAGTTTTTTATATATTCTAATGCTTTTACTTTTCCTTCTGGTGTAAAAGTGTCTACTGTTTCGTATTGTGAGTATTGCATTTTAAGGTTAAAAATAAAATAAATAAAAAAATATTTAATTTTTATTTAATTTTTTTATTTAAAGGCTAAAATGAAATTTTCACAATTTGTAAAAATAATAATTTCAATCTTTTATGCATTATTTATAAAATATTCTCATTTCTTAGCATTAAAGAAAAATCAATCATCAAAATTTACTCTATTAGTCATAGCACACCCTGATGATGAGATAATGTTCTTCAGTCCTTTCTTACTAAACAACAAAGATACCTTTATTCTTTGCTTTTCAGGTAATAAAACAAGAAAAAAAGAACTAAATTTGATATCAAAATTTTTAAAAATAAAACATAAATGCATAAACTTTGCTGATGGCTCAAATTGGAATGAAAAATTAATTTATTTTTTTATCCAAAATATTTACAATAAAATTAAATTTGAAAGGATTGTTACCTTTGATTCTTATGGGGTAAGTGGACATAAGAATCATATTAGTTGTTTTAATGGGGTTAAGTTATTTTTAAAGAGGAATAAAGTAGAATGTTTGTTTCTAAGAAGTGTTAGTATTTTACAGAAGTATGGGTTTATTTATTCTAAAGGAGATGTTATTTTTACTAATAGTTTTATGCAGTATTTTTATGCAATTAAGCTAATGTTTCTTTATAAAAGTCAACTTAAATGGTTTAGGATTCTTTGGTTAGTTTTTTCTAATTTTATGTTTGTAAATATTTTTGATAAATAAATAGCCTTTTCTAAAATACAAGGTTATTGTAGCATAGTAGTTCAGGGAAAAGTTTATAAAACTTTGTTCTCCTTAAAAAACAAACTTAAAAATTAATTTACTTTCTCCCATATAAGGATTCTGGCAGAGAAGATGAATAAAAGAAGTGAACAAGAATATTTTATATATTTTAAAGATAATAAGAGCAAGGAAGGTAACAATCCTTCAACATACAGAGTAAGAGATACCTGTCTTTTCGATATACTATTAAGTAATAGTATACATGCTCAAAGTCATTACACATATAATTTATATTTTTATAGCTTAATCTTATTAAGAATATTTAATTTTTTAAGACAAATTAATTAGTAATTAAAAATAATTGAATGTTTTTTCATTTAAAAATATTAATAAAATATTTTTATATATAACTTTAACCATATAGGATATTATTAATGATAATGGGAATAAATGAGTATTATTTACTTATAAAATATATTATAATATTTTTAATTAACTATTCATATAAAATACTTTATTATTTATAAATTAATTTATTATTTCTTAATTATTTATAAATTAATTTATTATTTCTTAATTATTGTATAACCCAGTAAAAATAAATTCTTATTTTAATATTTTATTTATCAATAAAAATACTTTATTCCTCAAAAGTATCTTCTTTTTTTCTCATTGATTCATCTTCTTCTACTGTTAAATTGCTAGGATTAATATTATTAATAAAAGAATTAATAATCTTTTCATTTACAGAAGAATCATAGTGTAAAGAAGTATCATTTTCTAATAATTTACTATTATCAGTCAATGTTTCATTGTTTGACTTTTTATCAATGAGAAAAGAAGTTTCTTCTTTTTCTAAAAAGACACATTCTTTATTTTTTAATGATTCTTGTGACTCTTTAATTATTGAAGTATAAGCCATTTCTTTATTTTCTTCACAAAAAGATTCATTTTTGATTTCTTCTTTATTTTCTTCATTTTTATTAAAATTACTTTTTTCTTCTGTAATGGCAATTTTAAAAAAAGTATTTTCTTCTTCTTTGACATCTTCTCCTGTAAAATTTATTTTTTCTTCTTCTTTTATCAATGATTTATCTTTTACTGACATTTTTTCTTCTAAAATTATACTTAATTCACCAACCTCTTCTTCCCTTGAGACAAATGAAATATTTCTTATTTCTTTACTGAAAATTTTCTCTGTTTCTAAAGATTCTTCTTTTTTTAATGATTTATTATCAGACACCAAAGAAATTTCTTTATTTTGAATTTCTAAATTATTTTCATTTTGGTTTACTTCTTTTAATTCATAAATTTCTTCTTCAATTAAAGTATTTTCTTGTGAATTTAAATTATTTTTTTCAAAATAAAATTTCTTTTCTTCTTCAGGAAAAAAATCATTTAATTTGTTTGAAATAAAAGTTTCTTCTTTTGAATTATTAATTGTTAAATGTTCATTTGATTGCATTTCGAAGGTTTTTTCAGTTTCTCTTTGTGAATTAGAATTACTGTTTTTTTGTAGAGAAAAATCATTTAAAATTGCATTGTCGTGAATTTCTTCTTTTACTTCTATCATTTTATTTTCTTCTGTAACTTTTTCTAAAATACTCTCTTCTTTGTTTATCTCTTCTTTCTCAACTATTTCCTCTTTAAAAATATTCTCTTCCTTCACAACATTTTCTAATAAATTTTCATTTTTATTAAACATTTCTGCTTTAATTTCTTGGGTTTCTTCTGTTTCAAGTTTTTCATTTAATAATTCCTTTTCTTCAATTATTTCCAGTTCGTCTAATAATTCTTTTTCTTCAATTATTTCCTGTTCTAAAATTTCTTTATTTTGCTCTTCAATTGTTTTTTGTTCTAAAATTTCTTTCTTTTGCTCCTCAATTATTTTCTGTTCTAAAATTTCTTTCTTTTGCTCTTCAATTGTTTTTTGTTCTAAAATTTCTTTCTTTTGTTCTTCAAGAAAAAATTCTTCACTCTTTTTTTCTTTTTCTAAAAAAATATTTGGTTTAAAATTTCCAGTCTCTTTTTGTGATTCTTCCCTTTTTCCTTTTAAAAATTTTATTTCTGTTTGATTTTCTTCCTTTTTTAGAAAGTCATATTTAATTTGTGGTTGGCTAAAACTTATTTCTTTGACAGAATTTTCTAAAATTTTGTCATTTTGTGAAAGTTTTGTGCTGTCATTTTTATACAAAAAATTATTGATGCTTTCTATTAAATTGCTATTATAAGTATCCTCTTCTGTCCTATTCTTATCAAAATATACATTTATCCTTTCCTTGATTGATACTTTCTTTGCCAATCTGTCAATTATTTCTTTTTTTAAATCATTTTTAGGAAAATCAAATATTAATTCATTTATCTTTACTTCTTTCTTTACTTCTATCTTTTTTTCTATTGGTTGATTATTTTTTACTAAATTTATTTTATTTTCTTCTTTTTTTACTACCTTTTTTAAAGGAGAATTAATTAAAGCACTGACACATGAAAAATCTTTTGCTAATTTTCTTACCTCTCCACAATTGTCACTCTTTGCTTTTTCTATTAGCATTTTCATCTCTTGGTTAAGTAATTCATCTATTTTTATTAATAATCTTATAACAACCCTTCTTACATTTTTATTGGCTGAATTGTATTGTTCTTTTAAAAAGGAAAAATTCTTAGCCAATAATTTGTTATTTAAATTCAGTAAAGTTTCTTCTGCTCTTTGATTAAACACCTTATTTGGTTTATTAACCAATTTAAATAAATAATTTAAGAAAATAGATTCATTAAAACTGTCTTTTTGAATGGAAATAATTTTGTTAAGCAAATTTATAGATGCACCAGAAAGCCTTGACCTGTCAGATAAAAGTGTTTTTACCATAAATTCTTTAAGTTTTTCAAGGATAGTGTTACACTCTTCAAGTGTTTGTAAATGATCCATGAGTGATGAGAGTGAATTGTGCATCTTAAGCCAAGAAGATTCATCTTCCTTTGATGTTGACAACTGTTTTGCTTCTGCTAAGCTTGCTAAAAATAATTTTGAATGCTTCATGGGTTAAAAATTAAAAAATAATAAATTTTTAAAAAGTAACCTTGGAAAATTAAAATAAATAATTTTAAAATGAATTTTAGCATGGAAAAAAATTTTGAAGAAATGCTTGATGAAAGACTAAAAGAGATATTTAAAAAATATAAAAAAGTAGAAGATGATTGGAATGATACACTTTGTTCACCACACACAAAAGAAAACAGAAGTCATAAAATAAAAATTATTCCTAAAAAATTAAGCATAAAACACAATACTTTTTTTTCTCATTATAATAAAGTTAGAAACAAATTTAACAAAATTGAAAGGTTTGACTTCCCAGATTACAAATATGAATTTGACAAAATTTACACAAAAATTTATCATACAAACACTTTTGATGAAATTTTGACATTTTATGAAAAATTTAATAAATAAAAATTTAATGATCCTCTACTTGGTCAATTAAACCTTTTATTTCTAAAGAAAGGTTTCTTAGAGCTTCTACTACTAAGTGTCTTACTGGTTTTGTGTTATCAGAAGATACTTTTATTTTTACAAATTTGTCATTTGGGTGAGATACTTTATAAGCACAGAAAGAACAAGCAGGATCCTTTTGAATGTAATCTTGTATCATGTTTGCTAAGGTATGTGACTCATCAGATATTGTCAGTTCAATTGTGTTTAAGCTATTTTTGTCATATTTTATTTCTAAGTATTTTCTTTCCTCAGACATTTTTTTTTAAAAATAATTTAATTTTCTATAAAAAATAAATTAAATTTCTTTTATTTCTAATTCTATTTTTTCTGTTTTAAACCAAATAAGTCTTTTTACAATTATAAGAAAAATTGCTGTTAATTTTACACTCTGAAAAATAATGGAAGTAAATAAAAATATCAAAAAGGTTCCTAATTAATTTTAAACTTACCTGCTATATATTGTTCAGTACTGCTTAAAGCAGAAATACCAAACTCACATGTAAACCTATAATACAATTTAGCTATAAAAGTATGAGGATGTGATTTTCTATTTAGTTTTGAGGTACAAAATAATTTACCATCCCTGACTTCTAAAAGAGATTTATAAAAAGGTTTACCACATTCTGAGCATTGAGGGATTGACATGTTTTTTTTGGTAATCAATGCTAAAAATAAAAAATGAAACTTTGTTTTAAAATAAAAAAAATAATTTTTTTGATTTATCAAACATTTTTGTAAAAAAATTTTACAAATTTAAGACAAACAAAAAAAACTCACCAATTATTTTTCAGGAGATCTTCAAACATAAAAGTATGAAAACACAATTTTATGAATTAAATCATTCTTAAAACTTTACCCCATGGATGATAAATTTAGATTTAATGCTCTTGAAAAATATTGGATGGAACTTGAGTACAATTTATCAAGAGATGATTATAATTTTAAGGATGTAAAGTTACCTTTAGCAAGGATAAAAAGACTCATGAAGGTGGAGGAGGGTGCTAGAATGGTAGCCTCTGAGGTGCCAATTCTATTTTCTAAGGTTACAGAAGCATTCATTGAAGAACTAACTATACGTGCTTGGACTAACACAGATGAAAATAAAAGAAGAATTTTACAACGAAGTGACATCTCAGCAGCCATAAAAACGTCAGACATGTATGATTTTCTGATTTATATTGCGCCAAAGAGTCAAGTAGAAACAGCACTGGGAGAAATGAACAAATTAAGCTTACAGCAAATGAGAAATAGATACGTTGGTGATGCAATAGAGAGAGATATTGATGATCCAATCATTCCCAATAACCAGAATTTTATGGGATCATTTCCTGATGAACAAGATCAGCAATAAACTTGTAAAAATGTATATAAAATAAATATATATAAATATATTTTTTTAATCACAGAGTCTAATTTTAATTTTTTTAAAATATTGTTTTTTTTTTAATTTACAATTAAAGATCAAGTTTTTTAATTTTTTAATTTTTAATTTTTTTTATAAATTTTTATTATTTTTTAATATTTTTTATTATTTTATTATTTTTTACAGATTTTTTAATATTTTAATTAAAAATACAAATAAATATTATTTTTTATCTTTTATGAATGTATTTTTTAAACTCTCCTTTTTAAAATAAAATCATTAAAAATTATCCCATTATGATAGCAAAGAGAATACATTACATCATATTCATTCTATTCCAATTCTTACAGCTAATTCTTTTAGTATTGTATACAAAAGTAAATGATAGCACAATAAAACCAATAGTATGTTCGATTATAGCCATTTCTGCTCTTAATTTCTATTTGTCCAGAATTATATTCAAGGACAGCAAAAATATTTATGAGAAATGGGTTTTAAGCTCAATTTTCAAGTATATTTTTATTGTTCTTATCTATTACTTCTGTCGACAACTCATTCCATTCATAATTTTCTTTCAGAATTATGCAAGTATCATTATTTTATTGGTGCTTGATATTTTAAGAGTTTCTTTCCTTTTTTATGTTAGAACAAATTATGAATCTAAAATTACCAGTTATTACTTCAATGACTTAATAAAATTAGAGTTATTTATTCAAATGGTTGAAAATTCTTCTGATACAAGTGGTTCTAAGTTAAAATCATATGAACCAAATATTTATTCATTTTATGAAAATGGTAAACCAAAATCAATTGATTTGCATGATTTTTTCGATAAATTAGTTGAGCCTAATGAGGATATAATATTTTGTTTTAATAGGTACATAAAAAATAAAATAAAATTCGAAAAGGGGCAAGGTTCAATGATTACAATATTGAATGAAGAGGAATTTAGTGCAGATGGAAATAAAAAAGATCCAAATAAGAAGGAATTGCGCAAAGATATATTTATAAGGTGTTTTAATGTTTATGGAATGTTCTTTTTTAACTCTATTTCTTATCGTAGGTCAGAAAATTCGCTGGATTTCGAAACATTCTCTGAAAATATGAATGAAATTTGCAAAGATAGAGAAAATTTGTACGAATCCATTGACAAAATGTTCCAATTATTAGAAAAGGTGAAGATTTTTAGTTATTTTTTTGAGTTTATTTTATTTATTTCTTTGATGATACTTTTTCCCAGCTCAGGTACTTTAATTTTTGTATTTCTAATTTCTTTTTGTATTTATTTGATTCGACCTTCTATAGGAAGATTAGCAGAAGCATCTTTTTTCATTTTAATTTCCAATCCATTTAATGTTAACGACAGAATAAAAATTAAAAATGAAGTTTATTTGGTGAGGGACATTTCATTTATCTCTACAAAATTACAAAAGTGGTGTTAGAAGTAACATTCTTTGATAATGAAAAATTAAGCAAAGAAGCTATCTTTAATATTATGCGATCAGTATCTCAGATCTGGGAAGTTAAAATTTTAGTGACCAAAGACATAAACATGAAATCTTTTGACGAATTTAGAAAGGGTATAAAATCATTCTGTAATTGCAGTAATTCTATTATATCAATCAAAGTTAATTTTAATGAAATTGTAAACTGTAATTATCTTAAAATAATTTTTCATGTAAAACATACGATGAATTATCAGAACCCTTTTTTTATGTGGGTAAACCAAAATAAGTTTATGAATTATTTGTTTGGTAGTTTAGAAGATTACAAAATTAAATATTTACCAATGGATAGAGAAGTAATAGTATTAAATGACACATGATAGATTAATAAAATATAATAATAAACTTTTTTTGTATCAATTTAAAAAACTCTACTTTTAGCAACAAATGTGAAAAAATGATAGTTTTTTAGATAAAAAACAATCTGAAAAGTAATCTTTATTTATTTTTCTTTTGTCATCCTTTTTATGGAATGTAAACATTTTTTCTTTTAAAATAGGATATTAGCTTCATAATCTTGTGATATCCCACCGGTAATATGCTGTCTTAGAGTAAAATTTTTTTAAAATAATTTTTCTAAATCTTTTTATTTCTTATATTCACTATGAGTAAAAATAAATTTTAATTTCTAATTAAAATTATTTTAAAAGAAAAACATTTTTGTTTTACAGATATTTACCTTAAATTTTATATTTTAATAGGTTTTCTCGGAAAAGTTCTTTTGTTTATACATAAAAATTAAACAAATTTACATTTATTTTTGGTTATTTTTAAAAATTAAAATTTATATTAATTTCTACTATGATTAGAATTGTCATGTTCTTATTCATAGGTTCATTTTTAATAAAATATTGTAATTTTATTTATTTTTGTAAAATATTGTTGTGGAATAATGAGGATTTTCTAGAAAAACCTTATTATAAAAAAAAATATTTTTAAATAAACCCTGATTATGAGAAAAGATTTTAATAAACAAAATAATATTGGTCAAAGACGTCGGCAAGACCGCGACAATATCTTAAATTAAAATAAACCCCTTCGTAATTAGTAAATTTATAATTAACTACCATAAAAGAGAATAAATATTTTTAATCCATTTAAACTTCTAATATAAATTAAGGATTATTAATTTGTTTATTCTTTATTTTAATGTGAATTAATTCATTTAAATTAATTGTGACAATTCCCTAGTTGTGAAAGAACTCTTTTAATAAATGTTTTGTTGGTTTTAAAATGTTTATAACCATTACTTTTATTTAAACTATCTCTGTCGGTTTGCGCATGAAATGTAAATGGGTTAATCTTTATTATTTTTTATATTTTTAAAATCTAAATTTAAAGTTCTTGACCATCTAACAACTCGCACCCCCTTTCTTTTTAGTTGTTATGAGTATTTAATCTCAATGTTGATTTTTTAGCCCATATCCTTTTCCCATTTTTCTCAAGTCAAACTATACCTTCCTCCTTCTTTTCATTTAATACTTTCCATGATCCATCAAATTTAGCATCTGTCTTATTTGCCGCAAAACATTTTCTCATCACATTTTTTCTTAATATATTTTCATCCTTTTATGAAATCATATTCTTTTTGATTGTATTTTCTTGCAAAACTTGATAATTTCTTTTTGATACTTCTATCAATAAGGATCGTATTTGATTCTTGGGTAGAAGAAATTGCAACCGTAGAGTATATTTACAGGCACTGTTTTGGTTGTTTTATGTTTTGTAGTTTTTATTTTAAGTGCAACAATTGCTAATATTTCTTCAAGTTGAAAATTCTTATACATTCTCAAGATAGTGTTAATTGTTTCGTTATTACGTTCTGCTATAGAATTTCCTTGTGGGTTGTACCCTATTGTAGTTGTGTGGATAATATTATTTTTATTGCAAAAATCTTTAAAATTATGTGAAGTGAAACACTTTCCCATATCTGTATGAATCTTGTCTGGTTTCGGATACTCAATGAGCAAAAGTGCATAAAGATAGCTTTAACAGTGTTTGTATAGATATTATAAATCGCACATATCTCAATCCACCTTGAGTTCGCTTCGGTTATTGTTAGAATCCAAATTTTGCTTTCCGATTTCCCATATTCCTGTCCATTAATAGGACCTAAGATATCGATGTAGATTTTTTTTCATATTTCAATATCGATAATTTTCCACATCCTAAGAATTTTTTTTCGTATGTTTTTTTGCTTTTTGACAATGTGTGCAGGATGTGCTTATTTTTTCCTTAATTTCTTTGAGTCTAGGAATAAATAATGCTTCTTTTAAAGTTTCGACTGTTTTGTACGTTCCACAATGACCAGTTTTATAATGAAATTGTCTTACAAGCTGTTTATAACATAATAGATTTACGTAAAATTTTTAAAACTCGTAGTATCTTGAACTATACCTAATTATGTAAAAACATATTATATCATATGTTTCTTATTTAATGGGTATTTTTATATTATATATAAAATATACCAATAGATCTTTGTACGGATTTTCCATCTCTAGGCAATAAAAAAATGAATAAAAATATTTATATTTTTAATAAAAAATTATAATTATTTTATTTAATTATTTATAAATTATTAATGTAAAATAATATTTAATTTATTTTTTATTAAACTTAATATTTTGTATGAATAATTAAATAAAACATTTATTTTAATAAGCAATTAATTTAAATATCTTTTACAATTACTTTTATTAAAATAAAATATAAAATAATTTTTTTTATTAAAGAATCTTTTACCTTTTTAAAAAGTAAAAATTAATAAAACTAAAAAAGATAAAAAATTTTTTATCTCTTATCAAGAAAAAAGCATAAACATTAAAAATTTTTTAGCATAAACTAAATCAAAGAAAAAAAGCAAACAATCTTTCAATTAAATCATAAATAAATGTCATTTTTAAATAATCAATTTTAATTTACTGATGTAACTTTCTTAAAATAGCATAAATGTGAATTAGAAAAAATGAATTTAAAAAAAAAAGAAAAAAAATACCCCATGAAAAGACCAATCATAGAAGAAGATTACTCAAAACAAAAAATAAGAATAAAGAGAAGATTAGCAGCACAGAAGAGCATAGAACGTAAAAAAGCACTTCTTAAAAATAAAGATATGCAAGATTCTTACACTTTAATGAGTATTAATAACAATATACCTACTATTAATATTCAAAATAACACTAACCATTCGAATGATGATGTTTTTGCTGGTCTGATATTTTTGTAATTTTGCACTGTCATTTGATTTTGGTGAAAATGAATTTAACATGGAATCTGCATATTTTTATTGAAGAATAAATAAATTGTTTTAAAATTGTTTTATGCATTAATGATTTATTTTAAATCATTGTATTGTAAATAAAAAAGAGAATGATTTTGTTTGTAATTTTAATTTTGTTTATTTACAATTTTTTAAGAATTAAATGTTAAATTTTTTTTGACTTTGACAGCACAAACAAAATTCAAATTTAATTAAAAATATAATTGATTAAGTGTTATTTAAAAAGATATTTAAGGTATTTTTAAAACATTAATTCAGTTTTAGTTAGCATTAATAGAAAATTAAGCAATCAGAATTTTCAAAATAAATTTACCATTAAATAATTTTAATGTATACTTTGATTTTCTTTGTGTAAATAATTTATTTAATATTAAAGAAGGTATAATTTTAGTTCTCCATATAAATCTTCTATCTTTAACTAAAAACCTTTTAATATTTTTATTTAAATAAACAATTTTTATAAATAAAAAAAATAATATTAAATATTTTTATTAATTTAATTTTATTTTTCATGTACAGGTGTGTAGAATGCAACAACAAAACAAAAAGAATATTTAGAGAAAGACAAAATTATATTCAATTAACAAAATGCGTAAGTAAAACTTAATTAGAAATTCTGCAAGAAATACGTAGACAAATACTTTGAATTATCAGGAACAGTAAAAGTAATAGAATTATTACTTTTTAAGAATAAAGTGTTGATACATTTTATATTTAACAACCATTTAGACAGAAAGAAGCTGTTTCTATTTAAAATGTTTAATATTTGGATAGAAGTGATGTTGTTTTGTAAAGAAAGTGCTAAGAATTTTGTTTATTCTTTGGTTTTTTATGCATTTGTTAAAATTTTATTTCATTTTTTATTTTATGCAAGTATTCTTAGTTTGTTTATGTCAGAAAATTTCTTTAAGTTAACATGGGCATTAATTTTTAGTGAATATTTATTGTCTATTAAATTTCTGTTTATACTTTGGGATTATGAAAGTAAGAGTGAATATGAATATGTGTTAAATTTTATTAATTTGATAGTAAATGTTAAAGTAATTAAGTTAATGAAAAGAATCCCTTTTTTTAAAGCACTCTTTTTAATTTTACTATCAAAAATTATTTCTTATTTTATTTGTGAAATATTATTCATTAAAAATTAAATATTTTTATTGTAAATTAAAAATTAAATATTTATTTTTTTTGTAAATTAAAATTAATTATTTTTTATGCATTTTTTATTAAGATAATACATCCTTCCATAAGAAGAGCCCTAATTTTCTTTCCAAATCCACTCCCTTTTCTTTTAAATTGTCAAAGTCTTTTTTTACTGCATAATTTACATCATCTATCAATTTAAATAACCCATCTTGTTTATCAGCATCCTTCATAAAAAAATACATTTCTTTTAAATATTCAAATGAATTATTTAAAGAAAATTTATAAAATCTTTTTATAAAAAAAGCTTTAAATTCTTCTTTGAAAATTTCTATATAATTATATGTTGGTAATCTTTTAAAAACAGGGTCAGGTTGGTTTTTCTTTACCACTCTACACTCAGTGTAAAGGAAATATTTTGTACTTTCTACATTCCAATAAAGTTCTTCTAATTTTTTGAGTGTTTTTTTGATCTTTTCTACTTCTAAAAGCATGCATTTTTTTAAATAATTTACCACTGCCTTAGTTTTTACTATTTTAATTTTTGTGTTCATTTCTTCAAAACAACTCATTAATTTATTAAAGAATAAAGGATGAACTTCTAATTCTTCAAACTTAACATCATTAAAAATACAATTATCTACGTTACTTATGTTATAATCATAGGAAAAAATAGTTAAATTATGAAGAAAATTAAAAAAAAATGAAGAAATATAACACACCAGGAAAGAAATAAAATAATGAAAAATTTCTTTGAAAAATGAATTTTCTTTCTTTAGAATGTAATTAAAACAAATAGTTCTGAGTGATTTATAAGTTATGAATGATAAAATGAAAGGTAAAATCATTGTTTTATGGCTCTCTTTAAAAAATGTCCATGATTTTTTAAAAAATAAAATTATAACCCCTTCTGGCTTATAAGTCTTAATTTTTACTTTACCACTAAAATAGTAAAATAAGTCAAACAAAGCAAACCACAAATTTAAAATAATAAATAAAATAAAATTTCTGTAATAATTGACTGACAATCCAAACCCAAAATAAAGCACAATTTTAAAAGTAGAATAAAAAATCATTCTGGAAAGAAATGTTAAAATAAAAAGCTTCTTTTTAGAAATATTCTTAACATATTTTTCATACTGTAAGTATAGTACCATTATGAATGATGTCAGGAAGAAAACGTATTCTATGTTTTTGACTCGGTGGATGTAGTAAAGTGGTTTGTTGAGGGTATCGAATAAATTCTTAGAGAACATGTTTGCTATGGCTGCTATAAACAAAAGATTAAAGAAGGTGTATGAACAGTACTTTCTAAGTAAGTGATGAGATCTTTCTGCTTGCATTCTCAGGGTTTTTTTAAAATTCATTTTTATTTTTTAAAATGAAAAGAATTTAAATTCTTTATTTTAAAAAAAAATTAAAATTTTATATTTTGACAGCAAACTTTATCCTGTCTTAAAAATTTTAACATTTTATGTGCAAATTTTTAAAAAACAGTTTATTCAAGTTCTCTAGCTTCTAATTTCTTTTGTATCCCCAATTCAGTGATACCAAAAAAGTCATCAATGTTCTTAAAATCAAAATTGCTGCCAAACAGTCCAGAAAATTCTTTAAAGATCTCTTTGCCACCTATAAACCTTAACCCATCATCTGTTACAATAGAATACATAGGAATATTCTTTTTAGCTGTAACTTTACAAGTGTAAAACATATTTCCTTTTCCTGGTTCTCCATTCTTACTGTGTTTATCAAATAATCTTTTAGCTTTATAATTTATGGGAATAAAATAATTTGATTTTATAAAATTTCCTTGGTTGTCCTTTGGTTTTATGCCAAAATTTATTACAACAATCAAAGATTTTTTACCAATGCAAATGAAAGGTTTAGCTAAAGTTGTCAGTTCATAATTATCTTTTATTCCTGATATAATGTCTGTGGTAATACTCTCTTTGTTTAAAATAGTGTTATTTAACAAAATTAAATCATACATACATAAATTACTAGCCAAAGTGTCCTTGTTTTCTTCATCTAACTCAGAATTTTTAAGTTTTATGCTCTCCCTTAAATTAATTATGTCATTTATTTTTTCATATTTTTTTTCTGTGCTTTTTGTTTGATCATTCATGCTTCTTTAAAAAATATTTTTTTTATTTTTTTATTTACCCATGGAATTAGAATTTAAAAAACCAAGCCTTGAAATATTAAATTTGGTGCATAAAGCAAAGATAAACAAAACTAAGTCAGAAGAACTTAAGAAATTTGTTGTAGAAGAAGGAATGGTTACTTTGTATGAGAAATTTTACGAAGAAGATTTAATCTCTTTTGATAAAAAAGAGTATAGTGCTTTAAAAGAGAAGAACCAAGCAAAAATAAGCCAATTAAAGAAAGAAATAGAAGAGAACAGTGAGAACGAAGCAATTATTTATGAAAAAGAAAGAGAATTAGCAGAATTTTATGCAAAAATCCTTGATTTAGAAAACTGTGAACATTTTATGAAGAAAATTACTTCTATAAATCCTTCAGTTTCTTTAAACATGGATGTTTTACTTTGTAAAATAAGAATGGCTTTAATTTTAAAGAATGTTCGTTTGTTAGAAAATTCTATTATTTTAGCAAAAGAATTGTGTGGAAGTGGGTGTGACTGGGACAGAAAAAACAAATTTAAGGTTTACGAAGGAATTTTCTGTTTAAAAAAGGGAGATTTTAAAAGAGCATCTATTTTATTTCATGAATCTTTGACCACGTTTGATTCTAAAGAGCTATTTTCTCTCAACAAATTGTGTTTATACACAATCTTTACAGGATTACTTTCTTACAAAAGAAATGAAATTTATGAAAAGATTCTTACTTCAAGTAGTATTTTAGAAGAAAGAGAAAGATTAGAAGTAGGAATAAGATTAGCAGAATCACTTTACAACTGTGATTACTCAAACATTTTAGAAAATTTGTATATGTTTGTATTTTACATTAAAGAAGAATTACACTTAAAAAGATATGTAAATATCTTTTTAAGAGAAATCTTAGTCAGAGCTTATCAACAATTGTTATCCAGTTATAAAACACTTTCCTTACAAACCATGGCTGATATTTTTAATATTGATGTTAAAATTTTAGAAGATGAGTTGGTTTATTTTATTTACATTGACAAATTGAATTGTAAAATAGACAGGGTGGCTATGACTGTTAGTGTTGTAGAAGAGTCTTATGATTATGTGAATGTGCTGGTAGAAAAGGGGGATGATGTTTTAAGGAGTATTAAAAAGAAACTTCATTAAATAACGTAGTACAATATTTATTTTATAAAAAATAAGGTATTTTTTAAAATTAAAGGATAAATTTATAAAAAAAATATTATTCTATGTTATTTAGTTAAGTTTCTTTTTAATTTTATTAGAAAAAATAAGGTATTTTTTTAAAAAAAAATTAATATTATATTATGTTATTTAATGAAGTTTCTTTCAATTTTAGTAAAAATTTAATATTCAATTAATTTACTCTTCTTAATAAAATGAATTTGATAAAAAATAATTCAGAGGTAAATTAAAGAAAAGAAATTTTTTAATAATTTTTTTAAAAACAAGTGATTTGGAAAATAAAATATTTTATTTTTAAAAAAATTATTGTTTAGATAAAAAATCAATCACACTAATTATAAAAATACCTGTGAACAAAGTTTATATGAGGAACTGTTTATTAGACTTAAAAAACATGTGTGTGTTTTTATTTCGTTCTCTTATTTTTATCATGAATTTTCATAAATTTTTTAAAAATACCCACTATTTTTATTAAACTAATATTTTTTAATGTAAAATTATATATAATCCTAATATTCCATATGTATATATTTTAAATATCAAGTAATTCATATAAATTACATTTGATTTAATATATTTTTTATATGATAATATCTTATTTTTTACTTTAATTTATTAAGAATCTCTTTTACTTAATTTATAAAGTATTATAGCTCAATTAGTAATATAACTTATTTTAAAATTAGCTTGTATTCTAATTTCATTCTCAAAACTACAAAAATTTTTAATAATTAATTGTTTTTTTTTAATTTATAATATTTGATTGAAGATTGAGTAAAACTATAAATTAATCATTTTATGATAATTGGTTGAATATAAAATTAAATTATAAATATTGCAATGATGGAATTAAACCTTTACTACTAATTCCTTAGATAATTTAAATTTATTTTTCAAGAATAAAATGTAACTATTTTATAATTTAAATGCTAGAAATTTTTATTGTAATAACAATATTAAATAAATATTTAAATTTCTATCAAAATGTTGGTAAAAACTTCTTTTTGATAAAGTGAAATTACAATGGGTAAGTATCATATATTTATAAATTTATATAAACATTCATATCAGTAACAATAGAAGATTTAGAATTATATTTGGTATCAAAAATAAAATTACTCAATTTATTTTTAAGAAGATAAAAAAATCAACTAAAAAACAAATCATTTATAAAGGCTGCTAGGTAAAGTTAGACTTAAGCAGTCAATAGAGTGTACGATGGTAGGTTTTAGTAAGTGAAAGGTTTGTAGTGTTTATTTTGTAGAAACATATTATACGATATATTTCTTATTGAATAAGTATTTATATATAATACATAGAAGGTATAGCGATAGATCTTCGTATGGATTTCCCATCCCTAAACAAAAAAAACTAAAAAATTCAAATAAAATTCAAACATATTATCTTTGCAAGAATCTTTTTTGTTAATTTAAATTTAGATATTTAATCTTAAGTTATTATCATAATCCGAATTTTAATATTATATGATCTAAAATGCACTGAAGGATTGTTTTTAAAATTAATCAATATTAAATATATTTCATTTTTAAAGATTCTTCATTTGTCAAACATATTCTTCTATTTTAATATTTAAAATTAAAAAATTTAATAGCTTTTTTATTTTGAAGTAAGAATTTACAATCATTTTAAAATATCCTAAGGTATTTTGCGTAGGATTTCCCATCCTTGAACAATAAAAAATTAGAAGCAAAGTAATACGATCTTTCGTTTCTTTTTACTATGAATTTTATTTTCTTTTAATTTGACAGTCCTTTCAGGCAAATTTTAATAAAATAAAGATGTCTCATTTGGATAAAATATATTTTTTATATTAAAAAATTTACCATAATCATTGTTAAAATTTTTCTAAAATTCATCACCAGTAAAAGTTTCGGCAGCATCTTATTTACCATTTATTTTTCAAATGACAAATAAAACTGTTTTATTTATTTTTTAAGCCATCTGTTTAACGATTTAAATTCGTTATGTTTTTTTCTTTGGCATATCTTAGAGCAAATTCTTTAATTTATTCGAAGCTTATAAAATAGTGTTGGAGTTCAATCGTTTACGTACTTTATAATAAATTTATTTATTTTCATAGGGTTCAAAAATCTTATTCTTTTCTTTTTTTCCCAATCACCCGAATCATCTACTACATGGTTCTTCTTGTCTACCATTCTGTAAGCTGTTATTTATGAAATGTAAAACTTTACCTCTACTTCTAATACGAGTGTTCTTTATTTTACTTCTTGCAATAAGTTTTATTTTGCTTTCATAAGTGTAGTGGCTATGGTGAATATTAGTTATAATTTGATCAAATATTTTAAATTTATAAATAATTAATTTTAACGCAGAAGAAGCCAGATTAGAGGAGAGAGTAAAGGTTAAAATAAAAATGGTTATTTACATACCAAAGAACATAGGAACATAAGATATCTTATTGACATCATCCTCAGCAACAGATGGAATGTTTCTGATCTCCTCAATAGGTTTAACATTTTTTCTGCTTTGTCATGAATGAAAGTTAAAAAAAATACTTATTTTATGTGTAATTCTATAAAAAATTAATTTTGTCATGAATAGAGGTTTAAAATTACATACATTCATTTTTTAAATTAAATATTTATTTATAAAATTTGTCATGAATAAAGTTTATGAGTTTACGCTGTGGTATGAATGAAGGTTTGACTGTATTTAAAAATAAATTTTTAAATTTTATTAATCTATCATTTCTAAATCTATTAATTGTATTGGTAATTTTATAAAAAATTTTTTAAATTGTTATTATCTAAATATTTAACCTATTGATTTGTTAAGCTCCTTTAAAATGAATAATTAATTTTTATAAATTTGATTGGTTAATTTTTTTATAAATAAAATATCTTTATTTACCTTATGGAAGAAAAATTTAAATTTGAACTAAAGAAGAAATTGGATGCATTTAAATCAGCAAAAGAATGGTCAGATTTTATTTCACGTCTCTCTTCATTGGATAGAACTCTAAATTCTTATAAATCTGATAAAATTTACGATCTAGATCTTTTGGTAAAAAGACTTACACAGTGTTTGAGCCCAGCATTGCCTGCTGGTGTACACACAAAGTGTTTAGAAACATACCAAATAGTATTTAATAAATTTAGTAAAGAATATCTTGCAGAGAAATTTGACTCAATTACCTTTAATTTCTTCACCTCTGCTTCTAATCTCAAAACAATGGCATTATCAAATTATTTTAATATTTTGACTGATAATATTGTGCCATTAGGCAAAGAAATAGAAAAATATTCTGAAAATGTTTTGATTGGTTTATTGCCTTTCATAGAAATTGAAGGAAATGAATTTTTTAATGAAACTTTAGTTTTACTTGAAAAATTTAAAAATTCTGTTGACAAAATTATTTTTTATGAATCACTTTGGGATATTTTTACTGTTAATTCTCACTTAAGAATATCAATTATCAATTATTTATTCAAAGAAGATCATTGTATCAGTGATTTAGATAGAAAAAACAAAGTAACCTTAGGTATTTGTTCTTCTCTCCAAGATAAACAAATTAATGTTTTAAGAGGATCTTTAGACATTTTAAATACATTCTTTCCTATTAAAGAGACAAACAACCAATCAGAAATAATAAAAATACTCTCATCAGTGCTAAAATTATTTTTACTCAGAGATCTTTCCATAAACAAAAGAATTTTATCATGGATTGATTTAAAAAATGAAAAAAATTTTGAGCTCATTTATAAAAGCATGAAAAATATTTTACAAGAGGAATTGTCATTGTTTTTCAGAATTATGATTATTTTGGTTGACAACGAATTACTTTTTAATTATTTGGTTGATAAATTGATTTTGAAATCTCTTTTTCAAATCAAACAAGGGGATAAAAAAAGAGAAATTAACGAATTTTATTTTCAAAAGGAAGAAAAAAATGATTATTTGAAGTACGCAGAGATTTTTTTTGAGAATTTAGATAGAAAAATATTTTGGAAAAGTGTTGAAAAAAATTTAATATACGTGTTAGAAGAGAATTTTGCCGATGGAATTAAAGGAGGAAAGAAATTAGAAAAGGAATCAGAAGTAATAAATGAAGAAGAAATCAAAGAAATTGACGAAGATATCAAGAAACTTAAAGATATAATTCAAGAACAAGATTTGATCGAAAAGGAATTTGAGAAAAAAGAACAGGAAAAATTAATTTTATCGGATGATAAAAGTATAGAGGAAGAGAATGAATCAACTATTAAAAAGACAGAAGATTCTTTACAAGCAAAGGAAGTTTCAAATTTGAGTGATGAAAAAGTAAATGAATCTGACAAAGAAGCTTTTTCTTATTTAAAGAACAAAGAAGAAAATGACAAAAGGAACGAAGAAAAATTTGATAAAAATGAAATAAAAAAGGATTTTTTTGACTTTGAAGAAGAAAAGGAAATAGAATTTAATAAATCTAATTTAGAAGAAGAAAAAGAAAAAACTCCATCTGAGGATGTATCTGAAGATCACAACAAACAAACTTTTATCACTCGATCGACTGATGAATTTTTAGAACTTTTAATTTTTATTTTTGACAGGTATAAACTAATTAATGATGATATTAAATCAGAATTCATTCCTAATTTACTAATAAAAACCTGTCAAAACTATCAGAAATTCGAAATAACCACACTTTTACATTTCTTTGATAAATATAAAATGAACATTGATAACCTTGAACTATCATATTCATTTAGAAAATTGATTAGCATAGAAGATTTTTTAGCATTTTGCACACTTTTAGAAATTTTTATCAAATATTTTTCTTTTTTGAAAGATTTTGATGAAACTTTCTGGCAAACTTTTTATAAAAAATTTATCAAACTTCCATCCACAAAGAAACAAAAACTAATTCCTCTTTTCAATTTAATTTTACAAAACGAAGAAAGCAAAATGAACATTTTAGAAATATTCGATCTAAAAATATTTTTTGATAATTTTATTTCACAAATAGAAGAAAATTCAGTCAAATATTTTTACAATTATAATTTTGTATTTGAAAACCAATTAGAAATTCTTTTTTTGAATTATATCAGTGATTTGGATGAGCAAATTATTGAAAGGGTGAACCTATTTTTCTATTATTTATACAATTTTTTAGATATTTCAGATGAAAGTTTTTTTGATGTGTTAGTTTGTTTCTCTTACAAATTAGAAAATATTTCTAATTTTAATTCTAAATTACCTGAAATTCACAATTTTAATGTACAAGAAATAAAAGAAACAAAAAATTTAGAAGTTAAAACAAAAATTATAGAATTGTTTTACAACATTTACAATAACAAATTAATAATTAATTTAATCATCAACCATTTAGAATTATACAGAAAAAATAATAAAATTCAAAATAGCAGA
Source organism: Chrysopa pallens (assembly GCA_020423425.1). Lineage (NCBI taxonomy): Eukaryota > Metazoa > Arthropoda > Insecta > Neuroptera > Chrysopidae > Chrysopa > Chrysopa pallens. The sequence goes on along the minus strand of CM035597.1, from coordinate 1,130,846 downwards.
AAAATTTTAGGAATTTTGAATGTTCTTAAATGTTTTATCAAATATTCCACTTCTTTTTGTGAATATTTAAGTAAAGAAAGTAGCATTTCTTCAGTCACTTTAAGTTTATTGAATATTTTATTAGGAATAACACTAAATTATGACTTAGAATTAAAGGATATAAATTATGATATTACAATTTTGTCACTTGATTTGATAAATTTGTTGTATTTTAATGGGATAGTGGCAAGAAAAGAAATAATTAATTTTGATTTATCAAAATTGTTTGAATTTGTGGTGAATTCTAAAAACCCTTTTTTGCTCTTAAAAATCACAAATCTTTTAGAAATTTCTGTGAATGGTTTTAAAAAAACAGAATATTCTGCTTTAGAAGTGGTGAATGCTAATTTAAACAACATTGATATTTTATTTAGAGTCATTTTTAAAATGGAGAACAAAATTTCTCAATTTGGATTATTTTCTAAAATTGTAAGTTTTAGAGACAAAGAAAACATTTACTTAATTTATAAAACTATCAAATTTGTAGTAGAAAACAATCAATTTTACAACAAAGATGACTTAGAATCACTGATTAACATTCTTATCAATAATATTAATATTATTGTTTTGTCAATACAAAAAGATTTCTTACAAAAAGAAGAGGAAAATAATCCTCGTTTTTCATTTTTCTTTTATTATTCTGATAAAATTTTAAGTATTTTACTTAATAAGTTTACTAAAATTGTGATTGATAGTGTATTAAATACAAATTTATTGATTCATAAGTTTAAGATAAAATCAAAAATTTATGATTTGATTCTTAAAAGAGTGTTGGGAGACAATAGAAGTTTAAGTTATCTCTTTGAATTAAACAGAAATTTAACAAAAGATGAGTTAAAATCAACCATTTCGGATAATAAATCAACCATCGAAGAAATTTGGTTATTGAATAGAAAATCGCTTGATTTTTACCATTACAGGTTTATCATTGATTTATACTTAAAAGCTAAGAGAGAAAAAGAAGAAAATATTTCTAAAATTTTTAATAATTTGCTAAATTACATCCAAAAAAGCATTGGGTATAGAAATAGAGAAATAATAAAAATTTATGATGTTGTAATAAAAGGATATAAAAGAATCAACTATAACCCTACTCTTTTTCATTCAATTTTATTTACTTTGTTAAATGAAAAGGAAAAAGAATTAAAGGAAATTAATTTAGAAATAATTTATGATTTATCGAATGAAATTAATTTTAAGCAAATTTGGGATTATTTTTTGTCTACCGACTTTTTTTATGGTAAAATTGATTTAAAACATAAATTAATAAAAAATTATGTAAAAAATGAATCTGCCAGGTTTGGAGAACTTTTAGCAAAAATAGATCAAGGATTTTTCTTAACAAAAGAATCAGAACTACAAAACAAGTACCAAGCACTAAAAAGAGCAGCATTTTTTATGTTAGCAGGAGAAGTAAACCAATTCATGAGTTATTTTCCTAAAATTCTAGAAAAATTAATTGAATTAATCAACATTGATCCTTCAATCAGAAAAATATTCTTTTTATTGCTAAGAGTACTGGTAGTAAAAAATAATCATTCAAAATTAAGTAATTTATGGCCCTCTCTTTTTAATGAAATTTTTAAATTTATTGATTTAAAATCCAATGAGATATTTAAATTTATGGATACTTTATTTTTAATAAATTCAGGAGAGACAAAAGAATTTCAGTCAAAATTCTTTGTAAAGAAAAATTATAGAAAAATTTATTCTGAAGGAATTGGATTGATAACAAATGAACCAGACACCTTTGAAGATGAATCTATTTTTAGTAAGCTTAAATTTAAGAATGGTTTAAAAGAAATCAAAGATTTTATTCCAATACCACCAAAAAGAAAATCATTTTTACCCATCAAGAAAAATTTAAAAGAGAGTGATATTAAAGAATATTTGACTTATGTGTGTTATTATTACAAACATTTAGATGAGTATACATTAGAAATTGATGAAGAGAATTTTTTACAGAGTATTTTGGTAGAATTTGATGAAGAATAAAATAATATTAAATTTATTTTTTTTATATTTTTTAATTTATTTTTAATATAGTTTTTAATATATTGGAGCTTTCAGGTAATTCTCATTTATCATATTAAAACTTAGTTTTATTTTTTAAAATTAATATTTATTTTTTATAATTTATTTTTTTAATTTATTTTTTTAATTTATTTTTTTATATTTTTTTAATATAATTTTCTAGAAAAAATAAAGTATAAATTCAAAAAATTCTTTACCCCTCGTCGGTTACTATTCAGAATCACATTTTTAGTAACTAACAAAAAAGATCGAAAAGATCTTCAAAAAACACACTAGGATGAGGATTTAAGACAAAGTAAGTTACTTGATTAAATGATAGTTTTTACTTTGTTGTCTGACTAGTTTTTTAAAAAAATAAATTATTTTTTATTTATTAATTTAAATTCCTTATTTTTTTGTAAAATTAATTCATTTTTATAAATTATTCTATGTGTGCACATTTTATTGTAAAGTGACGTGTGTTTAATTTGTAAATTCTTTTTATATTCATGAAAATGATTAATTATTATAATTTTATTTCCTTTATAAACACACTCCCATAAATTATTAAAAATAATTAAAGGATTATTTACTTGGTCAAAGTAAAAGTTTAAGTAATCTATGATTATTGTTTTATTGGTTTGTTTTTCTAAAAAAATAAACAAGTCATTTATGTCAAAAATAAAATTTGTAACAAAACCAGACAAATAGAAATTTAAGTTACAATCCACTATGATTAAATTTGATTCTTTGTTAAAAAAGGAGTAAATTTGTTTGTTAGGCATGGTACACAATTCAATCAAAGTGTCTTCCTTTACTAATTCTTCAATCATAGTCATTTAAAAATATAAAAAATTTATTTATTTCTAAAAAATGAAAATAAAAAGACTGAATTATCAAGGCATAAACAATCTTTCTTACATCATTTCTACACTCTTTTTAATACAATTGCTGTTTAGAAACATAAGAAAATATGGGCTTATACTTTGTATTCCATTAGAGACACTAACTTTGACTGAGGTAGAAGCATTCATTGTGTTTATTTTCTTGAATTTTATAAAATGTGCATTGGTTTATGCAACAGTAAATTTTACAAGATTTTCTTTTTTAAATTTATTTTTAATAGAATTTCTGATTGGTTTAATTATTTCCCTGGCAATGACTCATTTGTATTTTTCATTTTTCTGTGTTGGATTTAGTTTATATTTTTTTACCAAATTAATTTCATTTATTTTAGAAAATAAATTCATAAAAAAAAGAAAAAATAAAAAAATAAAAGAACAAAATAATTTAAAAAATTATTTAAATTTTCTTTTGTTTCCCACTGTGATTTACAAAAAAAAATTTAGAAGAAAAAAGAGAATAAACATTTATAAAATAGTAAAAAAAACATTTATTTTGATTTTTGCTTCTTTGTTGATTAACTTTATAGCTGATCAGATTGCTATTCCTACCTTAGGAATACTAATTAACAATTCTAAAATATCTATTTTTTTAGAATATTTTCTTATTTTATCAATTGTCACAATTTTAATGTTTATTTTATTTTTTATTATTGTTTTTATTTGTGTTTTACCAATTTTTGCTGAATTAACGTATTTTAAAAATAAAAAGTATTTTTCTGATTGGTGGAATAAGAAAACAGTTGCTGAATTTTGGTCTTCGTGGAACAAAGAAATGCATCAATGGTTTAAATCATACATATTTAAACCAATGCTAAAGAGAAATTACTCAAAAAGATTTGCAGTTTTTACATGTTTCTTTGTTTCTGGGCTGTTTCATGAGTACGCAATTTCTATTTCATCAAAAACTTTGAGGTTTTATACTTTTTTTGGGTTTATGGGTCAATTAATTTTGATGGAAAGTACTGATAGAATAGCAAAAGCAATGCCTAAGATTGGAAATTATTTGTTTTGGATGATGTTTTGTGTAGTTGGACAACCAATTTGTATTTGGCTTAATTATAAATCACAGTATAATAAGTATATAAATTTATTAAAAAAATAGCACCGCGAAGTTTCGATCTTCGGACCTACAGGTTATGAGCCTATCGCGCTCCCACTGCGCCACGGTGCTAACAATCGTAAACATGAGTGTATAAATGCTTATTTAATAAAACATTTTTGTTAGAAGTATTTATTTGAAACATTTTTGTATTAAAAATCTTTACGAATGAAAATTAAATTAAATAAGTTTTTTAAACATAATCTTAAAAAAAAAGTAAATTTTAATAAAAAGTTTTATTATTTATACTCATTAAAAAATTATTTCAGTTGCGGTCATATCCACAGAAAAGCACCGGAACCCGTCAGATCTCCAAAGTTAAGCCTGTGTGAGCTTGATTAGTACTATGGTGGGCGACCACATGGGAACATCAAGTACTGCAATTTTTTATTTTTTTAATATTTTTTTATAAAAATTTTAATAAACTCATGTCTGACAAGAGAATAGCAATCTTTCCAACAAGAATGAATAAAACAATCATTGAAACAAAACTAAAGAGTGCAGAAAAAGGCCATAGCTTGTTAAAAAAGAAAAGTGATGCTTTACAAGCCAGATTTAGACAACTACAAAAGGTTTTAGAGGAAAAAAAGAGAACAGCCGAAACATTCATCAACAATTGTTATGATAGTTTAGCACACTCAGAATACCTTGGTGCCTCTGTTTCTACTTACATCAATGCTTGTAAAAAGAAGCCTATTTTCATTGATACTTCAGTAGAACAAGTGTCTGGTGTTTCAATACCTAACTTTAAAGTCATACAACATGACAAAGCACCAGTAATTTCTTATGGCAAGACAGGCCAGTCACTCATGAAATGTAGAGATCAGTTTATTACTGCTTTAAATTTATTGGTTGAGTTGTGTATGTTACAAAATTCTTTCCGTGGCTTGAATGAAGTATTCCAAAGCACCAACAGAAAAATCAATTCTTTAGAATTTTTGATGATTCCTAAATTAAAAAACACTCTTTCCTACATTTTTTCTGAGTTGGATGAGAACGAAAGAGAAGAATTTTTTAGGTTAAAAAAAGTACAAAATGTAAAAAAAAGAACAGAAAATTCAAAATAAAATTTTCATATAAAATCATCAAATTTTAATTAAATTTTTGACAGCTAATAAAATTCTAAAAAGTTTCTTCTTTTTATTTTCTGATAAATTATTTTTTATTTATAATTTTAACAAATTATAAATAAATTTGAAACAATTCTCCTTTAAATTTAAAAAAAAATAAATCCCTAAACTAGCATGAAATCAAAGAAAAGACAAAGCTTGCTTGATGCAATAGATTTCATCAGAATGGGGTCAAGAGCACTCTTTAAAGATGATTTCACTAAATTTTTTAGACCAATCAAGCCAGGAGAGCTGAATGGTTCTGGTATCTTTTACATTTTCTCATTGCTAATCAGATACTTTTTTCTTCTTCCGTACAGGATACTTTGGTTTATTGGAGGTTCAGGGATTTTTTTCATTTTGTTTGTTAAAGCAGTAATTAAAAATGACGAAAAGAAAATAGCAGAGTCATTTTTATTTTATTGTAAAGTTTTTGTGACTTCTTTCGGTGCAAGGATAAAACACTTTGGTAATAAAAGAAAACTTCATGTTCCACATGTGTTCGTAGCCAATCACACATCCTTTTTAGATTATTTGGTGCTTTCTTCTCACAAATTTGCACACGCAAGTGTGGCTGAGTCACATGGAGGGCTGTTTGGCTTCCTTTATAAAAGTATTTTAACTAAAAATGGGTCACTTTTATTCAAAAGAAGTGATAGAAATGATAGAACTAAAGTATTAGGAATGATAAAAGAACACGTGGCTAAAAATAAAGCATCAATGCTTATTTTCCCAGAAGGTACGTGTGTAAATAATAAATATTCAGTTTTGTACCAAAAAGGAGCATTTGACTTAGAAGCAGTGGTTTGCCCGGTTGCTATAAAATATCGAAAGAATCTTTTAGACCCTTACTGGAATACTTCTAAGCACACTTTCTTTATTCATTTGTTGTATTTGATGAGTAGATGGAAATTAGATGTAGAAGTTCATTGGTTACCACCCAGAGTGAAATTAGATGGAGAAATCCCAGCAGATTTTGCTATGAGAGTAAAAAGAATCATTTCTAAAAAAATAGGACTTAAAGATGTAATTTGGAATGGGTATTTTAAGAGTGCACCAGTTTTAAAAGATAGAGAGATTCTTAAAGAAGCTTTTATCAAAGTTTACAATAAACATGCCAGATTAGAAAGTGATTTTATAGATTCTTCTCTTCCAGAAGAAAATAAAAAAAGAGAAAAAAAGTGGGAAAACATTTACAAAGAAATAATTTCCGAGCCAGAAGATGAATATTATTTTTATGGGTTCAATTATAGAAAGTATTTAGATCATTCTTTAAAAGAATATTGTTTTTTAAAGAATAATCCACAGAAATTAGCAGAATTACAAAAAGAAAAAGAAGTTACTTTCCAAACAGACCAACTTTTATGGCTTACTCAGCCAGTAAGTGATGATAATCCTACACCTTGTAATTGTTTTAAGAAAGTGAAAAAGAAGGTAAATAAAAATCAAAGCAAAAAAGCATTAAACAAAGATAAAGCAAACAAAGAAATCACCAAATTTTATTAAGAAAAAAATCAACAAATTTTATTAGAAAAAAGATAAATAAAATTAATAAAAATATAAATTATTTATTTAAAATAAAAAAATGATTTTAATTGGTAAATTATTTTTTTACTTTTATCTTTTCTTTTTTAAGGTGTCTTTTTAAAAAAATAATAAAATTATTTTGGTTTACAATCTTAAACTGACAATAATATAAATCTTTAGCATGTAAAGAAAAATCATTTCAATCCTTTTTTTTGTTGCTTAAGGTTAGAAATTAATAGAAGATCTATCACTATACCTTCTATATATTATATAATATACCAATTTAATAATAAACATATGACATAGTATATTTCTACTAATTAGGTATATTTAAAAATACTGTTAGCCTTTAATCCTTCCCATACATTCTTTTTATTCCTTAACTTTACAAGCTTAGGTTAGAGAAAAAAAAATTGACAGATGAAAATTTTTTAAAAATATAAATTAAAGAAAAGAGTGAGATAACTAATTCTATTGGTTTAGCTTTACTTTTTTAATTAGACAATCTAAATTTATATCTAAGCAGTAACATTAGATATTTACCTAAATACTTTATAATCTTTTCCTCATTTATCATACAAAAATTTATTGTATTAAATATTCATAAAAGATGATTTGTTTAACAATATTTTATAAGAATATTATATTTTTAATTTATCCTTTATAAATTATTTTTTATTAAAAAATAATATTTTATTTAAGTAAAAAAAGTAAATTTATTTCTTTCTTCTTTAAATTTCTTATTTTTCTGAGGATTTAAAAAATAAATTTAAATTATTATTTTTAAGATAAATATCTTAATTTTATAACACTTATTTAATGTATTAGTTATGAATATTTATACTTTAACTATAAAAAGTGTAATTAATTTTCATTTAAAAATAAATAATAAATTTTAATTTTTTTTATTGGATTGGTATTAATAAGAGATTTTTATATGTTAAATTAATTTAGTAAAATATATTTGTATTTTAATAATTTAAAGTATAAATATAATTTAGATTTAAGTTTAGAGATATAGGGGTTTAGAATTTTATATTATTAAATATTATTTATTTTTGAATTACTCTTTTTTTTAAATTTTAAATTTTAAATTTTAATTCTTAAATTTTAATTTTTAATTTTTAATTTTTAATTTTTATAATTTTTATAATTTTAATTTTATTTAATTTATTTTAATATTTTTATTTATTTTATTTATGTGAAACCTTAAATGTCTGAATATGAAACATACAAAGCTTTGCAAAAAGAGCATAAAATACTTTTACTAAAGGAAAGATTAATCAAAGATGAACTTACCTCTTTAGAGAAAGAAGTAGTGAGAGCTAAGGATGAATTAAACAGAGTTAAAAGCATTCCTTTGATCATGGGCCAATTCTTAGAAGTCATAGACAATAAAACAGCTATAGTTATGAGCACAGCTGGAATGCACTCAGTGGTAAATTTACTCTCAACTGTTGATAAATCATTGCTAAGACCAAATACAACAGTTGCTTTGCACAGACATTCTTCAGCTGTGGTGGATGTTTTACCACCTGAGGCTGATTCTACCATCCCTGTTTTAGGGGAAGAAGAAAGACCAGACGTAACTTATGCTGACATAGGAGGGTTAGATGTTCAGAAACAAGAAATTAGGGAGACAGTAGAATTACCTTTGTTACAGCATGAATTGTATAAACAAATAGGAATAGATCCACCAAGAGGAGTATTACTTTATGGACCACCAGGCACAGGTAAAACAATGTTAGTCAAAGCAGTGGCCAATCAGACAAATGCCACTTTTATAAAAGTAAATGGGAGTGAATTTGTACAAAAGTATTTAGGAGAAGGTCCTAGAATGGTAAGAGATGTTTTTAGGATGGCAAAAGAAAAAGCACCTTCCATTGTTTTTATAGATGAAGTAGATTCAATTGCCACCAAAAGATTTGATGCTAATACTAGTGCAGACAGAGAAGTACAAAGAGTTTTACTTGAATTACTCAACCAAATGGATGGATTTGATCAGACCAGCAATGTTAAAGTGATTATGGCTACTAACAGGGCAGATACAATTGATCCAGCACTCTTAAGACCAGGCAGATTGGACAGAAAAATAGAATTTCCTTTTCCTGATAAAAGACAAAAGAGACTTGTTTTTAATGCTATTACCCAGAAAATGAGTTTGGACAAGGATGTAAATTTAGAAGACTTTGTTAACAGACCAGATAGAATCAGCTGTGCTGAGATTAATTCTATTTGCCAAGAGGCAGGTCTTTTAGCAGTAAGAAATAGCAGTTATATTATTAAGCAAAAACATTTTGAAGAGGCTTATTCTAAGGTTATAGGTGGTAAAAGTAGTCAACCTTCATTTTATAATTAAAATGTAATGAAATAATTTAATATTTTTTTAAATAAATTAATAATTTAAAAAAATAAATTCACATATTTACTTTAAAAAGAAATTTTCTTTTTATTTGTTGATTACTTATTTATTTTACAAGGCAATGAAATTGAACAAAGGTAATAAAATAAAACACAGAGAGAAAAAACAACAATAAAATAAATAAAATAAGTAACCAATCCACTAAAATTAATATCAATAATCTCATACTCATTGTTAACCAATCTTTCTTGTTCTAAAAAATCAATAAACTCTAAATTACTGTTATGATACTTCTTTAATACTTCATTCTTTCTATCAAATATTTTATAAATAAAATCTTCTTGTTTCATTTCTTCATTTTTTTCATGGACGTCAATCAAAAATAAAAAATTAAATTTAACATTCTTTTTTATAAACAAATTTTCCACTGACAAAGTGTCATGAATGTATTTTATTTTAGGAATGTTAAATATTGTTATGTCTGTTAAATTATCAATTTTATCAAACAATGAGTTAATTATCAAATTAAATCCTGTTTTACGAGGTATCAAAACATTCTCAAAATTTAAATTGGTTTGATTTGTTTCTGCCCATTTTTTAGAAAATTTGTGTGTGGATTCACGGAGAATAGTTCCTTCTGGGAATAACAAAAGGTAAAATTCCTTTTCATTCTGTAATTTAACCATATTTCTCTTAATTACTTCTTCGTCTGATTTAAGATCCCTTTTTAAAAAAATATAATTAAACATTTTCATACCTCTTCCAACAATTGGTAATCTTTCCAATTCCTTTTTCAAAATTATTGACAGCTCATAAAATTTTTCAAAAAAATGAAAAATTTTTATTAGAATTATCCAATCATAATTGCTTACATGGTTAGAAATGACCAATGATCTTCTTGGTTTGAGAAATTTTTTATTATAAACTATTGTTATGTTATTTTTTAGATAGAAACTGAAAAAAGCAAAGGTAATGTGTGACCAGTAAGACTTTAGAACTTTAACTAACTCTCTTCTGAGCTTAGATCCTGTAGTGCACCACTCTGCCAGAATACAAACAACAATTATAGGTGGGTACAAGCTACAGTAGAGCACAACTGTTGTCAATAGATTTGCTTTGTTGAGAAATGATTTAAATTTCATTTTTGCTGATTTATGCATTCAAAAAATATTTTTTTTTATTTTAAACTTAAAAAATAAATTAGTTTCATTTTTCTTAGAATTTATTAAATTAAAATTAGATTTTTTGATGTAAGTTTTATTTAATTTGTGTCAAAAGAACCAATAATTTTAGTTTATTTAAAGGAGAAAAATATTTTAATCGAAGAAACTAAAATAAAACTTTATTCTAAGATTGAATTATGAGATTATGATTTTTTAAAAAATTTAGCATCAGAAAAAAAAATAATAAATTTATGCATTTATTTTATTTTAATTTATTTTTTAAAATATAATTAATTTAAGTTAGTAATTTAAAAATAAAAGATATATTTTAAAAAATAAATTATTTTTTTATGGATGAGAACTTTAAAGAAAAAATCCTTTCAAATTTAAAAATAAACAAAAAAGACAGATTAACAATTAAACCAAAGAATATCAAAACACACCAAAACTTATTTTACCATAAAAAAGAACACTTAGAAGAATTCATTAAACAAAGATTACTAAGCTTACAGGATTATTTTAAGGAGCATTTGAATGTCAAAGAATTTAAACCAGCAAATTCTATTTGCATAAAATCAGATTATTTTTATGGGATGATAATAAATTATGAGAACAGTAAACTAAGCAAAGATAACATTATGATTTACAATAACATTGATGACAGTAATTGTGTGCCAGTAAAATTGGATATTACTTTTCTAAAGAATTTTTCTTTTTTTCCTGGCCAAGTTTTAGCAATTAAAGGTAAAAATGTGGAAGGATGTAATTTAGTGGCAGAAAATGTGTTTTATTTGACTGAGATAGACTTTAATGCTGTAGATAAGAGTATTGATACAAATGATCCTTTAAAGATAATCAGTTGTTCAGGTCCATTTTACGATGATATAACCGGATTTGAAGTGTTGGATGCTTTACTTTTACAAAAAGTAGATTTGTTAATTTTACATGGTCCTTTGTTAAAATTTGATTTTAACAAAACTGTCATTGATCCAATAAAATTTTATGAAAATGAATTTATGGTAAAATTAGAATCATGGCTTAAAAAAGATACTTTTTCTAAAATAATATTAATTCCAAGCTTAGATGATTTTATTTGTAAAAATGTATTCCCACAATCACAATATGATTTTACTGATAAAAACAAAAGAATCATTTATTTTTCTAACCCTGCTAATTTTTTTGTAAATGGTTTTTTATTTTCAACCATTTCTTCTGATATTTTTATGGATTTATCAGCAGAAGAATTTTTTTCTGTAAATTTATCAGAGAAAATTAAGAAAAACGAGGAAGTGGATGAGAAAAAAGAGAGAGAACAAAACCAATTTTTGTTTACTGTTGATAGACCTACCAGATTGTGTAGCCATTTAATATTTCAGCAAACCTTTTTACCTGTCTTCCCAAGTAAATTTAATGTTTCTTTTAGTGATTGTGAACATTTTAAGAATCAATTGGTTCCTAATTTTTTTATTCTTTCTTCAAAATTACAACCTTTTTCCAAGGATGTTTATTTTACTAAGATTATTAACCATGGAATACAAAGTAATATTGAATATAAATATTTTGCTGAGATTATTATTCAGGATGAAAATGATTATGTGGTAAATCTAACTAAATTAATTAAATAAATTATCTTTATTTTAATTATATTTTTGTTATATTTATACTCATTGTAACTAAATTACAGTTGCGGTCATATCCACAGAAAAGCACCGGAACCCGTTAGATCTCCGAAGTTAAGCCTGTGTGAGCTTGATTAGTACTATGGTGGGCGACCACATGGGAACATCAAGTACTGCGATTTTTTAATTTATAATATATTTTAATAATATTTTCTTTTTTTTATTAGCCATATGAAAAATACGAAAATAATAAAAAGAAAAAGAAGAATCAAAAATGAAGAAATAAAAAATAAACCAAACCTAGTAAGCATAAAAAAGAAAAAACTAAACATAAAAGAAACAAAAGAAGAAACAGCTGCAACCAAAATATTAAGAATGATTAATTCAAAACATTTATACACTTACGCAATAAACAAAATTTTAAAATGTGATTCTGACACTTTGCATGAACTAAAGAATGAAATTCTACCATTTTTGTTCAATAAATTGATGGTAGAAGAAAGTAATGTAATTTATAAAATTTTACACAAACTTTTTATTGTTTACGATGATAAAAGAATGTTATTCAAATATTTAAAAAGCTTTGAATATTCTAATAATGAACTGATTGATAAAATAGTAAGGATTGTTTTAAAAATTAATCCTGGTTTATTTTCAGAAAATAAAAATGAAATTTTTCATTTGGTTACCAATGACAGGTTAAAAAATGAATTATTAAAAACTGAATGTGTTGACAATTTACAAATAATAAATAAATAAATATTTTTTGAAATGTAAACAAACAAATGATTGTTGTAAAAAGGGTTTTTTATATGTTTATTGTTTCTATTTTACTTTATAAATATACTTTTTATGAACAAAGTAGGGATAAAGAAAGTTTATTTCAAAGAAATAAACATGTTTTTTATTCAAAACACTTAGTTTATGCATTAAAAGAAAATTTCAAGAAATTTTATGCTACCTTTGTTAAATTTTTTGACATGAATGACAGTTACAAAAAAATAAAATTGAATATTTTACTGATAAACGAATGCAACAAATTAAAGATTTTTGAGTTAAAAAAACTAATTCTAGATTATTTTGAAAAAGAAAGAATTTTCTATGCTAAATTTGCTACTAAAATAAAAATAATGAAAAAATTAAACATTAAAACAAAGAAAATTTTAAATTATAATTTGCAAAGTGACAGTTTAAGTATTTTAGAATTAGAAGATAAAAATCAAGCATTTGAGTTGTTAAAAAGTTTTAAAAACTCAATGAGGAATATTAAAAATTTTAACAAATTTGACATTAAAATTTTGTTTAAAGAAAATGGCAATAGTGAAGTAGGAGGGATTTCTTATGAAAAAGGAGCATTTGATCCTTATTTTTCATATGGTGTTGTGTTTATAGAAAATAATGATAATATTTTAGATATTTTTGTTAAAAGCTTACACGAAATTTATCATCTTTTAGGAGCAGAGAGTGACAATGTTTTTGGATCATTAATGAATTGTATTCATGAAACAAATAATGTTAAACTGTCAATAAAATCAAAAAAAGAAATATTAAAATTTTTAACAAACATTTAAAAATTGCAGTACTTGATGTTCCCATGTGGTCGCCCACCATAGTACTAATCAAGCTCACACAGGCTTAACTTCGGAGATCTAACGGGTTCCGGTGCCTTTCTGTGGATATGACCGCAACTGTAATTCAGTTACAATGAGTATAAATATAACAAAAATATAATTAAAAATAAAGATAATTTATTTAATAATCATCACCACGTGTAAGAATTTCTTTTCCACCATTCTCTGATATAAAAATAGTATGTTCAAACTGAGCAACATAGCTTCCTTTAACATCCATTAAAGGAGGATATGATTCTAACATATTGTATAAAGTAAGTATCTCAATATAAGGTTTAGAAAAATTATCAAGGTTTAATAATCTGTCTACGTATCTTTGACAAAAAGGCAGTGTTCCTATTTTTTGTAAAATACAATTCAACACTTTTTTAGTCTTTAAATTATGTATTGGCTTCTTTACATTTTTATTTAACATGTAATGTGAACAATTTAAACCATTTCTTACAAAACCATTCCCAGTCGTGGCAAATGTTTCTAAAGCATAAAATTCATTACCAATCAATTTAGTTGTATCTTCATTCTTTGCCAAAGGGATGGTTATCCCAGAATGAATACAATATTTACCAATGGAATGACCATTCAAATTTTCTACTGGGATAATCTTAGCTACATTCCCTTCAAATTGTATTTCATATGAATTTATTACCTCACTAATCTTCTCTCCAATGTCACACACTCTGACATCCACTCCTGCAAATTTTATTCCTTCTTCCATGCTTTCTTTGGCTGCAAGTAACAAATTTTCAAAAATAGGATCAAAACAAACTGTAAAAGCACTGTCCATAATTCTACCATCTACATGGGTACCAAAATCAACCTTAAGCACATCACTCATCCCTAAAACAATATCATTTGTTTTTGGTAAAGTGGTAAAATGTGCAGCACAGTCATTCAAAGAAACACCAGTAGGAAATCCTACACCATCACACTTCTCTCCTTTCAGCAAAGTTCTGGTAGAATCTTCAATAATACTACAAATTTCATTCAAAGTCATGCCTGGTTTGATCATACTTTGTAATTTATACCTGCTTCTTCTGTGTGCCTCTGCTGCTCTTCTAGCTTTTTTCAATTCTTCTGTGACAATTGGTTCTGATAAGATTTCACCAGGCATGTATTCACATTCGTTAGGTAAAAATTCAATGGGCAGTGTATTTACTTCTTTTAAGATTATTGGTTTCATAAGGGTAGTTAAATTTTTATAAAAAATTTTTCAAAAATGAAAATATTTTTTTAAAAAATTTAATCTTTTTTTATTTTTTGTTAGCAAACAAAGTAAATTATTTATTTTAAATTGTTATTAAAGATTTATTTTATTTGACATGTCAAAATAATTTTTCGTTTGAATAAAATTTAAATTTTGTAATAAAAATTAATTAAAAAATAATAAAATTTTAAAGAAATTTTATAAAATAAAAGTTTACTTTTTATGACCAAAAGAATTTAAATATAATTTTTATAGAAAAAATAAAATAAAAAACAATAATTTAAATTTAATTAAATTAATCCAAATAAATAATTATTTAAAAAAAAGACTTAAATATTAATCAACAGGAAGCCAAGACCAATGATGAAATAGCCATTCAATAAATTATCAATATTGTAACTATTTTTTAAATAAATAATTTATCTAACAAATATAAATATAAAAAATAGATAATTAAAAAGAATATTAAAATTATATTTTATAGTTAAAAATCAGATATAATATTAATTTAATGAGTTAACATTAATTTATAAAATTATGCATTTGCTTGAAAATTTATTGAATTGTGCATTTGCTTGAAAATTTATAGAATACATTAAAATTTTAAAAATATAGAATAAATTAATTGACCATTAGAAAATTTATATTATTTGTAATATCCCACTTTAACACTAAATGATTTAAATAAATGGATGTTAATATTTTCTTATTCTATTTATTTAAATTGTAATTTTTCATAGTTTCTCTTTGTTAGATAATGTACTTTTTTATAAATAAATAAAAAAAGGTTATTGCTGGAGTTAAAACCAAAAATGTTTGCTAGGTTATAACTTATTTAGTACTTTTTTAGGGACTTTGAACAAGTATGGTATTACTTAGTAGTATATCGATAAAACAGGTTCTTTTACTCTGTCTGTTGAAAGAATATTACCTTCCTTGCTCTTAAAATCTTTAAAATATAAAAAATGTTCTTGTTTACTTCTTTTATTCATCTTCACTGGCGGAATTCTCATTTTGGAGAAAGTAAATTTATTTTTAAGTTTGTTTTTTAAGGAGAACAAACCTTTACTTTCTTTCATAAACTTTGTCAAACTTTCCCCTGAACTACTTTGCTACAGCTTTTTTATAAAAAGCTTACTTCTTGTATCAGTGTCTCTTTTAAAGATTAGAATTCCAATTCATATACAATATTTTGTGTAATTAATTTGTTTTTTAAAATTTAATACTATTTATAGAACAAAAATACAAGACTAAAAACAAATTTCCCTTTTATTATAAAATGCAAGACTTTTCAAGTGAAATTAATGTGTATAAATTATTAATCTGATAAAAAGTATTAATTTTTAATATGAGTCTTTTTGTGTTCTTTATTTAGAGATCATCAAATATAAAAAATTAACAAAAAATATTTAAGTATCCCTGATATTCAAGCGAAAGTATATTTTCTCAGAGAAAACCCTTAAAGAATTATAGATTTTACCATCCTTATTAAATTTTTTACCCAAACTTTCTCTAATATTTACCATGGGTAAAAATGATTATTTATTTTAAATTAGAATTTTTCTAGAACGGTAATTTTATGGTAAAAAATTTCTTTTCTACCAGTGAAAAGAGATAAAATTTAGAAAAAACAGCAAAAAATATTATTTTTAATACGAATTTAAAATGCAAAGTGTCGAAAAAATATATTAATTCAGAATACTTTTAAAAAAAAATTGAAAGATTTAGTGTTTATTTTAAAGAAATATTATGAAAAGAGATAAAATTTAATAAAGTAGCATTCTTTTCTATGGCTGGAAATCAATAATCTTATATTTCAAATGTTTTATATAATTGTTATAAATTATAACAAAGTTTATGGTTTAGTCTCAGTTGGTATTTTTTTTTTCAAAAAAAATTAAAGTATATAAAGTTTAATCCTAATAAGATCACTAATAAATAAAAACTAACAAAAAAATTGTACAGCATCAATTTTTCTAATTAAAAAGTATTGGAATTATATCCAAAGAAATATAAAACATTGTTTTTTAGAATTTATAATTTCTTTCATAATGTCTAATTTTCTCATTTAAATATTCTCTCTATTTTTTCGAAAGTAGTTTAAATTTTAAATAGAAATGATCTTTAAAAAAATAATTATTTCAATACGTTAACAATTATAAAAAATCAAGTAAAATTCATCATTTATAGCACAAATTTTTTTGTATAAAATAATACACTTAATAATTAAAATGTAAAAAAAAGCAATTTATTAATTTTCTAATTATACAAAACAACCAAATAATAAATCATTTTCTTCTTACAATTTAAAAATTATCATTTTCACTTTAAATTTATTTATTCTGGTTATATATCAGATCAGTTAGTTTTAGTTAATATTGACATAATATTTGAAAAAATACAAGCATCGTACAAGTTAAACTTAAATCAAACTATGATAAAATGACGAAACAATTAAGTAATCCGGTAAAAACTTCTATGCTTTCAAAAAGTTAAATTATTGTAGACATCAATAAACTTTCTTTTTTTTAAATTTTAAATTAATAAGTTCGGTATTCTTTATGAGGTAAAAATGTTAGTTATTGATTAATTTCTAAAAAATTAAAATGTGATATAAATGAACATTTAAATTTACTTTTATGACTCAGGCAAATGATATGATAAAAATATTACTTTAATTAAAAAAGCACATAATTTATTTCCAGTTTCTTAAATCTTCTTTTTATAAGGCTCTTACAAATAAACTCAAAAGAAATGTGATAAAAATGATTTTTTATTTTTGAGATATAATTTTAATAAAATAAATTTTCTCTTAATACCACACTTTTATAAAAATTTTTTTCTAAAATATCTTTAATTTATAAATCATAAGTCAATTTTTTTAATTAATTATAACTTTACTTTACGTAATTTATTTAAATTCCATTAAACTTTGAGATCTAAATTTTTAATTATTTTAAAAAAAGTTCAATTTGATTTTAAAATAAATAAGAAATAAATTATAAAGACAGTTAAAATAACATATCTGATTTAAGATAAAAAAACATACAACAAAAATACTTTAATAAAAAATGTTTTAATTTTAAAATTTATTTTTTACTTTAATCTTCATTTTTTAATAATCATCTCCTCGTGTAAGAATTTCTTTCCCTCCTTTATCAGATAAATAAAAGGTATGTTCAAACTGAGAAATAAAAGATCCTTTTACATCCGAGAGCGGAGCGAAGGATTCTAGATACCCATCTTCTACTAACTTATCTAAGTATTCTTTAGAAAACCCAGGCTCACAAAAGTATTTATCAACAAACCTGGGACAAAAAGGTAAAGTTCCTATCTTTCTTTTTACACACTCTAAAACCCTTTTACATTTAACGTTTTCAATAAACGGATTGTTAATCTCGTCTTCAAAAATGTAGTATGATATATTTTTTTGTGGGAATGCTTCCCCGTTTCCGGTGGTAGCAAATGTTTCAATCGCATAAAAAGTGTCTTCTGTCAGTTTTGTTTTGTCATCATTTTTAATCAATGGGATAGAAATACCGCCATGAATAGAAAACCTTTCAATCGAATGTCCATCTAAATTTTTAACTGGTAAGATTTTTTTTGTTTGGTTGTTTAGTTCGATTTCATAAGATGTTATCACTTCGTTTATTCTTTCTCCAATGTCGCATACTCTGACATCTACACCAGCAAATTTGATTCCTTCCTCCATGCTTTCTTTAGAGGCTAATAATAAATTTTCAAATTTAGGATCAAAACAAATTGTAAAGGCGCTATCGGCAATAATTCCATCAACATGGGTACCAAAATCAATCTTAAGAACATCATCCTCTTTCAAAAATATTTCCTTCTCACCTGCAACAGGTGTAAAATGTGCAGCACATTCATTCAATGGCACTCCAGTTGGCATAGCTATTCCATCATTCAACTCTCCTTGTAGCATTAATCTTGTAGAATCTTCGATTATACTACATATTTCATTCATTGACATTCCAGGTTTAATCATACTTTGCAGTTTATACCTACTTCTTCTGTGCACCTCAGATGCTTTTCTGGCCTTCATAAGTTGATCTGACAATTTTACCTCTTTTATAACTTCTCCTGATTTAAACTTGATGTCTTTATTCAATGGTTCTATGGGTAACTGAGAAACTTCTTTTAAAATGATCGGTCGCATATCATTTTTTAATTTTTTCAATTTAAATCAGATTCACGAAATTTCAACGAATTAAAATTCAAGATTAAGCAAATTTGATAGATTGAATATGTAAAATTTGTTAATTAATATAGTTAAAATTTTATGACATCGTTTTGAAATGATTTAGTTTTAAAATTTAATTATAAATTTTTAGCTTGTAAGTTTTTCATAATTTCGATTTTTTTGTAATATTTAAAAGAATATATTTTAAAAAATAAATATGAAATTACTTTTATCTCTAATTTTAAAGAAAAAATGTTTGTTTTGTAAATTTAATCTAAAAATTATTCTTTTCAGTAGAAAAACAAAATTTTTTATGTTTTAAGGCTCAGCCATTTAATATTTTTTTATTTAAGATTTCATAGTTAGTATTTATAAAATTAAATATTATTTAAATTATTATTTCTCAATTTTTTTAATATTTGTCTTTAAATTTAATTTAATCATTTCATAATTCATAAAAGGAAAATAATAAAATTCTAAAAAAGTAATTTACAAATAAATTCATTAAAATCATCTTTAAAAGACTCAATTAAATATAAATTTTATTAAAAAAATTATTTTATTTAATTTTTTTTATATGCATTAACCTGTGATGATTTATTGTCATAAGAAGAGTTATGTAAATTAATAAATCTATTTTTAATTTACATAATAGAAAAAAAGGATTCTGTAACTAAAGCCTGAAAGAAGTGGTATATTTAGACAATCATTGGTATAAAAGTGGTAATTAGCATATGAAAGGTTTCTCTTTTATACATAAAGGTAAAGTTATAATATATAAACATATATTTATTTTCCTTATGAATATAAGTTAACATGTAAAGACATAATTTTAGACTATAGTATATTATATAAAAAAAATGAGAGGAGATATTCTTTAACAATCTAAATTCAAATATTTGATGATTAAAAATTATTTTATGCTTACAAATTTAAAAAATATTTAAATTGTAATATTTTTTTAGAAGATTCAATAACCAAATTAAAAAATAAATAAATATACACTCAATTTTAAACAATATTAAATGAATTATAGTTTAATAACTTAAAGAAATTTTGACTTTTTTTCTGCATAAATTAAATTTTATTATTTTTTGAGAAATCTCATAAAAAATAATAAAATTTAATCTTTGTTTAATATTAATAAATTTTCTTTTAGCAGTCGTATAACCTAAAATTCTTAATGAAATTATTTAACAAATAAAATACATTTAAATTATAAATTAATAAAATATTTAAAATTGATATATTTTTTATTTTGCATAAATAGAGAGAAAAAACCCCATTTTTTAAAGTTTAAATTATTTTTTAAAAGAAAATATTATTCATTTATAAAAAATTATTTTTAAAAAAATTACCTTTTTTAATAAAAAAATAAACAAAAAAAATGTTTCAAATAAAATAAATAAACAATATTTTATTTAAATTATAAAAATAGAAACAAGCATAAATTACCATGCGAAAAGAAAAAAGATTTTTAGAGTTGCAAAAAGAGTTTACTGAAATAATGACACTTTTAACAAACAGATCGAAGAAAAAAACAACCGATAAACAAGAAAGTAAGTTACATTCAAGTAATTGTAAAAGAAACAGATTAGGATTAAAGGAGCAATGTAAGTGTCAAAATTGTGTGGAAGAAGAGCAGCAGATAGAAATCATAAATGATTTGGAAGACAACATTTTAGAACTAAAAGAAAAGATTCATCATTTAGAAAATGAGAATTTGAAACTAAAAGAAAACCAATCAATGATAAACAAAGAAGAAATAAAACAAATTTATCACCAAATTGAAAGAATAAACATGACAAGAAATTTTATGCTTTGCCAAAAAATTAAAGAAATTTTAACAAAACTTTCACAAAATTTTGTTTATTCACAAAGTGACATGCTTGTAGAAAAGAACAAATTAGAACAAATTTTAAATTTGAAAAATGAAGAAATAAATCAATTAAAAATAGAAATAAATAAAATACCTGAACTTAAAGAAGAAATAAGAAAACTAAAAATCAAAGAAAAGGGTTTAAAAAATGAAATTTTAGATCTTAAAGGATCAATCAGAGTATTTTGTAGGATTAGACCACCAATGAATGAACAAACATTCAAAATCAAAAATGACTTTGAGAAAATAGAAGTAAATGATACACAAAAAAATCATTCTTTTCAATTTGATAGGATATTTGCTCAGTTTGACAACCAAAAAGAGATTTTTAATGAAGTAGGACCAATCATTGCCAATGGTTTGGAAGGATATAAAATTTGTATATTTGCTTATGGCCAGACAGGCAGTGGCAAAACATTTACCATGGAAGGAAATAAAGAAAACAAAGGATTAATCCACAATTCTTTAGATTTAATTTTTGATTTAATTGAAGAAATGAAAAAAGAAAATTGGGAATTTAGCATAAACTTAAATGTCATAGAAATTTACAATGAAAATATTTTTGATTTGTTAAAAGAATCAGAAGAAAAAATAGAAATAAAATATTTGGAAGAAAAATTAATTTTATCAAATTGTTCAGAATATTTGATAAACAAGAAAGAAGAAATAATTAGTTTATTTAGCACAGCACATAAAAATAGGTCAATTGGTCAGACAGCAGCAAATGAGAAATCAAGTAGAAGCCACTTAGTTTTTATTTTAAAAATAGACATGAAAAATGAAATATTAAAAGAAAGAAGATCCAGTGCTTACAGTTTTATTGACTTAGCAGGATCAGAAAGATTATCTCATTCCAAGGCAGAAGGAGTACGTTTAAAAGAAACACAAAACATAAACAAATCACTCTCATCACTTGGTAATGTTATTTCTGCTTTAGTAAGGAAAGATCAGCATATTCCTTTCAGAGATTCTAAGTTAACATATTTGTTGAAGGATTACTTGACAGGTAATTCTAGGATACTCATGTTTGTAAATGTTTCACCTGAATTAGCACATTTTAATGAGACAGTTTGTTCATTAAGGTTTGCTTCTAAGGTAAGTGATTGTAAATTAGAGAGTGTTAAGAAAAATATAATAAAAGAATTATAAAAA
>CM035597.1:1089763-1108843 GCA_020423425.1 Chrysopa pallens | reverse complement strand
ACTTCTTCATTTGATAAATTGTCAGTGTAAATAAAATGCTGGTTTACTACTTTACTTCTAAAAATACTCTCATCATACATTTTTAATAATTCTAAATTAAGTTTATCCCATTCATAATCTTTGTATGAATGAAGCAATGGTGAATAAACACTAAGATCCCTTCCTTTTACTTCTATGACATAGGTTAAAGCTTCACCAAAGCAATATTCTTTATTATCCATCAATTCAGCAAATGAGATATCATTTCCTAATAGTTCTGCTGTGCCAAGAATAAATGGCAATAATTGATAATCGTCCAATCCCCACGTACCTTTACTTCCTGCTGGCTCAACATCAAACTTTTTGATAAAAAATCTTATAATCCTAAAATACTCTTTTAAAGTGTAAAAAACTTCACTTAATTTCATGTCATTTTGGTCAACCAAACATTTTAAAAAACATAAAAAATTCATTTCATGTCCTGTACCGTAATCCAATCGAGATTCATTCCCAAAGGAAGATTTAAAGTAGATTTCATTCTCAAAACCAGTATCGATTCCCTTTAATTCTTTATAAAAATCTACCAAAGCTGTGTTGGCAAATCTACCTTTCTCTTTTAAAGGAATATTTTCCATGATTGATTTAACATTTTTTAGTAAAGAAATTACACTTTCTGACTCAGTTTGTTTCTCTCTTAGAATCTGTACATTGATTTTAAGCAAGAATTTCTTTATTTCGTGGTAAGCTTTAGTTTTTGTAAAAGATGAGTTTATGACTAAAGACATTTTATGGAATTAAATTCGTAAATAAATAAAATAAAAAAATATATAAAAATTTCTATGATAAAATTTGATATCGAAATGTCAAAAAATAACATTTTGCAAATTTATTCATAAATTGAATAAAAATAAACTTTTTATTTTTGAAATAATATGATATTTTTTTAAAAAATACAATTTATGCATTGTGTTTGATTTTTTAATAAATGTTTAAACTGTTATTTTTGACATTTCAAAGATATCAAAATAATTTAGGTTTGACATTTCAAAGATATCAAAATAATTTAAGTTTGACATTTCAAAGATATCAAAATAATTTAAGTTTGACATTTAAGTTTAACTATCAGAACATTCTTTAAATTTGTATTTTATGAAATACTAGTTTCTTCGCGCTCATCTGTTTCTTTTGAGCGTACTTCGGCATTATGCTCCCGACAATTTTTTAACCTAGTTTCTCGGTGCTCATCTATTTCTTTTGAGCGTACTTCGGCATTATGATTTCGAACATTTTTTAACCTTACTTCTCGGCGCTCATCTGTTTCTTTTAAGCGTATTTCTGCATTGTGATTTCGAACATTATCTAATCTAATTTGCCGTCGCTCTTCTGTTTCATTTAAGCGCATTTCAAAATTACGTCTCCGGGTGGTTTCAAGTCTGGATTGCTTATGTTCATGCGTCTCAGCAGCTCTTGATACTCTTTTTCGCTGTGTGTCTGACGAAGGGCGGGAAAAAGGATTTCTTTTTGGTGTCATTTGTTTTTTAAATTGTGAAACAAATATAAAGTTTTTTATTTGATTCTATAATTTTTACTAATATATTTATAATATGAAAAATACATGCGTTTATTTATTTATTTAAAAAAGGCAAAGGCATCATTTATATAGTTTTTAAGTATTATTATTAGTTAGGATTTAGAGTAACTTGTGTAAAAGACTAAAAACGATTTAAAGATGACATACGAAACCACAAAAAACAACCCCATTTTTGTTATAATGTTAAAACATCGTTCCTGAAAAAATTAAACATTATAGTCAAATTAATGTGTAAACTAAACATTATATGTTATATTTTTTTTAGTTGTATATTGTTTTAAATCAATAAACGCCTTGATTTGATTCTAAATGAGAAGTCTTTTCACTCTTTTAAATATTAACCCTTTCTTTGTATTGCAAAAACACGTTTTCTGAAATTCTATAAATCCAAATACGGTTCGATTTAATACGAAACCTACCTGTCTAATTTAAAACTAAAACGTTTTTTGTTTCACCTGCAATCAAATTCAGTTTTATCTTTAATTTGTTTAATTTAAGAATCCATTAAAGAGAAGCTTTGTTGTTTAATTTTAAATTTTTTGAAATTTGTTGATATTTTTTATGATTTGTCTGTTTCAAATAATTTTTGATCAAAATGAGCCCCCATTTTTTTGCACGACCTAATAATTTTGTTTATTTTTTAAGGTTAAGCCTTTTTATATGTGTAAATAATTTTTTAGATATTTTTTATTAATTGTTTACGCCGGACATACATACATACATACATACTTGCATTTTTATATATATAGATTAATTTTCAATTTTTAACTAATCATTTTATAAAAATCATAAATAATATTTTCATTTATTTATTCAATTTACTTATGTTTCATAGAAAAGAGAGTAAAGGATTTTTGTTGACAGTTCAACAAAATTAAAAAATTAAATTAAATTTTTTCATAACATAAAAAAATAAGCGAACTTAATCATTAGTTTTATTTTAAAACTAAATATTTTTAATAAAGTACTTTAAAATAGCATAAAACAAGAAAACATAAATTAGAATAAAATTTTTCAATGCATAAAATGAAAGAAATTAAAAAGATAGTATCAGTAAGCATCAGTAGATCAAATAATCCTTTGGTAGCAATCACACTTTTCGATACAGAATCAAAAATAGTAGAATGTTATGAATTCATAGATGATCACCTTTTAACAAACTTATTTACAAACATAAAAATCTTAAACATTCAAAAAATTTTAGTTTTGGAAGGATTAAAAGAAATAATTCAAAATGAAATAAAATGTGAAATAATTGAAATAAAAAGAAGTGAATTTAATGTTGAATATTCACAAAATAAAATAAGAGAATTAAAAGGAAATTTTAATATTTTAGAAAAAGAAATTAATTATTTTTTGCTTGGTGCTTTGAGTGTGTTATTTAAAGAAATTAAAGAAACAATTATTGATGTTAAGCTTTGTAAATTAAATGATAGAATGTGGATTAGTGAAAGAACAGCTTGTGCTTTAAATTTGGTTAGGAATGATTCACTTTTTCAAAAAATCAAATTTACCAAAACAAAAATGGGTGCTGATTGCTTGTTAAAAAATATTTTAGAGCCACTAACAAACGTAGAAGAAATCAAAGTTAGACAAAATTGCGTAAAATATTTGATTGACAATGAAAGCGCAGCATTAAACCTAGAAGAAATATTAGAATCCATTCCCAATATTGACTCAATGATAAACAAGTGTAACAATTTAAGTGAATTAGAATCAGAAAGCACAATTATTTTATTTTTAGATATTTTTAATTTAATTTGTAGTTTTATTAATTTAGAAAATTTCTTTGAAAAAAATTCATTGATGAATAATTTTATTTTTGTAAAAAAAATAAAAAAAGAAATTTCAGAATTAAAATTAGAAGAAATTAAAATAAAATTAAAAAAATACTTGAATAAAGAATACAAAAAAAGTGGTAACACTTTTTTAAGGACAGATTTTATAAATTTTTTAGAGATAAAAAATGAATTATTAGAAATTTTAAAAAAAGTTTACTTTGAAAACTTAGATGACTTAAATCAAATTATCAAAGAATGTTTTACCAAAGAAGTAATTTTAATTTATGATAAAAAAAGAGGATTTCATTTAAAAACAAATGATGAAAAATTAATTAATTTATTTATTAAAAATATGAATGATAATTCAGTCACAAATAGTACAATTTTATTAACAGATTCAAGTAAATTTTTTGAGAAAGAATCTGAACAAACAAAAGAAAACATTTTAAATAATTTTGATTTGTTATATTTCATTAAGAAAAATAAAACAATTTATTTTAGTATTATGGCAATAGAACAAATCAATAAAAGAACCACTGATGTTTTAGAAAAAATAATTTTAATTTTAGGAAAAGAATTGAAAGAAGTCATTGAAGAAATTTCTGATGTAATTTTATGTTTTGGTAATTTAATTAATGATTTAGGAATGATTGATATGTTATTTTCATTTTTTGTCTTTTATTTAAAAAATGGTGGAGTTTTTCCTATTTTTGAAGATACCCTTGTTTTTAATGAATCAGTGAATATTTTATTAAAAAAAGGAAATATTAAAAAAAATAATGTATTTTCATCAAAAGTGTTAAATTTTGCTGTGATTACAGGTGAAAATTGTGGAGGAAAAACTTGTTACTTAAAAATGATAGGAATTAATGTGATACTTTCTCAAATTGGATGTGTAGTGCCATGTAAATATGCAAAAAGCAGAATTTTTAAAAAAATTTTATGTAAAACAAGTGATTACAATGACCAAACCCTTTCTTCCTTCGGTAATGAATTATTAGATACAAAAATATTATTAGAACAATGTGATAAAGACACCTTAATTTTGATTGATGAATTAGGTTGTAATACAAATTTATTAGATGGTTTTTCTTTATCACTTACTTTATGCAAAATATTATTAGAAAAAGAATGTTTTGTATTTTTAACCACCCATTTTAAAGAAATTTTATTTCATTTATCAGAAAATAAAAGGATTAATTTTTTAAAAATGAATAATTTTGTGATAACAAATGGGATTTTAGAAGAAAGCAATGTGATTCAATTAGCAAAAGAATATTTACCAAATGAATATTGTAATGATTTTAATTATTTTAAAAAATATTTTAAAGAAATAACCCAGTTAAAATTACAAAAGAATTCTTTTAATTTTTTAGCCAATAAAATTTTAACTTGTAATGAAGAAAAAAAAGAAGAATTAAGAAAAAAGTTTAAAGATTTTTTAGAATAATTAATTATTAATATTCTAATATTGTAATTAAAAATGTTATACTTAAACAAATAGGGTATTAACAAAATATTTCTAATTTCGCATATACAATTTATAAAAACCTTTTTTTTATTCTTAAAGTAGATTTTACATTGAGCAATAAAAATATTCTTATTTTAGAAAAAAAAATAAATTAAAATAATAAAAAATTAAAAAAATAAAAAATTAAAATAATAAAAAATTAAAAAAAATAATAAAATTATAAAAAAAAAATTAAAATAATAAAAAATTAAAATAATAAAAAATTAAAAAAATAATAAAATTATAAAAAAAAAAATTAAAATAATAAAAAATTAAAATAATAAAAAATTAAAAAAATAATAAAATTATAAAAAATAAATTAAAATAATAAAAAATTAAAATAATTTATTAGGTTTAATAAAAAAATATTAAATACCCATGCAAAGCAGTGGAATGAAAGCTTATTTACTGGTTAAAGACATCCCAGCACAGGTACAAACAGACAATATAAGAGCAGCAATGACAGTTGCTTCTATTGTTAAAACATGTTTAGGTCCTAGAGCCATGCAAAAAATGGTGTTAACAAGAATAGGATCGATTGAATTGACCAATGATGGTAATTCAATCTTAAGAGAGATTGACGTAGCACACCCCGCAGCAAAAACACTAATAGAACTTTCAAAGACACAAGATGAAGAAGTAGGGGATGGTACAACATCAGTTATTTTGTTAGCAGCACAGATATTAAATAATATGAGTGATTTGTTAGAACAAATTCATCCCATAAAAATAACACAAGCATTGTCAAAAGGATTGAATATGTGTTTAGAAAGTATAAAATTATTAACAGTTGATTTAAAGAAAGATGAAGAAGAGAAATTAAATATCATTAGAAGCACAGTTGGAATAAAACTGTGCTCTCTTTTAGGAATAAAAATGGAAGAATTGGCTTACAAGGCAATAAAAAATATTTGCACGGAAAATTCAGGAATGAAAAGAATTGACATAAAAAATGATTTAAGAGTAGAAAAAATCATAGGAAATTACAATGAATGTGAAATATTGGATGGTATTTTGTTAAACAAAAACATTTACCATCCTCAAATGAGAAAAGAAATTGAGAATCCAAGAATTCTTGTCATTGATTTTCCTTTGGAATACAAAAAAGGAGAAAGTCAAACAAATTATGAATTTAAAAATGCTGAAGCATTCAAAAGAGCTTTAGAAATTGAAGAAGAGAACATAAAAGAAATGTGTGATAAAATAATTGAATTAAAACCAGACATTCTTTTGACTGAGAAAGGTATTTCTGATTATGCTATGTCATTATTGTTTAGTAATAATATTACAGCCATAAGAAGAATAAAAAAGACTGAGAGTAATAGGATGGTTAAGGCTTGTGGAGGAATAGTGGTTGGTTCTTTAGAAGATTTATCTGAGAAAGTGATAGGAACTAAGTGTAAATCATTCAATTATCTTAAGATTGGTGAAGAATATTACTGTAAATTTGACAAATGTGTTGATGCAAAGGCATGTTCAGTCATTTTAAAGGCACCAAGCAAAGATCTGATCAACGAACTGGAAAGAAATTTTTATGACGCAGTGAAAGTAGCCAAGAATTTATTTTTATACCCAAAAATGTGCCCAGGTGGTGGTGCAACAGAAATGTCTCTTTCTTTAATGTTAGACAAATTTAAAGGAAATGAAATTGAAGAGAAGGTTTTAAAAAGATTGGCAGAAGCTTTACAAATCATACCAATAATCTTAGCAAAGAATTCTGGTGTAAACAATCCTTTAGGTTTAATTCAATTATTAGAAAAGAAACAGAAGGAAAATAAGTTTAATGGTATTGATGGAGTGAAAGGAGAGGTTGTTGATGTAAGAGGAAAGATTATGGAACCAGTGGTTGTTAAAATACAAATGCTTAAATCTGCCATTGAGGCTGCTAATGTTATTTTAAGAGTGGATGGAGTGATTCATTCTGGCAGTAAAAATAATTAAATTAGTTATTTTTATATTCTAATAGTTTTTATTTAAATTTTCATATTTTTTAGTTAAAATAATTATTTTTTTTTTATTTTTAATTTTAAAAAAAAGAATTCATAATTTAGGAATATCTTAAATATAAAATAGGTATAAAATAAATAAAAAAATTAGTAAAAAATAAATAAAAAATAAATAAAATAATTAAAAAAGAAATAAAAAATAAGTAAAAAATAAATAAAAATAAGTAAAATAAGTATAAAATATAATAAAAAATAAAAAATAAGTAAAATAAATAAAAAATAAATAAAATAAGTAAAAAATTAAATAAAAATTAAATAAAAATTAAATAAAAATTAAATAAAAAATAAATAAAAAATAAGTAAAAAATAAGTAAAAAATAAGTAAAATAAAAAAAATAAGTAAAAAATAAATAATAAATTAAAAATAATACCTTAATAAATATTTTTTACCCTTTAAGAATGAACTTAAATGTCCAAAAGGAAATTCAACTCATAGACTTTTTAATAACAAAATATAAAATAATAAAAAAGATTGGTGAAGGAACATTTAGCATGGTATTTCAAGTAGAAGACTTAAGTGAAGAAGAATACAATAAAAATTTATATGTAATAAAAGCAATAACAAGGACAACCTCACCTAACAGAATTATTGATGAGTTAAAATTTTTGAAAGAGCTTAGAGGTAAAAGTAATATTATCCCTCTTTTAGGATGTCACAGGCATGAAGATCAGATTTGTGTTATTTTTCCTTATTTTGAAGGAGTAGAATTTAGAGAATTTTTGAGGTATGCCACTGTAAATGAAATCAAAGAATATTTGTATAATTTATTACTAGCCATAAAACAGTGCCATGACTTAAAAATAATACACAGAGATATTAAACCTAATAATTTTTTATATAACCCTGGTCTTAAAAAAGGATACTTAATTGATTTTGGGTTAGCACAAAGAGACAAAGTAGAAAAAAGAAAAGAAATTCTTTTTGAAGATAAATCAAATATTAAGACACCTTCTTTATTATTTTTTAATTCTTCTATTTCCAGGAGTGCTCCTCCTCCTGGATATTATATAGAAGATAGTAGACCTCAATTAAGGGCTCATAAGGCAGGTACTAGAGGGTACAGAGCACCAGAAGTATTATTAAGATCAAGCAGACAAACATGTAAGATTGATATTTGGTCAGCTGGTGTTATTTTTTTGATGTTATGTTGTAAACAGCATCCTTTTTTTAATTCATCTGATGAGTTGGATAGTTTAGTTGAGATTGCCACTATTTTTGGTCATGAAGCTATGAGAAAAGTTGCGAAATATTATGAAAGAGTGTATAGATCTAATCTTAACACAATACCAAATGATTCTATTTCTTTCGAGACAATAGTCAATTCTTTAAATTCTGAATTAAAATTGCCTGATGATGGTTTTGATTTGATGTATAAAATGTTAGAATTAAATGGAGATATAAGAATTTCAGCTGAAGATGCTTTAAATCATCCTTTCTTTAAATAAAATTATGTAAAAAATGAGTTATGTTTCAGATAATTTATAAAGATATTTCGTAAAATTGCCAAATAAGGAATATTTTTATAAAAAAATGTTCTGGACTGAAATTTAAAAAATATTTATAAAATTTTAAAACCAAACAAAATGTTTTTAGCTACCTTTTTAACAATTTATTGTAAAAGAACAAATTTATTAAATGAACCTAACTTTTACAAAAATCAAACAATTTCTACTCCAATTTCTAATAAATCATTAAACATTTTTTCTTTTAAAAACCTTCATGATGAAAAAACATTTTATGAACGTGTCAAAGAAAAATTAACTGGTTGTGCGGAACATGGACATGAAGAGATGACACAAATAGACAAAGAATTAAAAGAAAATTTTATGAGATTGTACAATGTTTTAAGCAAGCACACAAAATCTCCAAAAGAAATGATCTCAAAATTTTTTAAAGTTGTAGCAAATTTTCTTGAGAATCAATTTGAAATCGAAGATATTGAAATTTTATCAAATAGTTTGCAAAAAATAGCTAAAAATAAAAAGTCTAAAGAGAAATTAAAAATTATTATCAAGTTTATTGAAGGTATCAGTGGTAAAAATATTCCTTATAATAAAATTGTTAAGAGTATTAAAAATTTAAAGAGATTAGAGAGTTCTTCTAAGAAAATCAGAAAATCATCAAAAAAAGGCTATGTTGAAATGGAAAAGAATGGTAAAACATATTATTATTATTGATAAATGTGATTGGTTAATTTTTATAAATAAATTGTAGTTTTAATAAAGTAATAAAAAAATTAAATAGTTTTAATGATTATTTTTTAAAAATTAATTGTTTTATGATATAATAAAAGAAGAGTGTCGTACCCCCCTGTCACCATCCCTTTTCTAAGGTACCTGAGGATGAGGGAAGGTACTGACAATCCCCTGTGATCATGTGAATAAACCTTTTTAACTTCTTTTGTTTTAAAATTATAATTATTAAAAGTAAAGGGCATTATTATTTTTTTATCTCTTTAAATACTTTTGTTTTTAAATTAGGATCTGATTACACAGTTTGAAAAAATAATTTGTTTACCCCAGTGGCAGAAGGAGGAGACTCAAACTCTTTCAAAATACTTGTCAGGCCACGGTGTGTATTTGGGGCAATCGTAAAGGTTCCGGCACCCACAGTGGCAATGGTTTGTGGTGTTGTACAAAAGTATTAAAAATTCACATTTAGTTTTTTTAATAGTGCTTATTTTAAATATAAAATTAAATTTACTTAAAAAATCATACTCTAAAAAAATATTTATTTTAAATTTATTATCTTAAATATTTTTTATTGTAGTTTTGTTTTGTTTAATATTTTTTATAAAAAATCTCTCTTACAAAATTAAATATTATTTCGTTTTATCTTTAATATAATTATTATTTTAAATTAATAAAATAAAAAAATAAGAATAAGTTTATAGTCTACATTTTATTTATGAATACCAAATAAGATCACTGTTATCAGAATATAAACCATTCTTTCTCTTTCTTGGACAAGTTTCACAACCATACATCTTAACCTTCAGTCCTCTTGTATCATTATCATTTTTAGACATTGCTTTAACCTTTTCAGCTGAAGTAAGATCGTTCAATGAATTTATAATGACTTCTGAACTGTCTAATTGGGTTAAATTTGGGTTTTCCTTTAAGGTTTTAGAGTAAATTATTATTTTTGTTTCACATAAATCTTCTTCTTTACCAATTGAAAATAAAGTAACAAAGTAAAATAATATTTTTAAGAGGTACATGGCTCATTTTTGTTTAGGTTTATATATTTTTAGTTGTTTAAAATATTTCTTAATTAGGAAAAAATAAAGATTTTATTAAATTTTTCTTTTTTTTGATTTATTAATTTTATTTGAAAAATGACATTTAATTTTACTTAAAAACATTTTATTTTAAAAATGACATTTTACTTGAAAACAAAGGGGTGTGTCCTTAGTTTCTTATATATATGGAAAAAATACCTTTCATTTTATCACTCACCATGAGGTTCAGCTATTCAATACGTATAGTGTCATATATACGATACATATGTTTATACATGATGTCTTTGTCTATAATAATTCATCCTTAAATGTTGTCATGTTTTTTTATAAATATTTAGATGATTGATAATTTACAGATTAAAAAAAAATTACTATATATAGTAAATTAAAATTAATACCCATGAACTCCGAGAAGAAACAACATAACACACTAGGAACTATTTAAATAAAAATTGTTTAAAAAACATCAACTTGCCCTGGATGCAACAAATATGTTTATTAGTATTTTAAATTCTTATATATAATTGTGAAAACCCACAAAACACTGCCAATCAGGATATGGGAGCCTTTGTGCTTGCTACCCAGCTTAATAATACCCCCGCAGTACACCTAGGAGAATATAAGTCTCCTCAACAAGCCAGCAGAGAGAACAATTATTTTTTGAAATCAACCAAACAGATTTAAAACCGAAGAAAAAAGTATTTAAACAATTTAATTAAATAATACATGCCCTTTTCTTTTAACAATAATAATAACATTAAAATATTAAATAATAAGAAACATTCCTTACACAAGAGAGGATTGTCTGTACCTTTCCTCATCGCGAGGTACCTAAGAAATAGAATGGAGACAGGGGGTACGACAATAACATCATTATATATAATTTTTTTAATATAGCAAAAGTTGTCCGTAGTTTTTTATATATAAGTGTAATATCTTACATAATTAGTTTATTTTATTTATCTATTTTTTAATAAATAAATAAATAAGAAAACCCCCCTAAGAAGCTATGAGAGAAGAAAAAAAATTTAGATAAACAAACAACGAACCTTTTATTTATAATTAACACAACAAGTCTTTCTACCCGAGGCATCTCTTGTACACAGAGAGCCCCGGTGAACATGACAATAAGAAAAACTTTTATAATATAAAAAATATTATATAGCACTAACCATATAATATTTTATATATTATTAAAATATACCCTTTTAATTAAATATGAAGAAATAAAAATAGTGCAAAAAGACAACTGAGAAACTAAACTTGCTAAGGCATTAACCAACAATCAATGAAAGTTTTGGCTAACTAAAATAATCCAATGGCACCAAACAAGCTTTAGAAGAGAATATCCCTGATTTCCAATGCATTAGAGTGTGGAAAAAAAGTAAAGACGAAGTAAAACACTTTACTCATTAACTTCAGATTAGCTGAATTAGAAATGAAGGATCTAGGGCTAAAAAATCAACATGTATTTATTTTGATATGTTCAATGATTCTATAATAGGAGATCTAGACATAATCCCTACTAATTCCTTATAATGCAGAATTTGCTCGAAGAAAAAATTTATTAAAATAGCACAACATTATGACAAAACGATTTTGAAATTCGATCAAGATAGTTTATCTTCAAAGACACTCTCCACAAATAAAAATCCAGAGAAGGAAAATAGTAAGGACAAGTTATTAATTATAATTTTAAAAAAATGGAAAGAGAAGACGATTAAATTGACAATAAATATGTCAAAACTAAAGAATTTGAAGAAGAAACAAACAATATTGTCGTATCTCCATACCCTCATACCCGCTTGAGGTACTTTTGTATGAAGGAGTATGGGTGAGAGGCGCCTGACCTGTTCGGTTGTTTATTCATTTGTTTATTTTTAAATTTATTAAAAAAATTTTCAGGAACTACAATGTTTATTTAATTGCTTATTTATATTTTTTCAAAATTGGTCAATCATCTTTCCTGATTTTTCGTTTACCATGATGGCTTCTAAACACTATTTGAGGCTCCTCTACTATGTTACATAAGAGGGCTTTCTCAGACAGACTGACACTGCAAGAAGAGGTAGGGGTAACACTATTAACAAACGACACACTTATCTCTCTGTATGAGATACCACAAATATTAATAAGAGATTAGAGGAAATTCTATCAAATAAAATAAAAAATAATTCTCAAATTTAATATATATTTTTAATATATATATCTTGTTAAATCCGCTATTTTATTCAAAATCCAACATGTTCCTATAAGCATCTTCACATATTTTGTGTCTTCTCCATGTTTTATAAGAAATATAAATCCTTTAAACATATCTTTAAGCTGCCAAAAACATTTTCAACCTTGACTCTCTGTTTTTCTAGTTCTCTTTCACTTCAATTTTCAGATAATATATGAAATCTTTTTATTCCAGTTAATGTTTAAAGGCAGAATATAATAATGAATGATATCCAAGCTTGTGCAAATCAATAAAAAAAATCATATAAATAACTGTTTCGATAAATTCTTAAGTCATGGGCTGAACTGTATTTAAGTTTTATATCGAATTTTTTTAAAGGAATCATTAGCACATAAATATTCAAAGAATAAAAGAATTTTCTATTATAATAAAAACTTGGATTGTTTTCTGGTCGCATAATAAGTATACGTGTACTATCTATAGCTAAGACCATGTTTTTTAAATCTACTTTTTTGCCAAATTTTTCTGCAATATTAGAAAATTCTTAAGCCTTTGGAAATCTTGTGTTTTTTAATGCAAGAGAAAAAATGATTTCGTTCATATAAAAAATTATCGCCCATATAAAGCTCTAAGAAACAATAAAAAATTCCACTACCTGCCTAAAAATAAAAGATTGACCAAGATAAAAAGGCCAAAAGCCGTTTTTCTATGTTTTTAATTCTATGTTAGTTAACCTCCTTAACTTCATGTAAAATAATTAGAACTTTTTATGAAACATCCTAAAATTTTTGAAGAAGTGAAATTCTTTCGTTTTTTTGTATTGCTAAACCGTGTATCACTCAAAACAGTTCTCTTTTTCTTCTTTTCTAAAATAAAATGTTAAATTTTCATAATATTTTATGTGAGGTTATTTCTTGTTTTGTGTTTTTTATATAATAAAAAATACTATTTATTAGAAACAAAGTACATACGTTAAATAAATATTTTTTTAAGTAAAAAACTTGAAATCTTATTAAAAAAAAATTAAATGAGAAGTTTATTTTTAATAAATTAAATAAGAAATTTTATTTAAAAAATATTAAATTAATTTATGCCATGAAAAAGGACAAAAAAAGTCAGACACCACAAAAAAATACTTTATTTTCATTTCTTTCACCCATAAAGAAAAGCCAACCTAACAATGAGATAGAAGATCTCTCCAAATTTGTATTTAAACCTAAAAGTCAAGAAGACTCTTCTGACATCGTAGAAAGAAAAAAACAAAAATTATCTTTACAAACAGAAAACTCAGATGAAATCATTGACTTTAGTTCTGATGAAAAGGAAAATACAATAAGTGAAATTACAAACACACAAAGAACACCAATTTCTTCTGGAAAGAAACAAGAAAGGTTTTCTTTTTTGGTAGATTTGAAAGACAAAAATGGAATAAGGAGGGGAGAAGAAAATTATGATCCAACCTCACTTTTTATTTCAGAAAAAGAGTTTAATTCAATGACTGATTTTGAGAAACAATTTTGGGCAATCAAGAAAGAATATTTTGACACTGTAATTTTCTTTAAAAAAGGAAAGTTTTACGAATTGTATGAAGATGATGCAGAAATTGGATCTAAACTTTTTGATTTAAAATTAACAGAAAGAGTGAACATGAAAATGGCAGGGTTCCCTGAAAAAAGCTATGAGTACTGGGCTGGTAAGTTTTTAGAAAATGGATACAAGGTTGCTAAAGTTGATCAGACAGAAAATATGATAGGAAAGAGTCTAAGAGAGAAAGATAGTACAAAAAAAGAAAAAATAATAAAAAGAGAGTTAAAAGAAATAATCACAAAAGGAACCATTTATAATTCTGATCACCTAAAATCCTTTGATGCCAATTTTCTAGGAATAGTTTATTTTTCTAAAAATATTTCTTATATTTTATACGAAGCAAGTTTTAACAAAGTATTTTTTGGTACTTTTTTAGAAGACTCTATTTCTAATTTAAAAAATTTAATTTATACGAACGAAATCAAAGAATTAGTTTACGAAATTGACAAAAATGAAAAAAATGAAAATTACCTTTCATTTCTTGAAAAAATAAAAGAGAAAATTACAGTTGAAAACATTAACAAATTTAAAAAAGAAGATTTTTCTATCCAAATAGAAAAAATAAAAAAATTTGTGATTAAGTTTGTTAACAATGAAGAATACAAATGTTTTACCAATTTGATTGAGTACATGTTTTATTTAAAAAGAGAATCTTTTTTAGAAA
The DNA here is from genome assembly GCA_020423425.1 of Chrysopa pallens. NCBI lineage: Eukaryota > Metazoa > Arthropoda > Insecta > Neuroptera > Chrysopidae > Chrysopa > Chrysopa pallens. The sequence continues at coordinate 1,094,301 of CM035597.1, read as the reverse complement.
GTTTAGAAATTTACAATTTTAAAGAAAAAGGAAATAATTTTATTTCTTTAGATAATTTTACAATACAAAATTTAGAATTACTTAAAAATAATTATGATGATTCACAAAGAAATAGTTTATTTTCTGTTATTAATTTTTGTGTTACTGGGTGTGGACAAAGGTTATTGAAAAAATATTTGATTAATCCTAGCAAAGATTTAAGTGAAATTGAAAAAAGACAAAATTTTACTAAAAAATTAGAAAAAACTGATTTTTTTACTGCCAGAGAACTTCTAAAACAAATTGGAGACATAGAAAGAATCTTTGGAAAAATTTCTTCTAACAATCCACAAAGCAAAGATGTGATATTTTTTATAAAAATATTAGAAAAAATTTCTTTGTTAAGAAATAAGTTAAATGAAATTAACTTAGATTTTCCAGACACAAAAATAATTTTAGAAAAATTCAATGAAAAATATTTTGTAGAAGAAGAAGAAATTTTACCTGAAAAAAATTCTGATGACGAACTAAACACTTTAAAACAAATAGAATCAGAAATTTATGGTAGGTTAACAGAATACTTAAATATGAAAAAAAAAGAATTAAATTGTGAAATTAAATTTAAGAATATTGGTAAAGAAATTTTTCAAATGGAAATACCAATAAACGTAGAAACACCTTCTGAATTTTTCTTAGTTTCTTCTACAAAAAATACAAAAAGATTTTATTCAGCAGAGTTAAAGGAGATGATTAAAGAATACGTAGAAAATGATGAGTTAATTTTTCAGTCTAAAGGATCTTTGTTAAGAAGAGTGGTACAATTTTTAATGGGATTTAATCAATTAATTGAAAATGTTTGTCAAAAATTAAGTGAATTAGACGTATTTTTTAGTTACGCAATTTTTTCTAAGACGTACAACACAACATACCCTGTTTTTTCAAATAAACTTTGTATAGAAGGGTTAAGAAATCCTATCTACCAGAATTTTGTAGAAACAGACGTATTTTTAAATGAGTCTAATATTTTAATACTCACAGGTCCTAACATGGGTGGTAAATCAACTTTAATGAGATCAATTTGTTACAACATTATTTTAGCACAAATGGGTATGAAAGTATTTTGTAAGAAATTAGAGTTAAAATTATTTGATAATATTTTTACAAGGATAGGAGCATCTGACAATTTAGAAAAAGGAGAATCTACTTTTTACATTGAATTGAGTGAAACATCTAACATTCTCAGAAAAGCAACAGAGAATACTTTTATTATAATGGATGAGTTAGGAAGAGGAACATCTGTTAAGGATGGTCAAGCTATAGCCACAGCAGTATTGAATTACTTAAAGAAAAAGGATTGTACATTAATTTTTAGCACGCATTATTTTAATATTGTTGATAAAATAACAGGTGTAAATAAAGGATACATGGATGTGGAATTATTTGAGAATGAGGTAATTTTTAAGTATCAGTTGGTAAATGGGGTATCAAATGATTCTTTAGGTATTTCTGTTGCTAGCATTGCTAATTTACCAAATGAAATAGTAAAAAGAGCTTTGTTTTTTAAAAATAATTTATAATTGGTTATTGAATAATAAAAAGGTAAAATAAAGATACTCTTTTATTTCATTAATAATTTTTTAAATTGTTAATTTTAAAATAGAACTTTTTAATTTGTTAATTTAAAAAATAATTATATTTTATTTCCAAGTCTTATACTTTAATTTAATAAGATAGTGTAAGTTAAGGTGCTTAACCTAAACAATTTAAAATAATATTATTTTTTTTGCAGCTAAAAGAGGAGGCACTTGTCCAGTTTTCCCCACGCCTAGGGTTAGAGTGTTTTTTTATTAAATATTTATTAAATTAAATTAATAAACCTCAAATTATTATTTTCCCAAAGAATTACTTAAATATCCAAAAAATTACTTAAAAATCAGAGAAATTACTAAAAAATCCAAGAAATTATTTATAAATCCAAAGTTTTACTTTTTTTATTTAAAAGAAATCCCAAAAATTGCCCATGCAATCCAAAAAAGAAAATATGAATTTAAACTGGACTGTTTGTAATTTTTGCGGAGATTGGGAAGTAGAAAAAATAAAATGGGGAATAAGAACAAGGAGCCCCAGAAAAGAAGGGACTACAATTTATTATTATTGTAAGAAGTTAAAGAATAAAAATGAAAACAATCTTAACCTTAAATCATTTATTCAAAACTTTTATAAAAAATACTTAATGGTTGATGAATATTTAGACAGGTTCATCTCAATATGTTTTTTAATGTAACAAACACCCACTATAAAGTTTACTTAAATTTCATGTTCTTGCTTGTATTTTTCTGGAATAAAAAATGCTGCCATATATACAATTTCTTAAAATAAAAATCTGTTTAGTTTGCTTGAAACGGGCCTAATGAATATTAAAAGAAAGCGAGGATGAAATAAAAAACCAAGAAGAATACAAGCTTGAAAGAGAATAAAGTGATTTAAAAATAAATATTTATCTTTTTAAATTCTCAAAATTCATTTTTAAAATTTTTAATAATAAAAATAATTTATGCTGATGGCTTTTAATATTTTATTTTTAATTTTTAATTCTTTATTTTACATTATATTATGTTTTTTTTTATGTTTTGGGCTATGTTTTTTTTAATCTCTGGATTTTTAAGGAATTTTTTGGATTTTTAAGTAGTTCTTTGGATTTTTTATAATTTTTTGGATTTTTTATAATTTCTTGGATTTTTTAGTAATTTCTTGGATTTTTAAGTAATTTTTTGGATAAATAATAACCGACCAATTAATAAATATCTAATAAAATTGAATATTAATAATAAATAATATTTAAATTTATAATTAATTTGAATATTATAATATAATTAGATAATAATTTTTAGGGCATGCTCTCAGGAACTATAACCTTTTCAGATTTGATATATGAGATCCCTACGGAACAAGCAGTCATTTCTTTTGCATAGCAGCATGAGTTATGACCTCTTAAATAGATTTGTATTTGTGGTGCAAAAATCAGAATCCGAACAAGAAGTGACGGTAAAAATAAAGGAACTTATTTTCAATGTCCTTCAAAAATTGTCGGAAAGAAATTTCTATTGAAAAGAATAGTTATTTTGTAAATTACCATCTTTCTATACGCACAATAATACTATTAATCAATAAGTTTGCAAGTTTGGGGGTTGAAATTGATAATCTTTCACACAAATCATCAATTAATTCAAGGTAAACATTAGTAGATTGATTAAATTTGGTAATAAGGTGTGCATTGTGCACTTTATAAATTTTCCTGCATTATAGGGAGGACAAGATAGTATCGTTTAAATATATGAATGCTATCTTGTAAATAGGAAATACCATATCGACCATCTTGTTAGAGAATGCTGGACTCTTGGGATGCATGATAACAATATGGGATATGGTAATTTTATTCATATCCCTGATAAAAACTAAGCAACTCCCGAAGAAGCTATTCTTCGATAAGTACTTCAAGGGACCACCATTTACACTGATAGACACTCTGGTTATATTGGTCTAAATAACCTTGGATATGTACATCATGTTGTGATTCACAAAGAGAATTTCGTTGATCCTGATACTTGAGCTTGTACCGATCACATTGAATCTGTATGGCAGAAATACAAACAAGCAAACAAAGCTATGCATGGTACAGATATATTAACTTTACGTGTTCATTTATCAGAGTTTATGTGGCGCCAAAGGTACAAAAAAGGTTTTGTCAAATTAGTTGAACATATTTTAGAAATTTACTTAATCAACAATTAAATATTAAAATTAACAATTTTTATAAATTATTGGTTGGATTTTTTATCCCCATCTTTTTTTTTAGAAATATATGAAGGATATATACTTTATTTAAAATCTCATTTAAATGTTTGATGGGAACCAACCAAATTGGTTTATCCTTTACCATATTTGGTATATACCATCAAACTGCTTTACTCTAACTTAGATTCAGCATTATTATTTACATTTACTTTTACTTTTTGTTTTTTTTTTAATCTTTATTTGATATTTTATTTACTTTTTTAATTAATTTTTTAAATCTTACCCCTAGGTGTGTGGGAAACTGGACAAATGCCGCTTAAAGATGGGAAATTTTTTATTATATAAACTACGCATTCAAGAGGAAATATAAAAAATTATTTAATTAAACGAAAAAATTATTAAGCTTTGACAAGGTATTTTACTTTTTTAATAAAAAATAAAATGTAGAAGAATCATATATCTTAAATCATTTAGATTTCATATTTTTTAACAATAAACCTACCATAACAGATCAAATATCCCATTTTGAACTTTTACATTAAAAATTCACATATAATTTTATTTGCGTTGTCACATTGACTTCATGACTTTTAAAGTAATTGTAATACAATCATAAAAAGTTTTTTTGTTTTGTTTATTCTGAGTATTCCTTTTTACTTCGATATTTAGCACAATGGGTCATTTGACCCGGAGAGAATTTTTGGGTTTATGAGGTTACCGATTCATATTTGTAGTCAGTAAGTTGCACATTCTTCTATACACTT
>CM035597.1:953033-1089663 GCA_020423425.1 Chrysopa pallens | reverse complement strand
TTAATATACAATCATAAAAAGTTTTTTTTGTTTTGTTTATTCTGAGTATTCCTTTTTACTTCGATATTTAGCACAATGGGTCATTTGACCCGGAGAGAATTTTTGGGTTTATGAGGTTACCGATTCATATTTGTAGTCAGTAAGTTGCACATTCTTCTATACACTTTTGCTTAAAGTAGTTCAACAAAAATATCTCAGAAGAATAATTATAAGAAAATACTAAATTTTAGATTGAAATTAGCCTTTTAGTGTAAGAAATAGTGGCAAAAATTCAAATTCTTTGTAAGGACATAGTCTATATTTTATTTTAACAGCTATAGTAATACAGGTTATTTTTTACTCAAAAAAAATCTCGAGGCAAACAAGACTGTACAAGTTCTTAGAAGATGTAAAGAATATTGGCGAAGAGTTTGAAAATAATATTGATAATTTTCTAAAAATGAAGATATATTGGTTGAAAATAAAAATGACTTTGATTCAACAGATACTGATGATGAAGACGAAAATGTTGTGAATGTATGTAGTGCCCGAAAAGGAATAAGAGTACTCTCAAGTTCGGAAGAAAATAAAGTAGAATAGACAAACAAAATGCTGGGAGTGATGGATATGTTTGGCAACAAATGCAAGTAAGTGGCGCACCTTAAAGAGCATCACTTCATAACATTTTCAGGTAAGAGGGGGGCCTAACGGTATATGCAAAGCGTCATATAATGAAAGGCAAAGTTAGTATTTTATTGATAATTGACCACCTATTATGAACCATAAAAGAACATGCACAATGGAAGAAGCAAAGAAAGTGTTTTAAAATTTTGATCAGAGTTTATCTTAAAAATTTAGATGCCTTTTTTTGCAATTTTATATGCTCGAGCTGCATATAGAGCAAATAATTTGAATATTTCTATTTTGTAGAATAACAAATAGGGGCCTTAAATTTTTCTGAAACTATGAGCAGAAAAGATTTTACGGAAATTCTTAGATTTATTCGTTTCGATAGAAAAAATCAGCTGAGTTCAACGTTTAAAAATAGATAAATTCGCTATGGTATTTGCAATTCGGAATATTCTCATTGAGAACAGCTAAAACTGTTACAAATCAAGTGGAAATATTACTATAAACAAACAAATATTTCTGACTCGTGTACAATGTGGATTTATGCAACACATGCCTAACAAGCCGAATATATTCGGAATCGATTTTTTTTATATCGATCTTCGATAGCAAATACGTCATAATTGCGCTTTCATATCTTGGAAAAGATGAATATAGGTCTTCTTCAGTACCACTCTCTGGACATGTTGTGCTCAACCAATTAAGCCATCTACTGGGTGCGAATAAACTGTGATTTTAGATAATTTCTTCACAAGTAAATCCCTAGTAACACAACTTCTTGCCGAAAAAACTACGTTGGTTGGAATTATTCGGTCAACTAAAAAAGAATTATCACTTATTGCGAAGCAAAAAAAGATGATATGGATCGATTTTCAATGAAAATTTTTAGAAGGGATAATTATACTCTTACAATCTATAAAATTAAGACAACAAAAAAATTTTTCTTAGTTCTAAACATAAATTCGTTAGAGTAGCAAACATTGATAAGCGTTTACCTGAAACTCTTTCATATTACAATGAAACCAAATTTGATGTTAACAAACCCGGTCAAATGGCGAGGAAATTTTCTACAAAATACAAGTCTAGTAGATACAAAATACAAGTCTAGTAGATGGCCTCTTCAAGTTTTTGTAAAATCTTTGATTCAGCTGGCATAAATGCCTGGATTTTGTAAAAGCAAACGACAAGAGAAAATATCTACCGACAAGACTTTTTACTCAAGCTCCAGCAGAAGAACTTTGTTCCGATTTTTGAGAAGTCCGCGAACAACTAAAACAGCAAAAAATATGGAAGAATGGTTGTCTAAGTCTACTACAGATGCTTATAAACATATGAGATGTCAAATAGAATACAGTAAAGAAAATAAAACCAACAAAATTTGCTCTAAATATAAAAAATATCTTTGCGGAGAATGTAAAATGTATACAATTATATGTAAAAAATACGATGAAGTATAAATTAATATTTTTTATTTTTTGCTTTTGCAATAGAAATGCTCAACATACTATTTTATTTAATTATAATAAATTTAATTTAAATTTTTATTTGCTTCCTGACATCCATGTTTAATACATTCAAGCATGAAACATAAAGTCGGGTCATTTAATCCGCTATAATAGAATTAAGTGTATATTAAGTCTTGGTGTGTTTTGTGTTAAGAATATTAACCATATTAATTTAAATAAAAAATATATTATATTTTTTTATAAATTAAAAAGAAAGGAATAATATCATAAATGACCTCTAATTTTCTTAAAATTATATATTTTAACATATAAATTATCATTATTATAATACTTGGAAAATTAATCTTTCTTTTAGCTCGGCTTGTAAATAAGCTTGAATTTATTAAAAAACATAACCTTCTGTATATTTCTGATTTATTTAATTTTTTTTGGTAGTTTATATTAAATTAAAAATGAACTGCCTTTATTAATTAAATATTCAAAAAATTACTAAATTATAATAAGAAAATTGAGAATTTCAATAAAACCAATAAATTAAATAAAAAGTTTTAAATCAATCTAAATTATCCCATTTTAAACTCAAGAGATCAAAAATAAAATAAAATAAAAGCTTTAAAAATAATTAAAATATTAAAAACCCTCTTTTTCAATGGCAAAATCATCTAATTTTATTTTGTTTTTTGTAATAATTGTTCAGATTGGATTAATAATGTGTGTTTTAGATCACAAATTCAAAATAGGTAAACTGAAAAAAGCATTTGAAAAGGTTTGTAAAGAAGTGAAGCACTCGAATCAACTGACAAGCCTATTAAAAAAAGAGTTAAAAGAAATACACTACCAAATATTTAAAGATAAAATAGACCCTGCCGACTTTAAAAAAGATCCTAATATTGTAAAAGAACCTCTTGTTCCTTTTGAGGAAAAACAAGAGTATAAAGATCCTAATATTTTAAGATGTATTCTTAATTATTTCTATACACTTCTTGGTTATACACATTGGTTAGAATAAATTATTTAATTAATTTGTATGTTAAATTTTTCTTTAATTAAAATTTGATTTGTTTTCGTGAATATTAAGTTATTGTAATTCAATCCTAGTTAGTTAAATGAATAGCTTAAGCAATACAAAAGAGTTTTAATAAATCTTTTAAAGGTTTAAGGTATTTGTAATTTAATTAATACATATTTAAATTTTATATGAGAAAATTTCTCACTTTGCTTTTATTTTAAGAATTTATTATTGGTCAATTTAATATTTTTTAATAAAATATTTTAGATCGCAATAATTTTTTATAACAAAAATCTTAAGATTAAAATCAATTAATTAAATTAATAGATCAGTGATTTACCAAACTTTAATTAATATTTTATATTTTTATTCTTTTAGTTTATAATATCTTTAATATGTATGATTAAATTTAAAGTCTATTAGGAAAAGATTCTTTTAAACTACGTTTGTGAAATGGTAATCTTATTAAATACTTAGTAAAGATTGTATTGGAATTATGAACAATTGATTAAATTACTGTAATTCTTTTGTATAAAATTAAAAATTTAAGTAAAAAAATTACTTAAAAAATATGTTAAAATTAAATAATTTTCTTTTTTTTGTAATCGTGGACATCAAATCTTAAACAGTCTAAATAATAAATTTATTACCTTAAAAACCACAATAAACTTACTTAAAAAAAAGAATCAAAGTGGTCAATGATACAAGATTGTATATTTTAATTATGTGTAATTAATATTCCCATAGCCATGTTTCGACATAATCAAAATAAATACTATAATTTTTCCTTCCCACAGATTAAAAATTATGTTATTAAAGTTATAGGCTTGTGTAATTTTTACCACAAAACAACTTAAAGGTTTAGAAATCTTAAAGTAAAATGATCAAAAATAGTTACAAGACATTTATATAAAAAGGGTATATTTCTCTTTAAAGTAAATACTGAAACTAAATAGTTCACAATATACCTAAATTATGGATATCTTCTTGGTGTTTTAAGAATAAATTACAAGTCTTTATTCTATATTCAAAATAAAGAAAATACTAACTGATATTTGTCAAGTAAATTTAAAATATCCTCCAATTATGTAGAAAATATTTAAGTTTTTTTATAGGTACTCTTATGATGAATATTAATCATAAAAAATGTAATATTAAAATATTTGTTATAAACCCTTTTCAAACGATAATTTTTATTTTATGAATGAAATCCTAACGATTTTTTTCTATTTTTTTAAACTAAAATATTCGATATTAAAGATGTTTGTGGTATCCTCGAAGCGAGGAATCATTTTTAAAATAGCTCTCGCGGATATTAAATAAAAATTAATTGTTTATACTAACTTTATTTAAAGTTTTGGGTTGACCTTCCATGTGTTAAAATAATTATTTTCCTTATAAATTAAATTTTTTATAGAAATAGACAATGTTATAGATAATAATAATATATTATTTATTCAAATATTAAAAGTTTATAAATCAAAATGATATATTTATAGATCTCCTTATAAATTTTACAACCTTAAACAACAAAAAAATTCATTCATTAAAATCTAAGTAAAACACATCTTTAAATTTATATTTTGCATCTTTAATGATAGATGTTATAAATTCTTGTAAATATTTTTATATTCTTGCATAATATAAATTTTCACAAAAGATTAAATTTTTATTTTTAGTTGAAATTCATTATTTTAACCTCATATATTGTCTTTCTTTTTTTAAATATGAAATTTTAGTAAATTTTTTATTTATAATTAAGTTTTTTTTTTTAATTTTTTTTGTACCCAAAACAGTTTTTAATCAAATATGTTTTTTTCCTGATCACATGGGATAATTTTGTTTATTAAATGTGTAAAACTCTAAAAACCGCAGGTAGTGTCGGCGTTTAGATCTTTACGCTTGCTCTTTAAGTTTGGAATAACCTAACAAAAACCTAAAAGAGTTTGTGTCTCCTCTTCGCACAATTAGAGAAAACAAATATATTCTAATGATTGATTAATTAATTTAATTTTATAGAAGGAGATTGTTTAAACACTAAACAAATAATTAATGCCTTATACCTTAAATAATAATAATTTTAAAACCGAAGAAAATTAAAAAACTTATTCAATTAATATCAATGGATTGTTTTGTAGTATTTCCCATTCTTGGGCAATAAAAATTTAAATTAAAAGGAATTGTCAGTACTTTCCTCATTTTTAGATACCTCAGAAAAATAATAGTGACAAGGGGGTTAAACATTTTGACTAAGGAAAAATATCATATTTGTTAGAGTTAAAAGGTGATTTTGATGAGTATTAATTAATATTTGTCTCTTTTTTTTCCTTGATAAATCTTTAGAGTAAGAATTGAATCTAATTTAGATTTAAAATCTTCTTTTAGTAAGACATTACAGTTTTATTTAACAAATAAATTTAAATATTCATTATATCTCACTATGGTATTTTTTTGGTACCTTGTTTTTAAAATATTTAAGGTAGATTGATTTTGTCTGTGCACTACTACCATGTTTATTTCAAAATAGCTGTCAAACATTTTTATTTAATAAAGATTTCTTATTTCTTTTCCTTCACCTTTGAAGGGAAAAATTGAGAGGTTCCTAAACCCCAATTTTAAATAATACTTGATATATTTATAAAATTTAAAGAAAAAATTAATATTATTTATAGCCATGAAAAGTATCAAAGATCTGTTTATAATTTTTTATCAAAATATATTTTTTCTATCAATAATGCCTGTTTTTAAGGTGAATTGATTAAAAATCTACTTCCATTTTGCTATACTATAAATTAAAAGGTTAAGTATTGAATTCATAATTTATTTTTTTTAATTCATTTTTTTCTCACAGAGGCAACTTTTTAAAATATTAAAAAATATAACAATAAATTAATTTTACCAATTTAGAAATTTAATAAAAGAAGTTTTTTTACAAAATTTAATATTAAAAAACTCTTTTAGTAATTTAATAAAATCATTCTTTTAAGTAATTATAGATTTTAAAAATATAAAATAAAAAACAGGTATGAAATTAAAATTTTTTAGGCACGAGTCATGCAATAATTATTATATTTTTATAATATAATTTTTAGAAATGAACTTAAAATCTTTTTTTATATTTATCTTTAATAAAGATACAATATTAATCAGAGAAAGAATTTTAGATAAATAAAAGATTTACTTTAATTATTTTAAACACTTATTATTCATATCATATTTATTAGGATATGAAAAATATTTATGTTTTTTATTTGTCGGATCTGACAGGTTTGTGCTCAGTGCCTAAAAGCTACCTACAGTACTTGTACACACATTTTTTTGATTCTTTAAAATAAATGTTTTTGTATTTACTTCCTTTATTTTTGAGGGTATAAAAAAATTATCATAAAATAATTATTTGTTTATTAAGAAATTTTACTGTTCGAAATAATGTATTTTGTTAAGGAAAAGTAATTTTCTTTGTAATTTTAATATTTATTTTTTAAAATAAATAATTCAATATTTTATTTAAAAAATGAATAATTTAATATTTTATTTAAAAAATAAATAATTAAATGTTTTTTTTATAAAAATAAATAATTAAATGTTTTTTACAATTTAGCATGAATGAAGAGGAAGTAAAAGTTATTGAACACATAAACAAAACATTTACAAATGCTTCACTAAAAGAAGTAAACAATGCTTTAGTTTTAATCCAAAGAAAGATAATAGACCTTAAAAACAGTTCAAGAATGCTTATAAAAGAACACTTTACTAAATTTTTAGAGTGTAACTATACACTTCAAGAAATACAAAAGGATTTAAAATACAAACCAGACATAAATGAATTTTTAAGAAAGGAATATGAAATCTTAAAAGAAAAAAGTAAAGAATTTAAAAAAGAAAAAATTATCTCAGATGAAAAATTTAACATTTTAGAAGTAAAAAGACATTTACAAGCAAATTACAATAATTTTGGTGAATTTGTTAAAATTTTTACAAATTTAAAAAATAAAAAAGATTTTTTTGAAGAAAAGAAAGTTTTTTCTGAATTTTTGCTAAAAAAAATTGACTTAGAAAAAGACACTGACGAAATCATAAAATTCTTTAAATATTTCTTTATTATCAATGAAACTGAGGTTAACAGTGTTATGATTGATAACACTATTTTAGTTTCTTTTAAAGAACAAATAAATTCTGTAAATTTATTTAAATTAGAATTTAAGTCATTTTTTGACAAAATTCAACACATTCTTTCTTCTTTTATAAAATTAATAAAAAAGGAGGATTTAAAATTTGAGTGTGTAAATTTTTTGTTTAAAAAAATAGAAGAAGAAATCAATAAAATTCACTTAAAAAGAGAAGTAAAAATTTATAAAAAAGAATGTTATTGTTTTAGCATAGAAAAAAATATGTTATGTGAAGAAAATAATTTAAAATTTATTAGAGGAATGGACAGTAAAACTTTATTGATTTCTATAAAAGTATTTCATAGAAGAGTGTTAGAAATAAAAGAAATGTTAAGAACACAAGTGGACACAAATTCACAAAGATTTATTTCTTTAAAAATAGAAGAATTTATGAGAAAATTTTTTGATTTGACACTCTCATTCCTTTCTTACAACGAAGACATAAAAATATTCAAAGAACTAAAAATGATTTTCTCAGAACAAGAAATACTTTCTTTGAGCATAAAAAAATATTTGAAAGAATATTTTGATTTGAGATTTGAGTGTTTAATTTTGAAATATGAATTTATAAGAAAAAACATTTTTAAATTAGAAAGAAAAAAAGAATCTTCTCATTTTATAAAAATGTTATTGCAATTAATTGGGCCTTCAAAGGTTATTGAATTACTAAATGAATTATTGAAGGATGTGGCATTACAAAGTAAAATGTGTTTAGGAAATGTAAAAAAGGATGAATCATCTTTATTGATTTTTATAAATAGAACAGTTTTGTTGGCACCATTCTCTTTTGCTGAAATTTTGAGAAATTCTGAGAGTGTATTTGTGACTAATAAAATTGTATCTTATTTTTTACAAAGAATTTTGAATATTAAAATTGTATTGAATGAAGAAGAAAGAAAGTTTATGGACAAGTTTAAATCAGTTTATGGATATTTGTTAAAATAAATTATCTTTATTTTTAATTATATTTTTGTTATATTTATACTCATTATAAATGATTTTCAGTTGCGGTCATATCCACAGAAAAGCACCGGAACCCGTTAGATCTCCGAAGTTAAGCCTGTGTGAGCTTGATTAGTACTATGGTGGGCGACCATATGGGAACATCAAGTATTGCAATTTTTCATTATTTTTTTAAACTATAAAAAAATTTTTTTTAAAATTTAAATTTCAAATGAAAATAGAAGAAGCTTTAAAAAATTTAAACTTTTCTGAATTAACGGAAGTTCAAAAACAAACAATCCCATTACTTTCTTCTAAGAACGATTTACTTGTTTTAGCACCAACCGGTACGGGTAAAACTTATGCATTTTTACTTCCTATGTTACAATTAAAAGAACCATTTTCTGGTCTGATAGTTGTTCCCACAAGAGAATTAGCTTTGCAGATTAAAACATTTTACGATGCTTTAAACACACAAAATAACTGTGTGGCTGTTTACGGTGGTAAATTAACCACTGATGATTTAGAAGCTTTGAATTGTAACCCTACAATTGTGATTGGCACTCCTGGAAGATTATTAGAAATTTGTGAAAAAAAGAACATTTTTAAAAAATTAGAATTTTTAATTTTAGACGAAGCTGATAAATTATTTCAGCTTGGTTTTTTAAATACAATCCTTAAGATTATTTCATATTTAAATGAAAAAAGAACCACTGCTTTATTTTCAGCCACTTTGAATGTTGATTTCTCTCCTATAAAAATGATTAACCCAAAAATAATTAACATTATTAAGAAATATGACATAGAATTGTATTTTTCTAAGGTTACGGGGGTAGAAAAACTTAGTTTACTTTTTAATTTGTTAAGTTGTGGTAATAAAATGATTGTTTTTTTCTCAACGTGTGCTTGTGTTGATTTTTTTCATTCACTTTTTACAAAACTGAATTTTCAAATTTCGAAAATTCATGGAAAAATGAAACAAAAGGAACGAGAAATGGTGTACCAAAATTATCAAATACTCTTTTCTACTGATTTAGCTGCCAGAGGAATAGATTTTCAGGATGTACACACTGTAATTCATTTTGATACACCTGTAGATCCCTCTAATTTTATTCATAGAAGTGGTAGAACAGGAAGGAATGGCAAAGAAGGAAGGGTTATTCTTTTTTTAAACAACAACGAAGAGAAGTACATAAATTATTTAGAGGTTAAAAAAATACCAATCTTAGAATTAACTGATAAATTTAGCGCAGAATTTAATTTTGATTTTTTTAAAAATATTATTGACGATGAAATATTAGCTTTGTCTGTGAAAGCATTTGTTTCTTTTATTAGATCTTATAAAGAACATATACTTAAATATATTTTAAATTATAAAGAATTAGATTATAACAAATTAATACAAATGTATTTTCTTAAAAAGGTGCCTAGAATGGATGAACTGTCAAATGTTAAATTTGATAATTTTAAAAGAATTACAAAAAATAATAAAAAATCAAGCATTAAAATTAACAAGGAAAACAAAAAGAAATTTAAAAATAAATAAATTTTAATTTATGCTACATAATTTTAATATTCCTCTTTTATTTCAAATATTTCATTGGCTTCTTTGATTGTAATTCCTTTTAAATCTGCTATTTTACCAATCATTGCTTGACCAATATCCTTTAATTCATTGTACTTGTTAAGTTTAGAAATAAAATTTTTAATTTCTAAGTTAACATCTTGTATTTCTAATTCTTTCGTTAATTTTTGTATTTCTTGGTCGTAAAAAAGTGTTTTAATTTCTTCTATTTCTTTTGACAAACAGTAATAATCATTTTCAATCAAAGATAAACATTCATTTTCTAACAAAAAATCATAATTTAGTATTTTACTTTTGTGTATAATTGGATTTTTTGACCAGTCATTAAAATATTCATTTTTTAAATTCATGGTTTAAAATAAAAAAAATAATTTAAATTTTATGACAGCACAAATTGAAAGAGAAATTGTTTTTTTGCAATGTGAAAAAATTAACTTAAAAAAAGTGAAATTTTCAAAAGATACTTGCTTGATTTCCGAAAAGAAAGACTTTGTTAACTGTTATACTTATAAAGACATAGATAAATTACTTGGCAAAACTTACAAGAATATCATTTTTACAGATTTATACTTTCTTACTCCTAATTCATTTTGTATAGCTGCCGGAGCAATCTGTAAAGGTGGTAATTTGATATTCTTAACTGATATTTCTTTAGAAAAACTTTCTGTGTCTGATTTTTACCTGCATGAAACATATTTTCGTTCTCAAAATTTGTTTTTTAAAAGATTTTTTTTAATTTTTAAAAAATATTTCCAAGTTTATGCAATTGAGAATATTTTAGAAATAAACAAATATTTGTTAAATAAACAAGAAAATAAAATAAAAATTAATGAATTACAATCTAAAACAAAAGATGCTTCTTTTATAAAAGATTCTATTCTAAATTTTTTAATTACCAATGACCAGAAAGAAGCCTTTATAGAAATAATTGATAAGAAAGATAAATGTACTTTTATTACTTCAGAAAGGGGATGTGGTAAAACTTTTTTGTTGGGTGCTTTGACAGTTTATTTTATTTTAACAAAATACGAAAAGGTTGCAGTGATAAATTCTTCTGACACTTTAATTTATGCCATAAAACAAATATTTAAAAATCTTAGCATAAATTATGAAATAAGAAAAAACTCAATCAAACTTTTAGATTATTTTACCAAAGAAATTACTTTTTCCAATGGTGAAATCTACATTGTAGATGAAGCAGCCACTTTACCAATAACTAAAGTAACTGAGTTAACAAAATATAAAAGCATATTTGCTACAACAGAACATGGTTATGAAGGTAGTGGAAAGGCATTGACACATAAAATTTTGATAAAAAAAGAAATTAAAAAAATTCAGATAAATGAAATTATTAGACACTGTCAAAATGACAAATTACAAAATTTTATCAACGAAGTTTTTTTATTTGATGTCAAAATAAAAGAAATTTATAAATTTGACGAACCACATGAATTGAAACATTTATCTAAAAATGAGTTGTTTAGCAATGAAACTTTACTAAAGAAGTGTTTTCTTTGCTTTTAAATGAGCATTACAGAAGTAATCCTGATGAAATGATGTTTATTTTAGATTCTTGTTTAACAGAAGTAACACTTTTAATGAAGAATGAAGATGTTATAGGTGTTTTAGTTTATGTCATAGAAGAAATGAGTGATAAAAATAATAAAACAGGAAATTTGATCAATAATCTAATGAATGAAAAGTATTTCTTACCTCATTTTACCAATAAAGGAATAAGAATCTTTAGATTAGTCATTCACCCTTCTTTTAGAAAAAGAGGGTTAGGTAAAACATTAGTTAATGATTTTATTGATTATAAGCAAGAATATGATTTTATTGGAGTATCCTTTTCTATTTCACATGAATTATTGATTTTTTGGCAAAAATGCAATTTTTTTCCATTTTACCTCTCAAAAAAAGAATCAGAGAAAACAGGTAACTTCAATTTAATTATGATCTACAATTTAAAAATACCACATTTTTTTACAGAATTCTTTAATAATTTATATTTTTCATTTAGAAAATTAAACAGTGTAATTGTTTTACAATTACTTTTCAATTTTAAAGAAGAATTTAATAAATTAATAAAATTTAATTCATTTGAAAGAATAAAAATAAAGAAATATTTAGAAAATTCCACTGACCCCAACAAAGTAATAGAATTTTTACCAAGAATAGCAGAGAATGATTTATTTAATGATCAATTAGGATTGCTAGAAAGATTACTTTTAATTAAGGTAGGGTTATTAAGATATTCTTTTTATGAGTTTTGTGATGAAATTAATTTACCAGTCAAAAATTTAACAAGTGTTCTAAAAAGCATTTTTAAAATATTTGATAATTAAAATATTTTAATTTCCTTAAAAAGGAATTCAATTATTAAAAAATTATTCAATTATTAAAATATTATTTGATTATTAAAATATTATTAATTATAAAATCATTATTTTATTTATCAGCCACTCTTTGTAAAAGTAAATCTACTTCTTGGTTGGTAAATTCTTTTAACTGTAACCCTCTTTCCAAAACATAAACACTTATATCATTTGGACTGACATCTTCTCCTATTGCTTGTAACAATCCTTCAGTAATTACTTCTTGTAATTCTGAATCATTTAAATTTACATTGTAATTCTTTTCAAGAAAAGAGTTCACTCTACCACACTTTATACCCATCCCTAAAGCATAATAAGGATAATGTATAGCAGAGACATCAGTGTAATAAATTGAAGGAATATTATTATCAAAGCCAAACAAAGCTAAAGAAAAACATAATGGTCTGCTACCTGATTCTTGTATTACTTTCTGTGCCTTATCTGCTATGTTTAATGATAAAATATCAGGTGTAACTTCAATACCTAACTCATATTCTCTGGTAGCATGAATCTCTTTTGCTTTTATGATAACATTATCAACATCATAAAGTAACCCTGTGGATGCACCATAAATTGTATTGGTTATTTTAAAAATGTTTGTTGGTTGTTCATCCAAAAGCTTTGATTTAAAGATTTTTTTTGTTGCACAGACTATTGAGTTTTTGTTTCTTCCTATTACAACTGGGTTACTTCCGTTTAGTGCTTCTAAAGCGTATTCTACTTGTAAGATTTTACCTTCTTTGTTGAAAATACAAAATATTTCTTGGTCAATGTTTTCCATTCAGGGTTTGTGTTTATTTCTAAATAAAAAAATATAAAAATTAAAAATAAATTAAATTAAAACATAAAATTAAATAAAAAAATTAAACTAAAATTAATAAATTAAAGTAAAAAAATAAATTAAAGTAAAATTAAAGTAAAATTTTAAAAATAAATTCATTTTTCTGACACTGCTTTGATAAAAAAATTAACTTCTTCTATTTCTTCAATACCATCAAAAAATGCTACAAAATTATTCCTAAACAATGCATTCTTCTGGTAAAGCTTCTTAAACACTTCAATTGAATAAAATTCATGCATATTAAAAAAATTATGAGTGCATTGATCTAACACTTTAAATTGCTTAAAATACTTTTGAAGTGGCATCAAAAAGAAAGCCAAATGGCTTGGTGCAAATAAATCCAATTTATATTTTAGTAACAAATATTCTAAATAATATTCAAATGACTCTTCTTGTAAATGTTTATATGAATTTAATAGTTCTTTGTGTATTTTAATTTTAAATTCATGCAACTCAGTTTGTTTTAAATATTCTGGATTTAATTCAGAATATTCTTCTAAAAAAAGTGAAGGAAAGGTGATTTGTTCTAGCAATACTTCTGTGTCACACTCTAAATTCTCTAAAAATGATATTTTTGGCTTATAACTTAGCTCAGATGTTTTTTTTGATTTTTTCAATTCATTTAATTTTTCTCTTAGCATAAATTAATGGCATAAAAAAAAATTAAAAAAAATACCCCATGAAAAAAGAAAAATTTATAAAAAAATATTTACAAAAATCAGAGAAACTAAAAAGAAGAAAGAAACTTTTGGATGAAATTAGAAAACTAGCAAAAGAATAAATTTATTAAAGTAAAGTTTCATTTCTTATGTACTCACCAGTGTCAGCCTGGTTAACTACAATCAATGCTTTACCATTACTCTGAGAAATATCACCTGAGCTACGAGCAGTAAGCCCAAATCCTAAAGGAGTGTCATTCTGGTTATAAACAAATATTATTTGATTTATTGGCACATCTTCTGATATTTTATGCATATGTGCTCTTATAATATTATTTTTATATAAAAAATTCATTTCAGCAGAGCTTTTAATCCAAATTTTATGAATGGCATAAGGGCTTAGCAAATTTAAAGCTGTGATTGTGATTTTAAATTTGTCACTTCTAGTAAATTTTCCTATTTGACAGCCACAAGATGCAAGATTTTCTTTTTTTATTTGGTTTGTAAATTTGTACATCTCTTTGGTGCACAAGAATACTCTTTTGTTTAAAAAGTATAAGTCATTCTCTTCTGTGAGTAATTTGTTTGTGTTTTCTCCAATAAAGCTGTTTAGCTTTGTTAAAACTTTTTCTAATTCTTCTTTCTTGAGTTTTCTCATTTAGGATGTAAAAAATAATTTATTAAATTTAAAATAAAAAAATTTATTTAGAAATTAAAATAAAAAAATTCTTTTTTTTTTCTAAAATGTTACAAATATCCTTTATTTATATTATTAAAATAAATAATAATATTTACAAATATCTTTTATTTATTTTTGAATTATTTATACTTTTAAGGGTATTTTCTTCTAAAACCAATAGTGAAATAAATGTCATGTAAATTGATAACAATAATGGAACTTGTACACTTCCCCCCCCATGTTTTAAGGGGGGACCCTTAAAAATATAAAACACACTTTAATTTCAGGGGTAAAAAAATTGTTAATTTAAAGAAATAATTTGCATAAATAAAAAATAAAATAAAATTATTTATCTAATTAAATAAAATAATAAATTGTTTAATTGCTAATTAGTTAATTAAATATTTAATGGAGATATTACTTAAAGTCTGAGTTTTTAATTTTATAACTCATTTATTAATTTTATAATTAATTTATTAATTTTATAACTTAAGTATTGTTTTAATAACTTAATTATTTTTTTAATAACTCATTTATTTTTTAATAACTCAGTTATTTTTTAATAACTCAGTTTTAAATTTAATAACTCAGTTATTAATTTAATAATTTAAATATAAATTTTATAAATATTATTTTAAAATTAAATAAAAATGGAGGGCTATCTTGAAGAACTTACTCGCAAAGACGACGAAAACATGATATATTACAACGATTGTGACTATTCAACTGACTTTATATTTCTAAGTGAGACTGATATTGATGAATCTACCTACTATAACAGGGCAAGATCTAAAGAAAACGGAATTAAAATCTGCACAGGCTTTACAGAAGAAGAATTTACATTTATTTATGAAATTGTAATGGAGAATTCGATATTTCAAAGGAGAGGAAAAGGCAGGAAGACAAAGTTACGAGAAAAGGATAAGCTTCTACTAGTTCTTATACACTTAAAGCATTATGATACAGTGGAGCGACTGGCACATGTTTTTGATTTGACACCGCCAGCATGTAGTTTGTTACTAACAAAATCCTTAGAAGCCCTCGCACCTCTTCTAACAAGATGTTTCATTGTTCCATTAAAGAAAAAGGATCAATTAACCAGTGGAATAGTTTTGTCAAATAGCCCCGAAGTTGTACTTATTGTTGATTGTACAGTATTCGAAATACAGAAACCTAAGGGGCTTTTTGAAGATGTTAAAGAATTTTATACTGGCAAACACCACTTATATTGTCTTAAGACTGAAGTAGCAGTCTTACCTAACGGAAAGTGTGCTTTTTTATCTGATTGTTTTCCGGGGAGTGTACACGATTTTAATATTTTCAAAAAAAGGAGCCATATTTACGAAAAATTTACATTGAAGGAGAATGAAGAGATGAATTATATGAAATTCGATGAAAATCCAATGTGGGCAATTATGGGAGATAAAGCGTATATCGGAGGAGGACACAATTGCAGAGTACTAGCTCCGCCAAAAAAAAGAAGTTTAACATATGAAGAAACTCTTAAATACAAAGAAAGAGTTATTGTTGAACAATATTTTGGCAGATCAAAGATGCTTTTCAAGATTTTAAGGATAAAGTACAGAGGATCCAAGCACTTAATGAACAGCATTACCAAGATTTGTTTCGCATTGGCGAATTTTCACATAACTAACCATCCATTAACCTCTAAAGATTCTAAATTTCATTCTAAAATTAAAGAGGAAATGTATAAAAAAAATGATAGCACGGGGCAGTTGGATAAACAATCGGGGCAAAGTATTAGTTTTGAAAAGGAATCACAGTCTTTATCTGGTGTGTGTGACAATTTAAGAAGTTTCTTCGGACAGAATCAGTAATTTTAATTAAATCTGATATGTTAAATATATTTATTAATTTTATAATTAATTTATTAATTTTATAAATGTAGTTATTAATTTAATAATTATAGTTATTAAATTAATAACTGAGTTATTAAATTTAAAACTGAGTTATTAAAAAATAACTGAGTTATTAAAAAATAAATGAGTTATTAAAAAAATAATTAAGTTATTAAAAAAATAATTAAGTTATAAAATTAATAAATTAATTATAAAATTAATAAATGAGTTATAAAATTAAAAACTCAGACTTTAAGTAATATCTCCAATTAGTACCTTATGATTTTAAATTTAGATGACATTAATGACCGTAAGTTTTTTGCTGCCATCCGCACCGAAGAGGATGCAATAGCATTTTGCCAGGAAAACGGACTTCTGAAAGAAGAGAGACTTTGCTGCGGCAGGAGTATGGTCTTAAGGAAGCGTTTGACTGGCAAAAATGCTGGGCATTACTTTAGGTGTAATGTTTTCAGGTGTAGAAAAGGATCTTTTTTTGAGCATTCTCACCTTAGCATTCGGCAAATAGTATATATTATATACTATTTTGTTAGGGATAGGCAAAAGCAAGAGGATTTAAAAGTTGACGCAGAAGTTATATCTAATAGCACTGTGGTTGACTGGAAGAACTTTTGCAGAGAAGTCTGTAATCAATATTTTATTAGGCACCCAGTCATGTTAGGAGGCTTGGGTGAGATTGTTGAGGTTGACGAGAGTAGCCTCGTTAAAAGAAAATATAACAGAGGAAGGTATCTTCCTACTCAATGGGTGTTCGGTGGCTATCAGCCATCAATAAAAGAAGGGTTTCTAGTGGCAGTACCAAACACAGAAAGAGACACCATTTCCCCCTTATTTTCGATTTTATCAGACCAGGTACTCTTATTATTACAGATGGGGCTCAGATTTATCGCAGTTTATCTTCTTATGGATACTCACACTTAACCGTTATCCATAAAGAAAATTTTGTTGACCCTAACACTGGAGCTACGACTAATAGGGTGGAATCTCAGTGGCAGAAAGTAAAACAAAAAAATAAGGAGCGATATGGAACAGCGCGGAGTACATTGCCCTCTCACCTCGGAGAATTTATGTGGAGGCAAAAATTTAAAAATGATTTTAGGACTTTTATCAGCCATATTGTTGAAATTTATCCTTTACATGATTAAATAAATATCATTTATTTTATTTGTAATTAGAAATTTAAGTTTAATTTATACAAAATATTTAATTACAATTTTTTATAAATTAATCTCGCTCATTAATATCATTATTACTTTTTTATTTTTTTTTATTATTTATTATTTTAATAATAATTTATTTTTATTGAAAATAAAAATTTAGTCTAAGGGTCCCCCCTTAAAACATGGGGGGGAAGTGTACAAGTTCCACAATAATTTGTCATTATATTTAAATCTCTTTACTTTGATATAAAACAATTAGAATTTTTATTATTTCAAAATAAATGAATTGAATTTAAAAAAAAATAACAAATATTCTAAAAAAAAGAAATTTTTTAAACTAAAACCATTACCTTACCTGTCAAATTCATTAATTGTATATTAAAAAATTATTGATTAATGATTAAATTATCATTATTGTTATTTTCTGTGATGCATAAATGTATGGGTTATTTTCTATGATAGAAAATAATATCCTCATATATTTTTAAAGCAATTAAATAATTTTCTGAATTTCTAAAGTTTTTTTAACAAATGATTTTAAGATATGGTAGATCCACAGAGCTAAAATTATATTAATTTTGTTAGATAAAAAAAATCAAAATTATAATATTTTTAATGTTTTAAAAAATTAAAAATTTCTCTTTCGTACCCTCTGTCTCTATTCTCCTTCGGTGGTGTCATGTTATTTTAATAATTAATAATTTACTAAATTAAGAAAAAGGGTTACTATTTATAGCAAATTAATTTTATGCCCCATACAGTCTGTGAAGAAACAACATAACACTACAAGAAATTATTTAAGTAAAAACTATCTTAAAAGAATTCAAAAACCAAGGTGGCCCTAAATACAACAGATTGTAACTGAGAATAAGGGAAGGTACTAACAATCACTTGATATCATGTGAATAAAGATTTTAGATTTCTTTAGTTTTAAAATTATTAAAAGTATAGGGCATTAATTATTTATTTAAGTTGCTTAACAATTTTTCTTCAGTAAAATGAAGCTGATTGATTACTTATAAAAATTAATTTGTTTTCCCTATTAGTATGGATAAAAGACACAAAATATCTGAGTGTCCTGTCAGTTCATGGCCTACTTAGAGGCTCCGACACTAGCTGCGTTTTGTGGTATCCACACTTTACTTAATTAGTTAGAAAATCTGGTTCTACTTCACTATAACACACGTTTAATTAATCAACATATATTTTACACTTTAATGACGGACACAGGTACTTATGATTCATTAGCTGTGCTGACAGTAGCACAAAACAAGTATCAGAATATAATTGTGTTTAATGATTATACTGTAAGTTTTTTGTTAAATAAATGTTATCTTATAACCTCAATAGATTGTATTTCTTGTAGAGGTGTCATGAATTTGATTTTTTCTAATCAAGAATTAAATAAAAGAAATACTTAAAATTACAAAAAATAATTGTAAAAAAACAAAATCTATAATTAATAGTTTTATTAAAAGAATTTCAAAAACAGAACTAAGATATCTATTACGCTGTCTTTGCTTTTTGGTTACTAATGGTTAGATTATTATATAATTGTAAATTTTAGGATGAGTAAAAATACCTATATTAAACTGAGAGAAAACTTCTGACAATAAAATGTAAAGAAATTATAAATAGCAATCCTATAAAATTGAGTGTAAATAATAAGATGGTGCAAATCGACGAAACTGCTTGTAAGAAAGGGCAAATAAGCACAAACATTGAATGTGAAAATAACGACGATCTAGATATAATAGACTTATTTATGCAGTAGACAAAGAAAATGAAGTGGTTATAGTAAAATTCATTGAAGACAGAAAAATTTAGACAATTTATGAATTTATCTACGACAATGTTATCCCAGGATTTGTAATCAAAACGAATAAATATACCTTTTTATCCAGCTGCAATAATGATAAATGAAATGCAACATATTATTGTAAACCATAGTAGAAGATATAGAAACAAAGAAGGAGATAATAAAATAACAATCGAAGGAGCTTAGTCTTTACTTAAATATGGTATTAAGAAAATAAAGTGTTTAAATAAAGAGATTTGTAATTTTTACATTTACGAATTTATGTGGAGAAGCAGGTAATTAACGACAAAAATACTAACTCTTGGAGTAATGAATTTCAAAACTCATCGAAAAAATTAAATGGATAAAAATTTAATTCTTCAATGACATCATTTAAAATATTTATATATCTTATTATTTTATTTTTATGAATGTGAGGCGTCCGCGGGAGTATCTCTCCACTAAAGAGATACTTTAAAAATATACTGTTGTTTTTTGTTTTAGTAGAATAAAGTTTGTACCCCATATTTTTTCATTTATTTTACATATTGCTATATACTTTTGACAGTTTTTAGACTTTTTTTGTCTATAGTCATTTTACTTAAAAGGGTAAATTAGGTGTTGTCTAGACTCCACATAATGAATATTTTCTTTAAAAAAAACAGTTGTTTAATATAATGTAGAAGCTTTGTAGCTGTACTATCCTAATGACTTATCTTTTATAAATTAGACAAATTGAGGTTTTATTTCAAAATTGTTCTAAGCCATAATATTTCTTTTATTTTTTTAAAATTAATATTTTTAGTAACGTTTTCAGACATTTACTTGAATATATAAGCTTCATACCTGTTTAGTATTTTTATATCAAATTTAAGATGTATAAAAAGTTTAGAATAACATAAAATTTCCTTTTAAATACTGCCATAACTACCAATTATTTCACACGAATGTTTTTTTGAATTAAAGTTTTTACTAAAATTATTTTATCTCAAGAAGGGTTTATTATAACTCTTTTTTTTTTAATATTAATTCATTAACTCATAAAAGAAAGTTTCTTTTACTTTATAATAAATCAAACTTATGTTTTATAAAAAACTACCGCAAAAAAAGTATTTTTATTCTTTTTTTACTATTTCTTTTTTAATTTAGCCTCATAATTAATACATCTCAAATAATTACAAGGATGTGTACTAATCAAGAAATTAGTAAAAAAATTCATTTTACTCACTGCATAATTTTTAATACCAAGCTTAATAAGCCCTTTTATTAGATGTTCCCCATAATCTGATTTAATTGCATAATCATCTGAGATATACTCAACTCTAATATTGTGTAAATTAGTTAAAATGGAATTTACTTCGTTAATGACTGGTAAGAAACAAATTAACAGAAAAAGTGTTAAACTTCTTGCTCCATCAAAAAATTCTTCGCAGTACCATTTACACATTAAATAAAAAAATGAAAGGACCGAAAAATATATGATTAATTTCAAAAAAAAGCACTTATGAACACCTAAATTACCTCCATGTCCAATCTCATGAAGTATAATGGCATGAATCTCTTCTTCTGTCAAAAATGAAGTGTCTCCCAAAAAAACAATACACTGTTTATAACCTATTGGCCCATTAAAACAATTAGTACTCCAATATCTTTCATCTACCGCTACGTAATCGAAATGTTCTGCCATCAAGTCAACACATTTGTCAGATATTGTATTAATTTCCTTTGGTGAAACTAAAATATAAGAATATAAACTAATATATCCTGATATTAAGTTAGAAATACTAAAAATTAACAAAACTAAGACAATAAATGAGTAAGAAATCTCCATCTCTAGAAACTTAACAATTTCTTTGATAAAAACTAATGCATTACATCCAACTATAAACAAGATTATGTAAGCATAAATATCGCTTCTAAAAATGGAAGTGCTTAACACATAAATAAAATACATTAAATAAAAACAAGTGTATCCTGGCTGAAGCTCCACTGTTTTCAAACATTTCTTATTTTTAAATTCAAAGAAAAATTCATACCAACTGGAAGAATGAACAGTATCAATGTTGTACAAAATAATAAAAAAATTAATTAAGAATATTAGAAACAGTGCTGCTTTGATGCCTAAACATCTAAAAATGTAAGAAAATCCTCTTCTTTCATTAATCAAATAATTAGAATTATTATCAACCATCTTTCTAAATGTATCACATTTTATTTTCTTCATTTTTTGTCTTTCTATCTTTAAATAATCTAATGTGGTTAATACTAAAGCTATGATGTAAAAAATAAGAATTGTGATGTGTGAAAATTGTATTATTATTCCAACAATTAATTTTTTTATCATTGAGGGATTAATTTTTAAATATTTTTAAAAAAGTACTCCTTTTTTTCGATATTTAATATTCTTTTACCAAAATAGAATATCAAATTTTTTAAGAAAAACTAAAAATATTAAATAAAATTAAAAATAAAAATAAATAAAAAATATTAAATAAAATTAAACAATATTAAATACAGGGTTATGCATAAATATATTTAAAATTATTCTCAAAAATTAAAAATAGATTAAGAATGAGTAAAATATTTAATTTAAATCATTAAGGGTCATGTTTGCTTAAAGAATAAATATATTTCCATTTCAAGCATACAAGATGGTTGGACGAGCTACTGGGCCTCCCTCGCTTGTTCTTTTTATAAATAAAATTTTATCAGAATACATGATTTATTTAAATTTTAATATTTATACTTTTAAAGGGGAAAAAATGGCCCAATAACATTTATTCCCCGCTTTACCCTAATAAATCTCAATTTTTTCTTCTTTATTTTTTTTAATCCTTTTAGACACACAACACAAGATAATAAAATATTGCATATCCAAAAAGTTCAAACCTTTAAAATAAATATTACTAGGGAAACTCATATATTTAAATTTAAATAAACGTTTGTTTAGACAAAGCCTTTTTCATCCACTCCCCATATTTCTGAACTATCCATCGAAATCGCGTATATCATTACGAATAACATCCTTCAACTTTTCAATCAATTCTGGTGTTTTCATAGTTGGTGCAATATGCTCCGACATTTTGACTTGAAACAACTAAAAAAATTTTTCAATAGGATTTAATTGTGGGGAGTAAGCAGGCAAAAACTTGTATGTTATATTTTTTTCTCATAGCAGATCAATAACATCTTTTCTGTGATTGAACCTGCAGTTATCCATTATTAAAATATCTGTCCTGAAAATGCGAAATTGTGGAACTAGTTTGATGTTTATAAATTCAATAAAGAAATCTCCATAAAATGATCCTTCTTTGATTTCATAACATATTGTCGCACTCACTGGGTAGCGACTTATAAAGTATGTGTTTTAAATAAATTGATACTATAAAAGTAGGTTTTCTTAAGTTTTTATTTAATACTTCTCTTCGACTGCTCATCTCGGGATGGGTTAAAAATTTTTAAAAACAAATAATTTAAATTATTAATTTTGTTATGCCGAAGGTTATAACACATATTATCCCAAAATTTTTTATAACAGCGATACAACTAATATTTGTTCCTCGATTAGCTTTCACTATTTTGATTGACTTGGTGTTTATCGGAGAGTAACCATAATTACGAGTCTGGTGAACATTTATTCCAGTTTCATCAAGAAAAACCAACGATCGATCATCTAAATTTTCGATGCTTCTTGCGTATCCCTGTCGTTTATTTATTGTTTTTGCTTGTTTCCTTTTACGGGAACTTTTACGAGTCTTTTGCGGGTAAACTCTATTTCCTTAAGAATTCTAGAAACAGAACTTTTACTTATATTTAGCCCCAACGTCCCAAGCTCATGTACTATTTTCCTCTGGTTATAAGAGTTATCCTTCAATAGAAAAGAAGAGGTTTTGTTTCTCATATCCGGTCTAGGCAAACCTTTTCTGCCCCTCTTAGTGCTTGTTATCTCTTCGTCTGTCATCCCATTAGCAATTTTTGCTAATAGATTGTATACTGCTTTGGTGGAAAAATCAATATCTTCAGCAATTTCTTTGACTGAAGCATTTCTGTCAAACATTTTTCTCACTAGTCGTACTTGTTCTAAACTTATTGTCTGCTTCTTCTTTTGAACTTTTGCTTCGGAGATATTATTTTCTTACTCTAAAAAATTATATTCATCTTCCATGGATATAGTATTTTTAAAATTAAATGTGCAAAATACCTAATTTATTGAATTACGAACTATTTTAATTTAAATTGTGAATTTTAAATATATTTTGAATAATTTTAAATATATTTTGAATAATTTTAAATATATTTATGCATAACACTGTAATATAAATAAAAAATAAATATTAAATAAGAATAAAATATTTAATAAAAATATAATTAACAATAAAATATTTTTTTAAAAAATAAAAAATTTTACCCTATGGTATTAAAAGTCAGAAAAACAAGAAAACTTCGTGGACACGTATCCCATGGACACGGTAGAGTAGGTAAGCACAGAAAGCACCCGAGTGGAAGAGGTAAGTCTGGTGGTTTAAAACACTTAAAAACCTTGTTTCAAAGGTACCATCCTGACCATTTTGGAAAAAGAGGTATGAATGTCACACACCTAAAAAAGAATGCTTTATGGAAGCCTCAGATCAATGTTTGTAAACTTTGGTCACTTATCCCTAAGAACCAAGTAAATGACTTTGTTTCTGATGAGAGTATTGCTCCTAAGATTGATTGTAGAATGTTTGGTTATCACATTGTAAGAGGTAAAGGTGATTTATCAATTAATAAGCCTTTAATAGTCACTGCTAGATATTTTACACCTAATGCTATTAAGAAGATTGAAGCAGTTGGAGGAAAGTGCATTATTTCTCCTTAATTAAATAATTTTACAAAATAATAATTAAATATTATAATAATTAAATTAAAAATACTATAATAATTAAATGAATTAAAAAATTTTTAAATAATAAATAATTAAAAAATATTAAATATTATAATAATCAATTTAAAAATTAAATTAAAAATATTAATTAAATTAAATAAATTAAAAATAATTTAATTTTTTATAAATCATCAAATACTTCATTTTTCTCATTAAATTCATCAATTTTTTCTTTAATTTTAGAACTGTCACACCATTTGATAAAATTCTCCATCATAGTAGAAATAAGCTGACCAGGCTTATTAACAATCCTAGATCCTACTTTAATATGCCCATGTTCTATAAAAGTACTGGCATCCTTGATATTCTCTACCATTTTCAATTTTTTTAAAATAACATTCAATCTTCTATTACAAACAGAAGAGACTGTAATGTTAGAACAGCTTACTAATTTCTTATCTTTTATAAATCCAAGTGAATGACACATGTTTACCAATTCTTTTCCTATTCTATTTCTAAACTCATCAGATTCTTTTAGTTTTGCTAATCCTAAAGCTAACTTTCTTATTTTACCAACCAGTTTGTTATACTTATGGTAATCATCTCTGTCAGTAAGATTATACTTGTAACTTATTTCCTGTTCTCTTTTTGTGTTTGTAGAGTGCCATTCTGTTAAGTTAACTTTTCTTAACAATCTTTGTTCATGGAACTTTAGTTTACGCATTTTATAAAATTAAAAAAATATTAAATTAAATATTTAATTTATAATTCTGTTGGTACAACATACATACTCTGTCCATCACCATAACTAATGATTTTTACTTGGATTTCTTCATTTTCTTTTAGTTTATCCCATACAAATTTTTCTTCATTTATGTTTACTTCTACATCTGATGGTCTGATATAAGCAGAGTATTCTATGAATGGTTTGATAGAATCTATTAGGGTTATGGATAAAAAGGCACTGGTTGGTGTTACTCTTAGTATTTTTGCTGTGCAAATATTTCCTATCACAGGAGAAGGTTCAAAATATTTTTTCATGCATTTTTCTAAAAATTCACTGTCATTCATAAAAAAATATAAAATAATATTAATATTAAAAAATATAAAATAATATTAATATTAAAAATAATAAATGTTATTAATATTTAAAATAATAAATGTTATTAATATTGAAAAGAATTAAAAATAATAAATATTATTAATATTAAAAATAAAAATAAATGAAAAATATAAAATAATATTATTAATATTAAAAAGAATAAATATTATTAAATATAATATAATAATATCTTTAATATTATTTATGTTCAAAATAAAAAAAATATTATTATTATTAATATTCAAAAGAATAAATATTATTAAATATAAAATAATAATAAAAATAATATTTTATTATTTTATTAAATACTATTTTTTAACCAAAAAATAAATTCATTTTCATTTGTCAAATCAAAAATATCATTCTTCAAAAATAAAAAAATCTCTTTCCCATCCACCTGTGAATACAAATTATTTACCTTAAAATCATAACAAACATTTTTAACAACCTTATCAAAAATAAAAGCACATTTCTCACCTAAAATATTAGAAAAAGAAGTATTTTTTACAACACTAAACAATTTCTTTTCCTTCACTTCTTTATATAAAACAGAATTACACAAAGATTCTTTAGTTTGTAATAAATCAAAGGCATGGTCAATTTTTCCTACCTTAATAAAAGAAAATACTAAATTATTTATCATATTAATGCTATGCATATGTAAATTTAAATAAGTATTTTTCATAGGAAATTCTTTACCTGATTTTAAAGAAATGTCATTCCAAATGAATGAAAAGTTTTCGTGTTGGATTGTTCTGATATTTAAATCATCAAATGTTTGTATTATTGGTTCGTATAGCATAAAGAATCTGCACAGAAACAGGTAAATGATTTGTATTTCATAATTTTCGAAAGAATCTTTCTCTTCTTTGGCTATAAATAATGCTAATACCAAATATTCTTCCTTTTTAGAGGCAATTAAGTGGTAAAGTAACACTTTTAAATTAAAAAATGTTTTGTTTGTTTGGTAATTTTCGTAAACCTTTTTTACGTTTTCTTCTTTAAAATCATAAATCATTTTGTAAATTTCTGGTAAATTTTCTTTGTTTACCAAATTAATTACCTGAAAAATTAACTCAAATGATTCTAAATTCTTTAAAATCTCATTTGCCAACCTAAAATCTTTCTCTCTTTTCAGTTTGTACAACTTAAAATTAAAAGAATCTCTTTCATTGATCAAATATTTCTTTTCTAAAGCAATTTCGTACAAAGGCCATGAATCTGTGTGTTCAACAATCAAAGATAAAAGATCCTTTTCATTAAAAATACCTAAAACTTCCCATTCCTTAACCATAAATTCTCTTTTCTCAGGGTAATTTATAAAAATTATTTCTAACAAATGGTAAAACATAAAATCTTTTTTTGCTATTTTCTTTGCTGAACAAATAACAAACTCAACACAAATATCTAATTTTGCTAAAAGAATAAAAATGTTTACGTATTTAGGTTCTTTAAACAAAGCATGTTTAAGTAAATTTAAGTCATTTTCATTTTTAGTGCTGTTATAAGATAAAATTAAAGCCATTACCAAATAAATAGTACCTTCTTTGAGCAAAGAAATACCTGTTTTCTTAGCTAAAACATAATCACCAGTCAAGATGGCTGCTTCGTATTGATCTTCAATAGAATCTTTGATAAATGACTTAAAATCAACTATTTTATTGAGCCCCCAACAGATTCTCTTCACAAAACCAGTGAATTTACTGCCCATGTTTGGTTTATAAATCTTCTCTGCCTCTAACATGTTCTGTGTTTCGATAAGTAAGAATGTTTTGATTATAAGTGTTTCTTCTGAGATTGGTCCTTTTTTTTCTAACTCATCTATTACTTTTAATGCTGAGCTAAAGTCATTTTCTTCTATTAATTTGAAAATTTTGAAGTGGTCTTTTGTGAATACAGCCATTGAATGAAGGATTTTTATTTTTTATCATAAAAAAATTAAATTTTAATTAAAATATTTAATTTAATTTTTAAATTTAAATATAATTATTTTAAAGAAGGTTATATCTTCAAATTAAATTAAATTAAATATTTTAATTATAATTATATTTAATTCATTTTTATTTAAAAATTAAATAATTTTTAATTATTTTTTGTTAAAGAAGAGAAGAAAATCTTAAATAAAAATATAATTATTTCTTTAACTTAAATTCATTAATTATAAATCATTAGTATAAAAATTAAACTATAAGTATGTGTCTTACTTAAATTAAATAAACTTAATTTTAATAAATGTATTATTCTTCTTTTATACAATTTTGAGGGATACAAATTAATTTTACATTTTTTAGAGATACAAACTAATTTTATTTTATTGTAAATAAAATATTTTTTGTAAAATAACATTATTTTTCTGAATAATAACACTATTTTCTTGCATAATTGATGATTAAGTTTATTCTGGGTTAAAATTTTATAAAATAAATATTTTTATAAAATCTTATCAAAAAAAGTATAAAAAAATAAGTTTTTAGAAATTATTAGGTTTACTAAATTATTAAAAAAGGGTTAGTTATTTTTTATTAAAACAATTTCCTTTTTTATAAAAAATCATCAGAAAATTATCATTCTAATTTCATGCTTAAATTAATTTTTGATGATTAAAATAGCAATTTATTTTTGAGATTAGTTTAAAAAAATACATCAAATCCAATTAAATGAATTGAAATTTGTTATTTTTAAAATGACAGTTCATGATTTTGTAAAGTTTAACATTTTAAAAGAAAAAATGTTAAATTTTATGATTGATTTTCTTGAAATTAAAAAGATAATCACAAAAAAAATCAATTCTTAAAGAAAAAAGTAGACCCTCATCATGAAAAATCCCCGTTTATACGTAAAGAATTCCAAATATGGTAACCCAAGTCACCTTTTCAGACTCAAAAAGGATAGGAACTTAAATAAAATTTGTTCACATTGCAGTACCAAAAATACATCTACCTGGCGCAGAAACAAAAACAAAAACCGATATTTATGTAATGCATGCGGGTTATACGAAAAATATTACGGAAAATTAAAGCCTTTAATCTTTGAGGATGGAAAAATCAGACTAAAAAAGAGACGTGAGGAATTTACTTATTGTATTTTATGTGATTGTATTTGCAAAAATATAAATTTAAATGCAAAATATATTTGTAAAAAATGTAAATCTGATTTTAAGTGGTTTGATTTGTCAATGTTTAATGTTTTTACTTTTGATTGTAAAGATCTTTCTTTATTTCAATATGGAAAAGGGGGCACTTTTTACAAATTTAATTTGTATTTTTAATTAAAAAAATTAATTTAAAAATTAACATGAAATTAAAAATAAAAGACACAAAATTCTTTGTTTCTGTTTTATCAACCTTTTCTTCAAAACCAACACTCACCTTTTCATTAAAAGAATGTCTGACTGTTCAATCATCAGATCAAATATTTTTATTAGAAAAGAATTCTTATACACTTATACACCCAGGAAAAGAGTTTACTGTTCCTACTTTAACACTCTTAAAAAATATTTCTATTCTAAGTTCATACCAAATTACACTCATTTGTGATGATAAACTTTGTCTTTTGGCAGATACAAAACCATATACAATTAAATTAAATGTAAATTTGGTAAAATACGAAATGTTTTCTTTTTATTACAAAGAACCAGAAATTAAATTTTTAATTTCTAATTTTTCGTTGCTAAAAGATTTTTCTTCAGAGACCATTTATGAAATCAAGAATGGTAAATTACACTTGAAGAGTGTCAATGATTTACAAAGTGATAGTATTTTTATTAATTTGATGGATGATAATTCATTTAATGGAAGAATTCTGGTGTATGAAAATGAATTTGTTTGTAATAATTCTTGGATTAGTAATCTTAAAGGGGTGTCTTCTTACATAAGTGGGGTTATGTTTTGTGTTTGTGAATTTGTATTGACAATACAAATACTTTTTAAAAAGTACGAAGAATCTTACTTGGAAATACAAACTTACAAAAAATTGGAAATTTAATTAAAAAATTTAATCAAAATTTCCTTCGTAAAAATAAACAAAAATATTTTCAATATCTTTTCCTTTATGCACTGCTTCTAATGCATCATTCAATACATCAGAATTCAATCCACTTTCTATCAGCTTAATAATAATTTCTGTTGATTCATTTATATCTTTATTCTTTAATAAATCATTTAATTGGCATTTTTTAATTTTAGGTTCATTTATTAAATTGATTATTTCTTTTTTTTTCATATTTTTGTTCCAGAAATTTGAATTATTTACTAATTTTCTTAACATAAAATATTTTTCTTTTATTATTTTACAATTCTTATTAGAAACTGAAAAAAATGTTAAATTAAATTGTAACCCTAATTCTTCATTCATATTTTCTAGTAAAATTGTTTTAGGTTTTAAATCAGAAAACATTTCTCTGCTTATTTTTTTAATGTACAACATGTTATTTAATTCTCTGTCATGTACTAAAAGTAACTTTGTGTCAAAATTTTTTGATTTTTTTATTATTTCAGATACTTTATGCTTTATGATAATTATTTTAATTATTTCTTTTAATTTTAATTTGTCGTATCTTTTTGTTTGTTTGTGTCTTTTTGTAATGGGAAGAGGGTTAGGTTGATTATTTGTTTTAATTTTATCTTTTATAAATTCTAAAATAATGTATTTTCTCATTTTATAATCTAATTCACCAAAATAAATGAAGGTATTAAAGGTATTCGTATTAATTAAAGGTACTTCTTTGAAATAAATCTCTTTTTTTAGCTCTGATTTACTTTTAAAATCTATCAAATCATTTTGTATCTTAAAATTATTTTTTAAATAAAAATATACTTCTTCTTTTGGTAAATAAAATAATTTGTTAATTTTGTTAAAATTAATTTGTTCTACTAAAGCATTTTTAAATGAATTAATAACTTTGTTCCACATTAAATTTTTACTTTGCAATAAAATAAACTTAGAAAGAACATCCAATTTACAATAACACTTAAAAAAATTATAAAAATCATTTTGATTGAAATATTCGTACACTTCCAAAGCTTTTTTTACCTTTTCTTTATAAATAAAAGTGTTTAAAATATTATAAACATTTTTATCTGTTAAGTTTATAAAAACAAAGTAACTTAAAAATTCTTCTGAATTCTTGTTATGATTTGTAGATGAGTAAATTTCTAAGAGAGAAAAAATCATTTTTTTGATTTGATCTGAATTTAAATGAATTTCAAATTGTTGGTCATTTACCAATTTATTTGACAAAATGTAAAATCTAATCATTTTTTCTAACTCATAAACACTTTCTTTTGAGTTTAATGACTGAAATGTCATGTCTAATCTTACAGCCCTGCTTCTATCCTCAATAAATTTATAAAGATCTAAAAATAACCCATTATTCTTAAAAATTAAGGAATACAAATAATCCATACAATTTTTTAGCACTGTAAATGGTCTTATATCCTCTGGAAAGGGTTTTTCTTTTCCTGCTGAGGACCTTTGATACTTTTTTATCATAAACTCATTCTCGTAAACTGAGATATCATTTCTCAGAACCCTTTCTATTTTCTCTAACTCTGGGCAGAAATCAATGCATTTCGGTGTGAAATCATTGCTTAAGATTCTTTTTCTTTCTTCTCTTTCCTTTAACATTCTTTCATAAATTTTATGCAACTCTTCTTTTTGCATTCTTAAAAATTAAAAGTTTTAATTAAATTTTGAAAAATGTCTTCAAAATTAAAATAATAAAAAATAAATAAAATCTGACTGACAAACTTACACTGAGAAATAAGGCATTAGAATTTTTTATAGAGAAAAAAATAGAGATAAACAATTACAAACACAAAAATATTTTAGGTAACTCTGAAAAACTCACACACTTTCCTAAAAAGAAACAATGATATCCTTCAAAATCAAAGCAAATTTTACAAAATTTACAATGTCTTTTCTTTACATCCAAACAATAAACACAGAATTCATGCAAATTAAATTTATTTTGTAAAATTAATTTTTTAAATTTTATTTTTTTCTTTTTTCTTATTTGTTTGAATAAAATTGAATTAAAATAATTTAACAGAATAAAGCTTTTATAAAACAAACTAAAATCATTTTTAAATGCTAAAATTATACATAAACTTAAAAGGAAATTTAAATTAAATTTTAAAAAGTTTTTGTTTTTTATGTTTTTTAAAATGAATAAACTAAAAAAATATATAAAATTGACGTTTGCATAAAATAAAGAAATACAAAATGAAAATGCAAAAATTTTTGTTGAAAAGAGAAAAGAAATAATTTTTGTAGAATTATCTTCCTTTTTGTCATATTTCAAATATTTCAGCACATTTTCTGAGTTATTTTTTTGTGCAACTTGTATAGGCAATAATCCTTCTAAATTTTTTTGATTTTCAGGTACACCATATTTTTTTAGAAATAAATAACCTAAAATATCATCTAATCTTGCTGTAAGGTGTAATAAATTGTAACCTAAAGCGTTGGTACTTTTTAAATTTGCTCCATTTTTTATTAAATATAACATACACCTATAATTACTGTTATAAGCAGCAAAGAACAAAGGTGTACTTTTAAATTTACCTCCTTTTTTATTTATTTTATGTTTTTTAATTATTTTTTTTAATAATTCAATTTTATTGTAAAATGCAGCCCAGTGTAATATATTTGTTTTATCTTTAAAGGAAAAATCCAAGTATTTTTCCTTTATTAGTTTTCCATTTTTTATTTGATTTTTTAGCTTTTTTTCATGCATGAATTCAAAAAAAAAATCATTTTAAATAAAAATGAACAAATTAAATTAAAGGAGTATTTAAAAAATTTTTTATTTATCCTCAAATGAATAAGCCAGAAGAATTAGAAAAAATCAAATTAGAAGTGAAAGAGACAGAAGAGACTTTAATTCAAGAAATTCTTAACAATTTAGATGCAATAGCACGTGTATCTGATGAAATAGACAAGGAAATAAAGAACCATGATCAAAGTTTAGAGAGTCTTCTTGAAAATTTGTATAAAATTTAAAACATGTTTTATTGTAAAAATTTAAAACAAATAAATCAAAAAATAAATTAAAAAAATTTAATTATTTTTTAATTTAATTCTAAGATTCTTCTTTGTGTTTCAAATTCCTAATTGGTTCTTTGGTGTCAAAATGTTTAATTTTCTTATTTATTTCAAGTTTTATCTTTAATAAATAAGGTATCCTAAAATGCAGAATGGTAAAAGATACAGAGGATGTGTAAAATTTTATTCATACAAAAGAGGATTTGGATTTATTATTTGCGATGACCCTTTAATCAAAGAGGATATATTTTTTCACTTCACTTCGATTGCTAAACAGGAGGACATGGATTTATATTTATTGCCCAATGAAATATTAGAATTTGACCTGATAAGAGGACCCAATGGTTTTTTAGCAAAGAATGTTACATCTCCTAATTATAAAATAAGAAAGAATAAGTCAAATAGACTGGATATATTTAAATATTACAAAAAGTCATTTGAAAAGATTTTAGATGAAATTATCTCACAGAATTCTTTTGATAAAATGGATAAAGAAGAAGAGAAAAAATAAAAAAAAACATAAATAAAAAATACTTCACAACGCATAAATTAAATTTTAAATACTTTAAAAATAATTACCCCTTAGTTGAGCTTTTGTAGTGTAGTGGTTATCACGCAACCTTCACACGGTTGAGGTCCCCGGTTCGATCCCGGGCGGAAGCATTTTTTAATAAAAAATTTTAATATTTATAATTTATTTTATAAAAATGTTCTTTTTCTTTTTTCCTCTTCTTTTTCTATATTAATATCATGTAATTTAAATAAAAAATATAAATCATTTTTCCTTAAAACCTTTTTTTCTCGTGTGTTAGCCATGCAAACTAATTTATAAATAATATCATTCAAAAAATTATCACAACTTTTTAAGACTTTTGCTCTTTTTCCTGGTGTTAAAACATCCAACCCTATTTTCTTATCTCTTGCCTTCTTCAAAAATTCCTTTTGTTTCTTTAATAAATTTACCATATGTGTATCTATCACTATAATAAACTACAACCTCATTCTTCTCTTCTATCTCAGAAATATTCTCTTCCTGTTTTTCACACAATTTATTTTCATCTGTGTATTCATAAGTGTTGTATTGTTTATTATTAAGAAATAAAAAATTATCTTTTGTTCCTTGTTTTTCTTTTTTAGCTTTTATTTCAATTAATTTTATTTCCAAATATTTGTTTATGTCAAATTTACCAAAAGAATTCTTTCTTTCTTTTATGAATAAAGAATATTCATTTCTAAACTTATTAATTTTATCTAAGACTAAGGCTAACTCTGCAGAAATTGGTTCTTTGTTGTTTGTTTCATCTTTTCTTTTTGTTAGTTTCTTGTATTCCAAGCTCAATTTGTTGTAATAATCGTAAAGTTTTTTTGCCTCTGCCTCTATTTCTTTTTCCATGCGTTTATTATTTTTTTATTTGTTGTTAAATAAATTTTTATTTATTGTTTTAGTTTTGAATTAAAAAAATATTTAAAAAAAAATAAAAATGTTATTTTAAGAATTAAATGACTTATAAAATTAAGGGGTCTAATAAACTTTTAGTTAAACAAAATAATTTAAATATTTTAAAAATAATAAAATATTATAAAAATATTATAAAAATTAAATCCTGCATGAAATTAAAATACTTTCCTACAAACTTAACAGAACACTTAGAAATGAGTTGTTTACACAACCAAAGACTGATTTACGTAAAAGATAACACATTCTATATGAGAAAATTAGCAGACATAAACAATCCTATAAAATTAAGCTACAATATAAAAAATGAGATTACCCATCTATTATCCTATAAAGGTAATTTAATAAGCATAGAAGGAAACAAACTAAACATTTTACACTTAAATTATGACTCGTTTGTTTTGGTTGAATCTGTTAATTTGTTAAGTGTTCCTTTAAAGGTAATTTTAGAGGAAGAATATTTAATTTTTTTATTTTTGAATAATAAAATTCAAATTAAAAAAAGAATTTTAGAAAATGTTGAATTATTTTGTAAAGAAGAAATAGTTGATTTATTTTATTATGAAGTGCCTTATTTCTTAAGCAATAAAGGAAATGTTTACAAATGTAAACCATTTTTTATGACCAAAAGTGTTGTTTGTAAAGAGAAATTGATTTTATTGCCTAGTTTAGATACTTCTTTTTTTCACCAATTGATTATTACCAAAGAAAAATTGGCTCTTTATTCTTCTCATAAATTATTTCTGTACAGAAAGAAAGAAAATGTTTATTTTTTAGATTATCAGTTTATTAACAACCCAGTAAGCTTAGTTTCTCAAAAAGAAAGAATATTTAATATTAAAGAAGGGTTACATGATTTTACTGATAAGCCAATCAAATTATTAGACTGTAAAATTCTTAATTTTTATGAAAATTTCTTTCTTACAAAAAATAAAATTTACTTTTTAGA
This sequence comes from Chrysopa pallens, assembly GCA_020423425.1. Classification (NCBI taxonomy): domain Eukaryota; kingdom Metazoa; phylum Arthropoda; class Insecta; order Neuroptera; family Chrysopidae; genus Chrysopa; species Chrysopa pallens. Next base: position 1,055,079 of record CM035597.1, on the reverse strand, counting down.
AGAAAGTCACTCAGAAATCATCAATAATTTTATCATGGATGATATTTTTGTAAAACCTTATAAAAGAAGAACAGAACAACTAATTTTACCACTGAAAAATTATATTTTTCCCGAATTAAAGAATGATTCTGATATTAAAAAAGTGTTATTACAAATTAATAATGAATTATTTTTTGAATACCAAAAAATTTATCATGAATTACAATCTTTATCAGAAACTTTTAATGAAAAAATTAATAATTTATTTCAATTAGAACAAATTTTTAAAGATAAAGCAAAAGAAGTTGACATTTTAAAAGTAAAAGTAATTAACAAACAAAAAATTCTTTTAGAAAAAATTAAAAAAGAAGAGAAAAAAGTGCCTGTCAATTTTGATGAGAAAAATATTAGAAATTTGATTGATTTAATAAAAGAAAAGTTTTCTGATGTTGATTTAGAAAGTAAAAAGGAAGAGGTTAATGAGCTGAGAATAATTAACAGTATTTTAAAAAAGAAAATAAATAATGAAAAATAAATTACAAATTAAATATTTAAAATATAAAAATTAAATAAATTAAATGTTCAAAATAGAAAAAATAAGTTAAAAAAATTAAACTAATTAAAAAATAATCTAATTTATTTAATTATTTTTTTCTTTTAAAATTTAATTTATTTATTTTTAAAATGCTAAAAAAATAAAACTAATTAAAAAATAATTTAATTTATTTAAATATTTTTTTCTTTTAAAATTTAATTTATGTTATACTTATTTATCATATGGGTCAACAAATAATAAAATACTTAACATCCCCCCTCCAAGACGGCAGTCTCCTCACATTTCCAAACGTTCTTTTTCAAATCTGTTACCTTCTTTTTTATTATTTCCCCGTCATGTTTTTTAACCAAATAAGCATCACTATCAAACTTATATAGAATCTCTCCTTTGTCTAAAAATCTTCCTCTTTTGTACTTGTTTAATTGTTTTATGTTTTCCTTTTTGCTTATTAAAACCTTGTCGCCTTCTTTAAACATTTCATTTTTACCACTCTTGAACTGTTTTATGTATTGTCCGTCTTTGCTGTTTTCCAATCTGGCCACGCCTGACGTATCCTTAAAGGCTTCTACTGAAGTGCATCTGATTGCTTTATGGTATATTTGATTATACTTATTATTGATTTCTTCTATCTTTTTATAAATACATTCACCTTCTAACTTGCAAATAGCCTCTCTTATACTTTTAATTACTCTTTCTGTCCGGCCATTTCCTTTATGATTTTCAACAGATATTTTTTTATTTCTTATTTTCTTCGATATTAAAAATTTTCTAAATTCTTGTGAACTAAATTCTTTGGCATTATCGGTAATGATACATTCTGGTTTAATAGTGTCTTCAATAAATTTTTTTAGCGAATGTATCACGTTTTTTGTTGTTTTATTCCCTATTATATCTATAAAAATGTATCTGGTAAAATAATCAACATAAATCAAGCAATACTTCTTTATGTCTGGCAAATCCATCACATCTATTCCCATAAGTTCTCCTGGTCTTGTCGTACATACCAACTTACATGTATTTGTCTTTTTTCTGTTATTAATTGCGCAAATTTTACAATTCATCAAAACTGAAGATATTTCTTTTTTCATCCCAAACCAATACCAGTTCTTCTTAAGTTCATAATATATTGCTTCGGTTCCTCTGTGTAGGAATTTTTCGTGCGCTTTTTTAATTAAATCCATTCTAATCTCTTTTTTTGGAATTTCTTTTATAATACCACTATCAAATCGCCAATATTCTTTGTTTTCTACTTTTATGATGTGTGATTGTTCCTTACCTTCTTTTATCTTTTCCCCTTTTCGATTTTCTTGATATACCCTACTTAAAGCGTCAGCATCTATCAGTTTTTCAGCTTTTTGATACTCAATTTCAAAATCATACTCCTGTATTTTCTCAATCCACCTGGCAACTCTATCATTTTTGAATATAGGTTTAGTCTTAATAGATTCAAGGGCTTTGTGGTCTGTAATTAATTTAAACCTACGCCCTCTTAGCTCATATTCAAATTTTTTTATTCCCCATACAACTGCAAGCATTTCTTTTTCAGTAATCGCGTATCTGGATTCTGTTGGTGTAAGCTTCTTAGACGCCCATTGGATTGGCACTAACACATCATTTTTGTTTTTCTGTAATAAAACAGCTCCAAGTCCAGAATTTGAAGCGTCTGTTTTTAAAGTAAACTCCTTATCATATTCCGGTAATTTTAAATTTGATGCATCTCTTAATGTTTCCCTAATTTTTATAATTTCTTTCTCCATTTCTAGTGACCATGACCACTTGACATTTTTCTTAAGTGCATCATACAGATTTTTGGAGAGTTCTGAATATTCTGGCAAAAAGTCTCTAAACCAACCACTTAGCCCTAAGTACCTTCTTAATTCATCAAACGATTTTGGTCTAGGAAATTCTAGGGCTTCATTCTTCTTTAATTCTGCTGGTATCCTCTCATTACCATTTACAGTTAACCCTAACATTTTAACTTCCCTTTTAGCCAACTGCACTTTCTTAATATTAATACTTAGATTATTCTCTCTTAAACGATCCAAAACTTCCCTTACCAATCGGTCATGCTCAGTTAAACTTTTGCTATAAATTATTATATCATCCAAATATATAACTACACCTTTCCCTAAATATTCCTGTAGTATTGTATTCATTACCCGCTGAAATATCATTGGAGCATTTTTAAACCCCATTACCATGCCAATCCAGTGATAGACTACATTATCAAATTCAAATGCTGTTTTTTCCCTGCTTTTTTTTCAATTTCTATATGATAATATGCGTCTTTTAAATCTATTACCGTAATAAATTCGGCTCCAGCTACATTTTCATTAATCGTTTCATGTCTGGTAACTGATAGCTATCTTTCTCCACTAGTTCGTTTAGTGCAATCAGGTTGCTTACTATCCTTATTTCTCCATTTGGTTTCTTTATGGCTCTTATAGGATTACGCCACTGTGACTGAGATTTCTCTATAATACCTCTCCTCTTTAGACTCAATATATATTCGCGTGCGCCCTTTTGTAAACTTTGAGGTATTTTAGCACCTCTTTTTACAACAATCTTGTCTTTAGGTGTTTTAATCCTGCATTTTTCAATGGCACAAAATTTTATCTTTTTATTTTCATTGAAAAACAGATCGGCGTAATCCTCTTCGATTACTTTTAAATTTAATTTACATCGTTTATTAAAATTTTCTTTACTCCTAATATACGGCAAATCATTTTTATTTAATTTATCCTGCTTCAACTTTCTTTGGCACTCTTTTGATATGTGACCTTCTTCTTTACAGTTGTAACACACAATTTTTCTCCGAAAATGCCCTTCTCCGTATCTTCTTACGGGTTGTATTGTTGACTCCCGTCCTCTTAATGCTTCCTTTACTTCTTCTTTAACTTTTATTCTAACTTGTTCATCAACCATATCCGCTATTGCTTTGTTCATATCCATTTTTTTTGTTTTAATGAATTTTCTTCTTCTTCTCTTAACCACCATTCAATAACTACTCTTCTTAACTCTGCGTAGGTATCAGGTCTCTCATCAAGGTTTACAAAGCATTCCAATCCTTTCTCTCCTAGGTCTTTTAATAAAAACATCATCCTATCTTCATCTTCAGTCAATTTCATAATTCTCATTTTCAATTCCACTACATCCATTCTTTTGTTTGCGTCGTTTCGTGTCTTGACGTCAGCAACTCCACTTGTCATTGCTTCGTTCGGTATCGCCCCCATGTTATACTTATTTATCATATGGGTCAACAAATAATAAAATACTTAACAATTTATTTATTTTAAAAATAAAAATTTTTATTTATAAAATACTAAATAAATTAAATACATTTAAAAAAAATAATATTTTTAATGGAAGAAGAAATTAAATCACTCATTGAAAAAAATAAATATGGAATCACAGAGCATGAATTACTGTCAAAGTTAGAAAATCATACCAACGAAGAAATAATTAGATCACTTTGTAAAATGGAATCAGATAGAAAGATAGAGAAATACAGCAATAGAGGCACAATAAAATACAGATTAGTTCAGTTATCACAAGAAGAATCAGAAGATCTGATAAATAAACTGATAACACAGTCAGACACAGCGGGAATAACATTGAATGAACTGAAGAATAAAAGTAATTTACCACAAGCCATGGTAAATAAATGCATAAAAAATTTACAGCATAAACTGTTAGTAAAAATGGTAAAATCACATAAAAATAATCAAAAATTATTTATTTCTTTTGAAAAAATGCCTTCTGAAGAAATCACAGGAGGAAAATGGTTTACTGAAGGAGAAATAGATGAACAATTTGTAAATGAATTAATGAAGGTAATTTATTTATTTATAAATAATAAAACAAAAGGAGCATTGGTTAGAATAAGATTATTGCCTACCCTAAAAGAAATAAAAGAATTTATCACAGAATCAAAGGTAACAAATATCTTTTTAAATGAAGAGGATGTCAAAAGTTTGTTAGATGTAATGGTAGCAGAAGGAAAAATACAAGAAATAGAGAAAGAAAATACTTTGTTTTACAGAACATTTTATTAAAATTTTATTTATATAAATCATAGTCCTTTTCTCCAAATTTTATGCAAACACTCCCATCAGGATACCTTATTTCTTTTATGCCATTAGAAAATGTCTTTTCTATTTGACCATTGTTAAAATGATAAGTAATGCTTCTATTTTTATTATCATACAAATATTTGTAATTTCCTTTAAGATCTACTACGTACGTACTACCATCCTTTAGAAAGTATCTTGTTTTACACGGTTGTTTGTCTTCGTAAATTACCTTCTTTTCTTCCAAACATTTTTTATATTCTATGTGTAATACTTTTAAGTTTTCTATTTCTTCTTTTAAAAGATCTTTTAACCCTTTTTCGTTTCTGTCTATTCTGCTAAGCAGTTGTTCTATAAATTTGGAAGACTCTCTTATTTTTATTTGTTGTAAGAACAGGTCATCTGACATTTTAGGGAATTCTTCTTTTTTTTTTAATTTATGAATATAAAATTAATTAAAATAATATTAAAAATTAAATAAAAAATTAAATAAATAATATTAGATTGAAGATCTGATTTGTGTAAATATATTATTAAAGAGTTAAAAAAATATTGTACTACAGGTAATACATATACTTTTAATAAATTAACAAAATATTTAGAAAGTCTTTTTATGGGTAATTTTTTAACTGGTTATTTGTTTAGCATATAAATTATTTTTTATTAAATTTAATAAGTTATTTTTTTATTAAATTTAATAGGTTGTTTTTTTATTAAATTTAATAGGTTATTTTTTTATTAAATTTAATAGGTTATTTTTACAATAAATTAATAAGTAACGTTTGAAATTGGTTGGTTTTTTAATGCCAAATTTATGACTAATCTTGAATTAAAGCCTGGAAGATAAGGTAGACTTAGGCAGTCAATAGAGTGCACTGGTAGAATTGGCTGTTAAAGATTCGTAGTCTTTTTAATTGTACCTATCTATATAGAAACATATATTTCTTATTGAATAAGTATTTTGTAAAATATATAGTGATAGATACTTATATAGATTTACCATTCTTAGAGAAAAAAATATTGATCATTAAAATGACACCACGTTTACCTTTCATTAATTAATTCAGTTATTATTTATGTCTCATGGAATTAATGTCAATAGCTTTATAAAGCTGTCATTTAATTTAAAATGAATTTAATACATAAATATCTGAGATAAATAAATAGGATGCAAAAGAAAAATAGTTTTTTAAACATAATATCTTAGTTAATAATACTGAACACTTGAACAATGTATTTTAATTTATGAATAATAAAAAATTATATTAAAATTTTTTCATTAATTATTTTGCTTTTTTAATCTATGCAAAAACCTTAAACTGTCATATTTTACAATAATAAAAAGAAAATAAAAAAATTAACTATGCAAGTTATTTTAACTAATTTAAATTTATTATTTATTAAAAATTTTATTTATAAAATTTTTAATAAATTATTTTCTCCCTTCAAACAAAATTTTACAGATATAAATAAAATTTAATTTAGAAATAATAATCCTTAAATTTTATTAAACTTTAATAAATAAAATTTAATTATATTTATAAAATATATTTATTTTAACATTAAATAAATATTTATTCACTAAATTTTATAATTTCTATTTCTTCCTTTATTAAATCATAAATTAAACATTCACTCTTCTCACAAAATTTAGAAACAGAAATAAAATTCAAATTTTTTGATTTTTTTATTTTAGAACATGGTGCATTCCCACAAACAAATAAATCTATTTTATCATAAAAAATAAAAGGATCATAATCTAAAATGGGTTCAGAATGTAAAGTATCAGGTGCTGTAGGACAGAAATGCTTAGATTTGTATAAAATTTCCATACAATCTAAGAAAAGAGAAGTGTTGTCTATTGGTTTAATCTTCTTATTTCTTTCTTTATCTTCGTTTGTAGTGCTATGATTCTCTGTTTCTTCTTCACTTACCTCTTTTAATTCAATTTTTTCTTCTTTTTCTACTTCTATTTTGTCAGTATCATAATATTTTAACACATCTTCAATGTTAGAACCATCTGTGATTAAAAATGTTTTATTATTTGATTTTAAAAATACAGGGTTAGATAAACTAACAGTATTTGGTGTGCATAGTTTAGAATGAATAGGTTTTTGTGGTAATATTTTTGAAGTAGGATCATTTTTACCTGGCACTAAATAAACTTTGTTTATAGAAAGAATTTCTTTAAAAGTGCATAAATCAAAATCAGATGAAAAAAATGGACCAATCAAACAAACAGGAACATTCTTTTCTTTCAAATATTTAAGAAACAAAACTAATTTTTCATAATTCTTGGATTCTTTTAGTTTAATGCATGAAATAAAACAAATTTTTGTAAAATTTGTTTCAAAAATTTCATTTTTATAAATTTTATTGACAGGTTCATTTTCTTCTGCAAATAAAAAATCTGTTGCATAAAATATATTATCTTTACATACCCCTTTAAGAGCAACAACCATCCCTGTACAAAGAATTTGATTGGCTAAGTTTTCAAACTTAATTTCTATCCTAGAACCATCTTCTAGAAAAAGTTTATTATTTTTAGAATTATAAGTGTTTGTTTTCTTTATAGAATTAAGAGGGGATGGTTTAAGCTCACTCTCTATATACAATATTCCTATAATTACGGTTTCTTCTTTAAAATTATTTACTTCATAAATATTTTCTAATGGAGTAATTTTAAATGAATTTATTGAGTTCTGAATCAATTGTGGCTTTAAGTAAGTGAGCCTGAATTGATAAGTTAAATGGTATTGGTTTTGGAAAGGATTCATTTAAAAGGACAATTTTTTAATTAATTTAATATTTTAATTTTATAAATTTTTTCTAGAAAAAATAAAATATTTAAATTTAATTTATTTTACCCTTGCAAGTGATGATGCACAAACTCCTTACTTACAATAAATGAGTAATGATTTAAAGTGTTTCTGATGCCATTATAAAAAAATTTATTAGGTTTATGCATGCATAAATTAAACACGTCCACTTTATTTCATCAACTTTTAACAGAAATAAAGTGTCCTTTTCTTTATTCTATTATTTCTTCTAACGAAGAGAATATATTAGAACAAGTTAATAGTTTTAATTTAGACAGGTGTAATTTTATAGAGCTATTTATTCGGTTGGATCTTTTGACTTTGTGTAATCTGTTTCCCTCTTCTGCTAACCAACTTTTTACCAATTCATGCTCTGTTTTGCAGTATGTAAAGGAAAATGTCATTCAAATTTTAACAAAACTTTTGAAAAATTTAACAAATTTATCTGAAAAATTCGAAAAATTAATTTTTTTATCTTTTAAATTTGAAAATATTCCATTTTTAAATAATTTTAATTTTAGAGAATTTTATTTAACAATTCATAACAAAAGCATTAAAGAAAGTAATTTGATTTTAATAGAAGGAAAGTACACTCTTACTAAGAAGAAAGTAGCAAGCTTATTAAAGTATTATAGATGTACAAATGATGTTTGTTCACAAAGCTGTTACATCTTAGAGCAAGAATCACATTTACCTGATAAGAGTCAATTAAATTACTTTTTAGTTGATAAAATAGAAAATACAATTAAAACAATGATTGACATAGATCAATTTGACTGTCCTCATTGCAAAAATGAGCTTAAAGAAAACATCACACAGAGAAATGTCAAATTTTTGTATTTTTATACCATTTATAAAAAATTATTTTTTATAAATGGGATTTCTTTTGAAGAATTAAAAAATGATCTAATTTTAATTGGTAAAATTAAAAGAATCAATTTAATTCCTCATTTCTTTATTTTATGCTATTCTAAGAAAGAAGAATTAAAAAGCAATTTGATAAATTACACAGCCATAAGCACAAGGTATTCCTCTCTTCCTTTACTACTAAAAAATATTTACAATTTTTCTCATTCCTCCTTCATTTTAGATGACATTACACATATAAATTTACATTTAATACTAAGTATATTTTTAATAAAAGAAATAAGATTAGTAATTTTTACAAATGATCCTTTCTTTGTAAACAATCACGCACAATCTTTCTTTAAATTACATTCATTAAATATAAAAATATCAATTGAAGAAGATTCTCATTTACAAAATGAATTATTAATTTACGATGAAAAAAACATTCATCAGTTAAATTATTCTAATTATAATTTTATAATAGAATTAAAAAAATGTTTAATTAATTATGAATACAAATCAAATAATAAAAGAATTTTATTGGATAAGCATGAAATGAAAGAAAATGATATTCAATTTGTGCAAAAAATATTTTTAAATTTAAGAAAAGTATTTAAAAATAATATTAGTTTAGTAAAATTATTAGATGTGATTAATAATATTAAAGAAGCATTGTATTTTTATTTAGTTAGGATACCTAATGAGGATGATTTAAGGATTGTTGAGCAAACTTGTGCTAAGTGTTTAGTGCCTGACTTAAAAATAAAAATATAAAAAAATATTTATTAATTTTGATAAATATATTAATTAAAGAATATTATGAATGAAAGAAGGAAACTTTAATTTATTTAAAATATTTGTAAAATAATAAATTAATTGATTAATGTTATTCATTTTAAAATAAAATACCTCATTTATGGTACAGAAAAAGATTTTTTTATGGATTTACTATCTTTAAGCAATAAAAAAAACTCATCATTTATTAAACAAATATTAATTTAATAAAAAAATAATTTAATCATCTAATTCTGTGCACTCTGCCTCATAAAAATCATTATCAAACTTCATAAGAGAAATACTGGCATCCTCTCCCCCAGAACAAAATATCTTACTAGAAGGATGAACATCTATTGCATTAATAGTACCAAAATGTGGAGAATAACTTCCTATCAGATTTTCAGTCACAATATCATAAAAAGACACCTCAAATGTCTTTTTACCTCTAAAAAGTGCTGCATCTCTGGCTGAAATACCACCCGCACAAATTATTTTATCATTCTTGTTAAAAATACAAGCATCATTCAAAGGTTCGTCGTAAGAAAAGGTTCTTTTTACTGATAAATCAAAATCAACTATTTTAGAATGAGTGTCATTAGAAGCCGTGATAAAAAAAGTATTGCAGAAAGAGGGGCGTATTTTGTTAATTTTGGTAGAATGAACCTCTTTCTTGTTAATTAAATTACCATTTCTTCTGTCTACACAAGAAATGTTTCCTTTTACGTCACTAAACACTAATTTTGTACCTGAAATCTCTAAAAGAGAGGCAGTGAGAGAGAATTCAGTCTCAAATTTAAAAGAAACTTCTTTGGTCCTAAAATCAGGTATCAAAATACAAGGCTTTTGGTTGTAAGAATCATCGCAAGTCACAACCAATTCATTCTGTAAATAAGAAAAAAAGACATGTTTAGGGATAGAACTGACTGAATTATGAAGTATTACTTTGTTACTCTCCACTTCATGTACCAAGTAAGACTGGTCAGCTGAAGAAGCACAAACCATTTTACTGTCTTTGCTAATGGTTAAGCTTGTAATAGCACCATTCAATCCTTTATAAGTGTTTATTACCTCTCCTTTAATGTTACAAAGAATTAATTCTGGTGCTTTTGATGCTGTAAATAATAAATCACCGTCTCTGTTAAATTGTAAATCTACTATTGGTTTGGAGTGGTGTATCAAAGTGTAAAGGAATGGTGTATCATTTGTTATGTAAGAAATAACCTCCATGGGAAATAAAAAATATTTTTTTTTAAATAAATTATTTTTTTATGTTTTAGATTTTTAATTAAAATATTATTTATTTTATTTTTTATTTTTTTATAGATTGATAAAAAAATAAAAAATAAAATAAAAAATAAATAATAAATAATAAATAATAAATAAATAAAAAATTAAAAATTAAAAAATTAAAAAATTAAAAAATTAAAAAATTAAAAAATTAAAAAATAAAAAATAAAAAATAAAAAATAAAAAATAAAAAATAAAAAATAAAAAATAAAAAATAAAAAATAAAAAATAAAAAATAAAAAATAAAAAATAAAAAATAAAAAATAAAAAATAAAAAATAAAAATTAATAAAAAAAAATTAATAAAAAAAAATAAAAAATTAATAAAAAAAAATAAAAAATAAAAAAAATAAAAAATAAAAAAAATAAAAAATAAAAAATAAAAAAAATAAAAAAAATTAATAAAAAATATAAATTATTTTTTAAAACATTCGAGATTTCCACTTAAAACAAAATTTTACGTGTTTTGAAACAAAACGTATTATTAGCACATAAAAAGAATTAAACAAATGGAAAACTCACAAAGATACAACATTCCTACAGAAGAAGAAGTAGAAGCTGAGGCGCAGTCTGGCTCTACTTTTATAAGCAGATTTTTTAAGATTGCTAGATGTGAACAAACACACTTTTGGACTATGACCATTATCTTTTTTATTATTGGATATGTTTATTCTCTTTCGAGAGAAATGAAGGATGCCTTGGTAATCGAAAGATTGGACCCTGCGAGTATACCTTATTTAAAAATGTTAATAGTTTTACCTTTAAATATTGTTGTGGTATTTTTGGTACAAAAGTTTTTGTCGGTCTCTTCAATTTATAAGGTAATTTCTACAACCTCTTTAATTTTTTCAATTTATTTTGTTTGTTATGGAATTTTGATCCAAACTTTTAGAGATGCTTTGGAATTTAACCCTTATTTCTCAAGGGATTGGTTTAGTGATGGTAAAATGGAATACATTGGATTAGAATGGACTTCTGCTTTGATATTAACCATTAATTCATGGACAACCTCTTTATTTTATGTGACAGCTGAGCTATGGTCCACTTTGATGGTTCAGTTTCTATTTTTTTGTTACGCAAACGAGATTTGTACTTTAAAACAATCTTTGAGGTACACCCCACTTTTCCTTGTCTTTTCTAATATTAGTTTAATTTTATCAGGGGTGTCTATGAAAAGTATAAAATTCATTTTGGACAATTCTTCTTACGGCTTTGTAAATTTTTTTAAAAAGTGTATTTTTTTGGGGATGGGTTTGGGATCATTTATAATATTTTGTATGATTAATTACTTTGAGAAACATGTTAGACACAAGCAGTTGTTTATTCCAACCAATCCACAGAATGTTCCTAGAAGAACAGGTAGTAAACTGGGGTTTATGGATGGGTTAGAGGTTATTTCAGCTTCTAAGTTAGTGGTTGCTATGTCATTTATTGTCATAGCTTACTCTATTTCTGTTAACGTGGTTGAGTCTTCTTTTAAAAGTTGTATGAACCAATATGCTTTGTACAGAGGAGTGAATGTAAGTTCACATGTGATCTCTACTCAGTCAGATATTCAGTTAGCAGTGGGTGCGTTTGCAATTTTACTTCTTTTATCTCCGTTTACCAGTTTAATCAAAAAAAGAGGATTCAAGTACGTGGCTTATGCTTGTCCTATTTTTAGTATTTTTGGGATTGTGTCAGTTTTTGGTTTTGCATTTTACAACGTAAAAACTAAAGCTATGCTCATGGATAATCCTTATTTTTATGAAAGAATGCTTTGGACAGAACAACTTTTAGGTGTGATAGCAATTACAGGCTTTAAATTACTAAAATACGCAGCATTTGACATATCAAAAGAAGCTATTAGTATGAAAATAAATCCATTATACCGAGCCAGGTTTAAAGGTATTTACGACGGGATATGTGGTAAATTAGGTAAAGCAATGGGATCAGGTTTAACAAACATACAAAATGTATTTTATAACACTACGGATGTAAGAGAAGCATCTTTTTCTTCTTTGGGAATGACAACTTCTTTAAGTGTTATGTGGATTGTGTGTATTAATTATTTGTCAAGCAAATATGAGAAATCCATTGACAATAACACAGATATAGATGTTGATGTATTTGAAGGGAAATCTTTAGATTAATTTGTATCAATTTATAGAAATAAATATTTTTTTAGTCTATGATCTGTAAAGTATTTTTTTTGTGGGTAATCTAAAATAATCTATTTTTTAGTGTATGACTAATTAAAAATACCTATGAATATGGATAAATGTTTCCTGTAACCAAAGCCTAAACGGTAAGGTAGACTTAAGCAGTCAATAGTGCGAAGGGGGTGGGTTTTAGTGTGTGAAAGGCTCACAGTATCTGCCGAAGGGGCAACCCTAAGGTATTTCTCCGTAGGATTTCCCATCCCTCGGCAATAAAAAAAAATGGATAAATGTTTATAAAACATTTGTATTAAAGATTAATATAATAATAGATTCAATGTTTTATACAGCAAAATGAAAGCTTTTCTCTTTTAATTAATAAAAAAGGACTTAATTTGGTTGATTATGTTTTTATTTGGGACAAAGATAAATTAAAAATCAAGAAAAAAGTCAAATAAACTAACTTAATATTAAATTTTTTAGATCCTTTAAGAAGAAGAGAATAGATGCAAAGAAACAATAAAAATAAAAAATCAACAAATCTTTATTTATAAATTATTTGTCCTAAGGGTACTTGGTACATCCAACCTACGAAAGATACTGATATAATATATTAGAAAAGCATTAAAATTAGAAAAAAATTCTGTTAAATTATTTAAGAAGCAGGAAGTATTTTAGTAATTTCATTAAAGTAAACCTGTAACCAAAGCGTGCAAGGCAAGCTAGACTTAGTGCGTGATATAATGGACATAATGGGGTTTGGGGTGCAAAGGCTTGAAATACCTAGAAGCGGTACCTAAATACATTTTAAAATATTTTTCTTCTTGAATAGGTAACTTATTATATTATTTAGAAGGTATATTTATAGTTTTCAGTATGGATTCCCTAACCCTAGACAAAAAAAAAGAGTAATAAATTATAAGTTTAAGAAAATATTACATTAAAGTGCTCAAAATTAATACCCGATAATAATAAATATCTTATACCTGTAATTCTTTTATATGAATTTAATTCTAATATTTTGATTAACAAAGTTTGATTTTAAGACAAATCTATTTTGCAAAAGGATTATTAAAAAAAACTAAAAGTGGGGTTGTTGTATCCTCGAGATAGAATACCTGGTTTCAGGTATGTTTGAACCAAAGAAGACATACCTTGTGACTTTTGTTCCTTTCTAAAATTTATATTTAATCGTTGATTAAAAAATAAGGCTATAATTACTTTAATACGTTTGAATTCTTTAAACTAATCATCTTTCGGAATTTTACGAAATACCCTGCAAGTCAGAAGAGGAGACTTATTCATGCAAATAGTTTTGTCAGGAGCTAAGCTGGCAGGAGAACAATACATAACAACAGGAGAGGGCACAGAACAAGTAGAAGAGATGTGTGGTTGATCACCACTGTATTGTTTATAGGATACAAGTTTTAAAAAAGTATCATCTCAATACTCTTCTATCCGAATGATTTTTATTTAAATTAAAAAAATATTTTTAGGTTTTCTTCTGATTACTCCAAAAATACTCAAATAATAAAAATAAAAAAACAAATATCAGAAATTATTCAGTCAGGCTTTTACATTTTTAATAAAAATTATTAATTTACTTTTGCTTGTGGAAATTTTCTGAAAATGAATTAAAATTCTTTAATTTTACAATTTTCTTCTAATTCAATTATAAATTAAAATATTATTTTTTACCATGTTAAATTTTATAAAGAATTTCAAAGAAAATTACAAAAAACAAGGCTTCCCAATTATTTCATTATCTGTAATAAGTAGTATAATTTTATATAAAAGAGGTATGATATCCTTTTTTAGAAAAGACGAGATACCAAAATTGCCACCTAAAGACTCAGACAAACCAACAATTTTGTTGGATTATAACATAATCTTGAAAAACAAGTTCCTTTTCTTCTTTCCTTTCAAAAGAACGTATACTGATGAATTTCTATTTCATTTATGTCAATTATATGAAATAATCTCCATTACTAATATACCATACATATCTTCTAAAGAAGTAGATCCTTATGGCTGTATATCATACCATTACTTTTTACCCGATAAGAGTAATTTAAGAAAAGAACATTTGTTAAGAGATGATTTGATTTGTGTTACCAAAAATAAAAAAGAGTTTCACAACGAATTCGATAAAAACATTTTAGAAATTAAAAATGAGTTTGGTGATGAAAAGTTGTTAAGTTTATTAGATTTCTTTAACAATCTTTACTTTACTGATAAAGATACTTGGCTAAAAACAATCCAGTCTTACAAACAAAAAGATTTCTTTGTTGAATTCGAGAAAATTTATAAAAAATTGTTTTATCAAAAGAATCTTTTGAATTTTTTTAGTAATTTTGAGAAAGAAAAAGAGAAAATAAACTTGGAAAGAATCAAAGAGTACAAAAACACTAAATCAGTTTTGGATGAAAACATTAGAAAAATGGAATTTTTGGAAGAAAAGGATAGTTTTTTAAAATTATTTTTGAAAAAGTGTGTTTCATTTATTTTTTAAATAAAATTTAATTAATTTCTAATTGGATTGTACAAGGACCATCTAATTTTGTTTCTATTTCTAATTTAGAACCAAAGATACCTGAAAAAACTTTGTTTGTGAAATAATTTTCTTTCAGAATTTCTATAAATTCAGTAAATTTGTTTTTTGCTAGAAAGTGCTCTTCTGATTCGTGGAATGAAGGTTTTGTACCTTTGATTTTGCCAGATAGAGTAAACTGTGATAGTACCATGATATCACCTTCTAGTTCTTGTATATTTTTTGTCCAATTGTCAAACAGCTTGTATGATAATATTTTTTTTGCTATTTTTACTAAATTATCAGGTTCTCCTCTTTTGAAACATACTAAAAGTAAATAACCTAATTTTGATTCACTTATTAATTCATTATCTTTGAATACTTTTGCATATTTTACTCTTTGAATTGTTAATTTCATAAATAATCTTTTTTTAGTAAATAAAATAATATTAAAGAAAATTGAAAAAATATCAAATATTTGGTTTTTAAAAATAACATTAAAGAATTTTTTTTATTCCTTAAAAATGGGAAATCCCAAGGAGAATTACCTTAGGGTTGCTCCTCGATAGACTCTGTGAGACTTTTACACACCAAAACGCACACCCTTCGCGCTATTGACTGCTTAAGTCTACTCTACCGTTTAGGCTTTGATTACAGGAATAACACTAAAGAATGAACAGAATTTTACAAGATATTAAAAAATTTAATAAGAATTGTAAAATGTATATTTTTTAAATCTTTTCATAAGTTTAATATTTCAATGAAAATTTAAATATTTAGTTTTTGAAGAGGACATGGATAAACAATTTAGTAATCGATTTTATTTCCTTTATTAAAATTAAAAATTTTATCAATAACTTAAAAAATTCTATAACATATTTTTAGCTAAGTTAGGCCAAATCAATTAACCAAGATTTGATTAATCTTTTAAATTCGGGAAAAATTATACGATATTTAATTATAGAAAATAGTTATAAAAAAAAGTTACATAAAAATGCTTAATTAAAACTAATATTATATAAAAGTTGAATATAATATGAAATAGCAGTCAATCTGCATTTGCGTTATAGAATAAATTACCAGATAATATAAAAATTTTATCCGGTCTTCAAGGGCCTGCGGCAATTAATGTCTTTTATAATACACTTATGTTTTTTATTTATTTATTTTATTTCTATTTTTTGAAAAAATGAATGTTTTTAATAATAATTTTTAACCGCTAAACCGAAGTTAAAATGATAAACTTTTTCCTTTCTAATTTCATAAATTTCAACTGCTTTGACATCCGTTCTATTTTTACTATTATACTAATTCAAAATAATTCTATCTTTAACACCTTGACTCGATATAACTCAAAATCTTTTTTAATTTCAGACAAAAATAGATATAAAGAAGGCTGTTTTGTTTCTGATAATTTTTTATATGTCTGTTATATGCTTTAAGAGTATTATTATTGTTGGTATGTTGGTT
The DNA here is from genome assembly GCA_020423425.1 of Chrysopa pallens. Taxonomy (NCBI): domain Eukaryota; kingdom Metazoa; phylum Arthropoda; class Insecta; order Neuroptera; family Chrysopidae; genus Chrysopa; species Chrysopa pallens. The sequence continues at coordinate 1,038,605 of CM035597.1, read as the reverse complement.
ATAATTTTGTTATAACTCAGAACCCCGGGCATTGATATGGGAATGTTATATCGAAAACAAAGGATAAACTAGCCACCAATAACATAACTTTTCTCCAGCAATCCGACATTTATTTTGAATAAAAATATTTTTATTTTCCTAGGGTTTATTTTCTGAGGGCACAAATAAAATGCGAGTATAAATTTCCAGTATAATTTGAAAATCTCATCATTTTTATAAATTCTTTTGAATCTCTTTTCATTAATTTTACGCCGTTGTATTTGGTTTCTATGAAACCGAAGTTCTCTCAATTTATTTTAGTAAAATTTACTTGGACACTTTATATAAGATAAAGTCAAAATCAAGTGTAATTCATTTTGCTTTTGTGTTTGCAATTATGTATTTGATAGCTTGAATATAATGTTATGTGAATTTAATATTTACACTCTTCAAGAAAAAAAGACAATTTTTTCTTTTACTGTATCTTGAATTATAAGGAATTTCTCAAACCCTTTGGTACACATGCAAACGTAGCTTTAGTAAACTAAACTAGTGAATTAAATATAGATTATGAAAAAATCAGTACTTATATAATATGACTCTTTTTCTCTTATTTTCCAAAGTCAAAACTGCATATTCGCTCACCAGAATCTAAATGTTTTGCTTCAATGCAGATGTAACTGTCTTTGCAGAAAGTAATATTGTTTTGTTTAAGTTATGGATAAATCTGTAATTTACCACGATATTAAGTTATTTTTAAAAAATTAATAAAGATTGATCTATAATTCTTATTCATTTATTTTCTAATTGTTAAGAAAATCCATATTAATTTATTCTTATGAAAGACGTTCCTTCATATCAAAATATTAGCTTTCAATATTTCTTAAAAAATCAAGTTAGTTTATAATAATCACAATTCCTATGGACTTTAAGTTCGTTTAACTTTTTTTATTAGAATATAAGTCATTATTTATTAAAAATTTGTATTTATATGTTTTTTGTAGAAGCTTTAATTTAGAAGTATACAGATTCCTAAAGATTTGTGAATCATTGGTTCCTTATTTATTAATGATACATAGTAGCGACCTTTGATATCTGCTACAACTTCATTTTAAATAGAAGGTTCCATGATCAATTAAATCATACATATTATTTATTAAAACTTTCTTAAATCTAAATATTATAAAATATCACCTCTGTTTGATAAATGCTATCAAAAAATTTTTAAAAATTGATAATTTCTATTATTTTATCACATCTCCCCCTTTTAAAAGGTATGAAAAAAATAAAGATAAACAATAGAAATAAATCACAGAGTGCGACTTTCACTTTACTTAATTTTCTACAGGATAACTCAAAAGATTTTATTATAAATGAATATTCATTAGTGTTTATATGCTTAGAAAGTTTATACTTACTAAATTTGATTATAAGACTAAATTTTAGCACATTTTCTAAAAATGTTTACGCAATATTATCAAGATTACAGCTTGTAATTTTATTATTGTTGATAATTTTCAGAGCGCTATGCACAAAATACAAATACAAAATATATAAAATAATTACTATTTGGATAATAGTATTGTTTATTTACACATTTTTCAAACTTATCATTTTTTTGATAATTACAATTATATTTGACTCGTATCAGTTATTAACCTACATAATCAACAATCAAAGTATTTTAATATTTGAGATACTTTTTTTATTTTTTATATATTTAACTTTGTTTTTAGGAACATTAAAAATCTTTTTTAGTAAATTAAAAACTTTAAAAAACAAAGTATTGATATTAGAATTCAGTGTAATATTTTTTAGCTTTGTTTCAATTTTATTATTTTTATTTTCCCTTTTTAATTTTCGAGACTCTCCTTACATGATAAATTTAATTTTTGTTTTTATTTTTCATACACTAACCACAATACTAATACCTCTAATTTTTATAAAAAGAGTTAAAGAAAACGAAAATATGAAAATATTTTTTTATATGTTTTTTATAGTCAAAATTTTTTTAACAAAAATAATTTTGTTTAAGTTTTTGACTGATTATTTTATTTTTGAACATGGATTAAACCCGTCTTTAAATTTTTATGTTCTAAAGAGGTTATAAAGCAGAAAGGAATAAATATTTATATTTTTATACTAGTTTTAAATTTTTTTTAAGTAGAACTTATTATGAAAAAAATTTTATAGAAATTTGACATTGATTTTAAACACCGTCAGCAATAAAAATGATGATTTTTATTAAATATACTTGTTGCTAATTTTTAATTTTATTGATAATATTAAAATTGTTCTATATTTTTGACGAAAACTATAAATTCTCAAATTGATTTTTTATTTATGGAACAAATTGAAATAAAATTTGATTTAAGTTTTAGAAGGGCTTATCAAATGATTCCTATTTTATATTTATGTTTATAAAATATTTATAACACTTCAAAATTTTATTTTATTAGATACTATTTGATATTTGCTTTTAAATTTTCTTCTTTACTCAAATTTGTTTTTTAATTTTTATCTTAAAAAAATATCTTCAAAATGACTTAATGTTAAGGATATAAGAAGAAAAAAAACAATATTAAGATTTTTTCAGCTACAGAAAAAAAATTATAATCTTTTTTTCGCAATCTAACATTATCAATAATTATTCTTCTTTATTAAAACTTTTTTCTTATAATTTATAAAGTTTGCTACAAAACCTTTAATTTTTATAAATTATGTTCCTTACCGTTTATTTATATGTAAAAAATCTTTTATTTACACAATATTTTTGGGAGTTTTAACCAGAGATTCTTTAATACTATTTAATTAAACTCCTTTTCATTTTTCTACATAGTCTAATATGTAAATATTTTTTTAAACCTCAATCCTGGTTCAAATGCTCAATCAATCCTTTAATTTGGAGTTGAGCAACATATTTTATTTTGTAGATTATTAAACGTTTAAAGTTTTTTCTTTTCGATTGTAAAAAATTAAGATCACACTCAAATCATCATATAAAAAAATATACTCAAAATAAAAAAAAATATTTGTTATAATATCTAATGGGATATTTAGCATTTTTAATTAGAAAACAATCCTGTAAATATTAGCGGGCAGTGACAAAACTGCTGCACCAACACAACTCCTTAATCTTGAATTAAACGGTGTGATCGATGGTCGTTTTTGATTAATTCATCACAGAAAGTAATTAATCCCAAACATACCTATTTCCATATAATGACATTATTTGCTTTGCATTTATTATTAAAAAAGGATAGTCTTCACAACTTTTTATAATATTTATAAAAGATTTCGATATTTACGAGAAAAATATATTTTTATATGTTTCTTTTGCTATTTTATTAGTTTGATTTGAAATTCTTTAGAAAAAATATTCACATAAATTTTGAAAAGGGAAGAGAACATTTTCATTTTCAATTTAATTTTTTCTTTTTCAAACACCTGAAATCTTGACTAAAATTTATTTATTAGAATGTTTAAATAATAAACATATTTTTGAAAATTATAAGTTTTCCCTTTTTAAATATGAAAAGTAAGATATATCGTTTTTTAAAAAATTATTTTTTCAGAGTAACAATTTATGTTTAAATCCTTGAATTTTATCAACCATTTTATGAATAAACAAATATTTATCTTGAATCTCCACATTAAGCTAATTAAGGTGCAGAATAGTATCAACAGAAAATGCCAAATCACACACTTACCACTTTTCCTTGAAAAAAAGGAATAAAAATATTTTCATATCTAAAAATATTTTTATTTCATCTTTCATTCATACATTCTTTTTAACATTGAAACTTTGCTGACCAAACGTATTTTAATGTCATATTTAATATCACAATATTCTAATAGAAACTTTTTCTAAAGGTTCTTTGAATTCATTGCGATTTAATGAGCTTAATTGTAAAAAATTTATCAGTTTAATTATTCCTTCTGTAACATTCAGAAAACTCAACCTTTTCATGCATTAACTTTCTTAATTTATGACGCAGTGGTTATTAAAAATTCTGTCCTTTAATTTTTCTTACTTCTTTGAAGATTTGTCAAATAAATCCTTTCTTTATACTCATCATAAATTTTTATTTATCAGTTTAAATACAAACAATTTTTCTAACAATATGTTTTTTTTAATGAGTTTTTTATTCATTTGAAAAATTTCACCAGTTTTAGTTCTTTTTATTAGAATTAATTAACATAATATTTTGGTGAATTAAGGTCTTCGCCAACTCCATAAATTAATAAAGTAGGCTGTGTAATATTACTAACATCACAACTCTAGTCAACTACCAAAGAGCAGCACTTAAAACTTTCTAATTTCTTACAAAGTTGTGGATATATTTTTAGACAGGTCTTCAATTGCCCTTGGAATTGTGAATCTTGATGAGCTAATTTTATAAACAAAATCTTTTATCAAAATAAGCTATCTCTGCAACAGATTTAAGCATTTCTTAAAGATTCCTGTATCTGAATAAGAGTATATTTTTTGCTAATATTTGACTTGCAGCAAAATTAGCATCGACTACTACATTTTAAAACCCCATGGGTTCTTGAAAAAAAGGCCGCCTGTTTGATAGGTCTTTTTCAAATAAAAAAGTCTTTTATTGCAGAGCCTTTAAGTGTAAATTTATAATTTTTTTCTTGTTTCATAGTATAATGTCTTTTTATATTTTACTTGAAAGAATAAAACAGACACATCAAGAAAATGATTAAATTTGATTTCAAAAATTATCATAAGGTTATAAAAGTATTTTGTTAAATATTTATACATTGGTTTGTAATTTTATCGGAAATAAAGAGCAAAATTTTTTATAGTAATTATTGATTAAAGTATATTTTAAGAGTAAATAAAAATGGACTCACTAATATTTAGAAACCTACAGCATTACCCCTAGCATTTAAAACATTAGAAAGCCTATAAATAAAATTAAACATTTATTTCTTAGAAAATAATCGGAATATTCTTCCAAATTTCATTAACCTTTTCCTTAGCTCATTAGATTTCTAATCTCTAATGTTTTGAGCTCCTTATTCGTTTCGCTAATACGTGTTTAAATGGAATAAGATCTGAATTTTTTGCTAGTCATTATGATGGTTTAATATCATTATCTGTATAGAACTTCTTTGTAAGGGTACTTTTATCGTAGTATGCTAGGCCTATTGGAAAATACAATCCATAAACATCCTTTTTTCTGCAGAATTAATTAAATTATAAGCTAAAATTCGCTTATATATACGATTATTTATATTTCCGTTATTTAACACAACAAAACGACCTAGTTATAGATATGCAACTTCCAACATTAATTTTCGGGTTTATGATTTAAAAATAGGAACTAGATTTCGATAGCCATACCTAAGATCGACGGTTCTTTAAAATTTATATTCTAATCTAAATCAAAAATGTTAAATTTAGTTCCATTTGCCCTAATATATTATTCCAATAATATTTTAGGTAAGTGTAAACGGCTTTAATCGTCTTTTTTTGTTAATATAAAATCCTTTGCAAAGACTATACACATGAATGACAGCTCTATGTAAAAGGTTCTAATCACTATTGATAATTACCTTTTTCTTGTAAATTATAATCATTTTTTGTAAAATACGACTATTCGTTCTCAAGTTATTATTCAATTCGTTTATAAAAAATTCAATATCAATTCTGTCAATAAATCTTTTCGACTAGCTCCTCTTGTTCGTTGTATAGTACCTGTTTCCTTGTATTTTAATAATTTCTCCTATTGTACTATAAAGTTTATCTGAAAATTTTGAAATTTCACTATAAGAAAACCCTTTATTATAAGTGTTACCCTTTTTACTTTCTTCTTAAATTTTATGTTTTTACTTATATTGTAAGAATTCAGGGCATTCATATACACAAAGAGTGATTTTATGAAGTGTTTTCATTTTTATTACTTCTTAAAATATATTTTAATAAATCCTATTTGAGATTTTTTCTTACATTTTAGATATAATTACAAACCAACGTATATCTATTTGTTGTGAGTCCTAAAGAAGTAATCAAAAATAAAGGAGGAAAATAAAGATTATTTAGAGTAAAGCGGGAAATAATTGCTATTGGGCAATTATTCCCCCTTTAAAAGTATAAAAGTAAAAATTTGAATAAATTATGGATTCTGACAAAAATTTTATTTATAAAAAGAACAAGCGAGGAAGGCCCAGTAGCTCGTCCAACCCTAGCAACAAAGTGCTAGACGACGATCCTTATAAAAAAAGGATAACGCAAACAGCAAAAGTGTTGACTCAAAGGAACATTTCGGATTTGCGTTTTGGGGCAGGAAGCATGTTTAATAGAATTTTTAGGCGAAATATGCAAGAGAAAAAAGTAAAATATGAAATATTCCTAATAGAAGGAAATGATGGCTTTGAAGAAAAAAGTCTGAGAGGAAAAATGAATGATGTTATAAACCGTGGAAATGATGATTTAAAAGAGTGGTTTTTTGAGTTGGGAACCAGCAGTAGTCTCCCGGATACTTGGGAGAGCTTTAAATTAAAGGTTATTGACTTTTGTACAGAATCTGGGTTAGATTCAATTAACAAATACAAAGAAGAGTCGTGGCCCAAATATTTACATAGATTAAGAGATATAATGCAACTAAAAAATATTAAAGAAGAAGATGTTTTAAAGAAGTTGAGAAAAGAATTTCTCCCTAAAAACATTCAAAATTTGGTATACTCATTTGAAGTTACCCTGGATTCACTTATCAGAAGAGTAGAGGAAATCGAAAGCAATTCAAAAAAGTTTAGAGAAAAGAAATATTCAAAAGAAAATAAATTTATCGAAAGGAAGATGGATTTTGAAAATAAAAATGATTATAAGGCTAAGATCGAATGTTATAAATGCAAGAAAAAAGGTCATTACAGCAACGAATGTCCGGAAAAGCAAAAATTAAATAATGTAGAAAATATAGAAAGAGAAAATTTATCGAAAATAGATTACAGGAAAGTAAAAATAAATGGCAGAGTGATCAATGCGTGCTTCGATACAGGAGCTACGGAGTCGATGATTACAAGCGGATGCTTACAAAAAATAAAAGATTACGATCTAACAAGTACTGACAAAAAATTCAAATTCATAGATGGAAGAAAATTAGAAATTAAAAGAGCAGTAAAATTAAGCTTGGAATATAATAACAAAACAATAGAGGAGTTGTTTAACGTTGTAGAAAATGAAAAGGACAAGGAAATATTAATAGGTAATCAAACCGTTAAAAAATTGAATAACAGTGAAAAGATTCCAATTGTGTGCAAGATAAATACTAATAACGGTGAACCGGTTAGTTGGAATCGACCAATACGCAATTTTGCTGACAAAATGGAATTTCAAAGGATGATTAAAGAATTAGAAAAACGTAATATTGTAGAGGAAAGTCACTCTTTATGGCTTAATCCAGTGGTTCTCGTAAGAAAGCCGACTGGTAAGTTGAGATTTTGCATAGACTTTAGGAAATTGAATGAATTAGTTCCTCAAGACAATTTTGAATTACCTAAAATAGCAGAATTAATAGTACATTTAAGAGATAAGAAATACTTTACGGGACTGGATTTGAAGGACGCCTTTTACCAAATTGATATTCACCCACAAGATAAAGAAAAAACAGCTTTCTTTACAGGAAGCAGGCTAATGCATTTTAATAAAATGCCGCAGGGTTACAAAAATAGCCCTGCTATATTTCAGAGGGCGATTAACTTGGTATTGAAAGGATTGATAGGCGAAAAATGCCTAGTCTATATCGATGACATTTTAGTTTTTGGTAAAACAAAGTCTGAGCATGACACAAATCTGAAACATGTATTAGAACGTTTAAAGAAATATGATTTAGAGGAAAATCGCGAAAAAAGACAAGAATGTGTAGAAAAGATACGCTTTTTAGGATTTGAAATAGAGTACAATAAGATAACACCAACAATGTCAAGAAGCCAAGGCATAGTAAATTGCAAGGAACCAAGATCCAAAAAAGATTTACAAAAGTTCATCGGCATGATAAATTATGATAGAATTTTTGTAAAGAATATTACTGATCATTTAAAAATATTTTACAAATTACTCGAAAAGGAAAGTAAATGGACGTGGAGTAATATTCATAGTTTAAAATTCCAAGAACTTAAGAACATTTGGAAAACTAAGTTAGAGTTGATAATTCCAGATATAAATGGAAACTTTATACTTGAAACTGATGCCTCCAATACAGGGATTGGAGCTTGCTTGATACAAAACAATCAACCAGTAGGATACTTTTCTAGAACTCTTAATAAAGCAGAGCAGAACTATGGTATAACCGAACGCGAGGTTTTAGCTGCTTTATGGGGAATGGAGAAGAATGAGTATTATTTAATAGGCAAACAGTTTGTTCTGAGGACGGACCACAAGGCGATAGAATACATCAACACAAAGCTAGAGTTCGGATCCGCAAGAATTAAAAGATGGTTCGAGAGGATGAGTAGATTTAATTTTAAGGTTGAATATATTGAAGGTGATAAACTTATTAGTGCTGATGTTCTAAGTAGGACAGCAATAAATGGTATCCAAAGTCTTGAAAATTTTGAAAAGGAAAAAAAATTAAAAATCATTGAAATTCATAAAAAATTTAATCATAGAAAAAATATTTACAACCATTTAAAAAAAGAAGGTATTAATATTTCAAAAAATAGATTGAGACGAATTTTGAAGACATGTGAAGTATGTCAAAGGAAAGATCCTGATATGAATAAAGGTGGAAGCTACATTGAAGTTTTAAAGCCCGGGGAGGTTATAGGTATGGACATATTAGAATTAAAAAAGAATCAACTGATTATTTTAGCTATAGACTATTACAGTCGAAAAATATTTGGAAAGTTTTTAAATAGTAAAGAGGCTGTTAAGATCACAGAATTTATTAAAGAACTATATGAAAAATTTCCGTTTAAAATCCTCCAGACGGACAACGGGAAGGAATTTCAAAATGCCTCGGTAGAAAATTTTACAAGGAAAAATAATATTACACACAGATTGACTATTCCATACTACCACAAATCCAACGGACGAATAGAGAGATTGAATAGAACTATAAGAGAGTCTATAAAAAAGACGAAAGGATCTATAAAGAAAAATATCAGAGAAATAATATTTAACTACAACAATTCAGTACATAGGGGCATAGGAATGACGCCGGAAGAAGCATTGTTAGACATAAACCACCAGAAAGTGCTGGATAATAGTAGAAAGTATAGCAGGGAATTTAAAATAAATAGAAGGAAAAAAGAACTATTTAAAGTCGGACAAAAGGTTCTATTAAAAAACGAGACTAGGACCAACAAGATGGAGGACAATTTTAAAGAGGTAGGTGTGGTTGAAAGAAAAATCAGAGACAGTGAATATGAAATCAAAGTGAAAGAAGGAAAAGTTTTAAGACGACACGCGAGGCAACTCAGAGCTTTTGAGGAGGGGGATGTTGTGAGTCCTAAAGAAGTAATCAAAAATAAAGGAGGAAAATAAAGATTATTTAGAGTAAAGCGGGAAATAATTGCTATTGGGCAATTATTCCCCCTTTAAAAGTATAAAAGTAAAAATTTGAATAAATTATGGATTCTGACAAAAATTTTATTTATAAAAAGAACAAGCGAGGAAGGCCCAGTAGCTCGTCCAACCTCTATTTACAAAATTACTTTCATATCTTAAAAAAATTTAAAATTAAATTTAATCATTTTCTTGGTGTGTCCATTTTTTTCTACCACATTATTTAAGGCTCAAATTTTAGACAAGAAGAAAATGCATTTTAAAAAATATTTTCTAGTGAAACTCAACATTAAAAAATATTTTATGTTACAATTAATCAAAAGAAACCGTATATTATGTTGAAATTTATTTTACCTGATTTAATTCTATATGAAGTGTTAATTCTAAATTAATAAATAAAGCTAGTGTAAAAGAATGCAAATTAGACATTTTTATACCTAATTATACATTGGTGCATCAACCACTTCTTTTACTTAATTTGTATTATTTGAATATAATGTTTAACAGTTTAAAGTCAAAATTTTTATTAATATCTTGATCTAAAGAACATTTTTATCAAAATATATAACGAATTATGAAACTGTTGTTCTAAGATTATTTATGTCTTTCAAAATTTTTACTAGATTTTTACATTTAACCTGGTTAAAGGAACATTTTTAATAAAAGATTTTTAAATTTTGCTACAAATAGATTCTTAGATTTTATTAATACATATTATCATTATATTACAACTTCTTATCAATATTTACTATATATTCAAAAAAAATTAAATCATTATGGGAGCTTCAGAAACAGTTCAAAAACTAAATAATTTTGATGCAATAAGGGCACTTGTATCATGTATGTTTGGTGTTGGTGTGCTTACTGTCCCCAGAAATTTTGAATTAGCAGGTGTTTTAGGAGGGCTTTTCTGCTTAGGCATGAGTTGTTTTGTAACTTTGGCAACTTGCTATTTTCTTTGTGAATCCACAAGAAGAGAAAAAAATAAAACACGCACTGATGAAGGAAAACCTAGAGAAATTACTTATGCGTCTCTTGTAAAAAATTTAAACAAAAAAATTGCTCCCAAATTCTTGAATTTCATCACAGCACTAATTTGTTATTTGACTACTTTGGCGTATTTTCTATTTTTAGTTAATTTTGTTTCTATTCTGATCAAGCAATTTTTTTTGAAGGATTTAAAAAATTATTCAACTCATGATTATGTTTTAAGGGCAGTACTATCTACAATTTTTACTATAATTCTAGGATCAGTTACCATTTTAATTGATTCAATTCAAAGACTATCGAAGTTTGGTTATGTAACTTTGACTGGGGTGTTTGGAAGTTTATTTTTGGTATTAGGATTCTCATTTTTTATCAAAAATTCATTTAATTCATTTTCTCTTTTTGGAGAAGCACAATTCTTTGCCGCTATTCCTTCTTTCATATTCGCTACCTGTTGCCAGATATTAGTTGTAGTAATTTTTTTAAACTTAAAAATACCAACCAAAAAGAATGTAGTTACTGTTTTATCGTCAAGTGTCTTCATCGCATTCCTGGCTTATGGATTTATTGGTGTATGTGGATATTATGTTATCGGAAGGTTGGGATCTATGGATTTTTTATCTATTATGATTGATAAACAATCTTCTTTTATGAAATCTTTAAGTCCAATCCACCAAAGTATAGTATTTTATTCTACACTTCCAGTTGTGTTATTGTTTATAATAGGGCTTTGTGGATCTTTTGCAAGCCAGAATTTTGTAGGTAGAAATTCGTTGTTAGAACTTATCCGCGATAACGAGAATGCAACATTAAAAGATCGATTAATAATAGCGGGAATACAATTTATAATTTTTAGTGTGATGGCTACTTTCAACTTACCAGCCAATTCGATTGTATCTCTTGTTGGTGCGACAGCAATGCCATTTGTCTGCATAATATTTCCATCAGTTATATATGCAAGAAAATTTTTACAAAAAAGAAGAAGTATGTTAATTTTGCCATCTTTGCTATGTTTGTCTGGAATAATAATCCTTTTTTATTCTACTATTCAAACAATAAAATTAACCATTTTAGAATACGAAATATCTTCTTTAAATGATACATTTGTCAATTCCACAGAATTATTTTTAAACTCAACTCTTAATAATTAAATTAATTATTAATTAACTTCTTTTGTTTTCCTAAATTAAATTCGGACAAAAAAATTAAAATTTTGTTAAAATGATTAAAAATACAATCTTGGTTTGATAATTAAAACTCTTTAAAAGTTATTTTAAATAATGAACTATTAAAATTTCTTTAAAGAAAGAATCAATTTTTTTCTAGTTTTTTATTTTCAATAATTTTATTTTCAAAAAATCTGATTTTTAAAAATGACGAATATTTTTTTAAAATCTAATTTTTTAAATAAAGCAAAATAAATAAATGATAAACTAACAAAAAACATATTTTGAATTCAATAATTTTAAAAATCAAAATATGTTTTTTAATAACTTTTTCATAAAATTTTATAACAAAATTGAGTTAACAAAAAAATAACAACAAATAAAAGATTAAATTTTTCTATTAAAAAATTAATTCTAAAAAGTAAAATTTTGATTGTCTAATCTTTAATTTAATAAAAATATATAAATAATTAAATTATATTAAGAAACTAAGTAATACCAATTTACATTTTCAAAGAAATTTTTTAATAATCTTTTAATGTAACGTGCAGATAGTAGTAGTCTAGTTTCTTTTGATTTTTCATGATACCAACTGATATTCTTAGAGAATAAGATACCTTGGTCAAGTTTAAAGTGATCTCTTTCTTTATAAGATAAGAGATTATTTACTAGTAAATTTAATTAATTCTTTTCTTCTTTTTATAAATATAAAGGAAGAAATATAAATTATTTAAATTCAGAAATAATTTTTTAATCTAAAAAATATTATTTTATTTAATATAAAAAATATTACTAAATAAAAAATAAACTTTGATTATTTATTAAATTATTATTGTTTTATAAAAATTATATTTTAATTAATAATTCATTATAAAAATTTACATTAGTTTATTAATCTAAAAAATTAAAATCATTTACTTAGAATCAGGAAAATTACTAAAAAAATTTAATAAGAAAAACATATTTAAAAATTATATTCTTATAAAATATTAAAATTAAAGATTATAAAAATTATAATTAAAAATAAAAACTTAGTTGTTTTGCTTAACAAGGAAAAAAATGAAATATTTTTTAATATAAAAATACATTAATTTTTTGTTGTATTTTTATTCATTAATCAAATATAAATTATTATTTACAAATAAATATATTTTATGTCCTAGAACACATATTTTAAATTCCTCTTCTTCTCTAAATATTGATAAATTGTCTTCTTTTAGCAATGCGAATTCTTTTTTACCAACTATAATTAAACATTTGTCAGTAAAATTGAATTCATTGGCTGTAAATTGCCAAGAAAAAAGATGTTTTTCATCTATCAAATTTCCATTTCTATTAGTTTTAATACAAAAGGTTTCATAGCAAATTATAATTTTGTTAATTTCACATTGCCAAATAAATTTGGGTCTTTTTTCTGAAATACAGTTTAAGTAATAAGGTAATAAATTGTCAAAAGGATTTAAAAAATCAAGTATTAACAAAGTAAATGCATTGATAACCTTAATTTCTTCCGATACTGTTACTATCATATCATCTATTCCGATAACCTGATCAATTTTAGAACCAGAATAAGCTTTTCTTACAAAAGAAAATATGATCTGATTTTCTTTAATATCAAAATTATAAATTAACAATTCAGAATAAAGTTCTGTCATATTGTTTATAATCACTAAAAATTTGAGATCTCTTATTCGATATACGTAAAAATTTGATATATTTTCTTGTAACATTACAGGATTTAAGAAAATAGTTGAACTATTAAAAGGAGAAATAAAAATCTTTCTTTCTGATTGAAATATAAACAAAGAGTCGTTGTACAAATAAATCATCTTATCAGCTTGACAGTAAAAAATAATCACTGAATGTTTTTCTTCTTTTTTGAAAATTTTATTTTCTCCTGAAAAAATTAAATTATTTTTAAAAGAAGACTCAGGAGGCAGGAATGGTAAATTTATGGTATTTTTACCATAAGATTTTTTCTTAAAAGGGGTGCTAAACAAAGATCTTTCACTTTCAGGGCGATAAAACAATCCAGCAACATTTATTCCTGATCTAAATCTATCATTAATTTCCGATTTTAAACTTCTTATCTCTGTGATAACATCACAAAATAAATCTACTTTAAAATTTAAACTTATTTTCTGTAAATTTTCCTTTTCTATCTGTTTAATTTTGTAAAAAGAATCTGATGCCACTGATTTTATTAAATCAAACCAAGTTTTACAGATCCTTAAAGTATCAAATTCCAAGAAGGTTTTCCTAGTTCTATCAATTTCTATTGAAATTATCTCAGTTCTCTTTATAAATTCCGACGAAATAAATGATATTGCATCTATCAAATAAAGATAATCAATATTATTTTCAAAAACCATCCTACAAATAAGAATAATATTATCAAGTAAAATTACTTTCACTTTTATTTTTCTTTTATCTTCTTCGTAATAAATTTTAGCATTTCCTTCTTTGAAAATTTTCCTATTTTTATTGATTAATTCTAAACAAATATTGTTTTTGCTTTCTAGCACTAAAAATGCGTTTATTTCAAAAATTCTTACATAATTTTTTGATAATTTATAAATTCCATCTATTTTTAAATTAGTTTCTTCAAATTTCTTAAGTAATTCCGCAACATTTTTTTTCTTTGATTCATTCTTTTCTTTAGAAAATATTTTCTTAAAAAGTAATTCATATCTCATTAATTTTTGAATAGGTCTTAATATAAAATGAGTGTATGTCAAATTCAAAGCCTTTTCTTTTTCTAAAAATACTTGTAAAGTTCTAAAAAATTCATAATTTTTAACTACTTCTACTTTGATAAAATATTCAATCATAGGAATGTTATGAACGTACTTTTCATAAACTGAAAAGTTGTCAAATTTACTTAAAAATACCTGTGCAAAATCTCTTGTTGTATTGTTCTCATTATTAAATATTTCACTGTTTATTCTTTTATGTAAATCGTATATTTCATCTAAATTATAGAATATTTTAGAGCATAGCCTTTCCTTTTCACTTGGTAATATGAATGGTGAATGTGTGATCATCAACTTAAATTTCTCGTTCCACAAAAATAAGTCATGTAAATAAGTTTTTTCTGATTCTAAGAATTCTTCATAAATGTTCTCAGCCATTTATAAAAATAGAAATTTACCTTAAATTACCCCTTAAGAAAAAATTTGTTAATTTTTTTAAAAATAAAAAGGTTTTCGTTCAATTATAAAATATTTAAAAATTTTTTTGTTTAAATCACCATTAACAAATAGATGAATAAAGATTCATTTTGTAAACTAATAACCATTTTTGTTATTTAAATTATAAAATAAAAAAAATTAATTCTTATTTTAATTTTAAAGGGTTGAAGAACAGATTAAAAGAAATAATTTATAGGAGTTTAAATTAAAATCATTTTAATTTGCTAAAAATTAGATTTTTTCTAAAAATAGTACAATTTAAGTAAAATTTATATAAAAAATAAAAAAAAATTCATTATATTGTGAAATATTTGTGATGTTGCACAATAAAAATATAATATATTTATAAATTTTATTATTATAGTCTTTTTAAATGAATAAACATTTCTAATCAAATAATTTCCATGTTTGTAAACACTTTATTTGTTGTAAAGTTAAACCAAAACTTTATTTTAAATCTAAATTGGAACATATTTTAGTAATTAATTAATGAGAAATTTAACGAAATTTATTGAAAAGGCAAATATTTATAAATAATATACATGATGGGGTTTCTTGATCTTCTCATCATGAAATCAAATATCAAACCGATTAATAAACGTTCATTTTCTAAAAAACTCCAATATTTTGAAAAAACATAGGATATTGTCGTGAAGAGGATTTGATTGACAATTTGTAGAAAAAAGATAATTTATATATAATTAATTTAAATATATCGCTAGTTTCATAAAAGATTTTTATTTAATAAACAAACAAAAAAACTAGCGCCCTATTTTTTGAAGTGCCGTTTTTTTAAAAAAATAAGAAGTAGAATAATTTATATTTATTTAAAATAATTTTCATAAATTGTTAACAATTAAAATATTTTTCAATTAGAAATTTTTGAGTTAAACTATCAAGAAAATCATTTTCAAGCCTGAATATTTTACATTGAAATTATCATAAATTATTCACCTTTTCAAGTATTGTTAATTAAATAGTTTATTTTGTTAGTGAAGTGAAATTATAGCATAAATATTATTAATTATAAAAAACAAAGGTATTATTTTTTTATTCCTTAAGGACGGGGAATCTATACAAAGAACTTTTGCTACACTTTTTATATAAAATATTAATACCTCGTCATAAAGAAATATATGGTAAAATATGTTTCTACATAGACAGAAGTAGATATGTAAGAAATAAATGCAATGGTGAAGAAAACTAGTTAAAAAGTTATTAATTTACAATTCTTATAATTACTACATCAAAAATTGTAGAAACTCATCAACTAGGGTAACTTTAAATAAAGGAATAAACATAAAAAGAAATTTACTAAGATGTTGTAAATAAAAATGAAGTGAAACTACTCCTATTATCTATTTTTCAATAGTAAATTGTTTGTTTTTTAGAATCAACAAGCACAAATATTATTCTAACTTTGACAATTACATTTATTTTATGCGCTGTTTTGCCATAAATATAAAATTATAAATAATTCTGATGACATTTATACACAAATAATCAAATTTTTTCATTTCTTCTTTCATCTAAAAATCAAAAAAATGAAAAAGAACGAAAGCTTAAAAAAGTGCTTATGTATTTTTTATGAACAATGATTATTTAATTAAGATTATCTTTAAAATAGTAAAATTAAATATTTTCTATAATCAATAAAATCATTAATTTGTTCTTTATTTTCTTAAGTCATTAAAAATAATTTTAATTAAATCACGAGAAATTATAGAAAATTCCATTTGTTTCACTAAAAAAAGAACCTTTCGGTTCTACTGAATTTAAAAAAGATTCAAATATTAGCCTATTTAACATCGAAAGCCCAAAAATTAACCTGGTCGAATTAAATATCCATTCACCTTTGATTCCCTCGATTTCATTTTTAGAATACTTTCCTAGATTTCTTATGTCAAACTCTTGAAGAAACAAGCACACTTCCCAAAAAATACCTAATATAGCAACTAAAAATCCTATCACACTGAAAAAATTCCACTCAATTGTTATTATCAAGGCAAGTACCAATGCTCCCAAAGGTATAAATAGTTTTTTATGAGAATTTTTAATTTTACTTCGAAAAAAATATAAAAAATAAATGCTAAATGATCCCCAAAAACCTAAAAAACTACCAAAAAAATTTAAAAGCATAGTAAAATTATTTTGTAAAGCTATCGTTTCTATAATTTTAGACTGATTGTAAAACAAAAAGAAAATGAAATTCTTTATGAAGAATAAATGATTGAGCAAAAAAATACCAATAAAAAACTTTTCATTTTTTGCCCAAAATTTATATTCGCTTAACCATTCATGGTACGGTAAACTATCAATGATGGCTTTTAGAATATTATAAAAAAATACTATCGAAGTAACTAATAAAACTATGGGAAAGTAAGAAACATTCACCAATTCACATATGTTTAAACTTATAAAAAAGGAATATATGATAATCCAAAGAAAAATACAAAATGTAGGTATAAATGCCTTCCAGCAGCCAATTTGTTCTACAAATTTTGAGTGTGTAATATTAGTATTTGAATTCTCTTCTGAGTTGTCTACCATCTTAAATAGGGTAATATTTTATTTATTAATTTTAATTCTTTTTTTAATATTTAAAGATCTCATCAAAAAATAGTTAAATTTAATTAAGAAAGATTCTTAGATTCTCAATGATTTATTTATTTTCTATAAACTTATTTGATGAGCGCTTTTTCGCCGAGATAACAAAATGATTAAAAGCGCCGACTCGCCGAGATAAGTAAATGATAACCAAAAAATACAACTAAAAAAATAATAAATTAAAATTTAGCTTAACATTTATATAAGATGAAAAATCGAAATGTGATTTTTTACTACTGTAAAGTATGAGATTAAGCAAAAATGTTTTTATGTTTTGTTTTAGATATAAATATCATGAATTCAATTATCGTAACCAATACATACGTACTCACTTTAGTTAAGCTTCTTGCCTGTGTCACAGCATACTAAAAAATTACTTTTTAAGTTTAACCGCAGCCGCTTTTGATCAAATGCTCTTTAATTTAGTGCGTATGAAAAATATACAAAGAATGTGTTGTTTTTGTATTTTCTCTTTGTTTGATTTATTTGTTAAGGATGTATAAATATTTTTATTTTTCTCTTAACGATACTTTTCTCTTACTTATTAAATGGCTAGAGCTTCTTTTTGGATGGTTATGATTTTTTAAATAAACTGAGCACTTTACTTTTAAAAAAAAACACGGAAGTTGTTCGTAACACAATTTACACTTTTTAAACAAAAAACTCATCTCTTACCCCTCAAAGAGCATGGGTAGGAAATGAGTTATCTGATTTTTCGTATTCAATAAATATTATATAAGATATTTGAGTATTTATATTTAAATTTTTATTTCCTGCTTCTATATAAATTTGTAAAATAATGTCAATATATTATAAATTGACGTAAAGTGACTTAAAATTTTGCTTTTTACAATGATTATTTGAAAAATAAAAATCTTTAATTAATGATTTTTATTAAAATTGGCACTTAAATATATCCGTAATCGCTTTTAGAAAATTTAACCTCATAAAATGTTCATAGTTTTTTAAAACAATCAACAGCTTCAACTCCTTTTTAGAATTCTGATTAGCAAATATCAAATTACCATTTAACATCTGGTCAACTACATACCTTGTTCTTTCGTTTTTGTTTTTATTACATCTAAGAACTTCGCTATATTAGGATGTGTTATAGACATTTTTTGATTCAAATTTTTGTGCCACGATTCCACCGCATTTGTAGTGCGAGGTATTAATTCAAATATTCTGTTATAAACAGACCAAAATTCTGGCTTGTATGAAATTTTATTTAATGGATCCATGCACTGCGACAAAAAGGTTTTCTAAAAATAATTAAAAAATTTGTCTAACAAAGACATTTCTTCCTTTTCATAAAGCTGAAAAATTTTTTCAAATTCTTCACTAATTTTGTTATAAGGAACAAAGGGAAGAGACAATATACATTTTATATAAAAGTTTATGTTAGTGTCGTTTAGGTAAACTTCTTTTGACCCCAGTTTCATAGTGTTTTGCCTAATAGCTTGTCCAAAATGAAATAGACATCCATTGACAATTGGATTACTGTATGTAAAAACGAGTGCATTAATAAGTGCCTTTTCAAAATCTACAATTATATATTCAAGTATTCTGTCGAAATTATTTCTCAAATAATCGAATATTCTTTTGTAATTGTTTTCAGTTTTACAACTAGATAAAATATAGATAACTGGAAATGTTTTGCTTAAAAAATAAAAATGAATTGTTATTAACTGAAAAACACTAATTGGAACAGACTTAAACGTCCCATCAACTAACCAAATTTTAACAAACTCAAATTTCTGTACTATATTTGTCGTGAAAAAAATATCTAAACGATCTTAATCATGCAGCCCAGAAACGAATTGGTAAAATAAGTTACCTTGTAGATAATTTTTCAAGATTTCGGTAAAATATATATTTTTTCATCATGTTTTCCGCTTAATTTGGTTCTTACTTTGGTTACCTTGTCTGTGAGACTCTTAAACTTAGGCATTTTGCCGATCAATGTGTCATCTATATGCGAAGTTGCTTCAGATACTAAGGTTAATGGATTTAATGTTTTTCCGTTGCCCCGTCGGCCAAGCTTTCAAGTATCTCTAATTATTTAATTTTTTCACCATCCTCTGGATGATCGTGCTCTTTGTTTGAGGAAATTGAATTATTATCATAGATATATAAAGCAGCCCTACACCCCAGTCTAAAACACCTGTACCGCTTACAATTCGATTATTCTCTGTCCTTGTTATATATATGCCCATGGTATATAAGGTTTTGTTCACCTCTTTGGCTTTTTAAAAATTTAAAGCTGTCTATAAAATTTTTAATTTTTGATATTATATATTTAAGAATTTATTTTTTGTTTTGTTATATCAGTGATTTAACATTGTTTATCATTTTATTATCTCGGCGAGTTGACGCTTTTTATCATTTTGTTATCTCGTCAAAAAAGCGCCCATTCGCCGTGCGGCGAGTGAGCGTCCAGCCAAAAAAATGAACAACCCGGTTGGATATACTCGTACCAAGACGTTTCTTTTTATTAAATAAAGTTTTATTTGGAAAAGGCATCACATATTTAATTTTGGATTTATATATTTTTTACTCCTTAAAATAAAACCAATCAATATATATTCTCTTTTCTAATGAATGACTATTTCCAATTATGAAAATAATCATTCATTAGAAAAGGATACTGTTTGTATCCAATTAACCCATCAGCCCACCATGCCAGAAGAAAGAGAAATAAATAAAAACATTAACAAGGATTTTTATAACAAAAATACAGTATCATACCTGCCTAGAAGGCAGATAGAGAAGCAAACTCCTCTATCCAACCTTCAAAAAAGCATTTCCTTCTTAGAGTATTACCTGAGAACAGGAAAGCTTCCTGACAAACGCATCAATTATATTTAAAAATGTGCTTATGTATTTTTTTATGAGCAATGATTATTTAATCAAAATTATTTATAATTAGTGATGGATGTGTGGCTGCCAACACTATCACGTGAGGAATATTTTTTAGAAACCATCATCTATTTAATAGAATTTTTTATACTTTTTCCCCTTTAAATCAAACCTATCACGGTTTTATTGATACCTATAAAAATGGAAACTATATAAAGGGGAGCATTGCATCCCAACGGTTAGTAAATTAAATATTTTTTATGTCCAATTAAATCATTAATTTGTTCTTTATTTATATTTTTAAGTTATTAAAAATAATTTTAATTAAATCACGAGAAATTATAGAAAATTCCATTTGTTTCACTAAAAAAAGAACCTTTCGGTTCTACTGAATTTAAAAAGGATTCAAACATTAGCCTATTTAACATCGAAAGCCCAAAAATTAACCTGGTCGAATTAAATATCCATTCACGCTTGATTTCCTCAATTTCATTTTTAGAATATTTTCCTGAATTTGTCATTTCAAACTCTTGAAGAAACATACAAACTTCCCAGAAAATACCTAATATAGCAACTAAAAATCCTAACACACTGAAAAAATTCCACTCATTTGTTATTACCAAGGCAAGTACCAATGCTCCTAAAGGTATAAATAGTTTTTTATGAGAATTTTTAATTTTACTTCGAAAAAAATATAAAAAATAAATGCTAAATGATCCCCAAAAACCTAAAAAACTACAAAAAAAATTCAGAAACATAGTAAAATTATTTTGTGAAGCTATCGTTTCTATAATTTTAGACTGATTGTAAAACAAAAAGAAAATGAAATTCTTTATAAAGAATAAATGATTGAGCAAAAAAATACCAATAAAAAACTTTTCAATGTTTACCCAAAATTCATAATCTATAAACCAATCAAGAAACGGAATAGTGTCAATGATTGCCTTTTTAAGATTATAAAAAAAAACTATTGAAGTAACTAATAAAACTATGGGAAAGTAAGACACATTCACCAATTCACATATGTTTAAACTTATAAAAAAGGAATATATGATAATCCAAAGAAAACCACAGAATGCAGGTATAAATGCCACCCAGCCGCCAACTTGTTCTACAAAATTTGAGTGCGTATTATTAGTATTCAAATTCTCTTCTAAGCTGTCTGCCATCTTGAATAGGGTAATATTTTATTTATTAATTTGAATTCTTTTTTTAATATTTTAAGATCTCATCAAAAAATAATTAAATTTAATTAAGAAAGATTCTTAGATTCTCAATGATTTATTTATTTTTTATAAACTTATTATGATAAAAGAAATGTTGTTTTAGATCAAAAATTGCTTTAATTCAAAGTAAAAAATTATTTATAGTAAAATACCGTAATAACAAATTAAAGTATTTTATAAATATAGGGCTTAAATTTTTAACTATTTTCGAGAATAAAAAATATTAAATAATTCGGCGTTTGTGAGATTAAAATAGTTTAAGTTTTACGGTTAGATTTCTTAAATATTAAATTTTCAATTTATTTTTATAAGCCAAATGTTAAATTTAACAAGTATTTTTATATTTTCTATTTAGGTACTAGATAAAATTTATTTTTAATTCGTAAATAAAGGGAAAAATATCAATAAGGTGGTATTAATTATTAAAAATGTTTTATTTAAGTAAATAGGTTTAAAAAATTATTAGATAAATGGGCTTAAAATAGAAAAATAATTTTGTTATGAAAACAAGAATAAACAAGGGTGGTTTTAACCTTTTTAGTTTAATTTGTGTTTGTAAACCTGCTATTGTTCTTAAATATGTAAGTTTTCACTTTTAAATTATTTACGAGGATTAAAATAATAGCTAAATTATTTTAAAAAGGATAAAAAAATATTTTATAAGCTGAAATGTAAAAATAACATAATCATTATTATATAAAATACTATCTTAATTAACCCAATAAAATTGTTGATTAAATTTACGAAATTAAAAAATATTTCAGAAAAAAATACTTGATAACATTTCTTTATCTTCTCATCAAAAAATTAACAATCTAATCAATCAATAAAAAATATTTAGAAAAATTTATATTAGTTTTTAAATAAAAATTCTCTTATCGAAAGCATGTCAATATTAAATAAGGAATTAATGATTTATTTTAAAAAAAGTAAACACAGTAAATTTTTGAAGATTGAGAAATTTTTATATGTCAAATATTTACTTTTTATGGTTAATTGTATAGCATTTTATAAGTATTAAAAGAATATATGATGTAAAAAATATCAAATTTGTAAAATAGACCAAAGTTTGGATTTTGCGAAATATTTGTAAGTAAGAAAAATAAGGAATAATATAAAATGTTAACCACAAATCAATAACATTTTAAAACTATTAAGTAACGAAAACATATATAATATATTGTAAGGTATTGAATGCGGTAGCAAGTATTAATTACTATAGAACAATTTTAAAGAGAAAAATACATAAAATATTCTTATTAGTCCCCACTATTCTTTTATGAGAACTGTTTGTTTAGGTTTTGATATTTCAAAATCATTAATATTATTATTTAATATTTTACGCATTCATATATCTGATTTTACATTTTTTTGCGAATATTAAAACAATAAAAAATCAGTGTTTTAAAGTTACTCCTCTTAATTTTTTTGTGTAAACAATATTTATATAATTTAGATATTTCAAATATACAATACATTGTATCGCCTGAAATAGAAGTAAATACGCTAGACAGAAAAAAGATAATTAATATTTAGTCTTTAACAACTAAAAAAACATGCTAAAATCTACAAGAAAATTCCAACTTCAAAAGAATTTTTAAACTCTAAAATTTGAAGAATAAATAATTTTACACCATTTACTAAAATTAACTGTTAATCCTAAAAAAAGCAAATCTTAAACTTAGTTAAAGATTCTAATAGAATGCATATTTGATTTGAAAAAAAAAATTATTTTTTTGTTGTCTAAGGATGGGAAATCTAATCAAAGATCTTTTGCTATATTTTTTATACAAAATACCCATTCAATAAGAAACATATGGTAAAAAATATTATTCATTTATAAAACAGAATAATATCAAATGAATTATCAATGTTGGATATCTTCATAAAAATAAAGCAAGGAAAAAAACCAATAAATGAGATTAAATTAATAAAATTATATTAATGATTACTTGAAATATTCAATTATAAAAAACAACCTTCATAATCTAATAAAAACTATTGGGCGTTGAAAGAAAAGGGTTTAAATTGGAATTCTTTAATCTTTTGTACAATTCGCCTTTGATAATGTTAAAGGATGAAAATAAATTTCATTAAATGAAAGAAAATTGACGTTTTTATAAAATCTAACGAAAAAGAAAATTTTTTATTATTTTAAGTATGACTTTTTGACTTCTAAACTGATGTATAAATATTTTTTTAGTACACAAGAACATTTAGCACATAGTTTATGATCAAAAAAATAATAAAAAAATATCAATATAATATGAGAATAACTAACAAGGCCAAATGGTTAAATCTAATAGGAAATATTGAATTTACATGAAACAAAAAATAAAAAGGGTTATTTTTAAGAAAAGAGCAAATATAAAGTTGTTGTTATGTCATTAAAATCATATGAGTTTTTTTTAAAGTTAATATCAAATATGAAAAAGACATCTTAATATATAAAACTAAATAGAGCATAAATTTTTTGTGCTTACGGATTGAAAATTCATACCAAGACCTATAACTATACCTTTTATTTAATATAGTTGTAACCATAAGAATTTTCTAGAAAAAAATTCGAGATAAAAAAAATATTTTAAAAAAATGACTCTTTTTTCCCAAAAATAATAACAAAGACAAATTTATCTAAACCTATAATTCAAAGGTTACTACAATATTTATAATTATCAGTAAAACATATAAGTTATTAATATTGTCGCATAAGTATCTTTTAAATATTTTTTTAATAAAAAATATTTTAGTGATAAAACTTAAAAGATACTATTTTCTTTTGCTTAAGAGAACAATATATCTGATTATAAAAAAATTCTATAGTCTTAATTATTTTACTTAAAAAATATGAAATAATTTATTAAAATACAAAATTTTGAATTTATAATTAAACAATTATCTGAAAAATAAAAATGTAAAATGAAGTATTTTAAATATAAATTATAAAAATCAGTAAAATATTTAAGGATAATATGTAAAAAATGAGTCTTTTATTTTTTTAAAATTAAAACATCTTTTATATAAAACATTAAGGATTAAATTTTAATAAATTAATTAAAAATATTAAAAACATTTATTAAAACTCTTCTTTTTTCTCTCCTGACACAATAATTCTACTCCATTTCTGTACAAGAAAATTAGCTACTTTTTTTACCTCAGTTGACTCATTTGGATTTAAAGAATAAAAATAAATAATCTTACCAATCTCACTGTTTCTTAAATCTTGCAAACTAATCTTCATATTTAATAATAATTGTAATAAAGTTTTTCTTATCAAAATATTAGGAAGAGATTTGTCTGGCAAGGGCTCTAACCACATTTTAATAACTGATAAAATATCACTTTCAATTAAAGATGGTTGTAATTTCTTATTTAAGCATGTTTTATACATTAAATCAAGGTTAGAGAGTTTATTCGTGGCAGCTTTGTTTGTTTTATTATTTTCATTGTCTGATAAAACTATGTCACGCATTCTAGCAACGAAATCTTGTGATTTTAAATGTTCATCCAATTTAAGTTTTTGTGAATTGGCTTTACGACTATTACCAGTCTCTTCTTTCGTTTTTCTTTTTTTGGTTTTCTTTTCTTGACCAGTGGACTGGTTTGTTCTGTCTAACTCATTCTTCATTTCTTGTAAAAGAGTGTCTTGTTTCTTTTGGTGCATAAGTTTAGTTCTGTCTATTTTCATTACATCTTCTGAATCTGAATGCATGAATTTTTATAATATTTTATTAAATAATAAAAAAATAAAAATTTAACTGTCATTATACAAAATTTTGTTAAAAATTTGTAAAATTCTACCCCTGGAAAAATGACAAATTTAAAAAAATTGAGCATAAAAGGAATAAGGTGTTTCTCTCCTCATACTTCAAACACAATAGAATTCTTAACACCTTTAACACTTATCCTAGGAGTAAATGGCAGTGGCAAAACAACAATAATAGAATGTTTAAAGTACATTTGTACAGGATCTTTACCATCAAACACAAAGAATGGAGCTTCCTTTATTTTTGATCCTAATCTGATAAACCAGTCAGACATTAAAGCACAAATTAAACTCACTTTTAAAAATATAAAAAACCAACAAATTACTTGTTCAAGGTCAATGCAACTTTCTTTAAAGAAGAATAAAACAGAAGTAAGAACATTAGAAAATGTTTTGAGTGTTGGTGAAGGAGAAAATAAATCTTCCTTTAGCAATAAATGTGCTGAGACCGATAAAGAAATGATTTATCATTTAGGAGTAAATTCAGCTTTGCTTGAAAATGTAATTTTCTGCCACCAAGAAGACAGTGTTTGGATTTTAGATGATCCAAAGATAGTAAAAAAGAGAATGGATGATATTTTTGCATCTACAAAATATATCAAAGCATTGGAAAACTTAAAAATACAAAAAAGAGAAATGTCTTCAGAGCTAAAATTAAAGAAACAAGAATTAGAATTTCTTTACCAGCAAAAAGTATAAAAAGACAAAATTATTTTGAAAATTCAAGAAACAAATGAAAAAATTTTAGAATTAGAAGAGAAAAATAAAATTTATCAAATTGAAAATGAAAAATGTTTAGAAATTAAAACTGAAATAAAAAAAGAAATAAAAAGATTAGAAGAAATGGAAAGAGAATTTAGAGAAATAAAATTAGAACTTAAAAATTTAGAAAATTTTGTGACTGATTTTTCATATGAGATTTTTTCAGAAGAGAAGCTTTGTGAAATAAGTTTAATTAATTTAAATATTTTAGAAGAAGAACTTAAAATGATTGAAACAAATTTTTTAGAAATAAACAATAAATTAAATTTAAAAAAGAAAGAAAAAGAAGAATATTTGTTAATGAAACAAAAAAAAGATTTTTATATAAAAAATAATGAAATTTGTTATGAAAAAATAAAAGAAATAAACATTTGTAAAAAAGAAACAATTAGAAATTTTTATGAAGAATGTGTTAAGAATTACACAGAATTTTTTACTTCTGAATTTAAAAATTTTTTGCTTAATTTTTTAGAAGAAAACAATTTTGAAGAAACTGAAAATATTTTTAATTTACAAAAAAATGTTAATTTAATTTTTAAAGAATGTAAAATTGTTGAACTAAAAGAATTTAATAAAAGTTTATTAAAACTTATAAAAAATAAAATAAATTCTTTAAAAAGTGAAGAAAAAAATTTAAATCAGAAAAATGATGATTTTAATGAAAAAATTATTCATTTTAATTTAGAATTAAAATACATAAATGAACAAATTAATGAATTATCATTTTATGATTTTAAAGAATTGGAAAATTTAACTTTGGAAGAAATTGAAAATAAAATAAAAGAAAATAAAAATGAAGAATTTTTATTTGCTTATAAAGAATTACAAAAAGAAATACCTGTCTTAGAAAATGAATTTTATGAAAAATATGAAAAAAATTTAAATTTACAAATAAAACAAAAAAGAAAATCAGAATTAGAGGTATTATTGGATAAACTTGTACTTGGAATGTTAAAACATTTTATCAGCAGTGAAGAGTATAATTTATATAATAAATACGAGTTAATATTTTATTGTGAAAAAAATAAATTAGAAAAAATTATAAAAGAAGAAAATATTTTAAAAATGGAAAAAGAAGAAAAAAAATTAATAGAAAATTCTTTTAAATTGGAAAAAAATAAAAAAATTGAAGAATTAAAATGTAAAATTAAAGAAAATTTGAAAGAAATTGAGAGTTTTAGCATAGAAAATAAATTTGAAAATAATTTAGAAATGTTAAATTTGATAGATTTTTCTAATTTAGAGCATAAGTTGCATGAAATCGAAGAAAATATTATTGCTGTAAATAACTCTTCTTTAGTTTTTAATTCACTTAAAAACAAAGGAATTAAAAACAATGAGTGTCCTCTTTGCATAAAACAAATGAATAAAAATGAATTAAAAATATTTTCTTCTAAAATAGAAGAAAGTATTTTTTCAATACCAGAAACACTAAAAGAAAAGAAAAGAGAAAAAATAAAATTAGAAGAAAAGATTTTAGTCATAAAAAACAAAAATAACCTGATTAACCAAAGAAACGATTTAATTTACAATCTTAATAAATATATAGAAGAACTAAAAACATATGTTAATTTCAATTCTTTAGAACATTTTTTAGAAGATGAAGAATTCTTCAGTGAAGATTTTTCCTCAGAAAATACAAATATTTTTGAATTAGAAGAAAGGTTTACAGAAATCAAAGAAAGTGAAATATTTTTTTTTGAATATTTAAACTTAGAAAAAGAATTAAAAAACAAAAAAATATTTAATTCAGAAAAATTAAAAAAAGAAATAAATGATAAAAAATTCTTTTTAAAAAATTTACAAACAAATTTAGAATTAGAAAATAAAAAATTAGAAGATTTAAAAGAAAAAAAGAAAAAATTAATTAAAAAGAAGGAAATAGAAGAAAAAATTAATAATTTTAAAAATAAAGAAAAATTTAAAGAAGAATTAGAAATAAAAATTAATATTTTAAAAAATAATCAAAGTAGCTTAGTTAATGCTTTACAATCTTTTAGAAAAAAGCTAGAATCTATAAATTTAATTTATAACTCAGCCTGGGAAAGTATTATAAAATTAGAAAATTTAATTCAATCATACTTTAATGAATGTAATTCAATCATAAAAGAAATTTTAAGAAATGAAGAATTAAAAAAAAACTTAACAAACATTTCTTTTAACGAAGAAGAATACCTTTTTTTAGAAATTAATTTTGTAAAAATTAAAGAAAATTATGAAAAAAAGAAAGAAATTTTTTTAGAAAAACAAAATTTAAAAATGTTAGCACAAGAAAATGTAAAATTAAAGGAAAATAAAAAGAAAATTATTTTTTTAAAAAATAAATTACAAAATGACGAATCAGAAAAATTAGAAATTTTAAAAGAAAAATACGAAAATTTGAATGATAAATTTATAGAAATGGAAAATAAAAAGAGTATGAATTTAGGAGAATTAAACCAATTAAAAGAAATACAATCAAAACAAGAAAAAGAAGTAAAAATAATTTATGAAGAAATAGATTTTAAATTTTTACAAGCAGACACTTCTTTTAAAATATTAGAAATAGTCATAGAAGATTTAGACAAAGCAATAAAATCAGTTGATAAATCAATCATAGAATTTCATTCTAAAAAAATAGAAGAAGTAAACAAATCATTAAAAACACTTTGGATGAACACTTACAAAGGGAATGACATTGATTCAATAGAACTTAAAGCAGAATCAATAGATCAAAAGAGTTACAATTATAAATTAGTGATGATAAAAAATAATACAGAATTAGAAATGAGAAGTAGATCCAGTGCTGGTCAGAAAATAATATGTTCTATTCTTTTCAGGCTTGCACTTGTAGAAGCTTTCTCCAAGGATTGTTCTTTTTTAGCATTGGATGAACCTACTACCAATTTAGATGAATCAAATATGGAAAGTTTAGCTAATACCTTATCAGAAATAATAGAACAAAAGAGAAATGATTCTTTTCAGATTATAATAATCACACATGATGAGAAGTTTGTTAGTTTATTGACCAGGCAGAGTGTTGATGAATATTATCAGATTAATAGGAAGAGAGATGGGAGTGTTATTGAGTTAAAGAGTGTTTAAATATATTTTTTAAATATTTTTAAATTGTATTTTTAAAAATATTTATAAATGAAAAGGGTTTTAAATTGTATTTTTAAAAATATTTTTTAAAAAGTGTTTAAAAATATATTTTTTTTATTTTTAAATTAAAATAACTTTTTTAAATATATTTTTTAAAATAAAATAATCCTCAATGTTAGATTATTTCATTATTTTCAACACAAAAGGAATAATTTTAAAAGAAAAAGGTACTCCTCCACAATTCAGAGACCAATTTATAACAAACTTAGACACAAACAAATTATCAGGTAAAGAAAACGTAAGAGGAATAAACATACACTACAAAATAAATGGTAGAAATATTTACATGGTATTCACTCAAAAAAACCAAGAAAACATTCTAGAAGAACAACTAAATGATTTAGAAAAGAAACCATTGCCAAAAGAAGAAAAAAAAGATGAATTGGATTACTCAATTTCTACCATCCCAGAAATACAAGAATCTTTTGAGATCAAGAAACCTTCTTTTTTTAGAAAATTTAACTTATTTTCTAAAGAAATAAGAGTGTCTGATCTGAGAGAAAGAATGAAAATTCATCTGATTAATAAAAATGTAGCACCTTTGATAGCTGAATCATTCTGCAAAGCTATTATTTCTGACTTAGAAGGAAAAGAATTTGTGAAAGAGAACGAATTTAAGCAAAGATTGAAAGAAAATTTAGCAAAATTGATGAAATCAATCAACCACAATGAATTATTGGAGAGGATCAGAGAGAAAAAAAGGAATAAACAAATATTTACATTTTGTTTTGTAGGATTAAATGGAGTGGGAAAGAGTACTTCTTTAGCAAAAATTTGCTGTTGGTTGCTTCAAAATAATTTAAAAGTGTTTATCGCAGCATGCGATACTTTCAGAGCAGGTGCAGTTGAACAACTTAAAGTACACTTTGACAGGTTTAAGCTTACTAAAAAGGATGTAGGTTTTTATGAGAAAGGTTATGGTGAACATGAAACTCAGGTGTGCAAAGATGCAATCATTACAGCCAAAAAAGAGGGTTATGATGTTGTATTGATTGACACGGCAGGAAGAATGCACACTAATAATGAATTAATGCAAAGATTAAAGAAATTAATCAAAACCAATAACCCTGATCACATTATTTTTGTGGGAGAAGCACTGATTGGTTCAGAAAGCTTGGATCATTTGACTGAGTTTAACAAAGTAATAGGAAATGTACTTAACAGGCCAATAGATTCTTTATTAATTACCAAGGTTGACACTGTGGATGATAAAATAGGACAGATTGTTAATATGACTATGGCAGCATCAGCACCTGTTATTTTCTTAGGGACTGGTCAGAAGAATTTTGATTTAATGAAGATTGATGCTGAGAGTGTATCAGAGATATTAATGAGTTAATAAAATATCATTTAAAATTTTATTTATTTTACCTTCTTTTTAATTACAATGATTTTTTATTAAATTAAGAATATTTTTTAAATTAAATTTTAATATTTCAATTTACTTTAGAAGATGTTTAATGTTGTTTTGTTTAAAAATGCTTTTTTAAATCATTTTTTCGTGGCTATATTGGATGAAACTATCTTATGTCTTTTGAGAAAAATTTTAAATTAAAAAAAGTAACCTAATGATTTTTTGTTGCAGAGGGATAGGAAATCCATACGAAGACTTATAACAATATTTTATGTATCAAATAAGTTACTAATTCAATTACATACATATGGTAAAATATATTTCTACATTAAATATAGTTTCTAGTACATCGAGCCTTTTCCCCACTGTTATCTGGTCATTGCACTCTATTTACTGTCTAAGTATATTTTACACTGTAGGATTTAGTTACAGGATTATACAAATAAGTTTATTCTTTGGTTTTTAATGAACTTTTATGATTTGACAAAATTTTTAGTTAATCAATAAGAAGTATTTAAATTTTGTTTTGGAAAAAAAGATTGACTTACAACTACAATCATATATTTATTTCCATAGAGAAATGAACTTTTTCAGATCATTAAGAGCAGAAAAAGGTATATTATGAGATATCAGTTCAATAGAGTCAATGACAAATCAACTTCTCTAAATCAATAATGATTAACACTTGTTTTGAATTTTTTGTAATTACATTTTGAATACTTTTATTTGTAATATATGATTAGACACACAAAAACATCATTAAATAATGTAATTAAGAAAAACGCTATGTACAACCACACAGTCATAAGAAAATATAAAGTTTTTAAAAATGCCTGTAAAAGAATTTTAAATAAACATCTAATTAAACTTGTTTAGAAAAATATAATACAAAGAAATAAATTAAAATTTACGAGATTTAAACATATCAGGTTAAATATTAAGCAAAAAATTTGAGTGTTTGATATTGGAGATATAACAAATAAATCAGTATTATTATAGCTGGTTAAAAATAGTAATACAACTATTTTGACTATCATTCTCTAAAGCTTATCAATAAATTATTTATTAAAGTTTTTTGTATAATTATTAATCTTATAAAACCTTCTTCCATATCTCAGCGAATACACAACTTTAAATAAGTTAAAAATCTACAATATTAAAAAATTCTTAGAATCAAATTTTATTTTTAAAGATTCTCAAATTAAATTTTAGACCAAGGTATGATTTAAGTTCTTATAAACTATATTTTCAATCTAAAAAATTTTGTTTAACAGGTTTTATTATTCATTGGCTGAGTTTTTGTATATATCGGGGTATTATACCACCCAAGAAATAATAAACCCTTTTCAAAAACAGGATTATTTCAGATTCGAGATTAAAATACTCCTTTCACTTCTAATATCCTGTTACATATGTCTAAATAAAGAATTTTAAGTTATATTAGAAGAGTTGCAAGAAAAAATTCAAACCTATGTATGGTACAAAAGAAGAGAGCAAATTAAAATTTATTTAGAAAAATATGTGTATATTAAAAATTTAAACATAAAACAATAATTTTATGAATACCTATTAACCACGATCATGATATAAATCATACCCTTTTATTTAAATTACTTTAAACTATTTTTTTAAGTGAAGGTGATTAAAACAATATCTTGCGCTCTACCTAATTATGTAGAAATTTATTTTACCATGTGTTTCTTTAGTTAAAAGGTATATTATATATAGAAGGTATAGCAAAAGATCTTCAAATGAATTTCCCATCCTTAGGCAATAAAAAAACGTACTTTAAAAGATTAAATATTATTTACACCTAAATTACAAATTATAGACAATAGTTAGTCTCATGAAGTCTTTTACAAATAAAAAAAATTAAAGATAGTTACCCCAAAAAAGATGAACAGAAGAAGATATTTTGAAAAAAGGTGATAGTGAAAATAAAGAAGTTAAATAAAATATCTTTATGATTACTTAAGTTAGAACATCTTTATAAGTACACCAATCTCAAATCCAAAAAGTGTAAGTTTTGCAATCTAGCCCCCTTCCACTTTAAAACTATAAATAAAGATGAAAATAAAAGCATGGTACATGAATAAGGTGGTATTTTGGATCACAGAAGACCTTCAAATAAAAGCAAACAAAAGTTTTTACAATCCATACTTATTTAAAAGACAAATATCTAACCACTATATTAAAGGTTGTAA
This sequence comes from Chrysopa pallens, assembly GCA_020423425.1. NCBI lineage: Eukaryota > Metazoa > Arthropoda > Insecta > Neuroptera > Chrysopidae > Chrysopa > Chrysopa pallens. The sequence continues at coordinate 1,005,840 of CM035597.1, read as the reverse complement.
AGTTACATTAATTCGTACCACTTAAATTTTTTTTTTAAATATTCAATAATAATAAAAAATATATATTTTTTTTAAATATTACCTTTAAAACACAAATTTTATAATTCATTATTTTCTTTAATTTTAAATTATAATTTTTAAATTACTCCATGCTTTTTACTAATGAAATACAAAAAATAGAAATAAATTCACTTGATGACTTATTTCTTGACTTAGAAGAATACAAAAAAATAAAAGAAAAAAACTTATTAGAATTTAAAATACAAAAAATACAAGAAAATATTCTGAATAAAATAAAAAACAAATCATCTGATAAAATAGATTTGATATTCCCTGAGAACAACACTAAAGACCTAGTAGAACTTATAAGTGATGATTATAATGAATTAGCTATGAAAGAGACTGAATTTATTGTTAATGATGAGTTGAGTGATGAAGTAAATGAAAGTAATTCGAGTATTAATGATTATTATGGTAAGAGTGGGGAAAGAAAGGATGTTAAGGTTATTAATGTTGTAAATGAGGAATGTTTAGTGAGTGATGATTGTGAGATTAATTTAGAAGAATTTAAAAAAGAAAATTCTTTATTTACTAAAAAAAATAAGAAATAAATTTGTTTGAAGATTCAGTATTATTAATGTTATTTAAATAAAAGAAGTTATTCTCTGAAAACATTATTTATTTATTTTTAAATGTATTTATACTTTTAATGTTTCAGATGTTTGATCATCTTATCAATTAATCACCTAACATTATAAAAGTCAATGTCAGGACATCATTATCTGACTGTCCCTGACACATTCCTTCCATCCCAAGATCTTCTACATCGTCTAGCAAACTGATATAATCATCTTTGTTTTCATCTTCGAGTTTCAACAGATTCTTTCTGTTGACTGTCATTCTTAGCATCTTTTCCACAGACTCAATAACATAAGTACCAAATTTAAGCTTTTTTATGATCACAAAAGGCCCTATATACTTTGATTGTAACTTGTTGTTTTTTAATGGACGTTTTACCAACACAATGTTTCCTTCACTAAGATCCTCACAATCAGACTTTAATAAATTCTTTTCAATCACTCTCTCTTTATAACTGTTGTTGTAACGTTTTATATCTTCCTCATTTTTCTTTTGTCTTCTACTACGCTCTTCTAAGAACATTTTATCGCCAACTACACTAATGTCAATTTCGGACACACAATCGACTTCAACAAGCGGCTTTCTTCCATACAATAATTCGAAAGGAGACTTTTTTAACGACCCTATTGGGGTTATATTATAAGAAAATACTGCTGAACTGAGTATGGTATCCCAATTGCTCTGTTTAGAATTGACAAGCTTACAGATTCGACTTAATATCAATTTATTGGATCTCTCTGCTCTTCCGTTAGCAGACGGGTTATAGGGCAAAGTGTGTGATAAACGAGATCCCCAAACTTCAGTCAGTTTTTTAACCACAACCGAAACAAATTCTTTTCCCTGGTCCGTTTTGACTATTTCGGGTGGTCCATGTCTGTAAAATATATTACCTAACAAAAACTTCACAACTTCTTTACTTGACTTGTTTTTAATCGCTTTTGCCTCGCACCATCTTGTTGAATAATCAGTAGCTGTTATAATATATTTCTTTCCGTTATAAGTCTTCGGCAACGGACCTATTATATCAATACCGATCTGCTTAAAAACTTTATCAACAGGTGTTGGATTAACTTTAAAAACTTTATCCTTTCTCCAGGGTTTGCAAATGTTACATTTTTCCACTAAATCTTCAGTCATTTTATACATATTCTTGAAATTGTATCTCTCTTTCAAAAACAGGTAAGTGGCGTCGCGCCCTGAATGACCTGTGCTTTCATGAGCATTTATAATTATAGTCTTCTTTTCTTCTTCTGGTAAATCTTCTTCAGCAGACTTCATAGTATTCAAACGAGATAACAAATCCGCTGTCACATTTTTTGATCCTTCTAAATAGTTAATATCAAATTCAAAGTTACTAAGGTACATAATCCATCTCGCGAGTCGTCCCTTAGGATTTTTGATGTTTTTCAGCCAGATTAATGGCTTGTGATCCGTTCTTATCAGAAATTTTTTACAAAGATAAACCTCAAATTTCTTCACTCCGAACACAATTGCTAGCAACTCCTTCTCTGTAGTACTATAATTGTTCTCAGGACCCTTTAGTAGCCGACTTGCAAACCTTATTATTTTCTCTTTACCACTCTTAAATTGTTTCAAGACTGCGCCTAAAGCAAACTCCGACGCGTCTACTTCCAGAATAAACATTTCTTTTAAATCTGACATCGCTGTAGCGTCAGAACATAATACTTCTTTCATTAAACTCTTGATATCAACAATAACCTCTTTATCAAATTTTTTATTTCCATTTATCATATCATAAATTTTTTTAGTCTTTTCAGCAAAATTATGTACAAATTGTCTATAGTAGCTTAAAAACCCTACAATGCGCTGCAGATCTTTACTGTTCTTTACATTTAATTTTTCTTCAAATTTTCCGAAATTTTCTGGATCTGGAAAGTATTGTTTATCTTTAATAATAAAGCCTAGAAAACTTATTTCACTGGTCATCCATTGACATTTTTTAATATTGATAGTTAAATTGTTTTCTCCAAGCGTAACTAATACTTGCTTAAGATGATATTTATGGTCATTTTCATCTTTTGAAAAGATGATAATATCATCCATATAGACCATAACGAAATTACCGATGAACTCTCTTAAAACATCGTACATGATTAACTGGAACGTACTCGGAGCAGAAGTCAATCCAAACGGCATTCGGACGAACTGAAATTTACCCACAGGAGATGTAAACGCCGTTAACTTTTTTGACTCTTCATCCATCATTACATGAAAGTAGCCATCCTTCAGATCGATCTTTGAGAAAATACAAGCGTTAGATAACATATCCAAACATTCCGTAACCGTTGGAGGTGGACAGATTTCTTTTATGGTTATTCTATTCAAGGCTCTAAAATCAATACACATCCGCAACTTTTTCCCATTATCGGCGACAACTATTGGGAAATTCCACGGAGATGTTGACTTTTCTATAATACCCCTGTCTAGATAATCGTTTACTGTCTTGCTTACAAAATCCGCTTTATTGATATCCAACCTATAATTTCTTTTGTATATCGGTTTTGATCCTGGCTGAATATTCACAACGTGTTTAACTTTTGAATATACTCCCTCCTGGGATTTTTTACTATAATAGTCCAACAACAGGTCTTTGACTTCAGGATTCTTCACAGAATTTATCAATGATTCAAATGAATCATCAGGGTAGACTTCATCATTTTTAGTTATCGTCTGTACGACGCCAAAATTTTCAGCTTCTTTTAGAACCAATTTCTTTTTATTTAGATTATACAAGGTAATTTTATTTTTCCCTTTGTTTACTATATTATTAAAAATAACAAAGTTATTATTATTTTTGTGAATTAAAATCCCGTTATCTGGACATAATATCTCTACGTCACATGCCGAACCAGGCTGGACTACACAATCCTTTCCTACAAGTGCACCATTCTCTTTCAAAACGAACGCAAAACACATATCTCCTATTGTTATCATGTTTTCTCCCAAATCTAATTTCGCTCCAGCAGATTCTAAGAAATCTAACCCAAGAATAATCCCCTCAAATAAGTTTGAGAGTATACGAAAGTTTGAAACGTGCTTAATATCCCCAAATTCAAATGTCCCTTCCACTATACCTTTAGTTTCTTGTTCGCTGTTCGCCGTTCGAACTATGTTCGCACACGGGGTTACCTTCATCTTCTCATTCTCCACAATCTTATCTGAAATAAAATTATGGGAAGCACCCGTATCAACCAATGCTTTGTAAATTTTATTATTAATCTTTATATTTATGTACCTCATTTTTTTTCGATTTTCATCGGATTTGACTTTCAGATCTATTTTATTTTCTATAATATTTATTTGTTTATCATTATAATTTACATTTTTATCCTTTCTATTATTAGTGTCCTTAAGTGGAGATCCTTTAATGCTGGTTCTCTTAAGACATTTTGAGGCATAATGATCCCCTTTACATATAAAGCACTCAACTTTCTTGACATCAGTCTTATATTTTTCCACACTATTAAGTTTATGAAAACTCTTTGACCTGCTGCAAAATGATTCTATTTTAATTGAGTTTTTGTCATAAAAATCAAATAATTCATCCCAGCATCGAATGTATGAAAAACGATCTTTTAGAAAGCTGGGGACATATCCTATGATATTCTTTATAATTTGCTCAAATGAGATATTTGCAACCTTGTTACAGGTTTTAATTTTATACAAGAAATCTACAAAATCCATTTGTCCTGGGCCTTTCATCATAATTTTAACTATCTCTATACAATACTCCTCTGTAGTTATTGGGTTTCTAATGTATTTCTCTACAAACCTCTGTTTAAATTCTTCGAAATTTTTTATTTCCACATCTTCAAGCGCCTCAAACCATCGAAGCGCCCGGCCTCTTAAACTGCTCTTAACCATCTTTAACAGTTTGTTATCAGGCCATTCAATCTCTATCATCTCGTACTGATTTAGCCACTCGTCGGCTCTTTCCCCATCAATACCACTAAAACTCGACAATTTCAAGCCCGATGTACACATCGCTTTCAGCAATCTACAAATAGCCCTCTCCTCTACATCACCATCTTCTGCTATTTTTTCAAAATCAATTTTTCTTGAACGTCTTCTTTTGTTCTGGCCACCAATGTTTGAAGATTCAGTATTATTAATGTTATTTAAATAAAAGAAGTTATTCTCTGAAAACATTATTTATTTATTTTTAAATGTATTTATACTTTTAATGTTTCAGATGTTTGATCATCTTATCAATTAATCACCTAACATTATAAAAGTCAATGTCAGGACATCATTATCTGACTGTCCCTGACACAAAATTGAATAAAAAATTAAAAATTAAAATTAAAAAATAAAAAAATTAAATATTTTTAAATTAATAAAATATTTTAAATTAAAAAATTAAAATTTAAAATTAAAAAATTAAATATTTTTAAATTAATAAAATATTTTAACCCTAAAATGAAGATAGAAAGGAAACAAAAAAAAATTACTAAAAAGACATTAATCAAAAAATTACCAACCAACCCAGCTGATATTATCAAATATGGTATCAACAATGAGAACACTGCTCGTATGATAGAAAGAGATAATACCTTGGTATTTGCTTGTGAAATTAAGGCCACCAAACCAGAAATAAAAGTAGCTGTCCAACAATTGTACAACACTGAAGTAAAGAAAGTAAGAACACTTATTTCTATGAAAGGGTATAAAAAGGCTTTTGTTGTTTTAAAGAATGATGGTGATGCTATTAAGATTGCCAATGAAGCAGGAATAATTTAATTAAATTTAGTAATTTTAAAATTATATTAAAAAAATTAAATTAAAAATAATAAATTAAATATTTAAAAAAATTAAATATTAAAATAACAAATTAAATATTAATTATTAAATTAAAAATAACAAATTAAATATTAAAATAACAAATTAAATATTAATTATTAAATATTTAAAAAAATTAAATATTAAAATAACAAATTAAATATTAAAAAAAATTAATTAATTAAATATTAAATTAAATTAAATTAAATTAAAAATTAATTAATTAATTATTATTTAATTTTTCTTCTAATTCTATTTCATATTTAACTTCACTCAATCTTCTTGGAAAGTCATAATAAGATTTTTGTATCATTTTATTAACAATTTTACTAACAGACTGATTTATAAAAACATTAAAAGCATTTTTATCATCCTTGTTAACAAAGTCATTTAATGAATTAATAAACCCATTTTCACTCAGTGCTTTAAATTTAATATTATTTTTTAAGATTGTGTTCATTTCTTCTTTCTCTTCGTTAATAATCTCTCTTTTTATTTCTGTGCTTATTTTTTTAATTAATAATAATTCATTAGGATTTGCTATTAAATCCTTGTAAAGTAATTGTATTTTATTTTTATTTATTTTATAAGTATTTTTTTAAAGAAATTCTTAATCTTATCAAAGGTAAAAGAATTTTATTTTGTAATTCTTTTAATTTACTTTTATATTTTGATAATTCATTTATTTCTTCATTTTTTATTTTTTTGATGCTTTTTTCTAAAAAAGGAATTTTATGAGAAAATAATTTTTGACAAAATATTTCTTTAAATTCATCTTCACAAGCATAAAAATTAGTTTTACTTTTACTTTTCTTAATTAAATTGTCTATTTGTTTGATAACCTCTTCTTCTAAATCAACATTTTCTAATTTATCAATCAAAAATCTTCTTACACTTTTTAATTCTAATCTTTCTAATGTTCCTTCCTTTGTATCTAAAATATAATTAAATTTGTCATACATTTCTTTTTGTGATAAACTTGTTCTGACTGAACTACCACACTGTAAAAGAATAAAAGAATCTAATTTTAAAATGATTGATTCATGTTCATGCCCATAAATTACTAAATCAAAAAAATCAGGTATAAATTCATAAGGTAAATAATCTTTGTGTGTGTATTCAATCCTATTTTGGTGTACCACTAAAATATTAAAAGTATTTTCTGGTGATTTTCCAAACTTTACTTTTCTATCTAAAAATAATTTATACAATCTTCTATCTTTTAAATGTCCTAAAGAATAAATAGCTATCAACTGACCATCCTTGTTGAAAATTAAAGGATTTAATTCAATTTCTTCAATATTCTTTATTTTTCCAATATAATTTATAAAATTTGTGGATTCTAAAATGTGCATTGGTGAAGTAGAAAATATTCCTGAAGGATCATCATGGTTGCCATGAATGCTTAGAAATGGAATAGAAATATTTAAATTGGGATCATCGTAATTCATTTTACTGTCACAGGTAAAAGAAATAGGTTTATTTCCTGTGCAATATTTCTTTAACAAAGAAATTGCCTTTGAAATACAAGATCTTGATGGTCTGTTATCATGGAATAAGTCACCACCCTGCAGAATCATGTCTACGTTTCTTATATTTGCTTGTAATAATATCTCTTCAAATGTGTTATATGAATCATTTCCTAATACACCATCTCTTTCTTTGTATCCTAAATGGTTGTCAGAAGTAATAAGTATTTTCATGCTAAAATATTTTTTAAAAAAATAAAATTATTTAAAATTTTAACAAAATGTCAAATAATTAAAAAAATTTAACAATCTGTCAAAATTACAAAAAATTCATTTACTTTTTATAAAAAAATTTACCTTTTGATTGTTAAGCTGTAAAAATAAATTTTTTATGTTTTACTATTAAATAAAAACAATCTCAATAATTTAATAAACACTTATTTAACTTACATTAACAAACAATTCACCAGCATTCTTCTTTTCCAATTTTATTCCTTTCTCCTGTGCTAAAAATAAAAGAGACAGCATACAATATTGCAAAGAAATATCTTTACACTCCTTCTCAGAGTAAAAATCAGGCAAAGATTGAAATATTTCTTTTAAACTAGTTTGTTTCTTTGATTCTATAAAAGAATAAATTTTATTTTGTAACAAACCAATGTCAATTCTTTTCTGAGATCTTCTAAATTTTAAATGTAATTTTTTAGAAAGTGTGACATTTTTTACATTCTTAAAATCTACTTCTACTTCTTCAGGTGTGTCATTGTCATAAGAAATTACAGGTAATGGTGCTGAAGGAGTGAATATTTCTTCTATCACAGGTTCTTTTAGTTTGTTTGTAGAGTAAAATGATCCTTCTTTTACCATGTATTTGTATAAATCATTTTTATCAAATTTATGATCTTCTGGCATCATAAATTTATTCTTCTTTCTTTCTAAGAGATCTTTAGCTGAAAATTTACAAGAAGAAATTTTAAACAAACTGTCAAAGTCATATTTTTCTAAAAAATTGATTTTCTTTTTAATTTTCTTCTTTTTTTCCTTTTTTTCCTTTTTTTCTTCTTTTTTGTAATTTCTTACTTTCCAAAAGGTAGGACCTGCCCATCATTTGGTGTAACCAAAGGTATTATCCTCAATTATAACAGGTATTTGGACAGGTTCGTACCCCTCAGCTATTTCTTGTACCATTTCATTTACATGTTCATTTTCTTCTATTTTTTCTTCATCCTCCTTTTCTTCATTTTCTTCCATAAATAATTTGTCTGTGATGGTTGGATCTACTTCATTTAAAGTAGGAGAAATATTCTTTTCTGAGTATAAGTTTATTTCTAAGGGGTAAGAAAGTAAATTTAAATAATTTTCTTCTTCAGTTTTATCAAAGAGTAACAGTTCTCCTTTAGAAGAAATATTACAATTTCTCAGCAAAGAAATATCTTCCTTCCAAAAGTAAAAAGAAGGCTCAATTACCTGAAAAGTGTTACTTTCTTTCAGTGTTATGTTATTAATATTTGTTTCTAAGGTAGTACTTCTTATTTTCTGTCTTTTTTGTTTTATCTCTGCTTCTTCTACATTTAAAGAGTCTAACAATTTTAAAGTGTCATCAGTTACATCATCTACCCTGGCGGAATATACTTTTACACACCCATCCAATGAGACTGTAGCCCTGAGAAAATTAATATCTTTATTTTCTTTGTATTCTGTTATGTTTGTGAAGTGTTCTATTAAAGGAGCATTCCATGTGTTTTTATTTGTAATTTTATTGCCTGCTGCTGCTTTAAGCCATGACTCAATTGTGTTGTTTACAACCATACAAGGATTTTGAAAAATAAATTATTTTTTATTTTTAAAGTTATTAATTATTATTTTTTTATTTTAATTATTGGAAATATTATTGAATTTATAAGATATTAAATATTTTCTTTTAAATTTACTAGAATTTTCTCTTACGCGTTGCTGCGAAAAAAATAGTTTTTTTTTATAAACTTATAAGAATAAATATTACCCTTAGATATAATATCTCTAAATAATTATTTTAGAATTTTTTCTTATTAACAAAATATAAAATACATATTCTCCATTTTTATATATAATGCATTCAACATACACTTCTTAGATTTTCTTATTGGCTTCTTTTAATATACCAATCCATGATTTAAGAAGATTTAATAATGATTTCTGAAACCACAACAAAAAAAATCAGTGTTTTTAATAAACTCTAACTTTGTTTTTAACAAATTTAAAGTGGGGATTTAATACAGAATTCTAATTTTAGTGCATAATATCTATCACCTGTACTTAATTTAAAAGTTAAAACGCTTTTAAATTAAATTAAATAGTCATTCTTAAAAGTACAAAATAAATATATAAACTTACTTTTGGTCAAATTCAGTAAATTGTAAACGGGGATAATTTTTTATGTTTATTTGATGCTTTAGGAGTTTCTTTAAAACGTTTTTGTTTTAAATTAAAAGAAATTATATTTCCTCTACAAAATGTCAATCCAGCAATTTGTAGTGAGGGTATAATTTTTTTGTGAATTTAAATTTTTTTAATTTCCTGAATATTTTTTTGATGTGTCTGTTTCAAGTAATTTTTGATCACAATTTGCTCTCAGTTTTTTTACTTGACCTGATAATTTTGTTTATTATTTAAAGTAAAGTCTTATTAGATAGTAGATATTTTATTAATTGTTTACAACGGACATACTTACTTTCATTTTTATATAAAAAATATAAATTAGTTTTAAGAAATAAAAATAATTCTTAACTTTAAAATTTACAAATTTAATAATATCTCCATTTAATAAATGATAGTTTCAAAGAAATATTATTCATGTGGCAATGTTATCTTGTCAATATCCAACAATATTTAAAATCATTGTACACAATTTTATTGATTCTTCTCACAGACATAATAAGTTATTTTAGTGTACTACAAATAATTTTAATGAAAATATTACCCCTGTGGTTAAATCCACCCATGCACTCAAATAAAAACAATAAGAAACATATTTATTTTAATTCAATGTATCTAAAACACCTTATAAATGCTTTTGTTACTGAGAATTCTACTGCTATATAACTTTTATATTTATTAGGTAAAATTAAATATTTTTAATTTAATCAATAAAATTTTAGATTTTTAAATGAAATTGATTTAAAATAAATAAAATTATTTATCTTTTCTTTTTATGGCATAAATCAAATACTAAGCACATTTTTATTAAAAAAATAAATAAATGTTTAAAATTAATAAAATATTTTTTTCATAAATTATATTCTTTAAATAAAAAATGTTTGATTTTTTCTTCTAAAGGTGAATACTTTATGTATACAAAAAATGACTTTTTTTAATTATTTATTTATCTAATTTTCCTTAAAAAAGTAAAAAAATAATTAATTTAATATTTTTAAAAAATAAGTAATTAATTTAATATTTTTAAAAAATAAGTAATTAATTTAATATTTTTAAAAAATATATAATTAATAAAGTGAAAAAAATAGAGAATATTTTTAAATACAATAAAATTTTATAAGTTTTTTATTTATTAAAAGATCTAAAACATTCTAAGATAAAATATTAAAATTTATTCTTCAGTATTAGAATTTAAATTTTTTACATTTACAAAAGAACTTATAAAATTTTTATTAAAAGTTAAAAATATAAAAAAATACCTCATCAAAATTTATTGATCAATTCCATATCTTGGTAATCTATCACCAAAATTTTGTATAATGTATAAAACTGTCCCATTTGTCCATCCAAATCCACTTTGTGGCTCGTATTCTCCTCCACTACCAGATGAACCTGGAACTAAAGTGTTGTATTTCTCATAAAACACTTTTTTTTCAATAAACCCAATTTCAACTGACTCTAAAAATTTCTTAGCTATTATCCGTGCATCATCTTTATACTCACTTGTTTTATCTAAAAATTCAATGATCAATTGATTGTAAGGCGGCCAAATGTTAGGATAATCCCATTGTTGGTTTACGTCTAAAATTTCTTCTCCTGCCACAACACCACCTTCATAATCCATAAAATATCCACGATTATGTTCGTAGACCTCTTCAAGTTTGCATGAAGGAGGTTTAATACCAAAAATCATGGGATAAAAGTTAGAGAAATAAGTTATTTTTTCTGCTTGTTTATTTTCTGAGATCACAAAATCTCTCCATTGTAAAGTTTTTTCATCCCACATTAATTCATTGATTGCATCTTTAAGCATTCTTGCTTCTACTTCAAATTCTTCTACAAAAAATTTTTGATTCACCAAAGCGTTTAACTTTTTCAAAATACGCATATTTTCATAAACAATTGCATTCAAATCAACAGGTATTCTATTCGTAATATCAATTGTTTTAATGTCTTTTGGGTCTGTAAACCATCTGCTAGAAAAATCTATTCCTGATTCAGCCGAAGTTTTAAGACTTTTGTACAATTCATTCTTTCTACTTTCATTTGCATTGTACCAATTTTGAAAATCTTCTTTTAATGACTCTGGCCTGGGATAGTTTCCCTCTACTTTGTAAACATACATTTTATATTTCTTTCCTTTTACAACAATCTCAGAGCTTTTGTTCTGTTTTAAAAAGTTATATTCTTTCATCGCAGCTTTTAAACCTTTTCCCAAAACTAATTCATGAAATTCTTCAGAATAATCGAAAAGCTTCATTAACATCATACAAAACAAAGGAGGCTGAGTTCTTCTTGAGTAATATGCCCTTGTGCCGTTAGGTATAAATCCATATTTATCTATCAGATCAATAAAATTAAGTACCAGATATTCAGCCGCTTTTTTCATATCACAAATTAACAATCCTTGCAAAATCCAAAGACTGTCCCAGTAATAAAATTCTCTAAATCTACCACCAGGAACAATGAATGGATGCTTTAGTGGTATTAAAGAAGAATTTACATTTCCAACTGATTTTTTCGATAACTTAGTCCAAATATGAAGTATAGATTTTACTATTTCTCTTATTTTTTCATCCTTAACACATTTCATAAAAGGTAACTGAGAAATATCTGTAAAATATTCTTTTTCCTCGTAATTTTCTAAGTCACTGCCAACTTTCCCAAAATTTTTATCTAAAAAATCATTTATAAGTTTTTTTCTTTTTTGCAAATCTTCATTTTCTTCCATAATTTTTTTTATGTCCAATTCTTTAATTTTGTCATTTAAATCGAGAACCGAAAAAATAGTTTTGTAAATTAAATCATTTAAAGTATCAGATCCTTCTCTTTTTTTTAATAAACTTTCATTTTCTAATCCTAATTCTCCTTTTATTTCCTCAAAATCTTTTATGATATCATGTACTTCTCTTTTTAATGGTAGATCTACAAAATATTTTGAATCTTTTTCTGGGTTTAATACTTGAGCACAAACAATTATTTTTAATAATTCTTTATCTTCGCAATCCCATTCTTCTTTATCTTCTAAAATTAATGTATATGCTTTAATTAACCAAAAGAATATCTTCATATTTTAGGGGATATTTTTTGTTTATAAATGTTTGTTGATTTAATTAATTGATTAATTATATCTTTAGGGGATGATTTATTTGATAAAATTAAGGAAATAGATAATTTAAAATAAAAAAAGGAAAAATTTTTAATTAAATAATATTATAAAGAATAGATAGACAGTTTTTTAAAATATTTGTGATGTTTTTAAAGTGATTTGTTTAATTGATGTAACTTATTTTTTAGGTAATAAATTTTATTTTTTTTATTGTTTATTTTTATATTAACTAATATATTAAAAATTATTATTTTTAATTTTTATTTTATTTTTGAGAAAAATAATTTAAAATTAATGATATAATTGTTTTTAATTAACATGGGTAAATAATAACACCATTTATAATGATAATTTTTATTTTATTTTATGTATAAGTAAAGTATTTAAAGTAAGAATAGATTTTTACAAAACTTTAAAATTTTATTTATTTTTATTATTGTCAGTTTTGTAGGTCTAGAACAAAATAGAACTATTAATAATTTATACTAAAGGTTCTATACGGTTCTAAGACAAACCTTATAAACTATAAAAGCATTAATTTTAAATAAATATGGGTCTTTATAAAAATATGAATAAACAAAAACATTTTAATAAAAGTATATTCTTAAGGTACCTCGAGTACAATGAGGTCTTCCCGCGGAAGCCCATCACTCAGGAATGGTAAAATATTTTTATTTTTTATTAAAATAGCATAAATTTTGTAATTGTTAAATTTAAATAATTTATTGTTGTATCTTTTATGCCATTTCTGAGGTATGAGATTTAAAAAAATCTTCTTTTATTGAAATTAAAAGTATTTTTAATTGTTTTAAAATTTTGTTTATTAAAAAAGAAAGCCATTAAATTAAATATTTTTTTCTAAAATTAAAAGCTGATTAGTTAGTTTTTTTATTTTTTTTATCTCTCGGGAGCTAAGGAGCAACACACATTTGTTTAATCTTCAGTCACAGCACAGCTAAATGGAACAATCACTGCACATAGGCAATTAGGTGGGATGTTAAAATTATATTTTAATAAATAATTGTTTATTCATTTCCCTTATAAATTTATAAAAAATTCTCTTTTTTTAATTGTAAAATATAATTCTAAAATATAATTCTTAAATTAATGTTCTATAATTCATAAAGAAAATGTGTCTATCTTTTTTAAATTAAATTTTATTGAATTTTTATAGCATAAATTAGATTTTACTTTAAATTAAAAGAGGAAATAAAGAAATTTAATATTTTTTTATTTCTTTTTATGATTAATTTATTTATCTTTTTTTGTTGTCTAAGAATGATAAATCTTATAAGTTAATTTATTAATATATTTTCTTAGAATTAACTTATATTTGTTTAATAAAAATTTTTAATTTAAAAATATTTTTTTTAACTTTTTTAAGAATTTATTAGATTTAATTTATAAATTTTTATTAAACAAAGATTTTAAAGTAAAAGATTTTTAAAAAATAATTTTCATTTTTTTATATTTCATAAAAGAATAACAAAAATAGGTAAATAAGCCATCAAATAAATATTTTTACATAAAAGATATACTTTACAAGACATCTCATTTTAGATATGACCAATATATTTAATAATATATACAACTTATAATAATATTTTTGTTGATATGTTTTGTAACAATATAATTATTTAAAATGTATTTTAAAATTGAAAAACAATATTTTACATTTCTTTAGCTGTAATTAATATTAAAGATTCTTTAATAATTCTACTGCTATTTTTTAACTCAATTTTCTACTAAAAAATAAAAAAATTTAAGTTTTTTTATTTTCTAAAATAATAAAATAATAAAATAATAAAATAATAAAATAATAAAATAATAAAATAATATTAAAAAAGAGATAATAAAATAATAAAATAATAAAATTAGTAAAATAATAAAATAATATTAAAAAAGAGATAATAAAATAATAAATTAGTCATTCCTTAAAGCTAAACATTAAAGAATAAATCCTTTTTTGGTAATTTATTTAAAAAAATAAATAATTTTTAAAACATTTTTCTGAAACAATAAAATATAAAAAAAAATAAACCCAATCAAAAATGTATCATGATGATTCTCCTTCTCAAAGAAACAACAATTTACAGGAAAGAGAAAACATACCAATAAAACTCACAGACAGACTATTGCCCATAGCCAACATATCTAAAATAATGAAAAAACCAATCCCAAGTAGTGCTAAAATCTCTAAGGATGCAAAAGAAATCATGCAGAAAGCAGGCAGTGAGTTTATTGCCATAGTTACATGTGTAGCAAAGGAAATTTGTGCTGCTGAGAATAGGAAAACGATAGTAGGTGAGGATTTAATAAGGGCTATGGAATCATTAGGCATGCCTCATTATGCTGACCTTACTAGAAAGTATTTCGTAAAATACAAAGAAAGTTTGCAGCATCCAAGAAACAGAAGAGGGTAATTTATGTATAATTAAATAATAAAAATATAATTTTCTATTCTTTTTTAATGCATAAATTACCAAAATAAGAAATTAACAGCATAAATTTTCCATTTAAAAATGCATAAATTTTTTAAATGTAAAAAATTACCTAAAATTTGAATGAAATGCATAAATTGGCAAATTTGAATAAAATATTTTCTGATCAAATATACTGTTCTCAGAAAAAAAAACTTTATTGGTAAATTTATTATTTTATTTATTTTTTAAAATTACCCCCATGGATTTTTTGGAAGAGATAGAATTTTTTGGGTTTGTGCCAGTGACTTATGTAAACAATTTAATCAAGAATACCACAGACAGAGCAGAAGAAATCTTAAAAGATGAAAATTCTTTGACAAAGAAAGAAATTATCACCGCACTCAACAAAAACTTCCAGATTTTTGAGGTGTTCGTCCTTAAAAGTATTTTTAAGTTCCCTGATTCTTTTTCTTTTGAAAGAAAGGTGACAGATTTTACTTGTGACACAGAAATTAATAATTTAATTTGTGAATTAACAGGAATATTAGAAGAAGAAGAAAATTTAAAAAAAGAAATTTTTATAAAAGAAAAAGATTTAGAATTAAAAATGTTGGAAGGAAAAGAATATGACATTTTATTAGAATCTGAAGAAAAAATGAAAAAATTAACAGAAAAAATAAAAGAGATGGAAAAAATTCATTTGGAGGCAGAATCTTCTCTTAAAAAACTTAACAAATTAACAAGTTCTTTAAAAAGAAGAAACCAACTGACTGAATTTAAAAATTTAAAGGATGCCTTTTGGGAAAAGGAAAAAGGATTTTTATTTGAAAATATTCCTCTTGCACAAATACAATTTTACAATAAAAATATTTGATAAATAAAATGTAAAAATAAATTAAATATTTTTTTAATTAATATGGAAAATGTCACTCAAATAAACCAAATTTTTTTCTTTCCTTTTAGAACTTGGAGAATTTGTGTAAGAATTTGATTGGTTAATTTTATCAAGGCTTTTCTTGTCTAAAATTATTACTCCTTCATTTCCCCTGTCTTTTATCACATAAGATCCTTTATTGATAGCATCTTTCATGTTCCTTTCCTTTTCTTTGTCTTCTAAATTTACCATCTGAGAATTATTTTGATGACAATCTACGGAATTGTTTTCCTTAAATGGAAGATTATTGTAATTGTGATTAGTTTCTACGAAAGAAAAAAATTCAATAGGAGACTCTTTAAAGTACTCTGGTTCATTTTTCGGGCTATAATATTCTGTATCCAAGCCAATATGGTTATTAAGATCTATGGTTGGTTTATAACCAAATTTTTCTAAAATATTCTGAGGTAATCTTGGATTAAGATTGTTGATTAATGATTCTTCAGGTAATCTACTATTAGAACTGTTTAAAGAACTTAAAACAGGCCTGTAACCAAATTTTCCTAAATCATCGTGGATACTCGTTGTTTTGTTTTTTAAAGAATTTTCATCAAAATTAATTGGACTGTAATTGTAAATAGGGAAAGGATATTGGTTGTAAATTTCTGAATTAATTAAATCAAATCCGGGATTTCTATTTTTTAAAAATGAATGAAATGTCGAATCTCTGTGAGGGTAAAATGAATAAGGAATTTGTTGATTATTTATTGGTGGTTCATTATTACAAATATTTGATTGGGAAGGTTTCTCAGTAATTGGTTCTTTTGTTTTTTCTTTTATTGGGGTAGGCTGCACTCTTTCTTCACTCTTATTGGTTTGCTGGTCTGGTTCTTCCTTTTTAGGAATTTGTTGTGATTTTTTTTCTTCTTTTATGTCTTCATTTTTGGTTAAAGTTTTTGTGATTGCATCCCCAATTTCTGTTTTTTTATTTTTAATTTTCTTAGATACTTCCAATATTTCTTCACCGATTTCATCCAACAAAGGTTTTTCAATCTTCTTGCCTTCTTTGTATTTTTCTATTTGTTCTTTGATTGCTTTTTTCATTTCTTTGTTCAATATTTTAAAATTCTTTTGTTGCTTGAAATTCGGATTATTTTCCAAAACCTTTCGAGACGCACTAAAAATATCATTAAAAAGACTTTTCTTAAAATTTATCACCATATCAGAATCAAATGTGTCATTGTTTGGATGAAATAGATAAGTATCATCAGCTTCTTCGATATTTAAATTATCATCGAAATCGTTTTGCTTTTTATTTAACGAAAAACTTTCACCAAATTTTTCTTTTTTAATTTTTGGTTCTTTCACTCCGTTAAGAAATAAAAACAACTTAGAAATTTTTTCTAACAAATTTTTTTCAGCTGATTCTTTAAATTCATCTTCTTTTTGTTTTTTTATTTTATATTTTAAGCATCTTTTAAAAATTTTAAGTGCTTTCTTTTTGTATTTGTTTGCGTCACAAATTATTCTTACCTCATTTTTTGTGTCTATAAATGATTTATCTATTTGTTTTAAAACCTTTTTCATTGAAACTGCTTTGCAAAAATTAACAGATTTTCTAGCTTTGTGTAAATTTTTATTTTTCTTAAAAGCTGTTTCGAAACAATCTTTTGTTTTCTTGACAGGATCATTTTTACAGCTTTTTTTACATTTTTTATCGCAGTTTTTAGAACATTTTTTCTTTTTAAAATCAACGACACACTTTGAATTTTCAGGAATACAATTGTTTTTTTCCTCTGATGAAGAACTTTCGTCTTGGTTTGAACTACTTTCGCATTTGTCATAACATTTTTCAATACATTCAATCAAACAATCTTCCTCTTCAGTGCTACTAAATGAATGATCTTTGCTTTCTTCGCTTGATGATTTTGATTCTTCATTTTTTTCACATTCTTCTTTGCATTTTTCTTTATCGCATTCTTCCTTACATTTATCTTTATCTCCCTTTTCTTCACATTCTTCTTTGCATTTTTCTTTATCGCATTCTTTCTTACATTTATCTTTATCTCCCTTTTCTTCACATTCTTCTTTACATTTTTCTTTATCTCCTTTTTCTTCGCAATTCTCCTCACATTTTTCATTGCTATTTCCTCCTTGATTGTTAGGTTCACAAGGAATATTTGTGTCATCACATTTTCCCTTTCTTCTTATTGTTACTCTTCTTCTTAATTTTTTTGTCTTTTTAGGTTTCTTGATTACTTTTATGATTTTTTCAGGCTGAATAACTGGTTGAGATGGTAAAACTGGCTGAGGCTGTGGGTAAGAATACATTGGAATAGGGTAATAAGGATATATCTGCGGTTGGGGCACAGGAGGTATTGTTGTATTTGGTTGTACTGTATTTGTTTCTACTGGCGGTTGAATAGTTTTTGTGATTGTTAAAGTTTCAGGTGTTGGAATTTGTGTTGCTGTTACAACTGTAGGTGGTTGAGTTACTGTTTTATAAATTAAATTTGGGCCTGGTGGCTTTTTAAAAACTACTTTATTCTGTTGCGGAGTACAAGATGTGCTATCAACACATACTTCTTTCTTAACAGTGATTGGTCTAATTATTTTTTTAATCACCGAATTTTTTTTAGAAGGAATATTACTTTGATTTGGCGTACAAGATTTAGGATCAATAGGTTGTACAGATTTCTTCTGTACAAGTTTAATAATTCCAGCATTTTTTTGAGTATTTCCGTCTGAATTTTTTGATAGCTGTAAAGTACTGGAATAAATCAGTAAAATGTGTAAAATCATTGTTTATACAATGTGGCTGTTTATTTATATTGTAGGTTTCATAACAATATGAAACGCAAGTCAATTTTTATTAAAATTGATTAAAAATCTTCGAATCAAAAAAAAATAAAACATTTTTTATGTTTTCGATAAAAAATTTAATTAAAAATAAAAAAATATTTTTTAAAAAATAATTAATTTAAAAATTTTATAACCCATAATGAAGATTAGAAACAAAGAAAATTTTATAAAAACATTTAATAAATTTTTAAAATTAGACACACCAATTTTGATTCATGGCTCATTCATTCCTTATGATTTATTTGACATTTTGTTAAAAAAAGATTCATACATTTACATTGACACAAGAGAAATAGAGAGTGTAACACTTATGGATTTAGATAAGATAATTAAAGATAAAATAGTAGTTTTTGCTAATATCAACTATAATAAATCTTTTGTTTCTTTCCTTAAAGGGCTTAAAAGATCATTTATAGCCACTTCAAATTCTTTTTTAAATTTTGGGATTCCTTTATTGGTAGAATATGAAATTGAGAAAAAAGAATTTTCTTTGATTGAAAAAATAATTGATTTTAATTTAAAAGAAAATTACAACATAAATTTCTATAACAAGCATAAAATGTTAGGAAATAGATTGGAAGGTTTAGAAATATTGAATTTGGAAAATAGAATATTAATTTACAACACTTTTAAAGGATTATTTGGCTTGGACATAAGCAAAGAAGTATACTTGACTGAAGAAATGATTTATAACCTCAAGAAAGAAAAGGTAAACCATTTACTGCACCACAATTACTTTTTTAGCACTGAAAATTTACAAAATTTATTTGACATTTTAGAAAATATAAAATTTAAAGAAAATTTGATTTTGTTTGGTGACACAGGAACAGGAAAAACTTCTTTGATTGAATTTTTAGCAAAACAACTAAAAAAAGAGATATTCATTGTGAATATTTCTAATGACACAGAAATTTCTGATTTTGTTGGTAAATTTGTTTTACTTCAAAAAGAGTTGGTTTTTAAAGAAGGATATTTTTTAAAAGCACTAAAAAAAGATTGTTGGTTACTTTTAGACGAAGTGAATTTGGCACCTCAAGAAGTGTTAGATTTTTTAGAAAGCTGTGTCACAAAAAGAAGTGTTTTTGTCAACAATGAAATTTATGAATTTCATCCCAGTTTTTTAATTTTCTGCTGCATGAATTTGAATGACGTAGGAAAAAAGAATTTTGATTCATCAATTTTTATAAAAAAAGAGTTAAAGAATTCACCAGAAGATTTTGTTGGCTTAAATGAAAAATACAACCCAAACGATAATAGAAATTTGTCATTGCCCATCACAAATAAAAGAGAATATGTCAGAGCACTTAAATTATTAAGAAAGAAATATGAATTAGATTTTGTGTTTAGATTGCTTTATAATCAAAATATTTTACAGAAAAAAAGAGTAAAAAATGAAATTTTATTGACTGATTATGTTATCACACAAGAGAATGAAAGTATTGTAGAAAGAGTAGAAATGGCCATTGAAGTTGGTTTACCTGTTTTATTACAAGGGGATACTTCTACAGGTAAAACATCTTTGATTACAGCTTTAGCAAAAAAATATAACAAAAAACTTTACAGAATTAACAACCATGAACAAACAGAAGCCAGTGATTATTTTGGGGATGGAACTGATTTTAATGAAGGAATTATGAATCAAGCAATAAAAAATGGAGATTGGATTTTATTAGATGAGTTAAATTTGGCACCCTCGGATGTTTTAGAAGTACTTAACAGAATTTTAGAAACATCTTATAAAGAATTTAGATTATTTTCCACACAAAATTTAAATTATTCTGGCAGAAAACCTCTTTCTAAAGCATTCTTGTCAAGGTTTATTGTTGTTGATTTCTCAGTGAAATCTTCTGATGAACTTAAAAAAATTCTTTCTTTTAAATACCCCAATCAATTTAATCATAAAATAGTAAAAATTTATGATGAATTAAAATTACAAAGAAATTTTAATGAATTAATAACCTTAAGGGATTGTTTTAGGTGGAGTAAAAGAATTATAAATGAAAAGGATTTTATTATAAAAGGATTAATGGTTATTTATGAAAGACAGAGAGGAAAAGATAGAAAAATAATTCAAAAATATTTTTTAGAACATTTTGAAAAATATAAAAAATATTTTATAGAAAAACAAAGGGAATTAAAATTACAAAATGACACTTTTGTACTTAATTTTTCATTTACAAAATTAATCTGTTTAATTTTAGATGCTTGGAAATATAAAGAACCTGTTTTATTGGTTGGAGAGACTGGTATTGGTAAAAGTAAAGCTATTGAGATAGCTTGTAATATTCTTAATAGGTCTTTTATCACAGTTTCTTTGAGTGGAAATACCGATCCTTCTGATTTTATTGGCTCATTTTCTATTTCTAAAGATGAATTAATTTGGACTGATGGTCCTTTGACTAAAGCTATGAAAGAAGGAAAAATTCTTATTTTAGATGAAATTAATTTGGCAGAAAATTCTGTTTTAGAAAGATTGAATTCTGTTCTGGAAGATGAAAGAACTCTTTTTATTACAGAAAAGAATGAAATTATCAAAGCACATGATGACTTTTTAGTGATTAGTTCAATGAATCCTTCTACTGATATTGGTAAGAGAGAATTATCCCCTGCCTTAAGAAACAGATTTACAGAAATATTCTTTGAATTGACAGTTGATGAAAAGAATGAAATTGGTTGTAAAATGTTAAATAATTTTTATAATTTTTCAGATATTTCTTTGAGAAAAGTTGAATTAATGAGAGATTATTTTGAGAATATTCATTTAAAATATTTTAAAGATGTAAAAAAATTCGATTTAGTAGACGTAGAAAAAATAGAAAAAAAAGATTATGAAATAATCAATGAAGAAAATTTTGGTATTAAACCATTTTTACATAAAATTAAAGAAAAAACTGACTTTGATTTTACTTCTTTATCAGTAAAATCAAATTTATTTTCTTTATTGCGTGCTTTAGAATTAAAAAGACCTATTTTATTAGAAGGTGATTGTGGAACAGGAAAAACAAGTTTGATTGTTGAATTAGCAAGAATTTTAGGAAAAAAAATTTACAAAATTAATTTATGCGAATCAACAGAGATGTGTGATTTGATTGGTCAGTTTACACCCTCACAAAATGGCATTGTTTTTAAAGAAGGAATAATTTCAGTGTTAAAAAAAGGGGATTGGTTACTTTTAGATGAGATAAATTTATGCAGCCAAAGTGTTTTAGAAGGACTCAATTCTTTGTTAGATTATAGAAGATCCTTTTCATCAACATATTTATCATTTGTTATGCATGAAGAAAGTAGAATATTTGGGACAATGAATGAAAGTAATTTTAAAAACAAAAGAAATTTGTTACCAAGAAGTTTTATTGACAGGTTTATAAAATTAAAATTTTCATTGACAGAAAATGACATCAAAAAAATCATAGAAAATAAAAATATGATTTATTACAAAGATAAAGGATTAAGGTACAATTTATTAGCTAATAAAATTAAGAAAAATTATTCAGAGAAGAATGAAATATTTTACTCAATAAAAAGTGATAAAATTATTTTTAATAATGAGACAGAGAATGAATTAGTAATAGAAAATAATGGATATCCTCTTATTCATTCACAGTTAAATGATTTAGACACTTTTTTAAGGTGTAAAAAAAGTAACACACCTGTTTTACTTATGGGAAAAGCAAGGGATAATTTTATAAAAATAATTCATGATTTTTGTGAAATTCATTGCCATGAAGAAATGGATATTTCTGATTTGATTGGTCAATTTGTAAAAGAAAATAATAATTTTATTTGGAAAGACAGTCTTTTAATACAAAATATAAAAAATAAGAATACAATTTACATTAATTCAGCAAATTTAGTAGAAAAAACAGTCTTAGACAGAATTAATTCTTTGTTAGAAGGAAAGATTGAGTTATTTGAACATGACAATGAAATATTAAAGAATGAATCTTTTATAATTTTAGGCAGTGATGAAGAATTATCACCAGCAATCATGGATAGGTGTGTGATAATCAAACCATCTTTAATTTTAAATCACATAGACATTTCTAAAATATTTTCACAAAAGTGTTTTTACCAAGAAATTTTACCTGAAAATAATTCACAGTGTTTTTTACAAGAAATTGAGAAATTAATTAACTTTACTAATTTATTAAATAATACAAAATTCTTTACTAATTCATTAGAAGAATCTTATGATTTAATTTACTTAGACAAATTAAAATACGAACATTTAAATGAAATACCTTTTTACTTAAAAAATAATTTACCATTTTTGACTGATGATCAATTATTCAAATTATTTTCATTTACCAAATTAGAAGAAGAAATTTTTAATGATGAATTATTAGAATTTTACTTAAAAAATTGTTATTTTTTTAAAGACACTTTTGAAAATAATTTAAGTAATTTACAAGCATTGATAACAGAAAATTCTGATGAATTTAAATTAGTTAATTTTATAAAAAGAATAAGTAATTGTGATTTTATTAAATTAGAAGAATTTCCTTTTGGTATTAAAGAATTAAAGAAATTAATTATAAAATTAGACATTAAAGAATTAAAGAATGTTTTATTAGACATTAATTATGAGATTAATTTTGAATTTAATAAGAAATTTAATGAGTTAATTAAATTAGAAATAGATCCTTTAGTGCTTAAAAAGAAGAAATTAATTAACAAAATTAAGAAATATTTTAATAATAATTCAGAAAAATTAACCAATCATTTTGTTAATTTATACAAATATGGTAAAAGTAATTTTGATATTACATTTTTTACAAAGAAAATTAATAAAATACAAGAAGAAATCAGTGAAATTAAAGAAAGAAATTATTCTGATTTTATAAAAAATATTTATGATTACAATTTACTTTACCAGAATTCTGAGTTTGATGATATACTAAATTATTACAAAGTATCTTTAGTAAAAAGAATTCCTTTGTTAAGTAATGAATGTAACCCATGTGTTTATTTTAATAATCATTCTAATTGTAAAAATTACAATTATTTTATTTCTCCTTTTAGTTTATTTTACCAAATAAAAAATAAAAAAAAAGAAATTAATAATTTAATAAGACAATTAAATTTTAATGATTTAATTGGTGAATTAAGTAAATATTTTATTAATTTATTAATTAATAAACCAACAGATGATAAATCATTGCTTATTGAATTAATAAAAAATAATAAATTAATAAGAAGTAAAATAAAATTAGAAGAAAAAGAATTATCAAATGATTTACTAAATGAATTATTAATTTACAATTATAATAAAGAAAAAAAAGAAATGAAGTATTTTTTACTTCTCTTTTTTTATAAAATGAGTTATGAAGAGTGTCAGAAATATTTCTTAGATTGTTTTGTTTTTCAGTTCAAAGAAAGAGTTTATTTTACAAAAGAATATTTTAATATTTCAATGAACAATGAATTTATAAAAAATATTTCTGATTCTTTTACTAACCCTGTTTTACTTTACAACACAGCTTTACTTTATTCAGTGTTAATAAATAAAGAAAAAGGGAATGTGCACATGTTATCATTAATTAACAATTTACCAATCAAGAAATATGAAAATATAAAAGGATGCTTGTGTTCACACAGCAAAATAGAAAAATATTATAAAAAAATCAAATCAGAAAAATTTATTTTTAAAGACATTTGTTTTTGTAAAAAAGAATATAAAAAAATAAAATTAAATTTAAATGAAATTTATTTGGAAAGAGAACCTTTGAAAATATTTAGCAAGGAAGAGAAGTTGATTGGATATTTGATGTGGAAAGTGAAGGATGGCAATGAAAAGGAAAGGAATATGGTATTAGGAGTGGTGTTAGAACCTAGTTTAGATATTTTAGAAAAGGTTTTGATGTATTTTTATCAAAAGGAAAAGATTTTAGAAGAAAAGGTTAGTGGAGATGAAATGGAGGAAGAGGTTAAAGAGAATCAGGATGATAAGTTATCAGATGAAGAAAATGAAAGTAATTCATTAAGTGATGAGAAAGGTGAATCATTAAGTGAAGAGAGTAATGACAATTCTTTAGAAGAGGAAAAAGAAAATATTTCTGAAGAGAATGACAATATTTCTAATTTTGAAGAGGAAAATAAACAAGAAATAAGTGAAGAATTAAGTGAAGAAATAACTCAAGATGAAAGTAAAGAAGAAATGAGTGAATTGAGTGTAGAATTAAGTAAAGAAGAAATAAGTGAAATTGAAAGTGAAGAAATGAGTGAATCAAATAAATCAAGTGAAAAATGTAATGATTCTTTTTCTAACTATGATTTTGAAGAAGATTTAAATAAAGAAGTAGAAAAAGAAGAATATTCTTCAATCTCTGATAATTTTGAAATGAACAACATTGAATCAATGACTGAAAAAAAGAATGATGAATTATTAGAAGATAATTTACTTGATGAAAATTTAACTGATGATTTATTAATCAATGATTTACAAAATAAAGAAATTAATTTAGAAATTAACAATGAACAAACCTGTAAAGAAGCACAGAATTACTTAACAAAAGTAGAAGAAGAAAAAATTAAAGAAATAAACAAAGAAGATTTCTTTATTGTTTTAAAAAATAACTTACCAGACAATAAAAAAAATAAATTTAAGGGTGATTTTAAGAGTGGTAAGAAAATAAACATGAAAAGAATAGTTGGTTATTTTATGAGTGATTTTCAGAAAGATAAAATATTCTTAAGAAGAATTAAAGAAAGTAAAAAAGAATACATCATAAATATTTACATTGATAACAGTAAAAGTATGTTAAAATACAACCTTAAAAAGAAATTAATTCATTTATTTGATTTACTAAAATATTCATTTGATAAATTAAATTTACAATTTAATTTATTTAGTTTTGGTGAAGAGACAAAGGAAATAAGTGAATTAAATTTATTATTTAATGAAGAAAGAAGTAATATTATTTTTAAAGAGGGTTATAACATTGTTTTGACTGATGGGATAATAAACCAAATGATGAATCATAACACTTTATATTTATTTTTAAACAATGAGTTAAGGAATATGAAACAAGTCATTTGTGATAATGGGATTAGAGTGGTAAATTATTTGGAAATGATGAATGTTAAGTATTGTTTGGTGGATGATGATAATTTTATTGAAGAGTTTGGGAAGGGATTAGCTGAATTAATCAAGGAATAAATAATTTAATTATTTTAATTATTATTAAAGGATTATTCAATAATATATGTAAAATAAATGAAAAATCAAAAAAATAAATTAAAAATTATGAAAAATATGAAAAATAAATTAAAAATTATGAAAAATTATGAAAAATAAAACAAAGATAAGAAAATTAAGAAACATACTGTCTGGTATACTGGGCATACGCCCGTATTTAAGTTACTTATTGTCATGGATTTTTAACATATTTTAATAAATTTAAATCTAATAAAAAAAAAGAATAAATTAAATAATTTATTTACCCCAAGAAGTAAGAGAGATGAAGAAAGAAGAGATAAGAAACCAAGAGAGAGAAAGAAGTAATAAAATTTTAATAAATATTGAGAACCAATATAGTTTTTATAATAAATACTTAAAAACATCTCAAGTCCCATCTTCTCGGGACACTTATTAAATAAACTTTTATCTTTTGGTGATTTATTTAATGTTATCCTTTCTTATTTTCTCATTTTCATGGGGTGTATCATTTTTAAAAAAAATACTTTTAAATTTATTTGACACATACATAAATATATCGTAAAAGAACTAAATTTATTAAATAGTGTTTTTATTTCATTTTCAATTTTTACTTTAATATGAGCAGTATTGATGATGTTTTAGAAAACGATGAAGATATTACCAGCCCAAGGTTAAGAAATTCTAGGCAGTTAATAAGGTCAGAAACTATAAAGCGGATAAGAAAGAGGTTAGAAAAAGAACTTTTCACCCAAAGAAGTGACCCAACACACGGAAATTTCATTAAGAACCGCATATAACCTTATTGATAAAATCTCGGAGAGAATGTTGATACAGGAAATTTAAGCAAAGTGTTTAAGGGAATTGTAATGGAATAATTAAATGTTAAATTATTCCATTAAGGTATTAATTAATTAATTTAATATATCTAATTTTGTATTTATTAAATTATACACAAAGGTATATAAAGATTGAATAATTAGTACCCATGGATTTCAAGAAAACAAATATGATTAAATTCTCATTAATTGAATATTTTTTAGAAAATAATAAGTTACCCAACAGGAATTAATGACAAAAGTTATCCAAAATTGTCATTTAACTCAAATTGACATTTATCTATTAAATGTTCTAGAATCTTGAGAACATTTAATATATAAATAGTTTGAATAAATAAAAGGAATGCAAAAGAAAAATGATCTTTTTGAATTTAATATTTTAATTAATAACACTGAATACTCTAACACAAAGAAAATGGGGCGTACCACCAAAGATGAGCCCATTATTGAAAATAAAATTTTTGAAATAATATTCAAAAATTTCTCCTGCACACAAATTGAAATGGACACCGAATTAGCCAAATTTGATATTTAGATTTTACAAAGTATGGTTTTTCGGAATCTTAAAAGCGTGGAGTACAGCAGAAAGAGGCTCGTAAGGGCTCCTACGAGAGGAACTCACCGAAGAATTTGGATTTGTGTCAAGTGTATGCCAAAATAATTAGATTACTGTTCGATTATAATCTTTGTTTTTGGACGAAGCTGGCGTTATTATGTATCAATCCCGAAATAAAGGGTACTCTCCTAAAAACAATAATACCATAAAACAGTAAAAGTAAAAAAGCCCAAAACATTTCTACAATGGTAACAATCAAAAGGAGTGGATTATCATTCTTTAAAATTATTGATAGCGCCTTTAACAGAGACTCATTTATAGCATTTATTTTTGGTTGGTTAGTTCCTCTTTTCGCCTTCAATAAAAATAACGTTTTAATATTGGATAGCTGTGAATTTCATAAAAGAATTAATGTTATCCCTTTATTAAATCAAAACAACATCACCATAGATTTTTACCTCCATATTCTTCTCAGCTTAATCCAATAAAAAGATATTTTAGTTTTTTCAGGCCCAGTTGTCCGCGCCTATAAACAATTTAAATAATGAGGAAGAATTAAATAGCGCGTGTTTGGTATTTTTACTGAAGAATATTTTGATTTTTCTAGGAGATTTAAAGACTAAATAAGATCTGTGGAAAAGGCACTTGCTAAACATGGATTTATTTCATTAAAAGATAAAATCAATACTTTAATTCTATTACGATTGTTGTGGAACGATTTTGATTAGTTAATATATTATAACCCTTTTAGTATAAAAGAATCAGTAAAATATGACCCATGGAATTTCATGATAAGAATTTAAATAAACATGATTACAACAACGATTATTTATGTATTTTAAATATTTTTCATTTATTTTGCATACATTATTGAATAACCCTATAATAAATATAAATAATAATTTAAATAAATTAATTATTAATATTAAATTTAATATTAAAATATAGTTTGTATGAATTATATTTTTTAATAATAGAATTAGACTTTTAATTTATTATTTTATTGGTTGATCATTTATTTATAATTTAAAATAATAAAAATAAATATTTAAATAGAGTCTTAAATAAATATATCTTATGACCAAACCCTACAAGGTAAGGTAGACTAGGCACTCAATAAAGTTTACGAGGGTGATTTTTAGCGGGGTTAAGGCTTTCTGTATCTTACGCTATACCAAATTATGTAGAAACATATTTTACCATATATTTCTTTAATAAATGGGGATCTATCTTTTATATAAGGTAAAGAAAAAGATTTTCTATGGATTTTCCATCCGTAGGCAACAAAAAACCTTTTAAATAAATATATTTGAATTTTATTAATTTTCTTTGTTAAATCAATGTCATTTTTTTTATTTGTTCATCTTCCATCTCTTCTTTCATAAGGGTAAATTAATTAAATAAATAAAAACTACTAAAATTGTCTAATTAATTATCCCTAAGTTTAAATATATTACCATTATATAATTGTCCCGAGAAGAGGGAACTCTTTTATTTTATAGTAAAAAGTGTACTCGATTCTTTTATTTATTAATCTTGAATTCTCTTTCTTCTTAAATCTTGTGTTGTTTCATTACATCTTTTTTCTTATGGGTAATATTAAATCTTCTATTTCTTTTATAATAATTGAAATAATTAATAATTTTTTTTTATTTTAAAATATTTAATATTTTTAATTAAAACATAATATTTTTAATTTTACATCATAATTTTATAAAATAATGTAAAATCATAAATAAAATAAAATTTCTTAAAAAGGAAAGTAAAATTTGATATTTTGAAGAAAAAGAATTTCTTTTATTGTTCCAGACAGAATAAAAAAAGTATTTAAGAAAACATTCATTCCTTCTTATGTATCTGATTCTAGGATTAAATTTCATATTAAGTGTGTTAGCATTTGAGAATGATGAAGGAAGTGATTTAACTCAGAATTCTCAAGTAGAGAGAGCTGAGGTGAGAGGAGAGAAGTTTAAAAAAGTAAGTAGAAGAAAAAGATGTCATGTCTCTGTATCATGCAGTAAATCTATTTCTAGTTCATCATCCAGTTCTTCTTCTTCTAGTTCTTCTTCTTCCAGTTCTTCTTCTTCCTGCTCATCTTCATCAACCTCTTCTTCATGCTCATATTCATGTAGCAGGTCTGATTCATGTAGTGGATCTTTTTCGTGTAGTAAATCAGATTCATGTAGTAAATCATTTTCTTGCTCAGATTCATACAGTTCAGAATTTTGCAGACCTAGAAGAAGATGTTTTCCTAAAAGAATCAGTTATGGAGGCATGGCTTATGCCATGAAAAAGAAAAAGGCATCAGTCCCAAAAGAAAAACTAGAAATTTTAAAGGAAGAATTACAAAAAATTGATTTAGTAAAATTAGAAGATGCTTTAAGAGCAATTTTACATCAAAGATTTCAAAATTTACAAGAAAAAGACACAGTCGTAAAGAAATTAAGCACAGATATCAAACCAACCTTACAATTAGATCCTTCAAACAAAGAATTTCAGAAAATGGTTGAGGTTGTAAGTGAGAAACTAGAAAAAGAATTGTTTGATCTGATTTTAAGTCAAATAATTTCTAACTACAATAAAAATGATCTTATCAAAAAGATGCACATAAATGGAGGATGTAAAATTGTAAATATGAGAATGAAAGTAAGAAAACTTATCAAAAATACTTTTAATGGATTTATTCTTATTTTTATTGATAGTTTGAATGGAAATAATGTGACAATAGGAAATGATAATGTAAACAAAGATGTGGAAGGATTAGTGAATGATGAAAATGTTGGCGACGACGGATATTTTGAGGGATGTGATGATAAATTTGGAATGTTATCTTCTCAAAAAGAGTTGGAAAAGAAAGTAGATGATTTCAATGAGTATTTGAAAGAAATTTCTAGACATGCTAATGAAATTTTGAAGAGAATTAAGACAAGAAAATCTGTTGATAGTAAAAAAGGAGCTGAAGTGAATGTCAAAGCTAAAGATGAATAAAGTTTGAGTGTAGAAAAAAATCTGATTTTTTATAAAAAATATCTCTCATTTTATAAAAATAATACTTTTTTTCTTTTTTTTTTTTAAAATATTTATTTTTTAAAACTTTAAGGTAAATAAAAATAAAAAAAATGGGAAAAATTTCTTCAAAAATATTTTCTCTCTGTTTTTTTTATAAAAATAATACTTTTTTCTATTTTTTTTAATAAAATTTATTTTTTAAAACTTTAAGGTAAATAAAAATAAAAAAAAATAAATAAAAAATGGGACAACTTTCTTCAAAAATATTTTCTCTTTTTAGATCAAGAAAACCTCAAGGAATTCTTATGGTAGGATTAGATTCTGCTGGCAAAACATCAATACTATACAAACTAAAAGATAACATAGAACTAACCACCGTTCCTACTATAGGATTCAATTTAGAAGAATGTACGATTTCAAATACAAAATTAAGGATCTGGGATGTTGGCGGACAAGAAAAAATCAGACATTTATGGCCTACCTACTTTGAAAATACCAATGGATTGGTTTATGTGATCGATATAAATTGTTTAGAAAAGTTTGACGAAGCAATTTTTAATTTTAAGAGAATTACAGAAGAAAGGAATGTGCCAGTTTTAATTTTATTGAATAAAAAAGATCTTGTTTTGGATGATAAAGAAGGACCTTCTCTCCAAGAGAGAGAAAATATCATTCTTGAGAAGGTTAGAGAGTTTTTGACTGATTTTACATATAAAATATTTGTTATTTGTGCTAAGCCAAGTGAAGCTAATGCTGATGAAGAGTATTTAGAGATTGTCAATGCTTTTACATGGCTGAGCGAAGAAATTCGGAAAATTAATTAATAAATTACATGTTTTTATTTTTTTGACTTTTTTTTTATTTTCTTTAATAAAAAAGGAATTTTATGATTCATTTTTTTAATAAAACAATTAAGTTATAAAATTTAGGTAAGTGTAAAGGAGATTTTTTTTATAAAAGATACATTTTATGATTGGTAAATAATGTAATTAAAGTAAAGTAAGGTAGATTTAGGCAATCAATAGAGCGTATGTGGAGATTTTTAGCAAGTAAATTACTCTTATTACCTTTAAACTATCATTACTTATATAGTAACATATTATATAATGTGTTTGTTATGAATATGTATATTATTTTTAATATATAGAAGGTATATTTCTAAATCTTCCTATGAATTCCCATCCCAAGACAACAAAAAAAGACAATTTATTTGATTCTTTATAAAATAATATTGTTTTATATAACCCTTTTATAAAAAATAGTCTATTACTTTTATAAGTTCTTTGGTTAATTTGCAAAACAAGCATAAACAGAGAAGAAAAATTATCATTTTATGAAATAAAAAAATATAAAAAATTTCTTATATTTAATTACCTTATTGATTTTATGTGATATCATAATATTTAACATAATATTTAATTATATTTCTATAAATTAATATTGTTTTTTTAAAAGCATTTAATTTTTTTAATATTGATTATTGTTAAATCATTTTATCAAAAATTATTAATTATTTATTTAAAAGGAATAATGAATAAAAAAGACTTAAAGAGTATTTTAATTATTATTATTATTTTAATTATTATTATTTTTTTTAATTAATATTTTTTTTAATTATTATTTTTTTTAATTATTGTTATTTTTTACTTAATATTTTTTTAATTATTATATTTTAATTATTATATTTTAATTATTATATTTTAATTATTATTTTTTAATTATTATTTTTAATTATTATTTAATTATTTTTTTTAATTATTATTATTATTTTAATTATTTTAAAATTTTTAGGTTAATTATTATTTTAAATTAATTATTATTTTATTAATTATTATTTTTTTAATTACTATTTTAACTTAATTATTATTTTAAATTAATATTTTTTTAATTATTTTTTTTAATTATTTTTTTTTATTTTAAAAATTTTAAAACAATTATTTTTTGTTTTAATTTTCAAATAAAACTATAAAAACAAATAAACAAGAAGGGTAATGGGAGCAATCATAATAAAAAGACTTAAGAAAATATTTCATACTGGCAAGCCTCAAAACATTCTTATGCTTGGATTGGATGCAGTAGGAAAAACCACCATACTTTATTTACTACAAAACAATAGTACAGTTCAGACAGTCCCAACCATTGGTTTTAACATTGAAGATGTTACCATTGGTGACACAACTTTAAAGATCTGTGACATGGGAGGACAAAAGAAAATAAGAGATCTCTGGAAAAGTTACACTGAAAATACAACAGGGATAGTTTATGTATTTGATTTATTTGATAATCAGAGATGGGTAGAAGCAGTTTCTCAGTTAACAGAAGTGACACAGGCAATGAATCTTCCTGTTTTGATATTACTCAATAAAGTTGATATTTTGATCAAGCATGATATTAATGTTGACAATGCAGTGAATACAATCATGGAAATGTGTAAAAAATCAATCCCCAATGCAAAATTTAAAGGATTTAAAGTATCAGCCTTGGTTAATCCAGACAAGCCTTATGAAAATTATTTAGCATTTGAAGAAGCCTTTTCATGGTTAAATAAAGCCATTGAAGGAAAATAGTAAAAAATAAAGAATTTAAAAAATATTTTTTTAATTAATTTTATAAAAAAAATAAAAAATTAAATATCTTTTTTAAGAAAGAATGAAAAAATGTTTTACTGGGATCGAACCTTTGCTGTGTCTTTTTTTTTTATTTTTAAGATTTTAGCAAATTAAGAAAAAAACAAATTTTTTTGATAACTGGCATGAATTTATAATTTTATAAAAAATTAATTAAAAAGAAGGGATGGATGAAAGAAAAATTACTCAACTAAAAAAGAAACTGTTTTCTTTTGGTTTATTCGGCACTAACATAGAGTCATTTACTGAAGAAGAGTTAGAGGTACTATTGACTCAATTGTGGACTGAAGTGGTCACAAATGAACAGATAGAAATACTAAAAAGTTCTTTTACACAGTCTTCTCTTTTAGATCACAGAAGAAATTTTCTTACCAAACAAAGGCATTGTCCAATAAGAGACTTCTTTAAAGGTATGGTCATAAGAATGAACACCATTGAATGGAAGAATTTTTTATGCCCAGAATTTAAATTTGTAAATTACAAATTTTATTTTATTTTGGATGCTTTGGTAAAAAGTGAAGAAGCATTGGAAATATCTGAACTTAGAAAAGTCTTTGGTATCGAACCAAAAATGATGTTTTACATGGTTAAGAAGCTTAAGAATATTGGGTTAGTAGAGAAAATAGGAAATGACCAGATAAAATTTAAAAATGACAGCTCTCAAAAGAAAGAATTTAAAGAAACTGAACAAAATTTTGGTAAAATTTTGTTACCAATAAATTTTCCTTTTGAAGCATGGGTTAGAAAACAAATTTGTGAAAGTAAAAATGGCATTTCTTCCAATGATTTATCATTCATAACAGGCATACCAATTAAATCATGTTTAAAAGTGTTAAAAAAGATCCAATCATCCAACAAACATAAATTTAAACGGTTAGAAACATTTGAAGGAAAAATAAGGAGAAACAAATTTTACGAAAAAAGTAATTTAATAAACTTACAAAATCAGAAAAAAATAAGGAATGAAATATTAATAGGAGAAATAAATAATTTAAAAAATAATGAAATTTTAGACAGTGATAGAATTGAAGCAATAAAAGATTTGGTGGAAAGTAAAAGTATTATACCAATTGATAAAATACATTTAAATATAATTAAAGATAAGTTAGGAATAAACTACACTTTTGATAGAAGAACAATTGTAAAATTAGCAAAAAAAATAGGATACAAGGTATTTAAAAAAAATGATGATGGGAATAGGTACTACATTTCTAAACAAGATTATGATGAAAATACAAAAATAAAGGAAGAAAAGATTGAGCTCACTAGATTTCAGAAAGAAATTTATAAAATATTTGTAAAGAAACCACAAAGCAGTAGAAAAAACGGGTTTGAGCCAATTAAAGAAAAAAGGATGAAATTAATTTACAATTTTATAACTGAATTTATGCAAGAAAATGACATTTTTTCTGTAAATTTTGACATGAAATTGATTGGTAATTTAAATTTAGAAATTTATTTTAAATTATTTCATGTGAACACAAAATTTAGAAAAAAAATAAGAAAATATTTTGAAATGAAAGAGGATGTTAAAAAGAGAAAAGAATTTTACAGAATAAAGAATTCTTCTTTTATTGATTCTATTACCAATGAAGAACCTAAAAAGAAAACAAAAGTTTTATCAAAATATCTTTTTAGAGACACTCTTTCGATTGAAGATGATGAGATAAGAAATTTATGCATAAATAGGTACAAAATTTACAAACACAAAAGTATTGTTGATGAAATAAAGGAATACAATTTATTCAGAGTCATTGAAAAAGACTTAATTACTTTTGAACCAACTAACATTAATTTTGATATTTACAGTGTTGAACCAAACAATATTTTTTTATCAAACAAAGAAAATGAAAAATTATTTAAAAATATAAAAAATATTCCAGAAAATACTTTTTTTGATGAATGTTTTTCATTTATTATTTTAAATTATGAAAAATCAAAATTTGACAATTTAAAAACAAGGCTAGAATTATTTAAAAGAAAAAATCAGAATATTTACCCAGAAAATGAATTAAGTAATGAAGAATTTAAACAACAAAATCTATTTCTTATCAAAGAAATAAGAAAACAAGTTTTATCAAATGAAGAAATGACACTTTATAATTTAATAAAAAAAGGATATTTTTTCTCAAAAATAATCACAGCAATAAAAATTTTATCAGAAGAAAAATTCATTGCTGGTTATAAATCAATTTATTCTTTAGAGACCATTCATTTAAATGATTTCTTAAAAAAGAAATTAAATATTAATTTATCAGATTATGGAATAATTGTAAAAAATAATGTAATTGATGAATATTATTCTTATTTTTTTAATTATATTTATTTTCTTTTTGTAACCAAAGGAAGTCATCAGAAAGAAACTTTGTTAACCAAATGTGATTTTTTTACTGAAAATGAGCTTTTAGATTTCTTTTATACCTTTTCTATTATTTTTAGGGTAGAATATTGTGATAATAGTTATTTTGTAGAATTGATTGATCAATAAATTTATTGTTTTTATTTTTTAAGATAAGTTTATTGTTTATTTTTTAGTTTACTTTTTTATTTTAATTTATTTTTTAATTTATATTTTTTTTAATTTACTTCTTTATTTTGATTTAATTTAATTATTCTTTAATTTAATTATTTTAATTTACTTTTTTTATTTTAATTTATTTTAATTTACTTATTTTTTAAATTAATTTAATTATTCTTTGATTTAAATGTTTTTTTAATTCACTTCTTTTTATTTACTTATTTTTAATATTTTCTTTTTAACTTAATTTACTTATTTTTTTAATTTAATTATTTTTTAATTTAATTATACTTAATTTAATTATTTTTTAATTTAATTATACTTAATTTAATTATTTTTAATTTACTTCCTTATTTTGATTTAATTTACTTTTGGAGTTAACTTAAAAGATGATTGGTTAATTTAATTATTTTTAATTTACATTTCCTTATTTTGATTTAATTTACTTTTAGATTTAACTTAAAAGATGATTGGTTAATTTAAATAAAAAAGTCATTTTTAAATCTAAGAATATTTTTATATTTTTTTATCACCCCTTAATGGCTGAACCAACAAAACCAAGCGAAACAAAAGAATTTTTTGAGCAAGAAAAGAAACAAGAAGAACAGAACGAAGCTTTAGAGAATGAAATGATAGAGAAAGAAAAGGAATCAAGTGACAAAACAGAGAATAAAGAAGAAAAAGATGAAGACTCAGAAAGCAAAGATAATAAGGAAAATGAAACTGATGATAAAAACAAGAAACCAAAGAAAACCAGTTGGTTTTTCTGGGCATTCATTTGTATTCTTGTTTTGATTATTGCCATTTTAGCAGCTAAAATCAAACTGACTATGTTTACTACCAGGCCAGAACTGTTTGGTAAATATTTCTACACTTGGAGAATCCAAGAGGCAGATGACATTATGGTAAAAGGGACAGGATACAATAAAATTAAACTTAACACCATTGACCCAAAGAATAAAAATGCATTAAATTTTAGAAAAATGGCAGAAGAAGAAACACTTAAATTTACCATTTATGGAAATAACCCTTCTTTGACTAAAAATGAAGTAGAAATTAAAGGATTAATTAGCTCATTTCAGATTAATGAACATATGCCAAGAGGCCCAGCTGGCCAACACACATTGGTTGATGAGAATAATTTTACTTTTTACTATGATTTACTTAAGCTTAAGGCATCTGCCATCCTTAATTTAGGGCCCAATAAATTAGAAAAAGATAAACAAGATAAATTAAAAGCATTTGTGCTTAAAGAAACAAGGCTAAAAGAAGAAAATTTCCCAATTGATGATATTTTAAAAGAATTAAGTACTAAAACCTCAGTTAGATTTGAAGATTTAAGAAAAGCTTTCTTTGATTTGTTAAGGAGTGTTTATAATAAAGACACTGGTTATTCATTAACTGATAAAAATACTAAATTAGGAGGAGAATTACTTAAAGAAGCAAATAAAATAATTGAAAAGGTTTACCCTCAAAATATTCAAGAAAATAAGAAAATTACTGAAAAAGAAATCAAAAATTTCTTTTACAATTTTGGTACAGTCTTAAATGTCACTGCTATTCAATCTTTGATTTATTCAAGAATGTTCACTTTCTTTTATGTTTGCACACTTAATGTCGAATTAAAAGAAATAGACTTAAAAGATACTAAGAGACCTTTCCATGTTGCTAGGATGTTTGCTAAGATCTTTTCAAGAGTATTTGAACAAGATTGGTCTTACTCTGTTGACAAAGCTAATATTTCTTGGATTGAGAGAACACTTGGTAAGAAAACCAGCTGTGATTACTCTAATCCTAAGATAAAAGAGAGTTATAAAAAAGCTGTCGATGTTGACAATGACAACATTGAGACACTTCTTGAAGCAGGGAAATAAAAAATAAAGTTTTTATTCTTTAAAATTATTTCTCAATTTTATTTCTTTTTTATGAATTGTACAATTATTTAATGCTTTCAGGATTTATTTTCTTTTCGGGTGTGCGTGCAGTTCTAAGAAACATGATATTTCATTAGAACCTTGCATTAAACCTTACGTGGATAATAATAACCACGTCACGAAATTAAATTTCCTTTCTAAATAATTCTTTTGGGTTTTAGACCTTAAAGAATAAATATAAATGAGAAAGTTTTAAAAAATATAGGTTTTAGTAAACAATTTAAACATACTTTTAATAATAAAATAAATAGTATTTATCTCCGATAGCTGAAATCAAGTAGGGATCTGCGCACACAGAGCAATATGATTATTTTTTAACTGTTTTTATCTTAATCTCGTGAGTGGATTTGGTTTTTTTTTCTAGAAAAACAAAAATATTTAAATAATATTTTTTTACTTTTAAGAAGAAGAAATCATGAAGAAAGAAAGCAAAGAAGACAAGTAACACTCAGTAAATAAATCTTTACTAAGTAATTTTTTAATTAAACAAAGCCCGATCCGCAAAGGTACAGCACTAAAAAATATTAAAAATACAATTAAAATATTAAAGATGGTTTACTTTTATATAAAATTCATTTACAATTTTTTTGCTTGCTAAGGATGGGAAATCTATACAAAGATATATCATTATATATTCCATATAATAAAATAAGTTATCTTTTCAATAATAAACATATGATAAAATATGTAACTACACAATTACATAAAGTTTTTAGGTTCTATGAGTACTTTACCAGCTAAAACCCACCACATGAATTCTTTTGACTGACTAAGTTGACCTTATTTTGCTTAATTCATTTACAAGACATTAAGTTTTGTAACAATCTTAATTA
Organism: Chrysopa pallens; assembly: GCA_020423425.1. Taxonomy (NCBI): domain Eukaryota; kingdom Metazoa; phylum Arthropoda; class Insecta; order Neuroptera; family Chrysopidae; genus Chrysopa; species Chrysopa pallens. The sequence continues at coordinate 967,777 of CM035597.1, read as the reverse complement.
ATAAATTATTTTTTGAAAATTAAGTAAAAGATGATTCATTTATTTTATTAAAATTATATTGGAAGCTGAAGAACTATATTCTTATTAAATTTTTTAAATTGTTAAAAAAAATTAACGAATCAATTTTACTTTCGCTAAGTTGTTGGTTGGTTTAAAAATAATCAATTTTATCGAAATATTTTATATTATGAAAAAGGTACAAATCGAAAATGATTTAGAGAATTTTTTAATAAAATAAGTGTTAAGCAGCTTTTTATTTTATCAAACAATACTTTAAGTATTTACTTTTAATAAAGGATTAAAAAAAAAGATTAGACAAAAAAAGACTGAAATTCCAAAGCAAAAAATTGTTAAGTTTATTCGAAAATGATTCGTATAATAAATGTTGAATTATATTGATTTAATAAAATATTTTTGGTTACTTTGTTTTTATTAGGGTATCTTTTTTTTATTATCTAGAAAAAAATATAATATATTTCTAGTTGTTAACTTATAAAGATATTCAACTATCGATCAAGATGTAAGAATTAAAAAGTTAACAAATATTTTACGGTTAATAATATATTAAGTACTGATACGTCCTCGGTAGATAGTTTTTTTTTTAAAGAAGTATTCAATAAAATTTACTTTTGATAATTTATTTAACTGTATGTTATTCTCATTTATTTCTCTTCTACTCATATTTCTTAGGGCTAAAAAATAAATTGATTTAAATTTAAATTAATTTTTTTTAACAAGTATTTCAGGCATTCAATAGATTTATTGTTTAATTATAAATGCACCAGAATATTGAATATATTGTTACTGATTTCTCTTAAGATTATCTCGATAATATTAAGAGAAATGATTCTAAGAATAATTTATTTCATAAAGCATATTACAAATTTAGCAATGAAAAGAATATTTTATCTTATTTGAGATGAATACAAGGTGACAAAAGGAAATTAAAGATGTTAACGAATAAAATAAGTTTAATAAAACACCTACTTACAATAATTACAATTACTATATTAAAGAATATAGGCTCTCATCAACTCAAGACAATTTAATAAAAAAAAGAAAGCTTTATATAACATTTATAAATAACTACCTTTATTATGCAATTTTTTAGATCTACTTATGTCAACAAGTTTTATTTTTAAATTAAAATTTGTTTTTATGAACCAACGAATTTTTTTTTGTGACCCAGGGATGGAAAATCCATTTGAAGATTATTTCTTATACCTTCTATATATAAATATTAATACCTAATCATAAAGAAATATACGATAAAATATGTTTCTACACAATCAGGTGAAGCGCAAGATATTGCAAACCTTTCACAAGCTAAAACTCATCCATGTACTCTACTGACTGCCTAAGACTACTTTACCTTGCAACCTTTGGTTACAGGAAGTATTGAATGAACTAATGAATAACATAGAATGAGATGAATGATGTATTTTTTAGAAAGTTATCACTGAAAAATGAAATTATAAAAATGGATACTTCATTGTTTTTAAGTATTAAAAGAAAACGATGATTTTAATTTAAACTATTACCAAGAAAAAGATGAAAAATAAATGATAATTCTAAATACTTAAATACATTAACATAAAAAGACTTTATTGGATACTTTTTTAAAAACTAGATAATTCTTTGTAAATTAGTGTTCTGTTATTAGATACGGGTTAGAAACCTTTAAATTTAATAATTTTTTTCATTTATATTTTTTTAAATAATGATACCTATGTTCAGCAGGGAAGTAATTATAAATAAACAATATATTAACTCAGTTTATCTTAAACACTTATTATTCAGGTCTTCTTCTAACTGATACGACAATAATAGATTAAGCAAATAAAGATTTTTTTATAATTTGAGAATAAAGAAGTATTAAATTTTTAACGTAAAATTATTTATTATTTTTTCAGTTTATTAAATCAAAAGCTATTTATATTTCTGTAAATAAATCTTTTTTATTTAACATATACACTATGATAAAATTTTTTAATAAATCAATTATGTATAAACATTAAACCCTTCATTTATGAAATATAAATCAGAAAATTTACTTTTTTTATTTTTTAAATTTTTAACACATCATTTGATTTTTTTATTAAATCATTTATTTAAAAGAATACTTAATTATTTATTTATATAAATTAAAAAATAAATCAAATTTTACTGGTTTTATGCATTGAAACACAATAAATTTATATTTTTTATTTGTTTGTTTACATGCATAAAACAATGGAAAAAGAGACGTACACATTCATAACACTGTTCTTTATAATATTATCATACTACACAGCCACAGACTTATTAAAAATTGATAACACCTTCTACACAAACTGTATCCAACTTTTAAAAAATAATTTTGTGCTTTTGAAAGAATTTCCTTTTTTTTATCTGTTTTTTGGCTATTTTATTTATTTATCACAATTTTTAACAAACTTTATAGATGTTAAAGGTGTTAAACTGATCTTCTTTTTTAATTTGTTTGGCAGTGCATTGATTACTTTTAATTTATTTTTTATAAGAAATTTTTTTAAGAATGGTAAAAAGAAAATTTCTGATTATTTTTTTGTGCTTCTGTTTTTAGGAATGAATAGAAATTATGAGAAGATTATTTTAGTTAATTTAGTTAATTTACAGTTTGTGATGTTCAATTTAGTATTGTATTTTAGAAAAAAGATGATATTTTATGCTATTTTTATTTGTTCTTCGATGCTTGGCGTTTTTGTTTTTATGACTGATTTCTTGTTTAATTTTTATAATTTTTATAAAATTTATCAAAGAAATTTAAGAAAGTACAAAATAGAGAGGGTTAGAAAATTAGTAAGATTATTTTCTTACACTGTTATTAGTTTTATTTTTTATTCATTTTCATATTTATTTATTTTTTATGTTTTATTTTCTGTTATGAAATATAATAGCATAGATTCAAAGGAAATGTCTTTAGAATTTAAATCAGCAATGCCACCCATGAATGAGAAATGTGACAAATATGTTTTAGACAGAGCATTAGTAACCTTAATAAACCAAAAAAGTCAATCTATTATCAATTTTGATAAGAAGATTACGGGTAAACCAATTAAAAATGAAAATAGTATTTTTCAAATCATAAAAATTCATGTAGAAAATGAAAATTATAACCCTAAAAATGAAAATAACTTTTTTATCCAAAATAAAGACTATGTAAAGTTTGTTCATTACAAAACAAAGAAATATCTTAGAAGTGAAGTGCCAAAAGAAGGTAAAGGTAAATTTTTTAGCTTAGAGTTAAGAAACACTGAAGAAACCACTGATGACAATGATTTCTTTCAGATATTTTTTGATGGTGAATATTTACAAAGCAGAAACACTGTTTTTACTTTAAAACATGTTACTTCAGGTAAAGAGCTAGGAGTTAAGTTAGATAAACAAACAGTGTCAATTTCATCAGAATCAAATATTTCTACCCGTAAATTTTACATAGAAGATTGTTTCAATGATCAATACTTTAAAGAAAATTTAAAAAATGAGAAAGTTAAAGAAAAAACTTTGCTTTACCCCAACCTCTCATTTTTTGACAGGTTTGTTGAATATCACCAGAAAAAAGAAAAATTTAATTTTAATTTTTATCAAAAAGAATCAATTATTTTATTAATAATTGCCTTTTTAATTATTTTAAATGATTTATTTGGATTATTTAACCAGTGTTTATGTTTTAACAAAGAGGTTATTAAGTGTTTTATTTACAATTTAGTTGTTTTATTTTGTGTTACTTTTTATGAAACTAACATAATTTTCAGTGAGTTTATGATAATAAAATTAGTTTATGAGATGATGGATAAGGTTAACGAAAGTAAAAAAGGATTTTTTGTTTGTGTTTGGTTGGCAGTCAGTTATAAATTGAAATGAAAATGTGATTTTTATTATTTTATCTCTTTTTGATATTATTTTATCTCTTTTTTGATATTATTTTATCTCTTTTTTTTATTATTTTATTTGATTATTTTTTGAAGCATAAATGGATAAAGAATATATTTGTGACACAATATCTTCTAAAAAGACATACACTTCTTTTGAATTAAGATCAGAGACAAGAAAAAAAGGAAAAAGAATAAACAACATACTAGAAATCACCAATTCATTATCACACACTAAAATAGTAAATCACCTATTAAACACTCATAAATTTATAAACAAACTTTCCTTAGAAAAAAAAATATTTGTTATTTTATTTAATTTATTCATAAAAAATAAAGAAATATTTAAATTAATAAATTTATTAAAGAAATTTCCTGGTAAAAGAAAAGAATTATTAAAATATAACATGACAGAATTTGAATATTCTAAAGAATTAGATTTTAATAAAGTAGTATATTATGAGATATTTAGGTATGTTAGTAATTTTATGACAGTTAAACACAATTATGAAGAGTATACTAAGTTATTAGGTAGTTCTAAGCCAGAGGTGGTAGCCTTGTTTGTGCTTCTAAAAGATTTTAATTTAGAATTTGTTTACCAGGCATGTAATTTGCATGAGTTTTGTGAATTGCATGAATTAAAGAATGTGTTTTGTAAAATTAACAAAATTAAAAAGAAAAAAAGAAATTTTTCTGACAAAATGACAGTTAAAAAAGTGTTTGACAGTTTGTTAAATTTTAAATAAAATTAAATGATTAATTAATTTTATTTATCTTTTTTTTCTGTAAGTTTTTATGATTTTCCTAAGTAAATCACTTGCTTCTTTAGGTATGTCTATCCCTTTAGGATAAGTAATAAACTTATTAGTAAGATCCATAAGCTTAGGATCAAATATCCTCCAAAGGTATTCTACTTCCTTACACTTAGCATCATCAATCTCTTTTCCTTGGATAATCCCATCAAATACTATCTCATGATCAGTCAAATCATTGTATTTACTCTTCATAATTTCTAAAACATTCTGTTCATCAAAAATTAATATTTTTTTGTATTCTTCTTCTAATTTTATTTCCAAGTAAACTTCATTTTCTGGGGAATAATTAAACACTAAGCTTGTATTATCAAATAAACTATTCTTTAAGAAATGCTTGTATTCTTCTACTTCACTGGGATTAATTTGAGAAAGTAAATCAATTAATTTTTTACTGCCACTTTCTGTGAACTCAAACCTACACTCAACCCTTTTTTCATCCATACCTTTTCCTGCGATCACTACGAATGGAATGTTTTCCCATCCTTTCTCTGAGAAAGTGATTGTCATCATGGCAAATGTTTCTGTCTCTGATTGACTCATCACTTCTTTTTTATATTCATCGTATTGACCAAATAAACATTCGTTAGGGTGCACTATATTGGCTTTACTAAGTAAATCAGTCCTAGTTACCCTATTGGTATTTGCCACTGTGCTTAAAATTTCTCCTACGTGATTTTGGATGACATCTTTTACTAACCCTGTTTTTTCAAAGTAAGCTCTTCCTTCCGAACCAAGCTGTTCTTTAAAATAAATTTGTACACTGTCTAAATACCTATTCTGCAAAATTTCTTTAAATATTTCATATTTCTTGTAAAACACTGAGATTGCCACTGTCATTGGTTTGTAAAGGTAATGGTCAATGAAAAATAAATTTAATTCTTTATTTTCTTTCTGAAGTGCATAAATTTGCATAAAACATTGTAAATCTTCTCCAAAAGGTTTCTCCAAACAAATTTTTCTTACCTTTAAAGAAATTAGCTGTTTGATCAAACAAAGGTAGAGTGATGGTGGTACAGAGAGATAACAAATAGTTTTGTCTGTGATGTACTCTTTTAACTTTGATAAGTCTTCGTACTGTCCTGAAATATATTTCACTCTTTGTAAGAATTCTTCATCATAAACATTGAATTTAGAAATGTGGTCCTTAAAAGTGTCCTTTAAGTCACTTCTGGAGTATCCTATTATTTCAAAGTCAAGTGATTTTACTTTGTAAAGCGCTGGCATAAGTTTTCTTTTTGTTAAGTCACCACTGGCACCAAATATGATTATCTTTGTACAAGCCATTAAGGATGTGTGTATTAAAAATTATTTATAAAAGTATTTTTTATTGGTCAATTTTTTTGAAGGTAAACAGTTTTAAAAATTTAATTTAATTTATTTAATAAATTATTTATTTTTATTGTTCATTTATTTATTTTTTAACATTTTAAAAAATAAATTTGACAGTTAAAATTTGTTTTATAAATTGAATTAAAATAAACTTACTATTATTTCTTAAACATATATAAAATAATTTAATTTCAATTTAAAATGTAAAATACAATTTTAAAATATTATTTACTTAATTTTTTTAAATTAATACAATAATTAAATTATTTTTATTGCTTATTTTTAATATTTAAATAAATTTAAAATATAAATCTATTTTTTATGCTCTTTACATAGAAAATCAGGTTTTATATTTTAAATTTTTTTATAAAACTTTATTAAAATAATTTGATTGAGTGATAATTATAATGTTTATAAAATATGACAAATAAAAATATTATTTATTAAAATATACTGTAATACAAAAAAATGATTCATTTTTTATAATATTCTTTATATATTTAATTAAAGATATTTTTATTTGTCACTGCAAAATTTTATTTTATTTTTTAAAAATTTAATAAAAAATATTTTAATTTTTATTTTTATTTCTTGTGTAATAAAAAAGAGAATTAAAATATTTTTAATAAACCAACCATTTTTTTTATTTGATGTGTGATAAAATAACATAATAACATTTTCTAAATGAAAATATAAGCTAATCTCTCAATTTCTAATAAGAATCTTTGTTATTATAAGTTAAAAATAACTTGATTTCTTTTTAATTCTATGTAACATGAATTATTGGTATAATTTATAAAATAATATAAAGATATTAAAATTATATTATTTTAAAAAAGTTTAAATAAATTTACCTTAAACACTCAATTCAAATTATAAATTATAAATTAAATTATAAATTAAATAAGAATAATGCTTTATTTTATTTATAATAATGCTGTATTGTTGCAATTGATTTAGAATACCTTTTATCTCTTTCCATAACAAATAAATAATCTTCCATTGTGATTTGTTTATTTACAATCCTTTTTTCTAAATCCTTTTCATTAAAAGGAGAGTACAGTGACTGAAACTGAGTATCTTTGTCAATATTAACATCACTGTCAGGTGCATCCATCCAACTTTTTTGCTGTCTACCCAATGCTTGTAATGCTATTGTATTACTCATCCTCTTTTTAATGACTAAATCTTCCCTCTCTTCTATCGCTCTTTTCAATCTTTTTCTCTCATCATTCTCAAATCGTTCTATCTTTAATTTCTCAAATTCTTTCTTTTCTTCTTGTTCTAACACCCAGAGTTGTCTTCTTATATCATTATCTATTCTTATTACGTAAGATTGTAGCTCTTCTTCTACTCTCATTTTACAAGCTGATACCATTTTATCAAATAAATCCAATAATTTTCTTTTTATTCCTAGAAATAATAAATAATACACTTCATTCTCAACTGTTAATTTTTTATTTTTACAAATTTTATTGCATGAATCTATCAAAACTGTCATGTTAAAAAATGATGAAATTTCATTATCCCTTTCTTGCATTAAATCATAGCCAAAAGAAGTGAATTCTTCTGTCTCTCTTAAGTTTTCAGTCTCTTGTTTTAAGTCTATTCCTGAATAATGCATGATATCATGTAGAAATTCAGTTTTTATCTCATCAGGTTGTGTATTTTTCTGCTGATATGTTCTGTTTGTATGAAATAGCATTTGGTATTCATTTTCATCCAAGGTCATTCTACATATTTCCAGAAACGATGCTGATGTCAGTGTTTTATTGCTTAATGATTCTAAAGCTGTTTTTATTTTGTTTTTTTTGTTGGGTTGTAAAGATTCAAGAAATTCATTGTTTATCATAAAGGGATAAAAAAATGAAAATAAAATATTAAAAAATAAATAAAAAAATAGCCTTAAAATGAAAAATGAATTATTTCAACCAACCTTACCTTCTATTCATAACAAAACATTAGACAAAGAATTCATAAAAGATGTAATAAAACCTAGAAAAGGAACAACAACCTTAGCATTCATTTTCAAGGAAGGAATAATAGTTTGTGTAGATTCAAGAGCAACCTCAGGTCCATACATAGCTTCTCAAACTGTGAATAAGGTCATAGAAGTAAACAAGCATTTGTTAGGAACAATGGCTGGTGGTGCTGCTGACTGCTTTTATTGGGAAAAACTAATGGGAAATTATGCTAAAGAGCATGAATTAAAGTACAACAAAAGAATTTCTGTTTGTGCAGCCAGCAAATTTTTGAGTGATAATTTGTTTTATTACAAGGGGTATGGTTTGTCAGTTGGATCTATGATTTGTGGGTACGACCTAACAGGCCCAGCCATTTATTACGTAAATGATGATGGTTTAAGAGTAAAGGGAGACTTGTTTAGTGTGGGGAGTGGTTCTACCATTGCTTATGGTGTGCTTACCACCCATTACAAATTTGATATGAGTTTGGAAGAGGCATGTGATTTAGGAAAAAGGGCTATTTACCATGCTGGGCATAGGGATGCTTATTCTGGTGGCAGTGTGAATTTATATTTTATGAACTATGATGGTTGGACAAAGATTGGTTCGTATGATGTTCAAGCTTTGTATGAAGAATTTAATAAATTATAAATTCTTTTTCTAATTTTATGACAGCTAGGTTTGTCTTTGTATGTATCTCCTTAATAAAATTTTAATATTTTAATTTATAAAATTTTATTAAAATTTAACATGTCAAAAGAAGAATCTGTCAACGATTTAGCAAACAAACTGAAAAAATTAGAAACAAATGTTCAATTAGAAAAAAGAATTTACGTAAAAGAAAAGCTTAAATTGGAAATTAAAGCCATAAGAGAAAAAATAGAAGAATCCTTAACGAAAGAAGTAGAAGTAAAAGAAAATATTCCTGTTCAAATTTCTAAAGAAGATATTTCAGTTTATAACACAAAAGAAATATTAAAAAATAAAGAAAATCAAAGGTTAGAAGTCAAAGCAAAAGAAATTTATTTAGAAAATTTGGTTGGTTGTACTATATATGCTCATTCAGAAGAATCTTTATTCATTTCTGATTGCATAAACTGTCAAATAATTTGTTCAGCCAAACAAATAAGACTCACAAATTCTTCCAAAATATTTTTTGATGCTTTTACTCACACAGGTATTTTTATTGAAAAGAGTAACGAGGTTAAAATTAAAGATAGAAAAGAAAAAAATAATTTCTGTTGCAATGTCAAAGATTTTTCAGCCTCGTTTTCTTCTAAAAATTTTAAATTTGTAAATTAAAAATTTTATCCATGAATTTTATAGCACTGATAAGTGGAGGAAAGGATTCTATTTATACAGTAAATTTGTTAATAAAAGAGGGGTATAAATTACAAGGATTGGTTTATATTTACTCTGTTTCTGATACCATTGATTCATATATGTACCAAACTGTAGGTAAAGAAGTAATACAAGCTTATTCTCAATGCTTAAATGTTCCTTTGTTTGTAAAAGAGTCAAAATGTTTGGCAAAGAACACTGATTTAGAATATAAACCAACCAATGAAGATGAAGTAGAAGATTTATTTTTTATGCTAAAAGAAATACCACTGGATTACCAAGCAGTGTCTTCGGGTGCAATACTCTCTTCCTACCAAAAAAACAGAGTTGATTCAGTATGTAAAAGATTAAACAAAGTTTCTTTAGCACCACTTTACAACAAAAATCAGTTAAATTTACTTCAAGAAATGATAAATTACAAAATAAAAGCTTTGGTTGTAAAAGTGGCAGGGATAGAAAAAGAATTTTTACTAAAAAATTTAGAAGATTTATACGAGTATTACAAAGATAAACCACACCACAATGCTTGTGGGGAGGGTGGAGAGTACGAGACTATTGTGTTAGACTCTCCTTGTTTTGTTAAAAAGATTGTCTTTACTAAAACAGAGGTGTTAACACATCCTGATGAGATAGGAAAGAAAGAAAACTGTTTTTTTGTTAAAATTCATGGATTTAAATTAGAAAATAAATGAAATTATTTTTTTTAAGTTTATGCTCATTAAATTTTACCAATAATTTAATTTAAAAATTATGGCATATTTTTTAAAATTTATCTTTTAATAAATAATTTATTTATTAATTTAATTAATATTCTTTTGTTTATATTTTATGAAAAAAATACTAAAATATTTAAATTATTTTAACCCTTTCGTTATTCCAGACTTATATATTCGCAAAAAAAACTGTGCTCACATGCATATCTGCCAGAGACGTATCTTCACAGCTTATTTTTATATAGTTTACTGCTCAACACAACAAATTTTGCTTTGTATTATTTATGTTTAGTAACCCTAAGGTATTTATCCGTAGGATTTCCCATCTCTAGGCAATAAAAAAAATACTATTTATGTTTAAACAATAGTTAACGTAACCCACTTGCAAAATGAATGTAGATAAGAGAATTGGCATTTATATATTCTAACACTTCATGCTCCACATGACTATTTTTGCTTTGCATTATTTATGTATGCAAAGTCAATACTACGCAAAGAATCTCAATATTATCAAGTATTTTATGAAAAATTTATTAAAATATTGGTTATAAATTAATATTTTAATAAATTATCTAAATTTATAATATGTTTTAGGTTTGTATATTATTAATAAATATATTTAATTATTTGAATAAATTTTAGATATTTAAATTGAAAATGGATGGAAAAGGATTTCTACAAAAAAAGGGTTAGGGAAATAATAGTGAGGAGTGATAGTGAAAAGGAATTTTTTTTCCTGCACTATTATTACAAAAAATTAAAAATATTATTTTAAACTGCTCAACACGAATAAACACTCAAACCAAAATTATTGCGCACAGCGGACACGAAATCTAAAAACGCGAGTAAAGATAAAAAATTAATATTTGTTATTCATTATAATTTTAAAATTTATTTAATTATTTATTATAAAATATTTCTACTTCTTTTCTTAAATTAAAATTCATTCTTTTATTTTCTACTTTACTTCCACAAACATCACAAAATTCTTTTACACATCCTTCACAAAAAGAATGATTACACTGTAAAATAACAGGATTCCTGAATATTTCATGACAAACTGAACAAACTAAATTGCTAGGAATATTAGATTTAAGTACTCCTTGTATTTTGTACCATTCTTCAACCTGTGGCTGTATTTTAACAAAACTCCCTCTCTCGTCTATCAAATTACCTTCTTTAGGCTCATTGCTCTCCACAAGGAAAGCTTTGGGGATACCTGTTGGTTTTCTAACCCTCACAACATCAAAGTTCTTGTCTTGGTTGGTAGGACAGAATTGTATAAAGTGTCCTTTGTCACCACACCTAAAACAAACATAATTTGGTGGTGGTACTTTCTGCTTTCTTTGTTTAATTGACTCTCTTTGGATCTGTGACTTTGTTTTTGCCATCCAAAGAGGTATTCTTTTTACTAAAATGCTTGAATTTCTGTAAATCACAGAGTCATCATTCAGTTCTTCTTCGTTTTCGAAGAGAAGTAGTTCAAAGTCTTCAGACAACATTTGTTTTTGAACTACGATTTCTGATTTTAATTCCCAGCCAAGCATTGAAGTTCCTTCAAAATTTATTTTTGAGGTGTTTTTACTGTTAACAAATTTATAATTTATAAATGAACCCATCTTAAATTAATAAAATAAAATAAATATATAAAATATTTTAAAATAAATATATAAAATATTTTAAAGTAAATTTATGAAAAATAAATATTTTAAAATATTTTATATAAAAATTAAATTAAATAAATATAAAATATTGTAAAATAAATATAAAAATAATAAAGAAAATTTAAATATTATTAAAATATTGTAAAACAAAATGTATTTAAATAAAATGGAAACAAAAATGTAAAATATTAAGAAGAATAAATAATATTTTTATAAAATAATTTTATTACAAATTTGTCATACATTTTAACATTTAAATCTTACATTAAATTAACAACAAAAATAAACAACTCATCATCATAAAAACACTTATTGATTAGTCAATTCTAAAACAAATATTCTTTTGAAACAATTTTTAGAAAAAAAGAAACATAAAAGTTTCAGGTAAAATATAAAAAAAGAAAAAACAACATAAACAAAATGTGTTCAAAGTTAACAGTATTTTTAGTATATGCTAGCTTAGTAATAGGAAAAATATTTCATGAGGCCAGTGATTTAAAGAGATCAAATCTACTTTCCAGTAAGAAAAAGAGTTTTAGTGCAAGCCATTTAGCTGCAGGAAAGGAAGAGGACGAAAAAAAGAAAAAAGAGGACGAGGAAAAAAAGAAGAAAGAAGAAGAGGATAAGAAGAAGAAGGAAGAAGAGGAAAAAAAGAAGAAAGGTGAAAATAAAAACAAACTAAAGAAAGACAGTAAAGGAAGTGCAAGTGAAGGAGAAGAAAAGAAAGAAGAAGGGGATGAAAAAAAGAAAGAAGGAGAAGATAAAAAGAAAGACGGAGAAGACAAAAAGAAGGAAGGAGAAGACAAAAAGAAAGAAGGAGAAGACAAAAAGAAAGATAAAAAGAAAGAAGAAGGTTCTAAGCTTAAGTCATCTAAATCAAAGAAATCTTCAAGCTTGGTAAGTTTCTTAGCTCAAGAGTCAAACGAAGAAGGAGGCGCCTCAGAAGGAAAGGACAAGAAAGATGATAAGGAAAAAGATGAAAAAGACAAGAAAGATGATAAGGAAAAAGAGAAAAAAGATGAAAAAAAAGAAGGAGGAAGCAGTGGTGAGCCCAAACATCAAGTATGTATGGAAAGTGCTGAATCTGAACAATGCATAGTAAATGATGGAATGGTAGGAGGAGGAGAAACAAAACCAAAAGAATCATCACCCAATGATAAAAAGGATGACAAAGAAAAGAAGGATGATAAAGAAAAGAAAAAAGAAGAAAGTAAGAAAGAAGAAAGCAAAAAAGAAGAAACTTCAGGTTCATCTTTAAAAGAATTCTCAGGAAAAAGCTTCTTTAATGAAAAGCCAAAATTAGGAGAATCTGCTCTTTTAGGAGGATTTAGAAGCAGAAACAGATTATTACAAAATTTATCAAACGAAGAGGTAAGCTCAGAAAATTAATTAAAATTTAAGTTAATAAAAAATATTCTAACTATTTTGTAAAAATAAATTATCCACTCCTACGTCAATTTGTGTTAATTCTTTTATAATTTCTAGTGTAAGATTATGAATTGTGTGATTATCATTGTATTTTGTAAATTTTGTTATAAATTTGTTTAATTCCACAACATTAGTTTTTAAAACATCACACACTGGCCTCATTGGCTTAGAAGTTGTGTAATTTAAAACATTTTTATTATCTTTGATTAATTTATAAATTTCGTTGATACTTTTATATTCCTCTTCTTTCATGTGAATTTCCATTTGTTTTATTAAACTGTTAAGCCTAGAGACAGAACTGTTAATATTATTCATAATTTGATCTGGTGGAGGAGGAGGTGGTAACTTTATAACTGGTTTCTGAGAGAGAAGTATAAAAAACATTAGTGTGCTTAGAATTAAAGTTGCAAAAACTACTTGCCATAAGAATTTATAGATTTCTTTCATGCATTCAAAAAATTTTTGGTTAAATTTCTCCTTTATAAAATTAGCCAATCAGTTTTATTTTACAAAACAAATTCAAGGGGAAAATCATATTTTTTAGCATAAAAAATCAAAACTTCTTTGCTAACAGCCCAAGAATAAAAATTTCTATAAAACTTTGTGTACCCCTTTTTTATCAAAGAGTTAAGAAGAGCCAAAATATAAAAATTATTATCAAATTTTGAGTCATAGGAAATTATCCCATTACAAATCTCATTAAATTTATTCTTTCTGGTGTGCATCAAAACCAATGCTTCATCATAACTCAAACTCAACAAACTTTCTTTAAACGTTTTATCTTTTTCTAAAATCGTTTCTCTGTTTTGTTTCTTTGATTCATGCAAATAAAATGGCATAAAATCAAAATTAATTTTATTATTAAATAAAATATTTTTTTTACCTAAAACTTTGATTGGTTCTTTAAACACATAAACTATTTTTTCGTTCAAATTTGAATCATTTTCTGGTATTTTAAATTTTATTTTATTTGATTTTAAGTATAAAGTGAATTCATGCATTGGCATAAGTGTGATTATTTGTAAATTAAATTCTGGTTCGTTTTTTAGAATATTTAATAGTTTATTATTAATTGTATCTAACTCTGGTGTGTGTATATTACCTTGGTTTTCTTTTTCTAAGTTGTTTTCTTTCTCTAAATTGTTTATTTTTTCAGGTTTCTTTACTTTCTTTGGTTTTATTTTTAATTTATTTTTTCTATTCATTGTCAATCTAATTCTTTTTTTAACCATTAAAGGGTAATAAAATTTTAATTTTTTTTAATTATTTAATTTATTTTTAATTTAAATTTTGATTTTTTAAATACAATAGAATTATTTAAAATATAATTTAAAAATAAATTAAATAATTTTTATTTAACATTTATAATTAAATTTATTTTCTAATTAAATTATATTTTAAAATTTTAAAATAATCAATTTTTATAATTAAATTATTAGACTTCTTTAAGTTAATATCATAATAATCTCTTAATATTAGTAAATTAGTTGCTTTTATTATATAATTAATATAATTAAATGTTTTACTCCTCTTAAATCAATCTTTTTAAAATATTGTTTAAATTTTTTACCTTGTGATTATTAGGCTTTTTTTTTTT
>CM035597.1:883875-952933 GCA_020423425.1 Chrysopa pallens | reverse complement strand
GTTAGTATTTAAAAATTTTTTTACAAAATATCCCTTATGACCATAAAAAATATTAGAGTTGAAAAATTGATATGGAGAGAAGTTATGATTTTTAACGAGTTGGAAAACGCATTATATACAGACAGCCGCAACTGGAACCTTAAACAAACATATATGTCCACTAATATTAAAAGATATTCACTGGTTTGTTCGAGACAAAAAATTGGAACAGGATGCCCAGCGAAGTTAAAAATACACAAATGCCTCAACTTAAAAAAATTTGTAATTTACAGGGCAAATGAACACACAGAGTCGTGTCTCCCCAGTAGCCAAAATAAAAGAGAAGTTAGACAAAAAAATACAAAACGAAGTGGTGGATTTACTTCAAAACGGGTTCACAAACCCTAGTTTTATCCAAAAGAGGCTTATGAAGAACCAAATTGAAATTTCTACAACCAGAATATCGAAATTAATTTATGATAATAAATTAAAAAAATCATCTCAAACCCTTTCTGAATTTAAAGAGCTACTAAATAAAATTATAATACAAGATGAAAATATGTTAGTTTCAGAGGATTTTAATAACGAAGAATTTAAGATATTCTTAATCAACAAGCATCTGTTGTTAACATCTAGGAACGTAATAAATTTACATATTGGTAGCACGTACAAGCTCAACGATCTTAATTATCCTGTTGTAATTGTAGGAGCCACAGATAATAACTCAGCATTTCATTTACTTGGAATTGGTATTGTGGTAACCTACTCCATGGTTTGTTTTATTAAATTTATTTTTGTTATTATTTTTAGAATACATAAGGAAAGGGTCATTTATTTAAAATATCTTTTTTATCTAGAATTTTTTCTAGAAAATTCTCAGGGTTACAATACTCTCCCTCTCTTCCAGCCCTCAGTTGTTTAATGCTAAACCATTGCTTCTTCTCTTCGACTTCAAGCAAAAAAACATTATCATTAGCCTTTATATCAATTATCTTATATGGACCTTTCCATATTCTTTCTAATTTAAATGGACTGTTGTTTTTTACATACACGTAATCTCCGATCTTGTATTTTAAATTGGTATTTCTTTTCTTGTTCATGTTAGCTAGCTCCTTGGTCTTTTGTGCCTTCATTTTCTCATAGATCTCTTCATCGCAGATTATTTCTCTCTGCTTTAATCCTAGTAAATTAGTTCCACTGTGTAGTTCTTTTGGAGTTCTTTGGGTATTTCGGTTATAGGTGTTATTAATATGGAATTCTGATAGTTTAATTGCTTCCTTAAATGATCTTTCGTTTCTGTAGATTCTTAATATTGTTGTAATTATCCCATTGATTCGCTCGGAAATTCCATTTGCAGTAGGAGTAAATGGGCAAATCAATTGATGTTTTATGCTATTTTGTTTACAAGTATTTTCAAATTCTTGTGATGTGTATTGTCTACCTTGGTCAGTTATTATGATTTTTGGTATGAATTCTTGTACCAAAAATAAGTTTAATTTTTGTATAACGGTTTTACTTTTAATGTCAGATATTATGAATAACCTTGTGTACCGACTAAAAACGTCTGTGAAACTTATAATGTATCTTTTCTTGTTTTGCGTATAGCCAGGATCAATAATAGGGCCTAAAATATCACTACTGATTTTCTGTCTTGTTCCTTTAGCTATTAGGAAATTATTGAGTGTACCATAATTATTTCTGTAGTTTTTATTTAGTTGACATTTGCTACATGATAATACAATTTTTGTAATTTTTTGTTTTAAATTTTTGGTATAAATTTCCTTGCATATAGTGTTTACGAATTTGGATATCCCCGGATGAATTAATTGCTCATGTAATAGTTGTAAAATTGTATTAGCTTTTTCTTCGAACAAATAAAGTTGTTGTTTGTAGTTTAGATAATATTGGTACTGTTTATTGTTAATTTTCATTATTCTTTTTTTTAAATCAAACCTTGATATTTCTTTTTTGTTTTTAAAATTGTCAAGTGATTCTACGATTTGTTGTAGCAATTGATTAGAATGTTCTTCTTCTTTAATCGTAAAGTTTCTGCTATAAAAATCTGCACAAATGTTTGTACTGCCAGGTAAGTGTTTAATCTCATACGTAAACTCTTCAAGCGCCATTTTCCATCTTTGCCAGCGACTTGAATATAAATCTTTATTAAATGTAATATTCTTGTTATCCGTAAATATAACTACTTTTGAATTGTAAATAATCACCTTGAAAAACAACATCGCCTTGACTATAGCAAAGCACTCCTTTTCGACTATACTATAATTAAGTTCGCTGTTAGCTAGTTTTCGGCTAAAAATTCCTACGATTCCTTCCTTTTGTACGAGTACTCCACTGATTCCAATCTCACTAGCATCAGTATATAAATGGTACTCTTGATTTGGATCCGGATGTATTAGAATTACTTTTTGTTTAATCTTTTCAAAAATTTTTTTTAAAATCTGATTCTCTATTTCTCCCCATGTTTTCCATGTGTTCGCTTTTAACTTATCAGTTACTTTACTGATTTCTTCACTTAAATTTATTAAATATGGTCTATACCAATTGAGGAGTCCTATGATCTTTTGTATGTCCTTGATCCCTTTAGGCTTAAAGTTATGTAAACTAAGATCCTTGATTCTAGTAACGTCTGCTTGTACTCCTTGTCCATTTATAATATTGCCTAAGTATTTCACTTCCTCCACTATAAAGTTACTTTTATTAAAATTGATTTTTAATTTATTTCTTTTACAAATTTCTAAAATTTCCTTAAGGTGTTCTTTATGTTCGCTAAGAGTGCTACTATGTACTAGAATATCGTCTAGAAATATTTTAATGTAAGGTAAATCACCAAACAATCTTCTCATCGCTGATTGAAATGTACGAGGAGCTTGTGATAATCCAAATGGCATTCTTAGGTATTCAAATTGGTCTCCTAAAATCACAAATGATGTTTTTTCAATGTCTGCTGGATTCATCATAATCTGATGGTATCCATTGGCGAGGTCAATTTGTGAGAAATATTTACTGCCGTGTAATTGAAGTAATTGATATTTAAGATCAGGAAATGGGAACGGATAAATTACAGTATTAGAATTTAACTGCCTGTAATCGACTACCAGTCTAATACTACCATCTTTCTTAGGTATTGGAAAAGCTGGGGATGAATATATAGAGTTACTTCTTCTGATAATGTTGGATTCTAAAAGTCTCTTAATTTCTTCTCTTACCTGTGCTCTCATCTTTAAAGCTACGGGAAATTCGTCTAGCTGTACGATTTTATTAGGATCTTTCAAAACGATACTGTGTTTAATGTTTGAAATTAAACCAACTTTCGGGTTTTCTTGTTTATACCGATCAATTATTTTTGCTATGTCATTATTCTCTTTTATTAATAGGTTCCTATCATGAATATATGATTTTATCTCTGCATCTGGTTCTGTTTGTGTTGTTTTAGAATAATCTAAGTAATAATTTCCAATTTTTATGGTTGAATTCTTAGTATCTATCACACCTTCATTTCTTCTTAAAAATTCATAGCCTAAATTCGAAGATATCGGCATACTTCTAACAATGTAAAAAACTTCTCTAAATTTTAAATCCGGTATTCCTTCTATTTCAAATTCAGGTTGTATAAACTTGTCGATCTTTTCTAAACTGTTATTAGCTGTTATCATTGACTTTTGTTCTTTCAATTGCTTAACTTCTACATTATTGAGATCTTTTAATTTTTCTTCAGAGATATAATTATATTTTGCTCCAGTATCTACTATGCTCTTCAGTATTCCTTCTGGGGTCTTAAGTGAGATTTCTATCTCCTCTTCTACTCGTGTAGGCTCCTTCATAAAGTTGTTTTTATTTGCGACATTGTCAAATCTTTTAGATTTCTTTTCACTATCTTTGTGCACCTTATCTTTGTAAGTAAAGCAATCTTCCGTATTGTGATACTTAGATTTATGGTGTTTACAGTAAATTTTATTCCTTCCAGAGGCACTCCTTTCTGTATAGGTTTTGGGCTCATTGTAGACAGAAGAAGCTTCACCGTACCTTTCTCTAAAACTCTCTTCTCTTTCTAACACTTCAAAGGCTTCTGTTGCGCTAGCTATGTTTTCATAAAACAGCTTCTTCAGCAAGTGTCGTGGCAAAGCGTTTTCCAAA
Source organism: Chrysopa pallens (assembly GCA_020423425.1). Taxonomy (NCBI): domain Eukaryota; kingdom Metazoa; phylum Arthropoda; class Insecta; order Neuroptera; family Chrysopidae; genus Chrysopa; species Chrysopa pallens. The sequence goes on along the minus strand of CM035597.1, from coordinate 948,802 downwards.
AAGGTGAACTCTTCTCTCTGAGATATCCTGTCTCTAGGTGCTAAACAGTAATTTGCATATTGAATCTGTTTCTCAAAATGCTTTCTGAATGTCCTCACTTTCTTAAATTCATTTAATTTTATTTTTTTCAATCTATTTTCGTAAACATAAAAATTTTTCCTTGGAAAAGTTTCCTTGTAAATGTTGTCAATTGTAACATCTGGATCATGTGTGTCTGATATCAAATAATGTAATTCCGTTGATAGTACCGTTCTAAATACAGTTGCAATGTCTTCTTCTTGCGGTTTTGTTGCGTCAAGTATTGCTCTTATCTGTAGTCTCCAGCTGTCTAGAGTCTCCGGATTCAGTCTCTCAAGTCTTTGTATGTTGAGTAGTGGTCCCTGATGGTTGTTTATCATGGTCGGGAACTGAATTGTCTGTGAATTACTGAGTGATAATTGTTCTAACTTGCAGGTTAATTTCTCTGAAATTGAATTCAATTTGTGGTAACCTACTCCATGGTTTGTTTTATTAAATTTATTTTTGTTATTATTTTTAGAATACATAAGGAAAGGGTCATTTATTTAAAATATCTTTTTTATCTAGAATTTTTTCTAGAAAATTCTCAGGGTTACAATAGTATAATACAAAAAGAATCTTCTGAAGCTTTTATTTGGGTTATGAAAAAAATTATAACATTCTACAAAAAACTTAACATAAATTTTAATCCTCTAAATATTGTAGCAGATGGTGCACTGCAGATTTCCAAGATGCAAGAAAAAATATTTCCAGGTGCTTTAAGAACAACTTGTTGGTTTCATACGTTACAGAACATAATCAAAACAATATCTTCGATAAAAAGTGACATCAAGAACGATATTCTTTCAGATATTAAATGTATTCAGTTGGCATACACTCCCGAAATTTTTGATATCGCTGTTAGACTTTTCAAACAAAAATGGATAGACATTGAAAGTGTTAGTATAGTTATTAGCAAACTTTTAAAGAATCATTTTTCACTGGAAAAATCACACTGGTATGAAGGATATTATATTTTTGGCTCTAGTACGAATAATGCTTTAGAGCTTTTTAACAGAACTATCAAAGAAAAATATTTGAATTGGAAGAAGAAAAGCATTTCTGATCTCATAATTACTATAACTGATATTTTTTTAGATGAGTTGGAGAAAAATAAAAACCAAATTAATGATCCTTTTTTGATTATATCATATGACAAATTGGAATATTTTCAAGTAGATTCTTTATATTTTCTTTTACTTTCAGAAAGTGATGAGAATATAAACTTTGTAATTATGGATAGCAATGATGAAGCCTCCCAATCTGAAATAATTAATACTTTGAATTATCTTCGTTTTGAGAGTTTAGGTAGTTTAAAAATGTTTATCTCAAAGTATTATATTCTGTCAGTTAAAAAAGCATTAAAAAATTACAGAGATATATCTTGTTCGTGCAGAAAATTTTTAAAAGATAAAAGGTGCTGTCATGTTTATAAGTACAGTGATACCTTGAGATACGAATTTAATTCGTTCCAAGAATTTACTCGTAACTCAAATCACTCTTATCTCGAAAAAATTATTTTAATATATACGGCCAAATTACTTTCAATGTGTTTAAGATCATGGTATATCATCTTATCTTTCGTTATAAATTTGAAGTTATTAAACTAGTATAATATTACGGCAAATTATTTTTAATTTTTCAAATGTTTTTTTATTTAACAAATAAAGCATATAACCTTTTAATTTTAATCATTTTGCGTATGTTCGTAGCACCTTCCTTTTTGGTGTTTCTGAATGGCTTTTTTTCATGTTTTTGTGGATTAGTGTCCAAAGCTTTGAAATTATTGTGGCTTCTTTTGCTGGAAAATGCCTTTTATTGTCTCTTTTTGCTCTAATACAGTACATATCATCGAAGAACTACGTTTATAGGAGCTTGCCAGGTCTACAATACGCGCACCTTGTTCATATTTTTTTGATAATTTCGAGTTTTAACTTATAGACATCATTTTCTTTTTCGAATTCATGGTTATCGAGAATTGGAGCTTCTCAATAAACCAAAAAAAAAAATAATTATTTAATAATTATTTTTTTCAACCCCTAGGAAGTAGTATGGAGGAAATAAATAAAAGAAAGAATAAAAACATTTTTTTTAAAGAACCTCACAGATGTGTGAGTAAGTACTATAGGTTCCTTTCGGACACTGAGCACATTCCTGCCAGGTCCGACAATGGTTATTTGTAAAATGATATATAAATATTGGTATAGAATCTAAATTGATATTGATAATAAAATCTAAATGAATATAATTCAGATAATTAATTATAAATTTTAATTTTAAATATTATCTTTATTTTATTATATTCGTATCTCAAATAAAACTCGTATCACGAAACGAAAATTTGTGATTTTAAAAGCTCGTATCTCGAAAAATTCGTATGTTGGGGGCACTTGTATCTCGAGGTACCACTGTACATGGTTGATACTGGGAATAAATATTTAATTGAGACAACAGTATTAAAAGGTAAAAATAAAAGAGGAAGGCCGAAGAACATAAAAAAGAATAGCTCTTTAAGTAAAAATTAAACAACATTTTTTTATATCGCTATATAATTTATTAAAATATGTATTTTGAATAATAATACGATAGTTTTCTTTATTTTAAATGATATCATTTTTAAAATAATACAGAAATTAAATTATTTGAAATATATTTGGTAGAAAATGTAATAAATTGTGGAAAAAAGGCATAAAACGTGGGAAAAATAAAAAATGTGGAAAGGTAATAAAATGTGGAAAAATAATAAAATGTGGGAAAAAATACCTAACCTATAATTAAATATTCTTTTATTAATTAATAATTTATTATTTTGTAATTAATTTATTTAATTTTTTAAAGAAAATAAAGTGAGGTTCTAAATTTTTATTTCTAAAATTTAATAAATTATTAATTAATTATTTTATGGCATAAATTGTAAAAAAAAGTTAAAATAACAAATTAAAAAAAGAATAAAAATGATGAATTATTTCTTTTTTAAAAAATGTAAACTTATTGATCAACATTCTTACTATATCCTCTTCTTCCAATCCTTTTATTCTTATTTTATTTTTCAAATAATTTAATGCATCAAAAAATAAAAATATTAAATTCACAATCAAAAATAAAAAAATTTCTTTTGTAATTGCTATAATCCTGGATTGAACTCCTGAAATAAATTTTTTATTTATTTGTAGCTTATAAATAAATAAAAAAGAGGAACCCATGGAAAATTACAAGACAAGAAGTACGTTAAATAAAATGAATAAGAAAGTTTTTAAATTTATCTATTTGAATCACTTAGTGTTTGGGTTATATCCTGTAGGTTATTCATTACAACAAATTTTGGTGATTGAAAAATATGAAATTTGATTTAGAACAAATTTTTTAAAAAAGAACAGAATTTTTAAGTCAAGAAACAAAAATTTTTTTAATTTTTTATTCATAATTTATTTTTTTCATTGTAAATATACTCATTTACATCTTCAATATCAATGTTAATGAATTTAGGATATGATTTCTTAAAAATATCTAAATCTAATAACTCAACAGGGGTCATTCTTTCTTTAGGATCTAAACATAACAGTTTAGAAAGTAAAAATAATAAATCATCATTGAAATATTCTCCATAATTTTTAGTGATTGTCTCTAAAAATGGTTCATTTCTTGTATAACTTGATTGTTCAAACATGTCACTCCAATTAAATATTTCTTTTGGGCTGCCTAATTGTGTAAAAATATTTTTGATTTGAGATACTTCATCACTTCCTTTGAAAGGAACCTTTTTCAATCTTAGCTCTAAAATTACACAACCTACAGACCAAGTGTCTATTTTTTCATCATAGTTTTCATTCCCTAATAGTAATTCTGGTGCTCTGTACCATAAAGTACAAACTCTGTTGGTCATTAAATTACATTTTTCTCTTGCTAAACCAAAATCTACCAACTTAATTTTTCCTTCCCTTGTCATTAAAATGTTACTTGATTTGATATCTCTGTGAATTATTCCTTTGTTGTGGAGAAAACTGATAGATTTAAGTAATTCGTAACAAAAAGTGATCAAAGTTTCGTCATCAAAATGAATATTCTTTTTTATTAATCCTGTTAAATCAAAAGGAACATACTCCATAACCAAATAATAGTAATTACCCTCTTGGATAACCTCAATTATTTTAACAACAAATTCACTGTTTAATCTCTGTAAATTCTTAATTTCTCTTATTGTAGGTAAAGATATCCCAGAATCTTCTTCTAACTCAATCTTTTTTACTGCGACTATCATTTCAGTAGGTCTATGCTTAGCTTTGTACACTTTTCCATAGGTACCTTCGCCAATCACTCCAATATTTTCATAAGAAGAAATGTCTTTTATTGTTTGATTAAAATACATGGCTAAAAATAAAAAAAAATATTTTTTAAAATTATTTATTAAAAATTAGTTGGAACTTCTCCTTCATTCTCATTGATGTTAAACAAAGTTTCCAAATAAGTTCTCATGAATTTTACTTTAGAAATGGCTTTGAGTATTTCATCCTCAACTTTCTTCATGTCACTTGTTTTATTTTCTGTGATCTCTCCTTCAGACATACAATCATAAACATCTTTAGATTCAATTTTGTCACAGTTTACTGAAATATCAAGGATTGTGCTTGTTTTAAGTAAAAATCTCTCATCAATGGTAAAAAAAGGAACTTTGTTGATTGGCTGAGGACCGCAGCACAATGCTTTGTTGCCAGGCAATTGTTTCAAAAACACAACTCTTCTCGCTGCGAACTCTCCTTCTAGTACAATTACAACCATACCTGTCACTAAATCAGTCCTTGGCTTACGTTCCTTTGGTTGGTTTCTCTTTTCTAAAATTTGCATGTATTTTGGCATATCATCTGCTGGGTAATATCCTGCACATTCAGGCAATACTCTTATTTTTCTGTTATTAATTGTTATAAAGTTCTTTTTAGGATCTACCATTTAAGGGTAAAATTTTTTAATTTAGTAATAAATTAAAAATAAAAATATTAAAATATTAAAAATATTAAAATATTAAAAATAAAAATGTAAAAATGTAAAAATATTAAAATATTAAAATATTTAATTATAAAAATATAAAAATAAATATAAAAATAAATATAAAAATAAATATAAAAATAAATATAAAAATATAAAAGTATAAAAATTTTAAAAACAATAAAATACTTAAATATAAAAATAAATAAAAAATAACCAAATGAATACAAAAAAATTAGTCTCAACAAAATACAAACCTTTAAAATCATTGACCTTAGAAAACTTACAAGGAATAATCCTTTGGTGCTATCTTTTAAAACTACCACACAAAAAAAGATCCCCTTATTTCTTTACAATCAACAATGCTTCATCACTTGGTTCTGTAAATTTATTTTTTTTAGACACTAACCCTAAATCAAAATCAGAATCAATTTTAATTAACGAATTTATAAATTATTCTTCCTTTAAAAGGTATTTAATCTCTGAGATTAATTATAGAAATAAAAATTTTAATGGAATTAAGAAAGAAGAAATAGAAAGATTTTTATTAAAGGATATCAGATTAGCTTACTCAAATTATGAATTGATTATTCCTTCACAAGTTTCTCTTTTTGAAATTGAGACTGTAAAATATTTTACACCTTCTTTAGAAACAGAATATTTTTTAGTGTCAATGGACTCTGAAACGTTGATAACTAATTTAGGTAGAGAAATAGGTAGGGTTAGTCTTTTAGATCATAAATATAATGTAATATTTGATACCTTTGTTAAGCCTAAAGGAATAATTCAAGATTATTTATTTGAGTATTCAGGATTAACAGAAGAAAATATAAAAAATGGGATTGAATTTGAAGAATTACAGAATAAATTACTTAAAATTATAGGAAAAAACACAATTATTTTGGGACATTCATTAGAAAATGACTTAGTTTTACTAAAAATTAAACATAATCTTATAATTGATACGTCTCATTTGTTTAAAACTCACGAAAATAAAAGACAAAAACTAAAATTTCTTTTATCAAAAATACTTGAAAAAGAAATACAAACTGACAAGCATTCTTCTATTGAGGATGCAAGGTCATGTTTAGATTTGCTTAACAATAAAATAAATCAATACAAATCAGCAGAAGAGTCCTACAAAAACCAATCATTTTTTTTAAAAGATCATAAAATTAATTTTTTAAAAGAAGATGATATTTCTTTTGATTATTTTAAAAATAAAAATTTAAATGTAATTTCTTGTTCGTATAATAAAGTTACTGAATTAATCTCACAAATTAGAGATATTTCTGTTAATTTTATTTTTTATGAGGATGAAGAAGGGATTAAAATGATTAAAGATATCTGAATATTATTTTAAATTATTTTAATATTATTTTAAATTATTTTTAATTTATTATTTTATTATTATTTTATATTTCTTTATAATATTATTTTAATTATTTTTTTAATATTATTTCTTTTAATTTAATATTATTTCTTTTAATTTATTATTTTATTATTATTTTATATTTCTTTATAATATTATTTTAATTATTTTTTTAATATTATTTCTTTTAATTTAATATTATTTCTTTTAATTTAATATTATTTTTTTAATTTTATTTTTTAATATTATTTTTAATATTTTTTTATGGATGATCTTAAAGAGTATGATTTAATAGAATTTCCAATAGACCCAGACATTTTAGAAGGATTAGAATTCATAAAAAGTGAAGACACATATGTTACTTTTATTGAAGATTTAAATATTAGAAAAAAGATAGTTTCTAATAAAGTAGAGAAAAAAACATTACTAATCAAGATTGAAGATAATGTAGAAATCATAGGCATTTCCAATCAGGCATATGTGTTTGATACCCCAATTGATTTCGTATTCCCAGTAGAAGAAAATGTTAATATTTTTTATAAAAAAATAGTAGAAATAATAGAAAATGGGAACATTGAGGAATTAATTAATTTGAGTAATTTGTTAGATAAAGAAATTTTACCATTCTATCCATTACCAATGTTACTTTCTCAGGATCAAGGTGATATTAGTTTATTAAAAGAAAAAAAGAATTTAAAAATTGAACCAAAAAATTTATTAACTGGGAATGATAGTGAAGTAGAAAAATTTATCATAGAAATATTTGAGATACACCCTATTTTAAGGAAAGAATTTGTAAAAAAAGAATTTTATAAGAGGTTTGGTGATAAAATTTCGACAAACAGGATCAGAAACTATTTAAATAAGCATTGCAATTTCATAAACAGTGGCCCTTTTTCTAAATGTTGGATCAAAAAAGGAATCCACGAAAAAGAAAATTCTTATTTTTACATTTACCAAGTATTTGGTAAAATCAGAAATCATGAAGAACTTTTTCAATTATTTGAAAAGCCATTTTTGGTTGATAAAGTAGAAAAAAATAAAACCTTGTATTTTTCAGGGGTTTATGATGAAAAATTGGGTTATTTAACAAAATTAGCTGTGATTGACTTTGAACACGAAAGTGAACCAGAAAATGAATTTGAATTGTTTGATTAAAAAAATAAATAAATTAGAAATGAATTATTTAATTTCTTCTCCATTTTCATCTACAGGCACTTTTAACAATTTAACCATTTTTATTTTTCTTGGTTTTCCTTGAACCACAATATCATCATCCTCTTTCTTTAGTTGATGTTTATTTTTTTCTTCTTTATCTTTTAGTTTGTCAAAAATTCTGTCTTTTAAATTGTAAGCATCAATCTTATTCTGCAGCGTTAAACCAACAATCTTGTCTCTTTTCGTATTTTCATCTTCGGTAGAGGAGGAACTACTATCTTTCTGTGCACGTTTAGCTTTAATCTTTTTAAGTTCATCTAAAATTGTATCTGCTCTTTTTATCGTACCAGAATCTAATTTTAATTCATCATTTTGTGACTCTGATTCATCTTTCTTGTTCATTTTTTCTAGCGTTGCTTCACAATGATCAGGTGAATCTAACATTGATTTCTTTAGTTCGTTCTCCAGTAAAGAATTAAATGCACCTAATAACCCTCTTAATTCATTAAATTTATTTTGATCGCATAATATTATTTTAGTAAGTAAAAGGATAAACATCATGTAATTCTTTAAGAATCTTTTATTTTAAATACGTGTCAAATCCTTTTTTGATATTTTTATTATTTGTTATCAAAGTTTGAGAGAGAATCAATAAAAAATTGCTTTAATAAAAATTATTGGTTTTTAAAGAACAATTGAAAATAAATCAAATTTTTAAAAGATAATTTTTTATTTATCTGTTTTCAATGTTCTGTCTTCCTTGTTTAAATGAAAAAGCTGTTAGCCATTTTAAAAATACATCAGGATTTTCAACCTGAAAGAAAACATAATTTCCATTATTCTCCAATGCGAACTCTAAACTAGGAACTTTGACAGAAATGAGCCCGGAATCAGTCGTTATCTCTAAATCAAATATACTTCCTTTTTTGATATACCTAATTACTTTTTTGTCTGTGATGTCAATCATCTCAGGAAAATCTTGTCTGGCAAAAAATGGACATCTGAAAAAATATGCCCATTTAATTTTATTTTTTACTATAAACACTTTTGATTCGTAGATGTTGATTTGAAATTTCTTTGACAAAAAGACATCTTTGTTTTTTGGGTGGATAACATCGCCATTTAATTCGTTTGGCACAATAAAAGTAGTAATTTTAGTTTCTCTATCATGAAAACAAGTAAAAAAGTTGCCTTTTAGTTCAAACCAGTATGTTTTTCTCTCATTGTTTCCTTCTTTTATATGTAATTTCCCAAATAAAATGCTGTGTCTTAAATCATTTAACCTCAAGCTTGAATCTATCAAAGCAACAGGTGGCAAGTTTTCTAAATAAAATTTCTTTAACTGGTTTTCAGCACTGTTCTCATCTGTAACTTGTTTCTTTCTTTCCAATAATTTAGCATTAATTTCTTCGTACAACTCAGTTTGTCTTTTCTTAGTTTCAAAATTAAGCACTGATTCTGTCTTAATTTCATCTTTTTCTTGTTCTTTATGTTCATAAATTACTTTTTGAGGTGCTTTAAAATTATCAGAAATAACATTAAATTTGTAAATGGGACATGATATTCTGTGCTTATTATAAAGATATTTGAATTTTTGTTTGTCTTGTATTTTTAAATCTTCAAAATTTTGTTTGTAAATTGAATCATTTAAAGAACCAGTAGAGATATTTTCTTTGTTAACTTTAAAAATGTTTGTATTCATATTTGATTTGTCACCCAAAAAGTGTTTTTTGAGTTCTTCATCATGTAATTTCGTTTTTTCGATTTCTCCTTTTTTTTCTCTATCTTTCAAAAGTGTCGAAAAATTCACAAACGATTGATCACCTTCATTATGAATATTGTGAATTTGTTTAATTATACTAGGTTCCTTATAATTAACTACTTTTTCATGGGAAATTTCCATTGAGCTTTGTTTTAAAAGATATTTATTCTCTTCAGTATTGGTGTCTGAAAGCACTTCATTTTTATTTTCTTCTAAGTTTTTTACAATTTTGTATGAATGATTGCTAGAACTGTTCTCTTTTAGAAATGAATCTTTGTTATGGCTTATTTCCATAGAAGATTCCTTTTCTGTTATATATTTTTCTAAAAGTATACTTTCATCAAGCTTTAAGTCAGAAAATGGTTTTTCTTTTTTACTCTCATTTTCTGAAATTTGAAGTTTACTTATTTCAGGATGTTCGACACATACACTAAAGTCTTTCTTAGTTTTTATCAAGTTATGATGTGGCGCACTCAAATTGGGTACAAAGTTTTTGGTCTTATCCGGTCTATTTTCAGCAAAACTATGTGATTTCTTTTTCTTAACATTTTTTTCCTCGACTTTACTTCTAAATTTTATTCCAGATTCACTCATTTTTTTCTTAACATCATCTGTAAGCAAATCCTCAATATAATCTATTTCATCATACTTTTCATTTTGGTAAGCTTGCACATTATTTTCTGGTGATTCACTTAAAAAGCTTTTCCCTTTTTTCTTTTCTGTTTCTTTATAAGAGAAATCTTTTAGAGATTCTTGTGTTTCTGGATATTTCTTTACCATTAGGTTAAAAAATGTTCTTAATATATTTCCCCTTTTTTTAAATTCGGAGGTCTGATTAATCTATTGGATAAATACAACAAATAATAAAAGAGAATGGTCTAATAATTTATTTTTTATATTTTTGATCAATTAAAATCTTTTCTCCTTTTTAAAAATTCTATTTTTTAATTTGAAATTTGAGAAAAATTCTGATCTCCTTAATTTTTGTTTTTGTAAATTTAAGAACAAAATTAAATTAAAATCAATTTTCAAAAAAATTTTAATAACAAATCAATTTTATTATTTTTTGATATTTTCATTTTTTGGCGCAACCTGGTTCACAATTTCAAGTATTGGCGAAATCAAAACATAAAAATCAACTAAAATTTTATAAATGGATCCCATAAGCAAATTATTCTTCTTATCCATAATATTAATATCAATACAATTAAATATTTGATTTAAAAGTAATAGCCCTGTGACAACAGAATTCTTCTCTTTTATTGATTTTAGTAAAATAAACGAGTTACTTAAAATTTTTTTGTAAATGGGGATATCTTTAAAATATTCTTCTACGTTTATTTTTCCTGTAAAAGTATTGTAATATTTTTTAAGTGTTTCTGTATCGTTAAAATCGATGTAATCTTTCAGTGCTTCTATCACACTGTTGATTAACAAGATAGGAAAGAGAATAAATGGAATAAGTTTTTTGATTTTGACCGTTGGTGTTGTGTTTTCTTTTATTGTTTGTGTAACAAAATGTTTTAAAAGTGTAAAATTTTTAATAGAAATGTTAGTTTTCTTTAACACAATCGCCAAGATAATTATCGCAGTTATGTGTAAGCTCACAGAAACCAATTTTGCGGTAGTGGCTCCTTTTTTAGGTTTAGCCTTCCTTAACACAAAATCAATTATATTCACAAATAAAAAGAAATACACAACTTTTCTTAACAATTCAAACTCTTCAGGTTCTTTTTTTAAGATGTAATAACATACTAGAACATAGATGGTTGATCTAAGTCCAGAAAAATAAAGTAAAAATCTTTTGAATCCAAGGCTCACTCTTGTTAAGAATGATTGTTTTTCTTCGCCTAAGTTAAGAATTTCGTTTAGTAATGGCATGGATATAAAAATTTATAGTTTAAATAGTTTGTTAATCTTGAGAAATATTAAAAATTTAACCTAATTTAGAAATTTATTTCCTAATTGAGAAAATTTTTTTTCAAAATTTAATTAATAAAAATTTCTTAAGAGTTCATCTAAATTTGATTTTAAGAATGGTTTAATTAAAAAAGCTTTATTTTAAATTTATAAAACATTTTCTTATAAGAAAATTATTTCAAAGGTTTCTAAAAAATGAAATAAAATTTATATTTTTTAAAAATTTTTTCTTTAAAAATTGCAAAAAAATATGTAAAATTCAAAATATAAGTGGTGGTTAAAAAAATTAATTTCAAAATAATATAAATTTATAAAAACTACTTATAAACAGATAAATTAGGTCTTACTTTTAACTTAAAATTGAAATAATAATTTTACAAAGAAATTTCTTAAAAAATTATTTATCAATTTATAAACTTATAAAAAATATTTTAAAGAAAATAAAAAAGTATAATTTATTTAATTATAAATTCACTTTGTAATGAAATTATAATTTAATTTATAAAAAAATATTTGTTTATAATTTTAATTTAATGATGTTTCTTTAATTTTTTTAAAATAATTTGTCTAAATAATTATTAACATTAATTATTGAAGCATTTTTCTAAAATTATTTAAATAATTTTAAAATAAATTATTTTTAAAATAATAATAAATATAAATTATTTTTTAAAAATTCCAGAACAGCCTTAAAAATATATTAATTTATTATTATTTTATATTAAAAGACAAAAATAAAAATTATAATTTATTAAAATAATCTTTTTTTTTTAAAATAATAATAAATTAAATTATTTATTACTTAAAATTTATTGAATTAAATTATACTTCTTTAAATAACATATGAATCTATCTTCTCCACTCTCCTTAACACATTCATTCAATAAAATAATCACTTTATCATCAGAAGATACCCTTTCTATCCTTAGATTATTATCAAAATTGCTAAGCCATTGCTTAAGAATCTTATTTTTTTCATTCTCAAAGGTAGAAATTTTGAGTGAAGAAATGTCTTCTTCATTGATGATTGCTTCTGATTGTAAATACAATACTAATTTATAAAAATTACCATAACAAAATGGGGCATCATACTTTAAATCATCCAATAAATCAAATGTTTCTTTAAGTGAAGTTATAATCTCTTCTTTCTTAAATAAATTAGCCAATGACAAGAAGAATAAAACTGTTTCATCAACAATTTCGTAATTTTCGGAAATATTGAAAAAAAATTCATTCATGAATTCTGCTTTGTTGCGATCTTTAATATTTTTTATTACATTTTGCCTTAGAGCAGAAATGTCTGAGCCTTCTTCACTGAGTACTAACCTAATATTCTTAAACAATGAATTATAATCAATCTCTGGCTTCTTCTCTTCGTTTGGCTGTGTAATATCTTTGACTATTTTTAATCCTGCAAATGTGTTGGTGCCAAACAAAGATTTCTTTGGTGCAACCTTCCAGGCAGGTATTTTTAATTCAATGAGATTTAAAATAACAAACCTAACCTTCTGTTCGTAAATGTTGATATTTGCTTTCATTGCTTCAATAATTTCATTAAAAATCTTTTCATTCTTTTTCATAAGTTTCTCTCCACAATTTTCAAACAAATGACACAACATTTCTACATTTTCTTGGTCAGTGATGTTAGTTTTGAGTTGGGTGATGATTATTAAAATAAAATTATCACTTATCATACCAGAATTGAAGAAATTAGCAAATAATTTGATTGTACCAAATATTCTGCCTTTCTTTTTAATTCTTTCACCTTCTTTTTCTTCAAATTCATCCTCAAATTTGCATCTTTCTTCGAAAGAACGGAAAGAATTTTCTTTTAAAGCAAGTTCATTCACCCAACTTTCTTTATTTGTAAACACGTCTTTACATTTATGACAGATGATTGACCAGAAAACAGAGTGGCTTTTCTGTTTTTCTCCTCCCTCTTCGATAGAAAAGAAAGAATTCTTTAATGCTCTGATAAGACCAATGTACAAATCTTGGAAAGATGTTTCTTTAACAGCCTTCTCAAAAGTAATTTCGGCAATTTGAGTCATCTCTTCATTTGTATTGATGGTCAATTTCTTGATTTCTCTAATTACTTTCTCATAAGTAGATTTTGCTAACCTGTTCAGTTCTCTTCTATAAAGTGAAACAGTGTCATAAACCTTTGATTCTAATTTCTCTGCCTCTGACATTTCTGCCTTCATAAACAAAGACCTATCATAAATTAATGGCACACTGTTTCTTTCTTTAAAGTGTAAAAGTTCATCAACCTTGTAAACTCTTTTGATTCTATTTACCAAAAGTTTTTTTCTTGATGTGCCTTGATCAGGTTTTTTGTAAACTGTTTTGGGAGTAATAAGTGTTGGCATTTGATAAATGTATGGTGTGCCTTCTTTTTTCTCTGAAGAATCTTTCCCAGAAAAAAGAGAGAATTTCGGCATTTCTCTTGGCATTGCATTATTTGTTGATTCTTGAAAATGATCTTGCTTGGAAGGTTCTTTATCAATGAGTTCTTTTAAGTCTTTTGGTACTTTAAAGGTGTAAAGAGGAGATTCTTTCAGTTTTTCTTTAACTTCTTCCTTTACTGTTTCTTTTATTGCTTCCTTCACTTCTTTCTTGATTTCTTCTTTAATCATTTCTTTGATTTCCAAAGTTTGCTTTTCTTCTTCTTTAATTTGTTTAGTTTCTTCATTAATTTTCTTATCTTCGATCTTTTCTTGTTTTTCTACAACAGAATGTTTCTCTTCTTCTTTTTTCTTCAAAACTTCTGTTTTCTGAATTTCTTCGTCCTCAGAACTACTATCAGAAAGATTCGCAAGCATTTCTTCAGTGATAACCAAACCATCCTTGTTTTTCAAAACCAGTCCCTTTTCGACAGGGGCTGAAATCTTAAGATCAACAAATTGCTGTGTGAATGGCTCTATATCTGGTGGTGGTGCGCTTCTCACTCTGCTCATATCAGGTCTGGGTACCCCACTTGATATGACAAACAATGAGTGTTTTTGTCTGTAAATGACTCTCTTATACATTGTCATAATAAAGGGTTTTTTATTTAAATTTTTTAAATGAAACTTAAAAAATAATATTTTTTATTTTGATTCAATAAGCTGAAAATGATTGGCTGAATTTGACTAATTAATTAATGATATTACGAATTAATTTGTTTGAGATAAAAAAACAAGTTAAAACAAAACAATACAAAATTTCAAATGTTAAACTTTCATAGGCATTTTATTCTTTATAAATGAGATAAAAATGAGTACAATTAAGAGAAAAATAAAATTTTAAATTAAATAATTTTCTTTTAATTGTAATATTATAATTTAATTATTTATTTATTAAAATCACAAAAAAAAATTTAAATTATTATATAAAGATTTAATGATTTAGAAAATATAGTAAGAGATTTTTACATTTTTTTTGCTGAGAGAGGCAAATCCATATAAAAATCCTTTACTATACTTTCTAAATCATTAAATAAGATACTCATTTAATAAAAAACATATATTATAATTTGGTATAGTTTTAGATACTGCAGGTTTTTCACCCACTAAAACTATTTCGTTTACTCTATCGACTGCCTAAGTCTATCTTACCTTTCAGGTTTTGGTTACTGGAAAAGAAGATTCATAATAATTCTTATATATTAGTGTGGTAGCTTCAAGATAAGGTACTTTTTCTAAACTAGCTTTTTTAATAAAAATGAATTGTTTTTACTAACATTATTTTAATTTTTAAGTTATCCTATCATGTATTAAAATGATTACTTTCTTTTAAACTGATTTTTTTAGAAATAGAATTTCTAAAACAATTAAATATTTCTGGCTAGAATTTGATAATCTTTTCTTTATAATTATATTTTTAAATATTTTGTATATTTTAATGACTTTTTTAAAAACTTTGGTCAAATTCAGTTTTGCAATTAAATTTTAACTACTACTTCAAATACAACTTAAAAAAAATATCGCTGATAAAGCTAAGATAATTGAGTATGTTGTAAAATTAAACGAAATTCTGATCTATAGGGATAGACATGAAATAGAAATATTTCAATTAAGTAAAAGACTAAAAAAGTAAAAAATATATTTGATTAAATATTTCTTTTCTGAAAAATAAAAAATCAACCAATGTGTTTTGGAAAACTTCTTTTAAAGTTTTTTATATATTAAATTTAAGGAATGATAAATAGAATCTTTGAACCAAAACATGTAAATTATGGTAGACAAAGTATATAATAATTAAATTGATAAATCAAAACATATTAAAGCCTATAAATTTAAATTAAGAATAAAATGCTTTTACTAGATTTCCCATTCTTTGGCAATAAAAATTAGATGATCCTTTCAATTTAAGTATTTTAAATTACAGTCCGAAATTCTAAAAAAAGCAAACATTTAAACAAAATTTTTAAAAATGCACTCATTTCTGAATTTAAAAAGGGTAAAAAAATTTACAAAACTACTTCAAATATAAAAAATATTTTTTAAATATCAAATTAAAGAACATTCAAACTCATATCTCATTCTAATATTTTATATATTAATAAATTTCTTGAGATGTTCAATTTTAATTTTATAAAGTCTTTTTAGTTCCCAAAAAAAATCAAAGTGATAAAAATAAGAAAATATCAATCGTTAAATGACTTTTATCTGTTTAAAATACTTTTAAGTTTAAGATTTAAATCTCTTAGAGCTAAGAAAACTTCTTTGAAAAAAATATTTTTTTTTGTAAAATACTTAAATTTGTTTTCTCCCTAATGTTCTTAAAATGCAACAATATAAGATGTAGAACTGAGATACAGAAACTTGGCATAATTACCTTTTGTTCACATATATTCTGTGGTATCTGTTTTACCAAAGTAAAAAAGTTAAAATCATGCCTTGCTTGCAAATCATATGTTGAAGATAACGAATACATGACCAAAGAGTTAGACAAAGAACCTTGTTTAGCTGGTTATTCTCCAGAAAGAATCTTTGATATTTGTAGGACAGGAATTTCTTTTTGGACATTTCAGATGGAACAAGAGTGTACCATTGAAATTGCTATGAAAGAGAAGTTAGAGGATGAGTTGTCAAAAATAAAAACTCAGCTAAAAAATACATTAGCAACACTTACGATTGATAACGAATCAAAGGTACAGAAGATTCAAAGACTTTCTTATGCTTTGGATAAGGAAAGACAAACTAACTTTGAGCTGACTAATTTGATAGCAGAAAAAACTAAGGAGCATCAAAAATTATTGAATTTGTTTGAAAAAAGAAAGAATTCTCTTCCTAGGATGCAGTTTGACGAATTTAATGGCTCAGATGAAAATAAAAAATATTAATTAATTTTATTATCCAGTTTTTTTATTTTAACAAATATATTTACAGCTAAGATTTTTTACAAATTTTATTATGACAGGCTAAGATTTGTTAATTTTTTAATTTATTCTTTTTTTTAAATTTATAAAAATAAAAACTTACCCCATGGATCAATCTGAAAAATCACCTGAACAAGAATGGGAAGAACATTTTGATGAACTTGTAGACAAACTAAAATCTCTTCTGAACTCAGTAGAAATGCTTAGCACAGAAGAGTTAAACTTTAATTGCGGTGATGTATGTTCTACCAAAGAAGAAAGATCAAAGTTTATAGAACTTATAGAAAAGTGCAACCCACGTGATGTTACTTTGTTTTATGCAAATAAAAGGTATGTTTATATCAGAGATTTGGAAAACCAGTATTCTAAAACACCATTCTTTCTTTTTGTTTCTATGGATTTGGATGATTTAGGTATAAAGAGAGGAATGATTGTGACAGAATATTGTGGGTTTATTTTGGTGGGTACGTTTAATAACACCAATTCTGCTAATGCTGTCAGGTATTTTTGTAACTGTGTCTGTGAAAATTTAAGCCAATATGAAATGATTGAAGAATAAATTAAGTAAAAATTTATTTTTTTAATTTTTATAAAATATTTTTCTGCATAAACTATAACCCTTATGACTTTGCTAAACAACCAAGATAACAAAGCAACCCAAGAATTCATGTCAGATTTCCCAGATGACATTACACTCTCTAATGATTCGTTCTGTACCACTGAGATAAGCGTAGAAGAAGATTCTTTGATAGATAGTCTTCCTTTTATCCCAGAAAGTGATGTATTTTCTGACAGTTTTTCTTTACAAAATACTGTTCTAAGCATAAAAGAAGAGAAAAAAGAAGATAACAAATTTTTTACAGGGTTTACTACCTGTAACAACAAAAAAATTTTTGTAAATGAAGAAACTTTATTAAAAAGAAATGAAGAAAAAAAAGGTATAAAAGAAGTTACTTTTAATGATAAAAAAGAAGAGATTGAAATCAAAACAGAAGAAAATTGTATAAAAAATTTAGAAGAAATTCTTATAAAAAATCCTGAAAACAAATTTGTTAGTGGGTTTACCACAGGAAATAACAAACAAATTTTAATAAATAAGGAGAATTTAGAAAAAACAAACAAAATATTTGATAAAAATAAAACAAATTTTAATGAAATAAACAAAGAAAATCTTAAAAATAATAAAATATACCAAGAATTTTACAGTGAATTGTACCCTAAAAAAGAAAAAGAAAAAGAAAAGGAAAAAGAAAAATTAATTACAACTGGATTTACCACAGGAAATAAAAAAAGTATTTCAGTAAAACAAGAAAATTTGATAAATAAAATAAAGAAAGAAGAAAAAGAAAAACAGGAAATTTATTCATCATCCACTTTAAGTTTATCTACACTTAAAGAGTCAAACGAAGAAGAAAAAGTTAAAAAAATAAAGAAAGACGCTTTGAAGATTAAAAACTCTTTTTTTCCTGGAAATTATCCATTTAGAAGTTACCAACAGCCAGAAAAAGGGCATTTTTCTGAAGAAGAAAGAAAATTTGAGTTTATGAAACAACTTTTTAAGCAAATCAAGCAAAAATTTAACAAAGAAGATCCTAATTGGTTAATTTCTCAGTTTAAATTTTCTTGGTTAAGTTTATTGATCAGAAAAGTAAAATCTTCTGACTATGAAGAGGAATTAACAAAACAAATCCAGAAGAGAAAAAGAAGAGAGTTTAGTTTGCTGAGAAGAATATGCGAAGGAGATGATATTCCTAATAAATACATGGTACTTTTAGTTTTAAATACCTTTCCAGATAAATTAGAATTATTTGATGGATCATATTCTATTTTATGCACTGTTGACAAAGAAATTTCTAAAATGTTACTGTCTCAAAAAATTAGAATTTATTCTTTGATTAAAATTAGCAATGCACAATTGTTAATAAAACCACCTGTAGATATTTTAGAAATTAATTGTCCTATTTTTCATTTATTTTTTAATTCAATAAAATTAACAAAAAAGAAGCATAAATTAGGTTACCAAAAAAAGTGTACTTTTCTTAAAAAGTTAAATGAAATTAACAGATTGGGAGGATGTATTAGTGGAATTGACTTAACAATTAATAAAATTATTGAAGAAAAGGCTTTGGTAAAATGCTTTGATTATAGAAAAGAAGTAGAATTAAATTTTATAGAAAAGGAAATAGAAAAAATCATTAATTTAGCAAAGGAAAGTAATAAAGAAATAAAAATAGAACAAATTAGAATAATAAAATATGTAAAATGTATTGTAAAAGATAACACAGGAGAGTGTTTATTAATTTGGTATAACCCTAATTATGAATTAATTAAGAAAAATGATTCATTTAGGTTTATTAATTTAAGTGTTAATGAAAAAATGATTGGTTTATCATTGTTTACCAATTTTAAGAAAACATTTGTAAAAAAATTAAATTAATTTTATAATTAATTTTTAATAAATCATTACTTATCAAATATCAGCACCTTCAAAATTACCTTTTTCAATAACCATCCTTTGTATTTCATCTTTTTTGCCTGCCATTTCCATAACCCTTTCTTCTACTGTGTTTTTACAAACTAATTTATAAACAGTGACATCTCTTAACTGACCTAATCTGTGTGCTCTGTCCATAGCTTGTTTATCAACAGTAGGATTCCAATCAGAATCATAAAAGATAACAGTATCAGCAGCTGTCAAATTAATACCCAATCCTCCTGCACGTGTACTCAACAAAAATATGAAAATATTTTCATTTTGCCATCTTCTAACCAATTCCTTTCTTTCATTTAATTTTGTACTACCATCCAACCTTAAATAAGAATATTTTCTTAATTTTAAATAATCTTCAAATAAATTCATCATTTTTGTCATTTGGAAATAAATCAATGGTCTGTGATTCTTTTCTTTTAATTTATGAAGTAATAAATCAAGTACTTGTAATTTACCACTCTCTAAAATAAAATTAGTTGGCTCAGGTAAACTAAATTTGATTCCATTAGTTTTGATTCTCTTGATTTGTGGTGACAAGTTTTCAGTTTTAATATCGTAAGGAAGATTGTAAACCTTTTCATGATAAAATAAAGGAATATTCTCTGCTTGTACTAATATTTTTCTTACAACCTCTTTTTTAATTCTTTTTAAATAAATTAGTTTGTCAAATTCAATTTCATTTTCACAAATTGGTTCTTCTTTTTTGATAAATTTTCTGATAAAATTATTTTTAATTTCTAATTCCTTTTTTAAATCAAATATTTCGTTAGGTATTTCTTTTTTGATCAATGATTTATTATCATTGTCTTTTAAAAATAATCCTGTTTCTACGTCTGGTTTATGAAATAAATCAGGATGATTACATACTTTCCTGTAATGTATCAATATATTTGCCACTTCTGCATCCTTTAAATCAACAGGACACCTTTTTTCTAACATTTCATACATTCTTTTTTGTCTAAAGCTTAGGTCTGTAAAAATTACTTTGATTTTCTTTTCTTTTAATTCTGTAGCCACGTCTTTTTTCTCTCTTCTTAACATAAATGGCTTAAGTATCAAATGAAGTCTTTCTAACCTGTCAGAATTCATTTTCATAAACCAATCCTCAAATTCTACCAGAGAGTCAAAGAGTGTTGGCATGATAAAGTGAAGTAATGACCAAAGTTCTTTTAAATTGTTTTGGATTGGTGTACCAGTCAATAATAATCTGTTTCTACAAGGTATTTTCAGTAATTTATTCCATCTCTGTGATTTATTACTTTTTATTGCTTGTGCTTCGTCTAAAATCATGTACTGCCACTTTGTTTTGCTAAAAATCTTCTCATCAAGCTGTATAATGGAATAAGAGGTTAACACTAAATTAAATTTGATAAATTTCATTTTTTTTCTGTCTGATCCCCAATATTTTAAAACACTGAAGGATGGAAGAAACCTTTCTAATTCTGATGACCAATTAGGAAGAGTGGATGTAGGAGTGACAACCAGAAAAGGTCCTTTAAGATTTTTACTTTCATGTAAATAAGCCAATAAAGAAATACTTTGCACTGTTTTTCCTAATCCCATATCATCTGCTAATATGCCATTCAATCCTTGGTTGTACAAATTAGCCAGCCATTTCAATCCTTTAAACTGATATTCTTTTAATTCTGCCTTAAGAATTTCAGGTTGTTTGAGAATATTTTCTACTTCTGTATGACCATACTCGTTTACTATTTGTTTTTGCTTTTCTGCTGCTTTTAAAGCCTTTTCTTTGGCATCTTCTATGGAAAATTCTTCTGTCTCTGTGATTTGTAAATCTGATTTCTTTTTGTTAAGAACGAAATGGCTGTACAATTCTGTTTGGTTGATCAAGAAATCCAATTTTCTTGCTTGTCTCTCTGCTTCATTCTTTTCTAATTCCTTTCTTCTTCTTTCGTTCTCTTCTCTCTGTGCTTTTCTCTTAATTTCTTTAGA
Source organism: Chrysopa pallens (assembly GCA_020423425.1). Classification (NCBI taxonomy): domain Eukaryota; kingdom Metazoa; phylum Arthropoda; class Insecta; order Neuroptera; family Chrysopidae; genus Chrysopa; species Chrysopa pallens. The sequence continues at coordinate 927,747 of CM035597.1, read as the reverse complement.
TTCTTTGTTGGTGCTTTGTAAATCTCTCCAAAATTTCTTTCCTTTCATTGAAATATTTGTTCTACCTGTCTTCTGCAATGCTCTTTTTATTTCTCTTGAGCAAAGGGATGCCAATTTCTTAGCTAAAAGTAATTTGTTCTGCTGGTTAGTGTGCACTGCCTTGTGTGCCTTACTGATCTGACTGATCACATTTTGGTAAAAGGTATTTTTGTCATTCACATCCTCTGGCTCTACTTTGATGGTTGATCTGATGGTTAACAAGAATATCTTTAGATCAGAGTCATCATGGATCACTTTATGGTTGCGTAAGAGTGTTTTTATTGTTGGTTTTTTGGTTTTGTCGTATTTTTCTAGTAAATTTGTAATAAATTCATTTTCTCTCATGGGTTTATGCTAATGTTTTTTTATAAAATTGAATGATTTTATTTGTGAATTATTTTACATAAACTCATACAAAAAAAAAATTAAATATTTTATTAATATTTTATATTTGACTCAGTAATTTAATAAAATAATTTAATATTATATTAATATTATTAATCATGGATTATTTATTTATTATTATTTAACATATTATGTTTATAAAAAGAATATTAAAATTATTTTATTTTATTAAATTAAATAAATATTAAATTATTTTATTAAATTACTGAGTCAAATAAAAAATATTAATAAAATATTTAATTTAAATATTAAAATAATTAAATATTAAAAATAATTTACTTAATAAAATACATTTTATGATTTCTGTGCAAATAATCTTAAACATTGATAATTAATACAATTACTTAAATAAAAAGATATTTCCTTATCAATACCATAATACAAAATATCACCTAAGATTCTTATACTTCTAAGATAAATAATATAAGGGCCTTCACATCTATCCTCTTTCTCTAAGGTATAAGATATGACACCATAAATTAAATCTCTCTTTTCTAATAAACTCAGTGCAATGTTTAATTTCTCTAACTCAGATTCAGTCACGTAATTATGGGGAAGAGGAAAATTTAAATTATAATCTAAAATTTTTAAGATTTCTAACTCAGTTGATAAAATATCTTTAGAAGTAAATGAATTATCAGTGACCATTTCGTAATCTTTAATGCTTAATACATTCTTTTCTTCGTATTTAGCTGATACATACAAAGAAGAAATACCTATTAATTGATAATTAGAGAGATTTAATCCTTTTTTATGTATAAATTTATCTAATATAAAGACAGCCTTTGTAAAAGTAATGGTAGAATATTTAAAATCTGTTACCACTTCGTAAAGCCATCTCAGTAATTTCTTTCTTGAGTTTGATTTTTTTACTGTTAGTATTATATTTTCTTTTTTTGTGTTTGTTATGTCCTGTAAAATGAATTTCATTTTTATATCGTAGTGATTTTTTTTATATCTTGAGGCGGTATAATTGGCGGTAATAAAATATTTTTTATTAATTTTTTATTAATTTTTATTTTTTTACTATTTTTTATTTTTTTACTATTTTTTATTTTTTTACTATTTTTTATTTTTTTTATTAATTTTTTACTATTTTTTTATTAATTTTTTACTATTTTTTTATTAATTTATATTTTTTTACTATTTTTTACTAATTTTTAATGGAAAACAATGAATTCCCCCATGAATTTAGAAGAAGAACTAAAATCCTGGGACCCAAATGTTTTTGAAATGGAAATAAGAACATTGGTAGATAAAACAAAACTAATCAAAGCAGAAGCAAGAATACTTAACAATGAACTATCTAATCTAAGACATAACCTGAAGAACTTGGAAAACTCTATTGGTGATTGTGAGACAAAAATACGACTGAACAAAAATATACCTTACCTGGTGGGGAATGTAGTAGAAATATTTGAGGATGGCAGTGGAGTAGTTGTTACTTCCACCAGGGTGGCCTCTTTTCTACCTATGCTTGGATTAGTCCCACCTGAAAAGTTAAAGCCAGGTGATTTGGTTGCTTTGCACAAAGAAACCAATGTTGTTTTTGAGAAATTGCCACCAAATTATGACGTAAAAGTTAAGTCAATGGAATTAGATGAGAAACCAAGTGAGACGTATGAAGATATTGGTGGATTGGAGAGACAAATTGAAGAATTGAATGAAGCTATAGTTTTACCTTTGACACATCCTGAGAGGTTCAAGAATTTAGGTATTAAACCACCAAAAGGGGTATTAATGTATGGTCCACCTGGTACTGGTAAAACTTTGATGGCACGAGCTTGTGCTGCACGAACCAATGCTACTTTTTTAAAATTAGCTGGACCACAGCTAGTACAAATGTATATTGGTGATGGTGCTAGGTTGGTGAGAGATGCATTTGCCTTAGCGAAAGATAAAAAGCCAACTATCATTTTTATTGATGAGATTGATGCAATAGGTACAAAAAGAGCAGACTCAGATAGGACAGGTGATAGAGAAGTACAAAGAACCATGTTAGAATTACTCAATCAGTTAGACGGATTTTCAGTAGAAGACCAGGTAAAAATAATCTGTGCAACCAACAGAGTTGATATTTTAGATCCAGCATTGCTCAGGTCAGGAAGAATAGACAGAAAAATCGAATTCCCACTCCCCAACACAGAAGGCCGTAAAAGAATTCTACAAATCCATGCATCAAAAATGAACATCTGTGAAATTAATTTTGATGAAATAGCTAGAAGCACTGAAGGATTTAATGGTGCACAGTGTAAAGCAGTTTGCACTGAGGCAGGTATGTGTGCTTTAAGAAGAAAAAAGGATGTTATAATGCAAGGAGATTTTCTTGATGGAATACAAGAAGTTTTATCTAAAAAGAAATTTGAAACTGTCTATTTTACTTAATTAAATACTTTAAGTAAAATATTTTTTAAATATAAAATTAAATAAATTATTTAAATAAATTATTTAAAAATTTTTATTTAATTTTTATTTGACATTTTATTTAAATATTTTATTTAAATAATTTATTTATTTTTCTGAATAAAAATTTAATAAAAAAGTGACGTCATAAAAAATCAAAGTCAAATAAAAATTTAATAAACATAAACAAATTTCCTAAATAAAATAAATAAAATTATTTAAAGTAAAATTCACTGGTCTTATGAAGAAACCTAATAAATTAATAACCTCAAAATATACAAAGCTAAACTTTTTTCCTTTGAATCTGTACCACCAACTGACAAAAGCACCAAATGTATTCTTCTTACTAACACTAATTTTGTTGTGCATACCTGCGATCTCACCATTCTCTCCATACACTTATATGATAGCGTTTATATCTGTTCTAGGTGTTTCTATGATAAAGGATGGTATTGAGGATTACAGAAGACACATAAGTGATCATGAATACAATAAAAAGGTAGCACATGTTGTTAAGTATAATAGGCAGAGTGGTCAAGTAGAAATAAATGACCAGTTTGTAGAAGAATTGGATGAAAATGATTTTGTAGTAGTGAGGAATGATGAAGAAATCCCAGCTGATATGATTTTATTGACTAGTAAGAATACTTCTTTAGAGAATGAAAAATGTCATAAGTTCTGTTTTGTTGAAACAAGTAACTTGGATGGAGAGACTAGTTATAAAAAGAAAATGTCTCATTCATTTTTACCAAAACAAAAGTGTATTTTCACAAAGGTAAAAGAATTTTATTGTATTTGTGATTGTGACAAAAATTTTATCCAAAAAGTACGCAAAATAGAAGTAAAAGACACTGGAGAGGATTTATCTGACTTTGAATGTAAGCTAATGATAGACAATAATGAATATTTACAACATCAAAAGAATGTTTTGCTTAGAGGATGTAGGTTAAAAAATACCGAACAAGCCTTTGGGGTGATTGTTTCTGTGGGTAATAAAACAAAGTTGAGTAAAACTGCAAGAAAAGCGAATCAGAAAATTTCAGTTTTTCAGATGAGACTGTTTAAAAAACTGTTTTTAGTTTTAAGCTTTTATTTTTGTATATTAATTGTTTCTTCTATCATGGGATCATTATTTTTGACAAAAAACAATATCCAATACTTGTATTTAGAAAACTATCCGGCAAAAGATGCTTTTAGAGGCACTGGGACAAGCTTTATTCTTTACAATTATTTGATTCCTATTTCTCTTTTTGTGACCCTTGAATTTGCAAGATTTTTTCAAGGTCTTTTTATTCACAATGATTTAGAGATGGTAAAAAATGGAATCAAATCACAATGCAGAAATACCAATATAACAGAAGATTTGGGGATGATTGAATGTATTTTGTCAGATAAAACTGGTACTATCACTAAAAATTCAATGTGTTTTAAATTTGTACATATTTTTGGAGAAAATAATGTTTCCGAGTGCGGTAAATTTTTTATGAACAACAAGAACATTTTAAAAAACGAGAAAGAGTTTAGAGAAATAATAAACAGTAAAAATAATGAAAAATTACTAAAAGAAATTCTCTTCGTTTTTACTATTTTATGTTGTAATAGTGTAGAAGTTATTAATAACAATTATGAAGGAGTGTCACAAGATGAAATTGCTTTATTGGATGAGTTAAGAAAATATGACTTATTTTTGATCAACTCTAAAGAAAATAACAAAGAAATTAGTTTATATGGAAGAAGATTATTAATAGAAACACCTGCAAAATTAGAATTTTCTTCTTTTAGGCAAAGAATGAGTGTTATAGTCAAATTGTATGATAAATATTTCTTACTCACCAAAGGTAGTGACCAAAAATTGTTAGGTAAAGATCGTGAAGAAAGAAAAATCATTGATAAAAATTCAGAGTTTAGGTCTTTGGTTGTTTGTGGGTGCGAAATCAAAAAAGAAGATTTTGATTTATTTTTAGAGAATTACAAGAAATCAATCACATACCATGATTCAGAAATTTTAGATAAAGAATTTGCCAAATTAGAAGTAAATAACAATTATTTTGGAACAACTTTTGTAGAGGATGAGTTACAAGACAATATTAGAGACACTGTGTCATCTTTGACTGATGCAGGAATAAAGATATGGATAGTCACTGGTGATAAAAAAGAAACAGCCACCAAATGCGCAATAAACTGCGGTTTATTAGAAAAAGAGTTCGACGAAAATAAAAGTGGGGCAGTTTTAAGGTCGAACGATATAATCAACTCTGATTTTCTGTTTAATCAATCAATGAATTTTAAAAATGTGGTGATTTACAGAGCAAGCCCTGATCACAAAGAAATCATTGCAAAAAAGTTTATTAAAAGCAAAAAGATTACATTGGCAATTGGAGATGGTAATAATGATGTGTTGATGTTAGAAACAGCAAATGTTGGCATTGGGATTAGAGGAAAAGAGGGTACACAAGCATCTTTGGCAGCGGATATTTCAGTACCCGACTTTCAATGCCTAAAGAAACTTCTTTTGGTGCATGGCAGAAGTAATTTGATTAATTTTGCTGTGATTTCTTTCAACTCTTTCTACAAAAATATATTTTTTATTCTGATACAGTTTTACTACGATTTCTTTAATGGTTTTAGTGGCAAGCCTGTTTACAATTATTATTTTCTGAATTATTTCAATATTTTCTTTACGTCTCTCATTCCTTTGTACATTTCTATTTTCAACAAAGATCACACGGATGAATTCTTATTAGCTAATCCAAAGAAATACAAAGAAGGAAGAAGATATTTGAGCACAAATATCTTTTTATCGAAATTAGCTTATGCTATGTTTAAAGCTTCTATGGTATTTTGGCTTTCTTTTGGTATTTTTTACATCAAAGATTTTACCAACAGTGCTGGATTGGTAGGAGGATATAAAGCACTAAATAATTACTTATCATTTATAGTATTTTTTACAGTCATAATAAGACAAACAAGTAATATAACATTCTTTGTGTGGTATGCATATTTATCAATTTTTATAAGTGTGGCTGCATATTTAATTACCTTGTTTGTTTTACAGGAAATAGATTATTCACAGAATTGGGCAGCTTTGAATTTATTTTCTATGCCAGTGTTTTATGTTTCTATTATTCTTATGATGGGTTTGGTTTATTTGTTAGATTACTTTTATACTGTGTATAAGGATAGGTATGTTTTATTATCAAAATAAAAATAGAATTTATGAAATTAGGTAATTTAAAAGATTTTTTAGTAAAATTAATGTATAAAATAAAAAATATAAACCAATATTTGTAAAGAAATGTAATTTTGATGTATCATAAACATAAAAACAAAATATATTATTGCCGTATCCGACAGGAATCATTAAGTGTGTTCTGTTCCTGTAATCAAAGGCTAAACGGTAGGGTAGACTTAAACAGTCAATAGTGCGAAGAGAGCGAGTCTTAGTGTGTGAATGGCTCACATTATCACCAAAGGGGCAACCCTAAAGTATTTCTCCTTAAGATCTCCTATCCCTAGGCAATAAAAAAAATTTAGTTTGCTCTGAGAACCTTAATAATTTATAAGAAAACTTATAATAAACTTTTTTTAAAATAATTTTAATCAAAGTAGTAAATCTAATAAGTATAGCATTATCTTAAAAAATATAAATAATTTTATAATAACCCCTCGAAAAGACAAAATAATTACAAGAAAAACTTAAATAAGAAACCTCATCAACTTATTATGCAGTGTTTTCGGCTAGAAATCTATTAAATTAATTCATTTTAAGGCTTTACATTGTTTTAAAACTATAAAAGGAATGATTAAAAAAAATTAGTTTTATAAGAATAATCAAGAATATTTTGTTAAAGATATTTTTAATGTACCGCAATATTATAATTTCTCCCGGTAGGAATTAAAATGCAAAAAACATCAATACATAGGACTGTATTTTAAAAATGTTACAATCTTAATTAAATATTTTGAAAGATACTTTAGTTACTTTAAAGTTTATACCTAATTAAATGTATAAAACAAGAGAAAGCTTTTACTCGTTCTATTAAAATGTTTTTGGTTGTTTAATGAAGAAGTTAGATATTAAAATTAATTTTCTTAAAAATTCTTTTGCAATCGAAAATATAATTTTACTGTTTGTGACTTTTTATATTCTTTTAAATTTTGGGAAGAAAATAATTTTAATTTCATTGGGGTTGCAATAGGAAATAACATACCCTTTACTTTTTAAGATTTTATTGATAGATTGTTTTTGAATAAATGTCAGACAAAGAGTTTTTTTTTTATTTTAAAAGTTTGGTTTACATAAATCTTTTCTTAAATAATTCAGTATCAATGATTTTACTATTTATTTAAATAAAGAGTATTTGAAAAAAAATTTTAGATTTTATAAAAAGATTTTGAAAATTTAAAAAAAAAAACAAAGCGAAAATTTTTAAAAAAAATAAAAAAAATTTTTTAATAAATTTGGTAATAAAAAGAAAAAAATATCATTTTAATTAAGTATAATAATATCTTAGTATCCTCTTAATTTTCTTAGTGCAGTGGTTGTATTCACTAACCATGCTGCGACAGAAAAACGAACAAATATGTGTTATTCCTTAACTCCCCAAGGGATAAAAAAAATTCAAAAACAAAATGACTAATCAGCTTTCAATTTAAAAAAAGTATTTAATGAAATTTAAATAAATTATTGTTGTGTTTCTAAAGTGATAATTAATTTAATCTAAGAAGTAAATATTAAATATTTTTCTAGAAAAATATTACTATAAATAGTAAATTTAATATTTACCCCAAAAGAAAATGAAGATGGAATATCACAATGAAACAAAGAAAAATAACCAGAAACACAACTACCAAAGAAATTTAAATAAAAGTTATCTTAAAAAATTTATTAAAAAACATAAGTTGCCCTGGACGCAACATTCTGAATTCAGACCTGCAAGTTCAGGACAAAAATTTTTCATAAATGGGTTGCCTGAAAAGGACATATCTTCTATTAAAATGCAAGGAAAAACCAATATCAAAGAAATTACTGATCTAATCATAAATGTGGAAAAAATTGAATCTATGGTTTCAGAAATGAGGATCAACACTACCCCTAAGGAAGAAGTCAAGTACTGCGCTACGCATGGTAAAGGGAGACATTCTACAGAAGAATGTTTTAAGCTGAAAGAAAAGTCTATGCGTAGGAATAACGAAACTCTGAAAGACAAGGCCAAAGTACATACAATCCAGGAAAAGAATGAGTTAAATAAACCAGAGTTATATTATTCTATTTTTGTTAATGGCTATCCTATAAACATGATTTTTGATACAGGGTCGACGTTAAATTTTTTACCCAAAAAATTTGCTTTAAAAAACAATTTAACTATTTACAAAATTATTCCTATTACAATCACAACAGCAAATAATAAATCAATCACTATAACTGAAGCGGCTGATGTAAGCATTGCCATTAGAGAAAATAAAGATCAAGTAAAAATTGATAATACTAGAATGCTAATAACTAATAGTTTAATTCCCGATAAAGGAATATTAGGAACCGAATTTTTAGCTGCGAACAAAGTAATAATTAATTTTCAAAACAATTCAATAAAAATCGGCAAGTTGGTTAAACAAATAACCACTGAATCTGCCAAAGAAAACAAATTATGTATTTTAGAAAGTTCAGTAAAAAAAAACCTAAACAAAATGATTGAGGAATATACCCAAAAAATGCCTAAATTAGGCTGTATAAAACCTTTTAAGCATGAGATATTACTTACTGACAACATACCAATTAACAAAAAAAATTACAAAGTTCCTCATAAGTTAAGAGAAAAGGTTGACACAGAACTAAAAAAGCTGTACGATCAACAAATAATTCGTAACTCTAACTCAGCTTATAGCAGTCCAGCTTTCGCAATCCCAAAGAAGAATGGCGACATTCGACTAGTAGTGGACTATAGAAGTTTGAATAACAACACAATAAAATCAGGACACCCATTCCCATGAATTTGGGACAGATTAGAAGAACTTAACGACAAGAAAATATTCAGTCAAATTGACTTAAAAGCAGGATATCACCAAGTTCAAGTAAGTGAAAAGGATATCCACAAAACAGCATTTGGTATCTTAAATCGACATTATGAATATGTAAGAATTCGGTTTGGGCTAAGTAATGCGCCTAAAACGTTTATGAAAGCAATGTACTCAATTTTCGGGAATTTAAAAAATTGTTACATCTTCATGGATGATATTCTAATAGCGTCTAAAACACCAGAAGAACACTTAAACGATTTGAAAAAATTTTTTGAAATTTGTACACAGCAAAATATAACTTTAAACCTTGAAAAATCATGCTTCTTCACTGATAATGTCAATTACTTAGGCTTCAATATCAGTAACCAAGGTATTAAAATCAGCGATAAAGGATTAGAAATGCTAAAGAAAATTAAAAGACCAAAAAACAAAAGAGAAGTACAAAAACTGATGGGTCTTTTGAATTGGTTTCGACCATTCGTACAAAACTTGTCTATTTATCTAGTACCTATATCAGAAATGTTAAAAAAAGAGAATATAATGTGGGGAATGGAACAAGAAGCAAGTTTACAAAAGATCATTCAATTGATAAAATCACAGGTAACCCTTAAACACCCATGTTTCGAGGAAAACTTCGAACTGCATACAGACGCAAGCGAAAAGGGATTAGGTAGCGTGCTAACACAAGGAAATAAAATTATAGGATTTTATAGCTCAAAATTAAACCCGGCGCAAGCCAAATATACCACTTCTGAAAAAGAAGCACTGGCGATTTGTAAGTCTCTAACACATTTTAAGCATTTAATTTATGGATCCAAGATTACCATTTATACCGATCATTCAAATTTAACTTTCTTAAATCAATCCAGAGTTCAAAGACTCCAACGATGGAAAATTTTAATGGACGAATTTAACATAGAAATTAAATACCAAAAAGGGGCAAATAATAATATACCAGATTTTCTATCACGTTGTTATCATATTTTAGAAAAGGAACACTTGTTATCATTTCCATTAGATAAAAAACTAATAGCCGAACAACAGAGCATGAGAGAATCAACAAAAAAAATAAATAATGATAAATATTTTATTGATAAGGATGATAATAATTTACTGAAGGAATGTAAGACCAACAGAATATTGGTACCACAAACATTACATAGTAAAGTACTAGAAGGATTTCACTTTAGATACGGACATCCCGGAATGAAAAAAACTATTAAAACTATAAAATCAATCTACATAATAAAGAATCTAGAGACAAAAGTAGCTAATCAAATCAATAAGTGTACATATTGTTTAAAGAATAAGGATTTTCCTAGAATGAAAGTGCAAGCCGAGAAAGTTTTAGGGTCAAATAAACCATGGGAAAAGGTATATATAGATATTTTTGGTCCAATTGATCAGTAAATCTATAATCATGGAGAAAAGAAACGTAAATTGTATTTATTGGTAATGATCGATGCAGCAAAAAGATATGTAGAAATCATACTGTTAACAAAAATCACTGCTACCCAAGTAATAAGAAACGTATACAAAGAATGGATAAGTAGATATCGACTTCCAAAACAGATACATACTGATAGAGGCAGACAATTTACTTCAGAAAAATTTAAAAACTTTGCTAAGTATCATAACATTATAACAACTACAACTATAGGAGAAAACCCTACAGGAAATGCAATGGTCGAGAGGGTAAACAGAACTATTATAAACATATTGAGAATTTACAAAGGATTCAACATCAACGAAATTATTGCAGTAATCAAAAGCAATTTGAATGATACATATCATAGTAGTATAAAAACTAGTCCTATTAGCCTAGCCTTCGGAGTAAATAAATTTACACGAGAACAAATAGCGTTAAAAGAAGATACAACAATAAAAGAAAATACTAAGCAGAAAAATAGTAACAAAAGTACCTCAAATTTAAAAGGTAAAGTAATTTGGATTAAAAAAAAGACAAAAAACAAACTAGAAGAGACAAACAGTGGTCCTTATAAAGTCTTAAATCATAAAGAAAAATACAATATCGTTGAGATAAAGAGAAAAGGAAAAAACAAATGGATCAGCCTTAGAAAAATCGTGAGAGTAGAGCCTTAGGGAAGCGGAGTGTTGTGTTTCTAAAGTAATAATTAATTTAATCTAAGAAGTAAATATTAAATATTTTTCTAGAAAAATATTACTATAAATAGTAAATTTAATATTTACCCTTAAGAAACTGAAGATGGAATATCACAATGAAACAAAGAAAAATAATCAGAAACACAACTACCAAAGAAATTTAAATAAAAGTTATCTTAAAAAATTTATTAAAAAACATAAGTTGCCCTGGACGCAACAATTATAATGGCTTCATTTTTTAATAAACAGAATTTTAAAACAGCAAAAAAATACGTTTAATCTCAATACTATAGGTTTTCTTTATATCTCATACTTTATAAATAGTATGAGACTCACAGGATACAACAATACCATATGAAAAATTAGTATATTTCTACCTGTAATTCACTTCAAAAAAGAGAGAATTTGAGATTATTTTCCTTTTAATTAATAAACAGTTTTGATTCTTTAAAAGAAAAGTTTTTCGATTTTTAGTCTAAGTTGATTGATTTGCTTATTTGAACAAATCTAAATATAGTCTAATATTATACGTTTAATCTTTAAAATACTCAAACAACCAACTTCTTTGCTTATATTTTGTGAAAGATTACGCGGAGAATAACAATGAAAAACAGCGATAAAGACTCGCTGTATCTTGAACTATAACTAATTATGTGGAAACACGTTATATCAAATATTTTTATTAGATGAGTATTTTTATATTATATATAAGATATAGTGATAGATCTTCGTACGGATTCCCAACACAAGGTAACAAAACAAACGAGGAAAAATTATTAAAAAAAGTTATTAGAATTAAATTTCAACGCAATGTGTATGTTTTTTAATTATTAGTGTAAAAATTTCTGAATTCGAAAACAAAACAGTTTAGCTTAATTTTGAGAGTTAAGTGTTTTTTAGTTGTTGATAATAATTTAAATTTCAATAAAAAATTTCTTAAAAAATTTTTAAAATTATTTAGCCTGAAAAATAATAAATTATCAATTTAATAAATATTTTCTTTTAACAACAATAAAATATATTATTAAAATAACTAATACTTATACATTGAGTATCAATTTAATTTAAATTCACAATAATAGGGTTTATCATTTATAATGCAGTACAAAACTATTCGAATTCTATTATTAATATCTAATATACTTGGGTTAGCAGCTACATATTCATAATCTAAAAATTCTTATAAAAGATAATTCTTTAATAGATTTAAAAGTTTTTCGAAAACATCCATCAAATTAGTTAGAAATTTTATTTTTTAAAAAAATTATGTTTTACCCCATGATACTTGTTTTATTTTTACGTGCAATTCTTAACTCTTATAACCAACAACATTTTACAAGCGAACACCTTTATGGCATACTTGAAGAAACACTAAGAACACCTTTAACTACGAACGCCCTTTACACAAACCCTTCTCACGAAGCAAATTTAGTACCCCGGGAAAACAAACATCCATATTTAAATAATATTTTTAACACAAAAGAAACATTACCTCCCTGCTTTAATAATCAAAATAATTTAAACTTGGTTAGTTTAATTAAGAACCAACGAAGAGACTTTGAATTTTCAGTCGAAACACAATGGATTTTAAACTTAAATAACATTATATTTGAAGAAATAGAAACTGAAAAAAATTCACTCAATCTGGAAAGAATTTTATCATGTAATAATACTTTGCAAAACTCTATGTTAAACTACCCTACCGATATTACATTTGATATAAAAAAAGCATTTGTTCATTATTTTATTACTGTCTTATATTCTTATTCCGAACCAATAATTAGTGAAAATTGTCTTATTGATATAAAAAGAATTTCTAGTTTTCACGATTCATTCAATGAAATAGAAAGAGGGATGAAAGAATTTATAGATACAATTAACTTTCGTAAAGATTTAACCTCTATTGATTATATTTGCTTAAAATCATTTTGTATGTCATGCTTTCCTGGGTTTGTAAACTTTAAAACCATCTTTTCTTCTAATTCTAGTGTTGATTTTACACTAATTCGCGAACGTTTAAATTTGTTTATTGCTCATCTATATTACATTTATCAAAATTTTCAATCATCAGATCTGATTTCAGGATTTAGTTTTATTTTTAACAACGAGTATAGTTGTTTTATAACACCTGGGTCTGTCTTCAGAACAAATATTTTAGAAAAAGTATGTAGTATTTATTTAGACAAATTTGCGTTCTTTGAAATTTTTGATTTATTAAGTTACATAAAATGTAAAGTTATTCCATTCGAAAGCTATAAAAAAATTGAGAGTACAATTATATTTATTATTTTATTGAACTCATTTTATTCAAACTATTGTGAATATTATAAAAATATCGTTATGAAATCACATGACCTCATTTCACAAGAAAGTTTTGATAATTTTAAGGGGTTTAATAATCTATTAAAAGACAAAGACGTTATACTTAAAAGAAGCCTATATTTCCCAGTAAATATGATATTGAATTCAATGTATTTATCTAAGATTTTATTTCTATTATTAATTTTCAACCTAGAATTTAAATACCCTTCTTTTTTTAAATGTAATATGTTTTTGTACTTAATGCATTTGAAAATCTTTTATTTTCCTAGTAAAGACTTATCTGAGATTTATAAGGAAATTTCTTCTGAAGAAAAAATATTTTTTGGAGTTTCAGATATTAAAATTGATAATTTATTCAATTTTAAAGATTAAATACATTACTTTTAAATTTATACATTCGGATTCAAAGTATTGTCTTAATTCAAACTTGTCAACCTTAACCTAAATTTAACAAAAATAAAAACAAAGTTTTAAATGTAAAATGAAAATTTACTTCTATACTCTAAATTGGTCATTATATGCTAATTATTAAACAAATAACTTTTGAAAACAAAATGTAAGGGGGTTTGACTAATTTAATAAAAAATATTTTTAATTAAAAATTATAATCTTCTTGGCTATAGTAAAGCAAAAGACCCACTTTGGGTGGGAAAAATATTAATTTAAACTCAAAAAAAAATTAAGTAAAAATTAGAAAAATAATTAATTTAATTTATTAGCAATTAATTTCAAGATTCAAAATAAAGGATCCTTTTAATTATAAAAGGTTTTATTCATACAAATAACCTTGCAAAAACCTCTCAGATGTTCCATTCTTCATTTTTAATTTTCTTTTGGCTGGATTGCACGTAGATTCAATATCATTTGTGTGCACACCAGTTTCTGAATTTTTGTAATGTGTTGTATGATTCACAGTTTTATGAATGTAGGGATTCAGTAAAACACAAGGAGAGGGCATTTCAGAATTATACAGATGATCACCAGTAGGAGTACTGCAATGATCACTCCATACTATAGAATCTTGTAAAATATATTTTTCAATAATTTTAAATTGTGTGTTTTTTTTATTTTTAGATAGTTTTAAAAAGACTATTTTTTTTATCATAAATTAAGGATACCCAGAACTCCTTTTTAATATCTCAGAAGGCCTGCCACGATTATATTTTAATTTTCTAAATTTTAGTCGTCTGTTTAAACTATCTTATCAGGCCCTTCAAATTTTAGATTTGACTTTCTATCCTATTTACTGCAAAGTTTCCTTAACAATTTACAAACGCTTACACATGTTGGTAAAGATAAATCAATTCTTTAGATATTTTTTTAACTTGGGTCTCAAATGCCCATCCATAAACAATTTTTAAAATCATTTTGAGTGGTGTCGCAAGTCATAGTGACATTTATTTTATTATAGCAGTTATTATATTTCAATTAAAAAGGTCTTAGATGTTATAACACTTAAAAGTATATAAACAGATGTTTTTATATGAAAATGGGAAATTTTGAGAACAAAGATGCGACATGCACTATAAGGAATTTCAATAAATTTACTGATTCAAAGTTTTCCGGTCACGGTTGAGACAAGTGGAATCTTCGTTTTATAAAAAAAGAAATCATTTAAAATACTTTTTTATGTTGTGTATAAGATTTCTATCACGCTTATAAACCTCTATTTGTATTCACAAAGGCTTCTTTTATCTTTATATAATATTATTTTAGGGCATATATCACATAAAGGAGGGCTTTCGGGCATATTTTGTTCATGAAACCATAAAATACATTTCTCGCGTTTTGCAAAATTTCAAATTCTTTTAATAACTGCATAAATAACCTTATTTACCCATGAAATAAAATTTTTATTTAGTTCTAATTTAATTCCTTTAAGCCTAAAGTGGGGTACTCTGCTTTACTATTGCCATTTTTTTTCAGCCAAATTTATAATTTTTTCTATCAATTTGATAGAAATAATTTCTAACCCATGTCTAATACAGTATATAACAAAATTCTTTGGGAAATAGACATAAAATTATTTTTATTTAACACATTCCATCTCAAGCGAGGCAGCTGCGGAGATTGTAAACATTCTCACTTAAACTGTGCATCTAATAATTAGAACATCCAAAGAAATTTGTAGAGTTTTTTTAGATATCAAAGTAGGTGACAAAGGGAAGATTAAAAACCATAAAAAAAACTACAGCTGCTAGAAATGATAGAGGTAAATCCTTTATATATTTTAAATGAAATAAAACTTAAATTTAGTAAGGAATTAAATATCGATTGTTCTGAAATTTCTGTTTTTAGGGGTCATGGTGGATTTCATTATAGTAAAAAAACTGGACAGGAATACCTATACTTAGAAACACAAAGTGAAATTAAAAATAAAAAAAAACCACATGAATTAGAATTTACTGATGTTCTCTATAATTTTGAACTAGGGTCTATATTTTTTATTGATGAAGTGGGATTTTGTTTAAGTATGCGCACATAAAGAGGATGAAGAGCTTTTTAAGTTCGGTTAATGTCGAAATGAATTGCACAAAAGATAAAAAATTTTTCATAATTGAGGCTGCTAACAAGTATAAAATGTTATCTTATAAAAACAACATAAATTCTGTATTATGCATTGTTTTATAGACTTTTTAATAAATTTAAAAAACATTTACTACTAAAAAATATGTTTAATTCGGGGTTTATTCTAGATAGTGCCAGGTTAAACCATTTTCTAAAGTCAATAACTTAGTAAAATGGTTAAATTAAACCATTATGGTCTTATCCCCTTATTGATTTTTCTAAACATAAGCAAAAATGTTTTTCAAAATATGAATAGCATGTTATTCGTATGAAATGTAACTCACAAGAAAAGATATTTAATTCAATAGGCAGTGCATTCGATTGTTCACAACTGATGATTTTAGCGGATTTTTTCGAAGTATGTTTAGATTTTTATCTTTATGCAGAGACTTGGAGGATTGTTTTGTTTAAAATTAAACTTTTAGTATCATATTTACTATCAATGCATTTGAAAAAATTATGAACTTAGGTGAAAAAATTAAAATGTTATAATTAGAAGTATTTTTTAATTAAATTGATCAAAAACCCTTATAAGAATAATACACAACATCTGTAAAATGTTCACAATTTACTCTTGTTTTATAATGAATTTATTATAAAAAAAATTTAAAAAAGACTAAAATTTCTTGAGTGTGGCTATTTTTACAAAAGAAATATACAAATTAAAATCAATTTTGTTTTAGAGAAAATTTCGTTTAAAAATTTTTTCTTTATTCATTTTATCATTACAATATTTCAAAAATAAAGAGCTTTTAAAATTGTTTCTTTTGTATATATAAAATTTCTCATTTAATTTTTTTTTCTTGAAATATTTCTAATTGTTTCAAAAACAATGTTCAAAAAATTTAAATTTAAAAAGCAATTTACTTAAAATAGCACTAAATTATAATTTTTCTTAGAAGACTTAAGTATTTAAAAGTAAGTCATGTTATTTTAGGTTATATCCCACGTTTATTTATGTTATTTTGTTTACAAATTAGGATTTGTAAAGTTCACAAATGAAAATTGCGAAATATATTATATTATATGTTTCTTAGTGAATAAGTATATCAATTCTAAATAAATTATTATTATTTTCCATATTTAATTAAGGGTATGATTTAATATTATATAAATATTATAACGACACTCCCACATCAGAATTTTTCGTATCCCTCTTCAGATGCTTTTTATTTACCCTTAATTTTGAATCTTTACTTTTTACCATATAAGAGTCTTGGTTAATTTTATTAATAATCACATACCCATCTTTCCAGCGATTTTTTAGTTTGTTACCCAAAACTTCTCTAAATACTAAGACCTTGTCTCCTATTTCATAACTGTTAAAACACTTTCTTTTTCCTTTCTTGATGTGCATGTCTGCATATTTTAGAAAATTGTTATCCCTCATTTCACGTATTCTTGCTTCATCAAATGTTTTGATTGTAACGCCAAAATCTTCGTCTACTTTGAGCAGCGGTAGTTTTTTAAATCGGAACATAAATGGTGACATCCCTATGCTTCTGTTGAAAGATATATTGTATGCGAATACTGCATCTTTAAGTACGCGATCCCAGCTAGTTTTTCCGAAATTACTAAGTTTTTTGACAATGTTCATGAGCGTCTGATTTGCTCTCTCTACTGCTCCGATGGATGTATGATTTTCAGGTGAATTATAGATCCACTTAAAGTTGTATTTTTCTGTTAAAATAGTGATCTCTGTGTTTCTAAATTCAAGACCGTTGTCAGACATTATCATTTTTGGTACACCGTGTTTTTTTATGATAAGCTCTTCTATCATGCTCGGTATTATTTTAGAACTTTTTTGTGTTACAGGTATAGCTTCCATCCATTTTGAATAATGATCAATCGCAACTAATATATAGCGGTTTTCTTTTGTGGTTTTATTTAAATATCCGACTAAGTCAACTTGCCATAATTCATTTTCCCTAGAACTCTTAATTATATTGTGTTGGGTGTTTATCTGTGCGTGCCCTGCTTTTAGACATATATCACACTTGGATATGTATTTTTTTATGTCTTTAAATAAATTTTTCCATTTGTACTTGTTTTTTAAATTGTAAAACATGTTGAGGTTTGAAGCGTGTCCTAACTTTTTGTGATATTCATTGAGAATTCTAAATTTTTCCTCTGGGGTGTTAATACATGCCAAAGTTTCTACTACGCTTGTTTTAACAGAATTTATGCGGCTAAAAAAATCTGCGCTGTTCTCTTTCCCCTTAACAAATTCTATTTCAAAATCATAGTCCTGTAATTTGAGGGACCATCTTAGCATTCTGGAATTAAGATTTTTAGACTCCTTAAGATATTTGAGAGCTCTGTGGTCAGTTTTAAGTATAAATCTTTTACCTAATAAAAATTGTTTAAAATGTTCTGTAGCTTTAATAATAGCCAGTAATTCTTTATCTGTTGTGCTGTAATTAATTTGTGTTTTATTTAGGCATTTACTAAAAACTGAAACTAATACCTCTTTTCCTTCCGAATTTATTTGTGTTAGGGTAGCTCCTATTGCGACATTAGAGGCATCCGTTGTGAGTATAAAAGACCTAGAAAGATCTGGTTGTATTCTTATAAGTTCTCTTTGTAATTCCTTCTTTATGTTATTAAATTGTTCTTTAGCTTTTTTTGTCCATTCGATCTTTGCTACGCTGTTAGATTTTTTGTTCTTTAAAAGCTGATAAATATAATACGTCTTGCTACTAAAATCTATTATAAACTCTCTGGATAGATTTAATGAGCCTAAGAATGATCTTAACTCTTTAGACGTTGTTGGGAGATTCATATTTGACACCAATTTTATTTTATCAGGGTCGGGCTGGATGACATTTTCTTTTATTATAAATCCTAATATTTTTAACTCTTTTTTTGCAAACTTACATTTCTTTGCGTTGATTACAATATTGGCCTTTTTTAGAACTTTAAAAACCTTTTCCAAATGTTCTAAGTGGTCATCTAGAGTTTTCGAATGAATTATAATATCATCGAAATAACAACAAACAAATACATCACTAAATTCCCTGAACAAACTGTCCATGATTCTCTGGAAAGTGGCAGGACCGTTACATAAGCCAAATGGCATGCGGTTAAATTCATATAAACCGGCTTTCCAGGCAAAGGCGGTCTTTCGTTTTGAATCTTCATCTAATTGTATTTGAAAATAGCCATTTGTCGCGTCAAGAGTAGTAAATATTCTAGATCCTCTCAGTGAATTTAGAATGTAATCTATTCGCGGTATAGGATATGAATCTTTGATTGTAATGTTATTAAGTGCTCGATAATCAATGCATAATCGCAGTCTCCCATCTGGTTTCTTTACGGGAACTATACGGCTTTTCCATTCACTGTCCGATTTCCTTATAATGCCAGTTTTAAGAAGTTTTTTAATCTCTTCATCTATTTGTGTCTCCCAAAATAGAGGTACTTTGCCGTTGCTTTGTTTTATCGGAAATTCAGAGTTCGTTCTAATTTCGTGTAACCCAATTCTACAGCATGTGTTTCTATTTATTTCGCTTTTAAATATTTCTTTGTAATCTTTGACTAGCTCTTTCACACCTATTTCGTTAGTTTCTACATTGCAAATCATATTATTTTGTTTTATTCTCTCTTCTGCTGTTGTTTTGCTTCTCGTGATGATTTCGGAAAGTAAATCATAATTTTTGTTTATAAAATCCAAGCCAAGTATCAAGTATTTGGGTGAATTAGTTGAGGCAAATGCATTTATGAAGAATTTCCTTCCATTGAAATCCATTTCTAGGTTTTTATAAAGACCGATTATATTAAGTTTGTGGCCGGAAGCAGAAAATAATTGTGTAACTTTATTTTCAAAATTTTGACTGTTTAAAATTCTAACATTACATAAGCTCAGTTCCGCTCCAGTATCTAATAAAGCCGGTATTTGGATTCCATTGATTTCTACATTTAACATAAAGGGGTTATTAATTTGTCTTTTAAAATCATAGTTCAAATTTTTTTTATTTAAATTCCTTTTAGGGGTAGATCCTTGGTAATAAGCTTCCCGGTCCTCAATGTCTTTGTGTTGCTTCTTTGTTTGTTTGAATTTCTTAATTACAAAGCAGTCTTCAGTAACGTGTTGGCATTTGCCGTGTACGTGACAAAATTTTTGTTCTGATAGATAAAAATTTTTTTTACCCTTTTTGCAATTATCAATCTCGAATTCATCTTTGCTGATGTCATTGTACAAATCTGGTAATTCGCTTGATTTAGTTGAAGGAACTTCATCTTGAAATAGTAAAGGAGCTAATTCCTCCGCTAGTCTGCTAATTTCGGGCCAGGATTTCCCTTCATTCTTTGCTTGCCACATGATGGTTGTCATCTCTTTAGGTGCTTTTCGTACCATTATGTCACAGATCGCTTCTGAAGGTAGGTATTTTCTGTTGTAGAGGTATGTAGACTTTTCAATGAGATTGTAGAAATCTTTAATAGATTTGGGCTGAGAAGTATAGACTGCTTTTAAGATTTCATCGCAGCGTATTTTTGAAGAAAAGCGATTGCAAAGAGCTGTTTTTAGCTCAGTTAGATTCATGTTAGGGTTGTTTTGAACGTACCCCGATGCCCATGAGAGTGCTGGTCCTCTCAAGCTGCAAATCAAAACTCTGGCTATCTGTTCAGGATCTATGCCTGCTGCGTGAGATAAAAGATCGAAGTCTCTGAGCCAGATGTTGATGTCTTCTTGTTCTTCTCCTGTGAATGGAGTGACGATTTTTACTGCTGACGCCATATCAATTCTAAATAAATTATTATTATTTTCCATATTTAATTAAGGGTATGATTTAATATTATTTAAATATTATAACGACAAAGTATATTACAATATACAAAGATTTAGCGATAGAACTTCGTTGAATTTCCCATCCTTGAGTAAGAAAAAAAAATTAAAAATAATGTTTCAAAAAATAGTTTTACTAATATATTTTGTGTCATAGAAATATTTTCGCTAACATTTTAAATGAGCTAAAAAGTTTAAAGATATTTAATTATTTAAAATAGTTAAATCAAATTTACCATATAAGATAAATTATCATAAATATATTGAAAAAATTTTTTTACACATGATGCTTATTTTATTTTTTAAGGTATTTTTGAATTCTTATAATCAGCAAGATTATATACACAATCAGTCAGTTAACATGTCTAAACAACGACCCATGCAATATTCTGATGCAAGAATTTCTTCAATAGAGAAACTTCAAGAAAATGATTTATCTTACCAAAGAACCAGTTCTTTTCATCCAAATAGCAGTCCAAATATAAAAGAAAAATCCCCCTATACTTTAAATTATAAAACCCATTTAAATTTAATATCTTTAATCGAAAACCAAAAAAGAAAACTGAACTCATTAATTAATATACCCTGGATTTCAGATTTAAATATTATAAGTCTTCGCTATTTAGAAGAAAACAAGAGTGAATTTAATCTTGACACAATTTTATCTCAAAACATTACTTGTATAAATATCCTTCAAAATTATCCTACCAATATTACATTTTATTTACAGACTGCTTTTATTCATTATTTTATAACTTCTCTAAATTTTTATTCAGAATCAATAACGATTGAAGATCGTAAAATCGAAATAGAAATAGTTTGTAACTTGTCTGGTTCTAAAGAGAATATTAAAGATCTTTTGATGAGTATTTTTGACTATTTAAACTTAAAACCCAATAAAACGTCCATTAATCACATAGACGTGATATCATTTGCTCGGTCATGTTTTCCAGGTTTTGACAATTTACAAAAAGTAGGATCTTTCGACATTAGCGGCAATTTATCCGATATACAAAAACGTATATCTCAGTTTATGATCTTAATTTTTCATTTATATCAAGAAAGTCAGAAGTCAGATATATTTTCACTGTTTGGTTTTCTTCTAGACAAAAAATTTCAGTCTTCTGCAAAATTTGATTGCAAATTTAGAACAAATATTTTAGAAAAATTATGTAGTATTTATTTAGACAAATTTGCGTTCTTTGAAATTTTTGATTTATTAAGTTACATAAAATGTAAAGTTATTCCATTCGAAAGCTATAAAAAAATTGAGAGTACAATTATATTTATTATTTTATTGAATTCATTTTATTCAAACTATTGTGAATATTATAAAAATATCGTTATTAAATCACATGACCTCATTTCACAAGAAAATTTAAATAACAAATTATTGAATAATTATTTATCAAAGAACACAACCGATACAGCTGTAAGTTGTAAAACCCCTGCTTTAAATATGATATTGAATTCAATATATTTATCTAAGATTTTTTTTCTCTCATTAATTTTTAATTTAAAATTAGAAAATTTACATTCTTTTAAATATAATTTGTTTTTGTACGTAATGCATTTGAAAATCTTTTATTTTCCTAGTAAAGATTTATCTGAGATTTATAATGAAATTTCATCTGAAGAAAAAATATTTTTGGGAGTTTCAGATATTCAAATTGATAATTTAGTCAATTTTAAAGATTAAATACATTGCTTTTAAATTTATATGCTATTTTTATTTTTTAATTAATTCAAACCTATTTAATTTTTTGTTTCAGTATATAATTGTAATATCTTACAAAAAGAATATTTATTAACCAAATTAAATTCAATTAACCTTTTATTTAAATTTAACTCTTATTCCAAGAATTTATCATGGACAAAATAAGAGAAACAAACACGAATAAAACTCATCAGAGAGAACCTTTATACCTAAAACTATAAAATCATTTTACCTTAACCATTTAATAAACAAAACTGTAAAGTGCGATCAGGACAGTAATTCAATGTAAAAATTTTTATGAATGTCACAGCGTGCAGACAATTTTTTACTTTTTATTATATTTTTTCCACCTTAATAATTGTCAATATCATTATTTGTAACTTTTATATATGTTTAGCGGAATAACTCTGGTTAAATCTTTTGCATGTTACAGTCACTTTTCTTTTGGATGTGTAAAAACAATAATAAGAAGAACGCATGATATATTTAATTTATTTCTTTATATACTTTTAAAGAAGGCGGATCAATCATTCCTATTTTTGTAATTGATCAATGTCATATCCTATCGGATATGCACCGCAGATTAAGTGTTTAAGATAAAATGATTTAATTGTAACTTTATTCAATTTGTTTTGTTTGCTGTCTTTCATCAGCACATGGGTAGTGAATTTTAGGTTTATTTATATCTTTAAACTTTGATTTTTAAAAATGTCGGTTTTGGTTTTCGAACCCAGTAATTATGTTAGCCATAACAATCAAATACTCCTTTTGTTGTAAGAGAAAAAATACATTAATGTATCCAGCAACCTCTTACCTTTATAAATGGCATCGTTATGTATAAAACCAATAAAATTTTCAGGGAATAAAAATTATAAATAAATTTATTGTTTTTAAATTATTTATTTGTTGTTTAAAGTCTTATAATAATGATAAAGATTTGTGGTAATTCTTTGCTGTTAAATCTTTTATTATCTTGAATTATATTAAAATTTTAGGGAAAGAATTAGGACTACAGTCTGTTGTATATTTTTAAATAACAAGTTTTCTGTTTCTATGCTTTCTCTTGATTCTGTAAATAGTTCCATAAATAATGTCATGTTTTATACATAATTCTTCAACAGATTCTTCCCTTTTTTAGTTCTAAATTCCTCTTATGCTTCTCTTCTAATCCAATATTCATTTATTTTTTGTTATTTATAAAGGTAAAAGATATTCCGCTAAACGTATATAAAAATTAAAAATTATAAAATTGACAATTATAAAGGGTTAGAATAAATAAAATAAAAGGTATAAAATTGCCAAGAAATGCAGTGACATTTATAGAGGATTTACCTTTTAAAAGCAAAAGTCTTTGAATTTAATAAATAAATATGAAATTATTTAACTGGTCATTTAAAAATTATTAAATTTAAAGTACCAGTTTTTTACTTAAAATGCTGTAAAAAATGGTTATTTTTTAAATTTAAAAGTTGTAACATTATTTAATCAGATTAATTAGATTAAAATATTTTAAAATCTTATGATATTACCAATAAGAATATTTTTGATCAATTTTATAAAAAAACAATTTAAAATTCAAGATAAATTTACCCATGATTGTATTTCTAAGATTAATGTATACTTGTGATAAAATAACCCCTTTTGAATCCTGTAATCCAGCTACTGCTCTAAAAAATATAGGAAGCAATGCTACTTCTGTTATTAAAACACCAGAAGTACAAGAAAATAAAAACTGTTTAACTCATATTTCGAATAATAGAAAGGAATTGGTATGTTTAGATTGTTATTTAGGCCTAGATTTGATAAACTTAATAAAAAATGAACATCTATTATCGTTCAAAAAAGATTGCCCTATCTGGGTAACCTTCTTAAACGAACTAATCTTTAAAGACTTAACACACAATAATGAATTAATATTACCAGTATCTTTGATTAATAATTTTAATTTAATCAAATATTCTTATAACTCCTCAGCAAATCAAAAGTTCAATCTCAAAGAAGCATTTCTTCATTATTTTCTTACTGTTCTAAGCTCTTATAGCAGTCAAATATTATATAATGGATATTATATCAGAGTTAATATATCGTATGATAAAAACATTGAAGATAAATTAAAAAATATCTTTAATACGATACAGTCTATCAAATATACTAACTATTTTATGGCTTTCCAATTCGAACAATTCGTTGGAAATGCATTTCCTAATTTTTTAATTTGGAATGAAGTTTTGTCCAGTAAATTTAAATTATGTCCACTATTTTTAGGTAGAATGAACTATTTTGTATTTATTATGTATCATTGGTTTTTAAAGACAGAACGTTTAGATATTCATTCTGCGTTCAAGCTTACAATCACTAATTCAACCAACGAAAAATATGAATACTCTAAAAGTGATAGAATAAATATCCTTAAATTTTTATGTGAGCTTAATTTAAACAACAAATCATATTTCGAAGTGTTTGAGATACTAAAACGTTTACAACAAAGTAATATTTCTTATACAAACCTACAACAAATAGAAAGTACATTTCTGTTTATTATTTTGTTAGAATGTTTTTACCAAAATTATTGTAAATATTACCAAAAAATATTACACTACCCAAATTGTTCAGATTCACAAACCATTAAAAATAACCTATATAACATTGTAGTATTGTATCCAGATTATGGTTTTAAGAACCTTTTTTATAAAATGCCTTATGATGTTAATAATATGATATTACAAACCATGTACCTAAGCAGAATATTTTTACTTGCTGTTATATATGACACAAAACAACATCCTGTTAACTTACCCGAATTCAAACTGTTTCTTTATGCAATACACCTAAAGGTACAATATTTTCCTACTAAACCAATACTTGAAATTTTAACAGAGATAAGTGATTTAGAAAAAGAATTTTTAAATGTTTCTAATTCAAGTTATGAAGCATTGTACGGATTTTTAACACGTTAAAGGTTATCAACTGAATAAAAAAATTGTATTTCTAAATCATTTTTTTAATATTTTTCTTACAAAATATTTTTGATATCAAAAATAATTTTTATAGATTTAATTTTAACAATAAGATATTAAATTAATTAAATATTACTTTTATCAAAAATCTAACTTAAAAATTTAATGACAATAAATTTACTAGAAAACATTTTAAATTGTAAAAATAAAGAATATTCTAAGTTTGTTAGGATCAATTTTAGTATAGGACCAATGCATATCTAGTCTACCACGGCATATTTTATCGCAAAAATGGGTCGGTATTTACTCCAAATGTTCCGATACCGCAGAAAAACCAGCTCTTTTGAAAAAGTGACCCCCCGTGCTCTAATTAATTTAATCCATTTTTAAAGAAATTAATAAACAATTAATATTTATTTATTAAAAATTATAAATATTATTAATTAAAAAAAAATATAAAATAATAAAATTATTAATTAAAAATTAGAAAACATATATTATAATTTATTTAAAATAATATACATCCTTTAGTGCATTTATAAACCCTTGCCAGTAATTTTTTTTTGTTTTGGCGACGCCAAATATAATATAATAAATAATATTTCAAACTTTTTTTAGAGCTGTTTCTTGGAGCAATCAATGTTTTTAACCCATTTGTTGCGTCCAGGGCAACTTATGTTTTTTAATAAATTTTTTAAGATAACTTTTATTTAAATTTCTTTTGTAGTTGTGTTTCTGATTATTTTTCTTTGTTTCATTGTGATATTCCATCTTCAGTTTCTTAAGGGTAAATATTAAATTTACTATTTATAGTAATATTTTTCTAGAAAAATATTTAATATTTACTTCTTAGATTAAATTAATTATTACTTTAGAAACACAACACTCCGCTTCCCTAAGGCTCTACTCTCACGATTTTTCTAAGGCTGATCCATTTGTTTTTTCCTTTTCTCTTTATCTCAACGATATTGTATTTTTCTTTATGATTTAAGACTTTATAAGGACCACTGTTTGTCTCTTCTAGTTTGTTTTTTGTCTTTTTTTTAATCCAAATTACTTTACCTTTTAAATTTGAGGTACTTTTGTTACTATTTTTCTGCTTAGTATTTTCTTTTATTGTTGTATCTTCTTTTAACGCTATTTGTTCTCGTGTAAATTTATTTACTCCGAAGGCTAGGCTAATAGGACTAGTTTTTATACTACTATGATATGTACCATTCAAATTGCTTTTGATTACTGCAATAATTTCGTTGATGTTGAATCCTTCGTAAATTCTCAATATGTTTATAATAGTTCTGTTTACCCTCTCGACCATTGCATTTCCTGTAGGGTTTTCTCCTATAGTTGTAGTTGTTATAATGTTATGATACTTAGCAAAGTTTTTAAATTTTTCTGAAGTAAATTGTCTGCCTCTATCAGTATGTATCTGTTTTGGAAGTCGATATCTACTTATCCATTCTTTGTATACGTTTCTTATTACTTGGGTAGCAGTGATTTTTGTTAACAGTATGATTTCTACATATCTTTTTGCTGCATCGATCATTACCAATAAATACAATTTACGTTTCTTTTCTCCATGATTATAGATTTCCTGATCAATTGGACCAAAAATATCTATATATACCTTTTCCCATGGTTTATTTGACCCTAAAACTTTCTCGGCCTGCACTTTCATTCTAGGAAAATCCTTATTCTTTAAACAATATGTACACTTATTGATTTGATTAGCTACTTTTGTCTCTAGATTCTTTATTATATAGATTGATTTTATAGTTTTAATAGTTTTTTTTATTCCGGGATGTCCGTATCTAAAGTGAAATCCTTCTAGTACTTTACTATGTAATGTTTGTGGTATCAATATTCTGTTGGTCTTACATTCCTTCAGTAAATTATTATCATCCTTATCAATAAAATATTTATCATTATTTATTTTTTTTGTTGATTCTCTCATGCTCTGTTGTTCGGCTATTAGTTTTTTATCTAATGGAAATGATAACAAGTGTTCCTTTTCTAAAATATGATAACAACGTGATAGAAAATCTGGTATATTATTATTTGCCCCTTTTTGGTATTTAATTTCTATGTTAAATTCGTCCATTAAAATTTTCCATCGTTGGAGTCTTTGAACTCTGGATTGATTTAAGAAAGTTAAATTTGAATGATCGGTATAAATGGTAATCTTGGATCCATAAATTAAATGCTTAAAATGTGTTAGAGACTTACAAATCGCCAGTGCTTCTTTTTCAGAAGTGGTATATTTGGCTTGCGCCGGGTTTAATTTTGAGCTATAAAACCCTATAATTTTATTTCCTTGTGTTAGCACGCTACCTAATCCCTTTTCGCTTGCGTCTGTATGCAGTTCGAAGTTTTCCTCGAAACATGGGTGTTTAAGGGTTACCTGTGATTTTATCAATTGAATGATCTTTTGTAAACTTGCTTCTTGTTCCATTCCCCACATTATATTCTCTTTTTTTAACATTTCTGATATAGGTACTAGATAAATAGACAAGTTTTGTACGAATGGTCGAAACCAATTCAAAAGACCCATCAGTTTTTGTACTTCTCTTTTGTTTTTTGGTCTTTTAATTTTCTTTAGCATTTCTAATCCTTTATCGCTGATTTTAATACCTTGGTTACTGATATTGAAGCCTAAGTAATTGACATTATCAGTGAAGAAGCATGATTTTTCAAGGTTTAAAGTTATATTTTGCTGTGTACAAACTTCAAAAAATTTTTTCAAATCGTTTAAGTGTTCTTCTGGTGTTTTAGACGCTATTAGAATATCATCCATGAAGATGTAACAATTTTTTAAATTCCCGAAAATTGAGTACATTGCTTTCATAAACGTTTTAGGCGCATTACTTAGCCCAAACGGCATTCTTACATATTCATAATGTCGATTTAAGATACCAAATGCTGTTTTGTGGATATCCTTTTCACTTACTTGAACTTGGTGATATCCTGCTTTTAAGTCAATTTGACTGAATATTTTCTTGTCGTTAAGTTCTTCTAATCTGTCCCAAATTCATGGGAATGGGTGTCCTGATTTTATTGTGTTGTTATTCAAACTTCTATAGTCCACTACTAGTCGAATGTCGCCATTCTTCTTTGGGATTGCGAAAGCTGGACTGCTATAAGCTGAGTTAGAGTTACGAATTATTTGTTGATCGTACAGCTTTTTTAGTTCTGTGTCAACCTTTTCTCTTAACTTATGAGGAACTTTGTAATTTTTTTTGTTAATTGGTATGTTGTCAGTAAGTAATATCTCATGCTTAAAAGGTTTTATACAGCCTAATTTAGGCATTTTTTGGGTATATTCCTCAATCATTTTGTTTAGGTTTTTTTTTACTGAACTTTCTAAAATACATAATTTGTTTTCTTTGGCAGATTCAGTGGTTATTTGTTTAACCAACTTGCCGATTTTTATTGAATTGTTTTGAAAATTAATTATTACTTTGTTCGCACCTAAAAATTCGGTTCCTAATATTCCTTTATCGGGAATTAAACTATTAGTTATTAGCATTCTAGTATTATCAATTTTTACTTGATCTTTATTTTCTCTAATGGCAATGCTTACATCAGCCGCTTCAGTTATAGTGATTGATTTATTATTTGCTGTTGTGATTGTAATAGGAATAATTTTGTAAATGGTCAAATTGTTTTTTAAAACAAATTTTTTGGGTAAAAAATTTAACGTCGACCCTGTATCAAGAATCATGTTTATAGGATAGCCATTAACAAAAATAGAATAATATAACTCTGGTTTATTTAACTCATTCTTTTCCTGGATTGTATGCACTTTGGCCTTGTCTTTCAGAGTTTCGTTATTCCTACGCATAGACTTTTCTTTCAGCTTAAAACATTCTTCTGTAGAATGTCTCCCTTTACCATGCGTAGCGCAGTACTTGACTTCTTCCTTAGGGGTAGTGTTGATCCTCATTTCTGAAACCATAGATTCAATTTTTTCCACATTTATAATTAGATCAGTAATTTCTTTGATATTGGTTTTTCCTTGCATTTTTATAGAAGATATGTCCTTTTCAGGCAACCCATTTATGAAAAATTTCAGCAGTTCTCTTTCTCTGAGTTGTTCATTTTTTCTCAGGCAGGCGTTAGCACGATCCGTGATGTTCTTGAAAAGGATGACATAGTCTTCAATCGTCATTGTGGAGTCTTTTCTCAGTCTTGATAACTTATGTAAGAAATACTCAGCTTTTTCTTCTGGATAAGCAATTTCACAAATTCTCTTCTTTGCTTCATTCCAATCATTCATG
The DNA here is from genome assembly GCA_020423425.1 of Chrysopa pallens. Taxonomy (NCBI): domain Eukaryota; kingdom Metazoa; phylum Arthropoda; class Insecta; order Neuroptera; family Chrysopidae; genus Chrysopa; species Chrysopa pallens. Next base: position 898,134 of record CM035597.1, on the reverse strand, counting down.
TTCTCAATCTCAGTTCTAAGATTTTCATTGATAGAACGTTTCAGAATTTTTAATGTCGTCTCTGGGGTCCAAGTACATTCCTTTTGAATGTTTTCAAATTCTTTGAACCAGTCTAGAGCATCTTGGAATCGTAGGTTTTCAAGCGTCATTAATTCGACTTCATATGTGTCACCATTTTCTGGTATAATCGCTTTAAATATTTTTCTACTTGGTGTTTTCATTTGTCCTGAACTTGCAGGTCTGAATTCAGAATGTTGCGTCCAGGGCAACTTATGTTTTTTAATAAATTTTTTAAGATAACTTTTATTTAAATTTCTTTTGTAGTTGTGTTTCTGATTATTATTCTTGGTTTCATTGTGATATTCCATCTTCTGTTTCTTAAAGGTAAATATTAAATTTACTATTTATAGTAATATTTTTCTAGAAAAATATTTAATATTTACTTCTTAGATTAAATTAATTATTACTTTAGAAACACAACACCCATTGTTAGTGCCTTCAATGGTATTGGTATGAACTCCTGTATCTTTATCTACAAAGGTTTTACTGTGATTAACTCTTCTGTGATCAAACCCAAGATCCCTACAGGCAGGTAGATAAGCCTTCCAACAGTCTGTGTGCACTATGGAACCAATCTCTACATAAATACTCAATATTTCACGCATCACCTCTGAATCGCGGTTATCTACTTCCACAGCAAACATTTTTTTTCTGGAGTTCTTTCCACACCTGCCACAACCCAAACTCCTTCTACTCTGTGTCCCCGGTGATATTTTCTTTTTCCTAATTTTGTTTCGTCTATTTCTACAACTACACCGGGGCCACCTATTCTTGTATCCATTGGTTTGACAGATTCTGCTAATAATTGCCTAAGAAAGCCACACCACTCTGACACTGTAGCAGAAGAAAGCCCTGTAGACAATACTATTTAATTTATTGGAGTCTTTATTAAAAACAAATACACCATCCTTAACAAGTCATTTATTGGGATTTTACATGTTTCAAAAAAGGTTCCCTTAAAAATCGACCGCTGTTTTCCACACTTAAATTTCATACAACGGTACAATTTTCTCTTTAAATCAATTGCCATGTCTCTTTTGCATCGATGACATTTGTATGTGGCGCTTATGACTTCGTTTTCTATTAAATATTCCAGGCTTTTTACCTCTTTCTTCCAAATTTTCTCAATTTTTTTCATTTTCATTATAATTAAGGTAATAGTTTTAGTTTAATTTGTATTTTTAGTTTAATTTAAAAAAATTTTATTTTATTTTTATTTTATTTTATTTTTTTTTAAAGTTTTATTTTAAAAATAGGAAAGATAGAAAATAGCAGAACAAATAACTTTTTTATTTCATTATTATTGAATAAAAATATTCAAAAACAGTTTTTTATTTTCTGAGACACTAGAAAATTTTAAGCAGAATTTAGTTGGGGACCAATGCCAAGGTTGCCTAAACCGGCAACCTTGGCATTGGTCCCCAACTAAATTTCAACGGTTTGTTAAATAATAACAATAGTTAAGGTATTTTTTTAATTTAAATTTTATTTGATTTACAATGACGAAAAATAAAAAAATTTATATATTTTTAAGGGATGATAAAGTTATGGTAATTTGCTTACGTACTAAAAATAAAAGATTGTAAAGATTGGAAAACATATTAAATATTTATAAAATGATTGAATCTGTAAAAATTAAGCAAAATTGTTCTAATAAGACAAAACAACCACAATAAACTTTGTATTTCATGTCTTCCCTGAATTATAAAATATAAAAAGATTCTTAGTTATAATTAATAAAATGTTTTTTAAGTTAAAAGTTTCGTCATTAAAATGAGTTGTATTGTTTATTTTTTTGTTAAAATATTGAATTTTATTAAAATGAAGCTTTTCTTCAGATTTTATTAAGGTTAAAAACTTTACTTCTTCTACCTTTTTTGGAGAAAGTGTGCACATCTAAAACCCTTTCGTGACGTTATAACAAGCAGAAACAACTAAAACTCTAAAAGCTTGCTTATGAGAGTACGAAACAATTTTCATCAGAAAATTTTTAGTGAGCTAAATTACATTAAAGAAATATTTTTGAAATCAATATGATAATTAAACAGCCTTAAAACTCGTAAATTGGTAATAAAATTTGATTTAATCCAATTAATATATTAAAACTAGGATGTTTTACGAAATAAATCACCAGTTAGGTACATTAAAAACATAATTTAATATTAAATGGAGTAGGCGACTTAAATTTTTAGAGAATATTTTACAAATAGATTTTTAAGCTTTCTTAAGGTATAAGAATAAAAACTACTCAAAGTTATTTTAAGAAGGTCAGTTATTCTTTTTTTAATTCCACTTTGAAAAGTGAATTAATATTTTAAATATTTGATTTATACAAAATAAATGTTTTTTATTGCATAAAGAGTGAAAATCATCCATACAGAGAAACATAACCATTTCATTATAATATATGCACTTTACATTTCTATAAAAAGCATAATGGACGTGTTTAAAATAGCTTAACACAGCTTCTAGATACTGCGAGCCTTTCACATGCTAACTCTCACTTTTGTGCACCATTTACAACCTAAGTATTCCTTACATTTAATGCTTTAATTACAGGATTATACAAAATATCACAAGTAAAATAAGCTCAATCAAAATTTACTTTTATACAAAAATCACAATAACTTATTCTTTAATAATTTTATTGTTATATCTTACAAATATATATTGAATATGTATGTTTAATGTTAAAGAATCTTGTTAATGAAATAAAAAAGCATTTTCTTTTGTGCTATTTTAATGGTAAAAAGAGATAATCTTTAGTTATATTTATATTTTTTTTAAAATTTATCTAAATTCTGATTTAAAATTCTGTTTAATTTATCTGTTTCAGGGAATTAATGACAATAGTTATCCAAAACTGTTATTTAACCCAAATTGACATTTATCTATTAAATGTTCTAGAATCTTGAGAACATTTAATAGATAAATACTTTGAATAAATAAAAGGAATGCAAAAAAAAAATGATCTTTGCAAACTTAATATTTTAATTAATAACACTGAATACTCTAACATTATCTTTTTATGATTAATGTTGTTTTATTAAATAAAAAAAAATTAATCCTTTCCTTCAAAAATTAAAAAATTTTTAAAAAATGTCTTTTCTAATTAATGTTTATTAAAAAATCTTTTTTACGTTTTTGTTAACATGCAATATTTTTTAATTATTAGAATATTTGAAAAACTATTTTGTTACTCTTACTAAGAGAAAATATAAAAGAAAAATTAAGCCCTAATCTGGTATTAGCCTTATTAATTAAGTAGAACATTGGTAATATCTTTTAGTAAATTGATCCTTATATCTGATAAAATGAGTTTTTTTAGTCAAATAATATTAGCAATGTTTAATAATCAAAACTAAATAATTGCTATGTTTTATAATTTATTATATTTTTTGTGAATTTTAACTAAGGGTGTTTTTTATAAAAGTAAATTAAAAAATAAATTAAATAAAAATAAATAAATTAAATAATAAATTAAATAATGAATAAAAAAGACACACACAAAACAATTTGTATCCCATTTTATAAAACAGGGTATTGTGGTTATGGTAAAGATTGTTTATATTTACATATAAGAGAAGATGATATGGATTTAAACTTAGAAAATGATTTATATGTAGAATTATGTGGTATATGTCATAACAAATTAATAAATGGAGTAAAAACACAATGTAATCATTCATTCTGTTTAGAATGTTTTATTAATTCATACAAAAATAATCCTAAATGTTTTACTTGTAAACTTAACACTTTTGGAAGACTTTTTCCTATAAATTAAATAAAAAATATATTTATTATTTTATTTATTTTAATAAAATATTATTTATTTATCAAAGTAAAATGAATGTTCAATTTTAATTTATTATTGTCCTGTCCCAAGGACTCATTCTTTATAAAATTTAAATAAATGGATTTAACTATTTTATTCATGTTTAGAAATCTGTCCTTATTTGCATTCTTAAGGATTTACGATAATATTTATACTTTTAACATATCAAATTAAAGGATTCTTTTACGTTCTATGATAATAGGATTAATCAGAATATGACAGCTAATAAATGTCATAATTCAAACACTACCAATTATGATATAAGATTAATAATTTGATTAAATTATTTATTTTTCTTATTTATTTATATAACATTAATTATTTTATTAAAGTGAAAGTAAAATTAATTTAAGATTATTGTTAAAATATTAAATTTATAAATAAAATCAGAATATTAATTTACTTTGGAATATTTGAATTTTAAATTATTTATATATTTAAATAAAATATATAATTTTTTTTTAATTTTTTATAAAAATATTTTATTTTAAATTAATTTTTTATAAAATATTTTATTTTAAATTTTTTTTTGAATTAAAAAGTTTACCCTTAAATGGCACAATTAGAAAGAAAGAAAATAGCTAACAAAGGAAGAGTAAAATTCGTTAGCAGGAACATTTACAGACAATCTTTGATAAATTTATTTACCAGAATTGCTAAACACTCTTCAAATTTGGATGTTCAAAGAATAGCTGCTCGTTTAAGGATGTCTAACAACTCTCGTCACCCTGTAGACATAAAAAGACTTGCTTCTGAGCACGAAAAAGCTGAAGGTAAAATACTTGTGGTTGTTTCTAAGGTATTAGATGATGAGACTCTTTTTTCTATCCCTAAAATGAAGGTAGTGTGTCTTGATATTTCTAAGACTGCTAAGGCTAAAATTGAGAAATTTGGAGGAGAGGTTTACACTTTAGACTGTCTTTTTGAAGTAAGCAATGAACTTAAAGATATTTGTTTGGTAAAAGGAGACATGACAGCAAGAAAGTGTTACAAATATTTTGGTGCTTGTGGTATTAAAGGATCTAAAAGTTATCCTAAATCTGGCAATAAAGGAAAAAACAGAGAAAAACGTATTTTTAAATAAATTAGTTTAAAAAATAAATATTTTTTAATTAAAAGTTTATTTTCTCATTTTTAATGCTGCAGCCTGAGAAGCTAATTCTTGGATTCTTAATTTTTCTGCCTTCTTTTTCTCAATTGATTCATTCATAACCTTAACACTCTTAAATGCATTACCTTTAGCTTGTAAATAATAAGTACGATACTCTTCTTTGGTTAACATTTTCTTATTTTTTAAATCTTTTAACACACTTCTCTGTCCTCTAATTTTTTTCATCCAAATTTCTTTTTCTGGCATACGTGCATTCTTGGTACCTCTTACCTTACCAGGGCCACAATGTCTTCCTTTAAGTTTAGCTTCTCTAAGCTTGTTGGCTCTGTACCTGGAATGAACTGCTACAGGCTTTTTTATTATGACACCGTCTTTGATGAGCTTTCTTACTTCTACTCTTGTGGCTGCACCAGCCAATCTGGTCAGTTCTGCTGGATCTAACCAAACTCTGTTTTCTCCACAATCAAGGATATCTGCTGCTAAACGTCTTATGGTGGATAATTTTGTCATTTGAGGGTAAAATTTTTTATTTTTTAAAATTAATTTTTAATTAATTTAATTATTTTTTTTTGTTTCATTTTATTTATTGTTTCACTTTTAAATTTATATTTTTTAATTTGGCATAAACAAAGATGTTCATGGACAATGCAATAAAGAATCTTAAAGAAATAAACCAGAAACTTAGAAAAATGGAATATTTTGAACCATTACCAGAGCGGAAACAGAAGAGAATACCTTACTTTGCATCCGATAAACAGTACCACTCTCTGATAGAAATGCTTTTACCAGAAGTACAACTTATGGTTGAAGAAATAGAAGACTCACAGAAAGATTATTTTGTAAATGGTAACCCTAAAGAGATAATAGAAGAAAGAATAAATTCGATTGATGAAAGGTTATCAGAAATCCAAAAGAGTAATTCTATTACAGAATTAAGAGAATCGATTGAAAAAGAAGAAGTATTACATAAAATATCAGAATTAAAAGACAGTAATAAAGTTAATGAGCTCAGTTTGGAAGAAATTAAATCAATTTTGCAGGAATATAAACCAGCCATCAGTGACGAAGATATTCAACAATTTGTTGATGATAAATTACTAAACGGAATTAAGTATTTTACTGATGAAAGAGTGAATTTATACGAGAGTATTCTAAATTATCTTTCTAAAAGAAAAGATTAAATTAATTAAGCATGAAAATAAAAAGGATTCATGCAAAAATAAATAAAGTAAATTAAAAAAATTTTATAATTAAATTAATTATTATTTTAAAGAAAAAATAAAAAATATTAATTTAAATTAAAAAACACATTTTATTTAATCAATCGCTTTAAAAACCTTTCTTCTTCAATTCCTGATGGCTTATTTTCAATCAAAGAAGTAAAATAATCAATAGAAAAATACAATGAATCATTAGCTTTAGTTTTAAGCTCTGCTAAAACATCATCTAATAAAATCAATTGACTATTAAACTCTTTCAATTCTTCTACACTGTTAACATCCAAAATTTTTAACATGTTTTTTATATAAAAGTTAAGGTTACCAAATAAAAATTCACTTACCTGGTAAACATTTTCATATTTCACAAATAAATATTTTAAATTTGTGATAAATTCATGAAATTTACTTCTGTTTTTGTAAAATGTGTTAAAATAGAACATAAATTCAAGAACATATTCATTTTTGTAGGTTAAGGTTATTAATTTGAGTAAATCTGAGAAATTTTGCTTACCTTCTATTAAATCATTACTCTTTGTTTTAGTACTGTCAGTCTCTACATCAGTAGATAAGGTAGTAGACATGTTAAACTGAGTAATTTCTTCTATTTTATTATCCTGTTTGATCTTTTCTAATTCATTTAAGGTGTTAATCACTCCTATGATATTCTTTATTTGATTTTTTGAAAGAAATTCAATATTCTCAAATTCATGTTTGATTATTTTATCTGTGACACTGCCACTTGACAAAGAAACCCTTCCTTTAAAAATGTCATAGAAATAAATTGTCACTTTTCTTTTTATCAACTCAAATATAAATTCTAAAAACTTTTTATCGTTCAGCTCTTTTCTGTAAAAAATGTCATTAAAATTTATTTTTTCGTAAAACTTGGAATACCCTGTGCAGAAATCAACTTGAAATTCTTTTTTATCACTGAGAATAAAAATAATCTTTCTTTGTAATTTATGATTTTTATTTCTAAAATACTTTGATTTGACTTCTTTAACAACATATTTCTTTATTTCTTCATTTTTAAGTATGTCTATGTTATCATAAAAAATAAACAGATTTTCAGTCGAAGAATTAGAAAATAAATTATATCTTTCACTTTTTTCATTATAATGGATGTATTTCTCTTCTGGGAAATATTCATTGTAATTAACTCTGTCAACAATGTCATTAATTTCGAAAACCAATTCATAATCATGGTCAGTGGCAGTAAAACAGAACAATTGTATTATTTTCTTACAATTATCAAATAAAAGTTTGTTGAGTAATGAAGTAAACCCATTTTTTATAATTTTTTTGTCACTTTCTATTTCCATCTCAAAAAATGTAAAATTGGTTTTTTCATCATCAAAATTTAAGCAGTAAGAAATTAAAGCACTGATTCTTTGAAAAAATAAATCTAAAAATTCTATTATTAATTTAATTGTTAATTCTGTTCTATCCTTAAAACTGTCAATAATTTCATTAATTTCTCTTACCAATATTTTATTAAGATTCTTTATAAGATTCTTATCTAAAAAATTAAGACCACCTAAATTAATCAATGAGTCACATTGTTCTTTAAATTCACTTACATTTCCTTTAAGAAAAGATTCTATTTCTTCGTACAAAAGTGTAAAAATTTCATTTCTTTTATTTTTCAACTGTTTAAAATTAATATTTTTCAGTTTGTTAAAGTGGTACTCATTAAAAATACAAAAAGTATCTTTAAGCAAATTAGCGGCGTGCACATTATTTTTATTATAAATTGAATTTTCTATGTTCACCAATAAATCATTAAAATTTTGTATTTTTTTGTTGTATTCGTCAAACCATAAAACCTCTTTTAAATCTTCTATTTTTAAATCTTTTTTGGTGTTTATTTTTAAAATATCATCACAAAAATAAATTTCTTTTTCCAGCTCAGATAAATTATTTTGGTTCTTTTCATAGAAATTAGAAAATAATAGCATAGAATCATTGAATAGCTGATAGTCTTTTTCAATAATCTGTTCCATAACCTTTTCTACTTTATAAAAAATGTTTCGGAAATTGTTGGCATCTTCAGAATCTTCTTTTTCTAATCTTTTTAAATATGGTAATGGATCAAAATCTGTGGTTAAAAGGTCTTCCCAGTCTACTCTCAATTCTCTTATCACTGAGTTTATGTCCATAAAATAAAATATTTTCTTTAAATAAATATTATTTATTATTTTTTATTATTTTTTATTATTTTTTATTATTTTTTATTATTTTTAATTATTTTTTATTATTTTTAATTATTTTTAATTATTTTTTATTATTTTTTATTATTTTTTATTATTTTTTATTATTTTTAATTATTTTTTATTATTTTTTATTATTTTTTATTATTTTTTATTATTTTTTATTATTTTTTATTATTTTTTATTATTTTTTATTATTTTTTATTATTTTTTATTATTTTTTATTATTTTTTATTATTTTTTATTATTTTTTATTATTTTTTATTATTTTTTATTATTTTTTATTATTTTTTATTATTTTTTATTATTTTTAATTATTTTTAATTATTTTTAATTATTTTTTATTATTTTTAATTATTTTTTATTATTTTTTATTATTTTTTATTATTTTTTATTATTTTTAATTATTTTTAATTATTTTTAATTATTTTTAATTATTTTTTATTATTTTTTATTATTTTTTATTATTTATTATTATTTATTATTATTTTTTATTATTTTTTATTATTTTTTATTATTTTTTATTATTTTTTATTATTTTTTATTATTTTTTATTATTTTTTATTATTTTTTATTATTTTTTATTATTTTTTATTATTTTTTATTATTTTTTATTATTTTTTATTATTTTTTTATTATTTTTTATTATTTTTTATTATTTTTTATTATTTTTTATTATTTTTTATTATTTTTTATTATTTTTTATTATTTTTTATTATTTTTTATTATTTTTTATTATTTTTTATTATTTTTTATTATTTTTTATTATTTTTTATTATTATTTATTATTTTAAAAAAAAGTGATTTTCTAATAAATTTAAGGAAAATTAATATTTTCTAAAAAATTATAAATTTTTAAAATATTCTTTTAATTTACGATTTATGATTGTTTCTGATATGATATTGTAAGCCATTAGGATTTTTATACCTCTTTTTACATCCTACATAGAAACATTTGTATTTTTTGGTTGGATCAGTGTCTTCCTTATGACCATGTTTCTGATGATAACTTAAACCATATGATGATGTATATTGTTTGCCACAATCGGGAATAGGGCACAAAAAACTAATTACATTTTTTGTTTGTGTTGTAAAATTAACAGAATTGTTATTTTCTTTGTTGAATTTTATATAATCATCACTTACAATGCAATAATTTGGTGAAGAAGTATCAATATAGTTTGTTTTAGGGATTTCTATTAATTTAGAGTGTCCTTCGAAGATATTTTAGTGTTTTTGTAATTCTCTCTGTTATGTTCAGTGTTTTCTTCTTCCTTCTCATTATTACTTATTGATTCTTTCTCATTAGTTCTTAAATAATCAATTGTTTCCTCGTCTACGTCGTAGTAAACCAAGCTTTCCCAACGCAACAACAATGATTCAATCTCTTGAGCTACAGGATTCATGAACCCCTTTCTTTCTCTATAGCTATCTAGGCTTCTAAGATAGTTAGCTCTTGATCTTGGGTTTTTTGGTTTATTTGTTTCAGGCATGGGATAATTCATGTTAAATTTTTATAGTTTGATTGTAGAATTTTTTAAATTTTAAAATTTGTAAGATTTATTTTTTTTGATTGATATTTTTTAAATTAGCCATAAAGTTTCATTTGGCTGAAATTACTTAACCAGATCAAACACTTAATAAACAAAAGTGCGAAGACTTTTAATACTTGTCAAAAGGTTATTAATTTAATAATTGTCATCTTGTAACATTAATTATTGTTGAATAGAAATATTTTAACACATTTTAGTGGATTATAAATTAAGAAAGTAAAGGATTGATTTTTTAAAAAAAAATTCTCTTTTTTAAAAATTTTTTCATAAATTACCACAAAAATTAAACATTTTTATTAATTTGCGTATTTTTTAAGGCTGTTTGTTTATTAATTATTAGTTAATTTTTAATTTTTTTTCTTCTTTAAAATAAGAATGACGTTTGATTTTTCCTATTGAAAAAAATTGTTCCATCTGATTTGCAAAATGCTTAAAGGCAGCTTGCAGAATAAAAAAGTTCTTTTTCATTTAATTTTTGCCTTTCTGTCAAATACTTTTAAATTGAGAATTTAGAAATAAAAAAATTGGGTACTAAACCAAACAAAAAACAGATAAATTCAATAAAATGGCAAAATTTTATAAGAATGTGGTTGTGCGAGGCTTTAATTCATCTCATAAAAAGTGTCAATTCAGTATTTTGTCTAACCAACCAATAAGATTTACATTCCTTTTATGAATTAATTAATCTAAATTGAATTCTAGAAAGTTTACGAAAATCAAAAAAAAATTATTTTTCATTAGTAAAACTTTAGAAACCACTCTTAAGTTTTATTCTATGGGTTTGTCTTTATAACTAAGTATTTAAATGTGGAAATTGAACTTTTTTATTAATAATTAGTTTAATTTTGTTTAAGGACATTACGAAATATGTCATATTTACATTTTGAACAATATCCATAATTTCATAAAGAAATCAAATTAAAGTCAAAAATATAAATATTTTGTTCTAAATTCTAAATAAATTATAAAAATATGTGTCTTATGTAAAATGTAGTTAAAAATTACAGCCCTTGTTTTTAATATAACATATTAAAATGTTTATGTTATTGTCGGAACTCCTTGTGTTCTTCCCGCTAAAATTGGAGGGAAAAGTTAAATATATAAAGAAAATTAACTAAAAATTATGGTTGACAATCTTTCTAAAATAAATAAAAACAAACAATTTAATAAGCACAGTAGCAGTACTCAGACAAAGTCACTCTACCTCGGGTACCTCAGAGACAAGGTACCCCAAAATACCATATTTATTTATGACAATTTCATATCTTTTAATTTATATTTAAAAATACTATTTTTTTAATTTAATTTCTAAAAGATTTTAAATCCTTAAAGAAATTACACATTAATTTTGATCAAACAAATGTATGATAAAATTTTTATTTTTGTAAATATATAATAAGTAATATATTTTGTCTCATAATCTTCTGGTCAACTCAAATAAAATATTCAAAAAACATTACCTTAAAATAAGTTTTACTTGAATCTAAGACATAAAAATATTTTTTAAATCTAATCATATGAATAGATTATAAACTCTCCTTTTTACTTCTCATTTTATGTTAAATTTGTAAACTTAAAAAATATACTTAAATTACAGTTTAAATATCTTAACTTTTGCTTTAAGTATTTTTTTGAAAAATATCCAATATATTTTATGATATATAATCGTGATTTATAATTTTAGTTTTAAGATGCTTTGTTAGTTTTTTAGTATCCAATAATTTTTAAATTTATAATCAGAATGTTAGAATTAAGGATCTGTGTTTTTCAAAGGTAGTTTAAAAGAATATGAATTTATACCTGTAACCAAAGCCTAAACGACAGGATAAAAATAAGCAGTTAAAAGTGTGAATGGGTGAGTTTTAGTGTGTAAATGGCTCACAGTATCTACCAAGGGGCAACCCAAGATATTTCTCTGTGGATTTCCGATCCCTAGGCAATAAAAGAAATACATGAATTTATAAGCAGAGATGTTTAATCAATTATTTAGAGGTATATTTATTTATATTGTCCACGTAAAGGTCAAATATATACTCATATACAGAAAAAAATGGCTCGCCATCAATATGTCACATAAAAAAATGAAACTTATTCTTAAGTTTAGGAAAACCGGATTAATTTGTTTATTTAAGAATAATAAAGTTTATAAGTTCAGCTTTTGGGGAGATAATTAACCCAAGGTAAGAATTAAAGATTAAAGAATAAAAAATTTCTTTAACAAAAAACTATGTAAAATATTGAAATCACCTGATTAAATGCAAATTACCTGTTTTATAAGTATATTACCACCAAATAATAATATAGTTCTATATACTAATATAGGTTTATGTTTGATTTGGATTTTCAAAATTAAAATTGAATAATATTGCATCAAAACCAAAGTAAACTAATATACAGTTGTGAAAAAAAAAAACTGAACACCTAAAATATAGATAGTTACGGGGGTCAAAAAATATTGTATTCATGTTAATAAGTATAAAAAGATTCAACAAGTCGTTTTTAATTGAATTTGTATTTTTTCCAGGGGGTGCGGGGATTAAAATGATCTATTTTAAATTTACCGTGGAAATAAAAAACTGAACACTTACTAAAGGTTACATATGGTGGCTTCCAGGAAAAATTTTTCTATACACAAAATAGGTTGTTCTTTTTTATAAATAGGAATCACTTTTTGTAGTGCGCAAAACTAAGATATCCGAAGAATGCTGGTAAAAAAATTAAAATTTAAATAAATTGCGTTGAAGTCTAATTTTTATCACTAAAAAAATTTTTCAAATTTATATTTTGTATTTTATACGACGTTTAAGTCTTGCTGTTTATCTAAATAGTAGATTTTTGGGGTCTTACCATAAAATTATAATTTTTAAAAATATTGAAAAAATTTTTTTAAATCAAGAAAAAATTTTCAAAGGGTAGTGATAAAATTCTATGTATTTTTTCTAACTAGAAAAAAATATTACACACTATTATATAAATTTTTTACAAAAAAACTATCAAAGTATATACTTTATTTAATACTTTGTCTTTTTACCACAAACTTTGATATCTTCTTTTAGCCTTTTTTACAAACTTAGAATTAATTTCTTAGAGAATTATAGGGTTGTATTGTTCAACTTGCAGCTATTTCTTTTTTATCTCTTCTTTATTCCTTATTTTCTTGTTTAGTCTAGATTTTATGTAAGAAATTAATTCTAAATTTGCCAAAAATGCTAAAAGAAGTTATCAAGGTTTGTGGTGAAAACACAAAGTATTAAATAAAGTATATACTTTGATAGTTTTTTTGTAGAAAAATTATATAATAGTGAGCACAATCTTTTTCGTTTAATAATAAGAAATCTACTTTTTATCCCCCTCCTTTAAAATTTTTTTCTTGATTTAAAATTAATTTTTTAATATTTTTAAAAATTAGAATTTTATGGTGGGATCCTAAAAAATTCACTTTTTAGATATTGTCGTACCCCCCTGTCACCATCCCTTTTCTAAGGTACCTGAGGATGAGGGAAGGTACTGACAATCCCCTGTGATCATGTGAATAAACCCTTTTAACTTCTTTTGTTTTAAAATTATAATTATTAAAAGTAAAGGGCATTATTATTTATTTAATCTCTTTAAATACTTTTGTTTTTAAATTAGGATCTGATTGGACAGTTTGAAAAAATAATTTGTTTACCCCAGTGGCAGAAGGAGGAGACTCAAACTCTTTCAAAATACTTGTCAGGCCACGGTGTGTATTCGGGGCAATCGTAAAGGTTCCGGCACCCACAGTGGCAATGGTTTGTGGTGTTCCACAGATATAAAGCAAGACTTAGACGTCGTGTAACATACAAAATATAAATTTTAAAAATTTTTTAAATAATAAAAATTAGACTTTAACTTAATTTATTAGAATATAAAATTTTTCACTAGCATTCTCCTGATATTTTAGTTTTGCTCACTCTAAAAAATGATTCCTGTTTAAAAAAGCAAACAACGTTTTTTGTGTATAGAAAATTTTTTTCTACAAGCGACCATACGTAATCTTTAATAAGTGTTCAGTTTTTTTTTTCCACGAAAAATTTAGAATAGATCGTTTTAACTACCGTACACCCTGAAAAAAAAAATAAATTCAATTAAAAACAACTTATCAGTCCTTTTTATGCTTATTAACATGAATACAATATTTTTTGACCCCCTTAACTAGCTATATTTTAGGTGTTCAGTTTTTTTTCCACAACTGTATTATGTTTTTTAAGATTATTACAAAGTAAAAAATTTAAAAAAACTTCTGGCA
>CM035597.1:772456-883775 GCA_020423425.1 Chrysopa pallens | reverse complement strand
TAAAATATAAAGATTTTAATAATTTTACTTTATTCAAAATCCCATCCGTAAACTTTTGATACTAATTCGAGATATTCTTCAACAGCAAAAAAACTATACCCATTAATTTATAACCTAAGCCTCTCTTCTCTTTTAAGACCTTTATTCATCTCAAAATCTCCTCTTAGAAGTTTAGAAATAGTAATTCGATTAAGTTCTTCAAATTTTTGCAGTACATTAAGAAATTTGGCAAAATTTGGGTGTGAAATTTCAGTTGCCCTTTTTAGATTTCTATGCCAGCATTCTACACTATTTGTGGTTCTTGGAATGGGCTTTAATATTCTCTCATATGCCGACCAAAAATGTATACTATATAATTGTTTATTAGACTTTACACTGTCCTTATCTAGTACCCCAATAAAATTTTTTTGAAAATATTCTATAAATTCATCAATACTTTCAGAATCAAATGGTTTGTATTTATCTAAAATCATTTTAAAGGTAACTATAACATAATTTTCTGGAATAAAAGCCAGAGATAGTAAATATCTGATAAATTTTTTAACTTGATTGTTATGTAAATATGCTGTTGAGAGACCGCTTTGTTGTATCTTTCGCCAGTTCATTTGACCAAAATGGAACAGGCATCCATAGATTTTTATATTTGGAAAGCATTGTAAATATGCGTTTCTGGTTGCAGATTCAAAATCTATTATAATAGTAGAAACCCTGCATAATTGCTTTTCAAATATAATATTAAAAGCCTTTGTATATGATTGTTCCGTTTTATTCTTCATTAAGATATAGACCACTGGAATACACTTGTTGAAAAAATGCATATGTAGCGTATAGAGTTGATAATATTCAGATGGTACAGATTTAAAAGTACCATCAGATAATAAAGTTGCTGTTTGTTTTAATTTGTTAAAACTATCATTGGAATAAAATATTAGAATTCTATTGGTCTAAGACACCGCTATCATATTGCAAAAAATTTTCTTTGCGTAATGTATTACGAAACACCTCAGGAATGTCATCTGTAGACTTAGAAACATAATTTTGCATTTTATTTCTTTTAGCAGAAATCAAATTAGTTATCGATCTATATTTCGGAAGGATTCGAATTACATTATTATCTTCTTTACATGTGCGGGAAGTAATAATATCCATTGGATGTTCATTTGTTTTTAAGGCTTTTTCATATATATCATTTAATGCTATAAGCTTTCTTATATCTTCGTGCTGCTCATCATGAGAATGCTTTTCATCGAATACAACAACATTGTCTTGATCTGTTACGATTCTGCCTTTGCATTTTCTATTTTTACACCTCCAGTGTCTTTTTACAGCTTCTTCTTTATTTAAATTATATATAAAGCCATTTGCAACAAGTATCGGTTTATTTCTTTTACTTTTTAGAAATTGAATTATCATGGGGTAAAAAAATATTTTGAAATAAATCATTTTAACGAAAAAAATACAAATTTTATTATGACGAAACTGCGTTTTTTCGTCAGTGACGAAAAAACGGCTTGCCAAAGTAAAAATAAATTTAATATCAAAATAATTCATTGCGATCACTTTTAATATTATTTATTTTATTCTTGAATATAAACTAATGAATTTTAAACTGCACATTTAGTTTTGTAATTAAATACTTGTTGTAGAACTATTAAAGAAATCTTTTATAAAGAAAAGTGAACATTTTAAGAAAGGAGAACTAATTAGGAAGTAAATATAGTCATACAATAAGATTTTAAACTCTTTTTCTACCAGTAACCCATCATGAGTTGAAGGGAATATATCTATAACTAAAGCCTGCAAGGCAAGGTAGATATAGGCCGTAGATACAGTGCAATGGATAGGTTTAACAGGTTAGAGGTTCGCAGTATCTTCCACTATACATAATTATGTAGGAACAAATTTTACCATATGTTTCTCCCCAAATGTATATATTATATGAATTAAAAGATATAGTGATAAATCTTTGTATGGATTTCTCATCCCTAGCCATCAAAAAAAAATGTTTTTCTATATGAAGTATCAACTAAAAAACCTTTCTAGTAAAATAATCTATTTAAGTTTTTTCTACCTTTCTTAAAATTCATGTGTTTCAAAAATATTTCATTAATTTTATTTTTATTTTACGATAATATTCAATTATAAAACAATACATTATATAGAAATAAAATGACAGCATGGCCACAAAAAAGTAAATAAACACTCCACAAATTTAATTTTATAATAATTTATTCTAATGAATTACTATATTAATTTACTAAAAATGTTT
Source organism: Chrysopa pallens (assembly GCA_020423425.1). Classification (NCBI taxonomy): domain Eukaryota; kingdom Metazoa; phylum Arthropoda; class Insecta; order Neuroptera; family Chrysopidae; genus Chrysopa; species Chrysopa pallens. Next base: position 881,506 of record CM035597.1, on the reverse strand, counting down.
TTTAAGTCATAATTTAATATTTGATCGTAATAACAAACCAAATAATTTATAAATAACCATCATAAATAATTTTTACCGAAATATCATCCATAAAATAATTGTAAGATTAAAAATTTAAAAATTTACTTATTTTTTAAAAAATTTAACAATCTCATCATATTTGTAAATCAAAGCACCCAAAATTACCCCAAAATAACACACACATGTAATCAACTCAATTTTATAACTAAGCAAGATATCAATAATCAAATCACTAACAATTTTAGATAAAAAGCTCATCAACATTCTTTCTATCACACTAAAACAAAAACAATTTAACATTGCAATACCTGAGATTGAAGAAGAAATGAGCGCAATTATGTAAAAGTCTTTTTGGTTAAAACCTGTAAAGAAAGAGAGATTATTTATTTTTATGTAGAAAATGTGATACACGAGTGCGATTAGAAAGTAAATCAGATTTGATTCTAAGGAGTATGAAATGTAATTTTTGATTTTTAGTTTGATTTCGCTATCAAATAAACAGCTAGAGAGACCGCTAAGTGCTGAAGAAAAAGAGGTTAGCAAGGCATATTTGATTTTAAACACTTGGTTCTTCTTAATTTTTTGGTTGTTTTTCTTGAAAGAGATGATTAAAATGAACACACAAATCAAAACCACTCCTATAAATTCACTTTTTACAAATCTTTTTCTTAAAATAAAAATATGAAATAAAAATGTGACTACCACTCTGCTTTGGGTAAATATGCTGACAATAAAGGCACTCAAACTTGCCACACAATTCATATACAATTTACTGGCATAAAAAAACATTCCCATGATCATTAACAAAATAAAAAATTCGTACTTGTTTTTCTTTCTTTTTCTTCTTAAATTCATAGCAAAGCTAATTAGTGTTAAAACAAAGCCATCGAATAATACTGCTTGGTGAGCAAAGTTATTGCTAATGTAAGAATATTCTCTGGCGTAGTAAGCATAGAATATTCCTAGGATGAAATACATAGCAAACACGGATATTTTAACGTATTTCTGTTTAAAGTAGTTTTTCATTACAGGGTTTCTTTTTTTAATTTTTTACCAATTGAATTTTTTTTAAATTTTTTATTCATTGATGAGAAATTCTTTTTGAATCCTTTACTGTTTTAAAATATTTATTTTATTTTTCTTTTACTTTTCTTTTATTTTCTTTTCTTTTATTTTATTTTTCTTTTATTTTTCTTTTACTTTTCTTTTATTTTCTTTTACTTTTCTTTTATTTTCTTTTCTTTTATTTTACTTTTCTTTTACTTTTCTTTTACTTTTCTTTTATTTTCTTTTCTTTTATTTTACTTTTCTTTTATTTTTCTTTTATTTTTCTTTTATTTTTCTTTTATTTTTCTTTTATTTTTCTTTTATTTTTCTTTTATTTTTCTTTTATTTTTCTTTTATTTTTCTTTTATTTTTCTTTACTTTTATTTTCTTTTTTTACTTTTATTTTCTTTTTTTACTTTTATTTTCTTTTTTTACTTTTATTTTCTTTTTTTACTTTTATTTTATTTTATTTTTTTCACTTTTATTTTCTTTTTTTACTTTTATTTTCTTTTTTTACTTTTATTTTCTTTTTTTACTTTTATTTTCTTTTTTTACTTTTATTTTCTTTTTTTACTTTTATTTTCTTTTTTTACTTTTATTTTATTTTATTTTTTTTACTTTTACTTTTACTTTTATTTTATTTTATTTTTTTTATTTTATTTTTTTTATTTTATTTTTTTTATTTTTTTTATTTTATTTTTTTTATTTTATTTTTTTTATTTTATTTTTTTTATTTTATTTTATTTTTTTTATTTTATTTTTTTTATTTTATTTTTTTTATTTTTTTTATTTTTTTTTATTTTTATTTTTTTTATTTTTTTATTGTTTTTTTTATTTTTTTTACTTTTATTTTATTTTTATTTTTTTTATTTTTTTTAGTTTTCTTTTATTTTTATTTTATTTTTATTTTTTTTATTTTTTTTATTTTTTTTATTTTTTTTATTTTTATTTTACTTTTATTTTATTTTTATTTTTTTTATTTTTATTTTTTTTATTTTTATTTTTTTTATTTTTATTTTTTTTATTTTTATTTTTATTTTTTTTATTTTTATTTTTATTTTTTTTACTTTTATTTTATTTTTTTACTTTTATTTTATTTTTTTACTTTTATTTTATTTTTTTACTTTTATTTTAGTTTTTTTACTTTTATTTTAGTTTTTTTACTTTTATTTTATTTTACTTTTATTTTAGTTTTTTTACTTTACTTTTATTTTATTTTACTTTTATTTTATTTTATTTTATTTTATTTTATTTTTTTTACTTTTATTTTATTTTTTTTACTTTTATTTTATTTTTTTTACTTTTATTTTATTTTTTTTACTTTTATTTTATTTTTTTTACTTTTATTTACTTTTATTTTATTTTATTTTTTTTATTTTTTTTACTTTTATTTTTTTTTATTTCACTTATTAAAATATTTTTTTAACAAATGAATTAAAAAAAATAAATTTTTTAATTTTTTAAAAAATTAACCAATAAAAATTTTCCCTATGATTTACAAAGTATTCATCTTACTCCCAATTTTTTTCATCACACTTTTTATTAAATCAGTTACAGTTAGAAAGAGTGAAAACATATGCAATGACCAAGGCTATGAATTAACAGCAGCCTCTTCCATCATAATCATACTTATCAGCTATTTTTTAATAAAAAAAAGAAATAAAAATATTCTCTCACCAACCATAATTGTCTCTTTTTTATTTTATCTTTCTAATAGACTTTATTTTCAATCAGTGGCTAATGTTACACCTATGGTAGAAACTATTTGTTGTAAAACTAATACCATTGTAGCATTTATTTTAGGATTTTTATTTATTTCTAGAAAAATGCATTACACACAAATTATAGGACTATTTTTCTTGATATTGGCTTATGTTATGATCAGTAGAGGAGAGAAAAGGACAGGAAAACAGACTAATGACTTTAACAATATTGTTAAGTTAACTGCTTCATCTGGTTTAGAAGGCTTAGCTTTCTTTTTCTTTGATTATTTTGTTCAGAAAAAGGTAATTGATTTTTTTCACTACGCTTTTCTCTCCCAGTCAATTAATTTATTATTTAATTTATGTGATTTAATATTTTACTCAATCAAAGGTACTTTTACTTTGTTTAAGTATGTGTCTAATTTTAAATATTATTTACTTATTTTATCATACACAGGTATTTCTATCCTTTGGTTTATGATGTCTTTTACTTATGAATTGGTTCCTAGGATGTTAATTATAGCAGTGTTATACACTATTTCTGATTTTGTGGCTGAAGGAGTGACAAATAATTGGAAGTATGATAATATAAGGTGGTATATTTTATGTGTGGTTGGGATATTAATTTATGAATCAAAAGTGATTTACAAATATTTTAAAAAGAAATAAATAATTTTACTTTTTTTAAAAAATATTAAAAAAATTTAAATTTTAATATTTTTTTTAATTAAATATTTTTTACTGCTTTTACTTTAAAATTTTAAAAAATTTTATAAAATAATAATTTAAGAAAAAAAGTTAAAAAAATCAACGGAGGAGGAAGAATAAATAAAAGCAATGGAGGAAGAAGAATAAATAAAAGCAAGCATTAAAAACATTTTTGTAAAAATATCTTATGTAACTACTACAACAGACGACGTGTATCCGATAAATTTTACAAAGAAAAAAATTAAATTCTTTTCTTTGTAAAATTTATTTCTAATAAAAAATTTTACCAAATTTGTTAATAAAATTATTCATATCTTTAAACTTCATTAAATAAATTTAGTTAGTAAATGTAAAGAATATTTTTTGGTAAAATAGTTATTTATTTTTAAAATAAGAAAATGTTTTTTTTTCTTGAATATTCAATTATAGATTATTGTATATTTTAAAAAAAGAAATATTTTAAATCTAAATTTAATTTATTATGGAAGGAAAAAAAGAGACAGACATGAATAAATACTCTTTAAGGATAAAACATTAAATCATTAAAAAACAAAACTTCTTGTGTGATTAAGACTGTTATACACAAAAATAAAAAAGAATTTATTAATTTAAAGTTGGTGTTATAACCTTCGGCATAACAAAAATAACAATTTAAATTATTTGTTTTTTTAAAAAATTTTTAACCCATCCTGAGATGAGCAGTCGAGGAGAAGTATTAAATAAAACTGTCATGAAATAATGACATATTTTATTATATTTAAAAATAAATATTTAAATAAAAATTATAATCACCCTAATGAGACAAGCAAAGAAAACAAAGGAGACGAAGTACCAAGAAGAGTTAAAAGTTAATAATAAAGTTAATAGTCAGTATAATTTTTATAATTTTTATGTAAAAACCCAGAGAGTACCATCATCCTGGGACAAAAACCTTAAGAAAGCCTACTTTTATTGTATCAATTTATTTAAAACACATACTTTATAAGTCACTACACAGTGAGTGCGACACAAAGATATCTAATTTGTTTCTAAAATTTTCTTATTAATCATTTTTTTGATGTAATATTATGAAAAGTAAATTTATCTTTCCTTTTAAATTATAATAAATTAAAAGGTTAATCATTTTTTGGTGTAATATTTTGAAAAGGAAACATATTCTTTTCATTGTTTTTTATATTGTCTCGACTCCCTGTCATATCACTAAAACTTTTATTTTTAGTTTGTTTATTATTTATAAAAAGTAGTAGCATATCTGAGTTGTTTATTTATAATTTAACTGTGATTCATGATCACGATAATATTTCTTCTCTCGTAAAAATATTTGTTATTTAAATAATTCATATTTTTATGAGAGAAGAGAAAAGATTAAAACAAATTTATTATTTTTTTAAGAAATAAAAAGCTTAAAAGGAAGTAGTCCGAGATATCTTAGCCTTTAAAAGAAACATTAATGTACTTTTATAAAAATAATATATTCTATAAACATTAATATTCTTGAAATAAGAGTTATGTTACACTGTGATGTAAAAAGGTTTACTCATAACTTATAAATATATTTTTTTAATTAAAAAAGGAAACTTAAAAGTATTTAAGAAAGATAAATAAAATGTGAGGTTTACAAATAATTCTGATGTCTTTTATTAAAAAAATCCATTCAACCATAAGTAATAATAAATTATATTCTTCTGTTTTAATTTAATATTTGATTAATCAGAAATTTTTTTTTAATAAAAATGATCTGAGATTAAAAAAATGAATTTAAATGATAAAGTAATGTTTTATAAAAAAGGATTTTTAATCTAAATTAAATAATTAGAATTTATCATGGAAGAAAAACAACATGAATAAATACTCAGCAAAAAACTCTTTTAACAGCAAAATAACAAAATCATTTTACTTAATCACTTAATCTATAAAACAGTCTCATGTGAACAAGACAATATAATTACAAAAGATAAGATATAAGCAATAACAAGACTAATCCCTCAAACAAAATATTATAATTCTAAAATACTTTTTTGTAAATTAAAACACCAATCATAGTCAAAACATAAAAAAAGAATACAAAATAATTGAGATTCTTAAGAAAAAGATCTGCCATAAAATTACAAATAACACTGAAAATCACATAAATTAATAATCTATCCAAAGCAAAGAACCATACATTATTAGCGTAAGCAGTTAAGACATTAATAGATCCTATTATACCTAGAATATACACTTTAAAATTAACAAAACCACTTAAGTCGAACGTTTTCTGGTAAAAACTTACCAAAAATTGATAAAAAAGTGCTATCATAAAATAATAAATGTTAAAATCAACAAAATATTCGTAAAAACAGTGAATTTTTTGTTTAATTTTTTTGTCAAAATAGCATGAATTTAATGCACTGACAGTAACAGAAAGAATAATCATCACAGATTGAAAAAAAGTATTACTTCCATAATTTTCTTTGCTTTTATAAAAGATGTTAAGCAATACACCTGTGATGATCAAACTTACACCAAAAAACTCTTTTAAAGAGATTTTTGTACCACAAATATAATTTACTAAAATAATAACAAATACTTTGCTCTGCTTAAATATTCCTACCTTTAAAGCAGAAAATTTATGAAAATAGTTATAGAAAATGATGGTGCTAGTAAAAAATATAAGTTTGTAAACCAAAATCTGTGATTTTGTATAAAAATTTCTTTTTTTCTTTTTTATGTTTAATATTAAATATGAATAAGAAAATTCTTTTTTTAAATATAATAATTTACCGTAAATTACTAATGAAAATGAAGCTATGATGATTATTTCATTGGGGTATTTTTCTGGGATATTTCTAAATTTTCTGCTTAGGAAAGATAGCAGAAAAATAGAAAATAAGTAAAATAAGTTTGATAATATTTTTATAAATTTGTTTTTATGCATTAGGGCCTTTATTATATAATTAAAGAAAAATAATTAAAAGAAAATAATTATAAAAAAATAATTATAAAAAAAATAATTAAAAAATAATAATTATAAAAATAATTTAAGAAAAATAATTAAGAAAAATAATTATAAAAAAATAATTATAAAAAAATAATTAAAAATTTTAATTCTTTTTTTATAATAAATTTACAATAATCCCTTAATGAAATACAAATTAATAAAAAAAATATCAGATAGAATATTTTTATCACAGCACAACACAGAGCTTTTTATTTTAAAAAGCATAAAATTAGAATCAAACATAAACAAATTATTAAAAATACATAAAATACTAGAAAACCATGAGAGAATAAACTCACTTATAGATTACTCATCAGAGTATTTTGTTTTTCCTTATATGAAATATACCTTACTAGATTTTATTGAATTGGGAATAGGAATGGATAAAAGGTTAGCTCAGTATTTTTTTAAGCAAATGGTGGATGGTGTTGAGTTTATGCATTCTAAGGGGATCTGTCACAGAGATTTAAAACCTGACAATATTTTGATAGATGAAAATTTTAACTTAAAAATCTCAGATTTTGACTCTGCCACTTTAATTTATGCAAAGTGTAATGAATGTTTTGTTAAAAATTCTTTGACCTCTTGTAAATGCCAGAAGAAAGAAAAAAGGATACTTAAGACATTGGTTGGCAGTTATGAATACATGCCACCAGAGCAGTACGAATGTTATTATCATGGAGACACCTCTGATATTTGGTCTCTTGGCATTATTCTTCTATTTTGTTTGACTGGCACTCTTTCCTGGACAGAGCCAAGTTCATCAGATGGCAACTTTAAGGCATTCAAACAATTAAAATACCACAACTATTCACCATTCAACAAAATAGAATTTTCCACTTTAAAATTTCTAAAAAGATTTTTAGCTTTGAATTTTAAAGAAAGAATTTCCATTTCAGAAATAAAACAAGAAGAATTTTACACCAAAGAAATAAAAATAAATGAATTATTTAGCAATGACAAAGTAATTTTTAACACTCAACCTAACATGAAATTACAAACACATTCCTTAAAAGAATTTAAAATAAAAAATAGTTTTATTTCCAGTCAACCAATAGAAAATTCATTGAAAAGAATTTATTTACCTGTCAAGGTAGAAGAATTGCTTAGTAAAATGATAAATGAATATAATTTTATTGAGGTTGGTAAGAATGAACTTGTTTGGAATGATCTTATTAGAATGAAGGTAAATGATATTAATGGGATGTGTTGTGTTACTTTTAAGAAAGTAAAAGGGTCTTTGGAGGAATATGAAAATGCTTTGAGGGATTTTATTTGTGAATTGAAGCAGTAAAAAAATATTTATTTGAAGATTTTTTTAATTTGTAAAATTTATGATTTATTTTCACTTTTTTGTTTTAGGAAATTTGTTAATTTAAAAAATATTTTATTTTTACAAAAAAATTATAATTCATTAATAAAAAATTAAACATTTAATCTTTAAAATCAAAAATATTCAATTTATTCAACATTCTTTTAAAATTAAAAGGATATTTTTTGGCACTTGTCAAGAAAATTTAGAAAGAGGGTTAGTACAAACATTTTTAAAAATATTTATTAAATTAATTATTTAAAAATTAAAAATAATATTATTAATATATTAATTTTTAAAATCTAAATAATGATATAAATTCAAAAATCTTCATGATATGATTTTAAGAACATTATATTTGCTGAGCTTTTTATGCGAATTCGGATAGAACCAGTAGCAATTTTCTTTACCTACTAACATGCGTTATTGACAATTTAGAAAATATGAAGTTTCGGGTGGATATAAGACTCCAAACAAGAACTGATGAAAAAAAAACAAAGGAATTTATTCTTATGGTTCTTTTAAAAATTGTCGGGAAGAAATTTTAATTCGCAAGAATAATTTTTCTTGAAAACTCTCATCTTATTATCCGCACACTATTATGTTGCTTATTTATAAGTTTCAACGTGATGGAATTGATATCGCTAACCTGTCTAACGAATAAAAAATTAATTCTAGACAAATACTCGTAGATTAGCTTAACTTCGTAACAGAAGTGTGTATTTATAGTATCCTACCCAGGCGTCCTGGTATTTTCATTGCTTCCTGCAGCCGTGTTGTAACAGAAGAACTTAGCAATCCGTGTTCCTCCTTTAAAACCAGAAGGGATAAAAAAAATTCAAATCGAATTGACCAATCAGATTTTAAATTTTAAAAAAAGGATTTAAGCAGAATTAGATAAATAATATGGCCTCTTTTTTTAATAAACAAAACTTTAAAACAAACAAAAATAAAATTAATGACTATTACAGAGGATCCCTTTATGTCTCATACCTCAAGGCTGGCATGAGACCTACGGGATACAACAGTATTGTACACTTAATTGATAGTCCTGCGCTGTTGAGTGGACAAGATAGGTTGTCGAAATAGATGGATGCTATCTTATTAAAATAAAATATCTTGTAAGGGAATGTTGGATTCTGAAGATGCATGATAATAATCTAGGATATAGTAATCTTATTTATATCCTAGACAAACACAAGCAACCCTGGAAGAAGCTATTTTTAGATATTTACTTCCTAGAGCCTTAGTTTATACTGATGGTCATGCTAGATATAATCGTCTTAATTATCTTGGATATATGCATTATATTGTGATTTACAAAGAAAATTTTGTAGATTCTTTTGCGGGAGTCTCTATCAATCATATTGAATCAGTTTGGCAGAAGTTAAAACAAGTGCATGAAACAAGATATGGCACACACAGATCAACTATAAATTCCTAACTATCAGAATTTATGTTGCGCCAAAGATATAAAAAAGATTTAAAAGAATAATCTATTATTTTAAAGAAATCTATTTAATCGATAAATAAATTTTAAATTATAATCTTTTATTATATTAATCTATTTATTTTTTGATTTAATTGAGTTTATTTTAAAATCTCAACCCCGGCTTGACGAGTCGTCACCTTTGAGTACAAATATCTTATTTAAATAAAAACTAATTATTTATTTACTGATTTTGTCTTCATGTTTTCAAAGTGTGTTTGTTGCTTGAAGGTATTAAAATTTTATCAAATTATTCTACGATTAGTTTAAAAAATTAAACTTTTTTGGTTTAAAATGTATATACAAGCTTTTCTTGATTGACATCATCAAGATAAAAGATTATAAAATTTTATAACTCATTACTTCATAAATATCTGCTAACTTTAAATGCTTGCGAATTTATATTAGCTGTAAATCAAAAGAATTATGAGTTTTCTAATACTAATTTATTTACACACAGTTTATAAATTTCATTTAAATTTCTTACACGAAATAACAATTTATTCTTTCCATTTATGAATTATATTTAATTTTTTCTCCTTTTTTTCTGTTTATTTTGAAAATCCCCAAATATTTTTTTAGTAAATTTAATTTTAAATTTCTTTTTTTTTTCTAAAAATGGTAAAAAGAGGGGGTAATTTATCTTTAAAAAATATTTATCATCAAACTTTTAATTTTTTCTCTCAATTTTTCTAAAATAAAAATATTTAATTTCTCTCAATTTTTCTAAAAAAATCTAATAAATAATGAATTCATCATAATTAATTATTTTGACAAATAAATTATAAATTCTTTATTTATTAGATTTTTTTAGAAAAATAAAAATAAATAAATAAATAATTTATCATTTATTTTTTTATCTGTCAAAATAATTAATTATGATACAATTTGATTAATTTCACTCTTTAATTTGCAGAAATAAATTATTTTTTTATTTTACCCCATGGAATTAAAAACCAAAATACAAAATTACTTTAGAAAGAAAAACAGTATAAAAGTAATAATATTATTAATATTATTTATTTTTTTATATATTACATTTTATTTTTATCATTCCATGAAAAAAAGAATTTCCATCTCAAAAGACATCTTAGAAATCATCAATAAACACGTAGAAGAATGTTTAAAGTATAAAGAAAGAGATGAGCAGAATGAAGCATTCTCAAAACTAAGCCATGCTTATCTTAAACCAATCAAAATGACACCAGTCACTGCTGTCTTTCTGTATGACCAGAAGAGTAAGATAGTCATAAAAAGAGTCATTTATAGGGAAGAAAGCCCTACCCAAGAAGATGAAATCTCTCTTTCTGCTGAGCATGACAATGTTATGAAGACATTTACTTCTTTTAAGAGTGTTTACCAGTACAAAGAATGGGATGATAATTTACAAAGAGAAATAAAGAAAAATAAAGTAATTATTTGGTTATTTATGGAATATCTTCCTATAAAAATAAGCCAAAGAGAAATAAACAAGGATGAAAGAAAAATAAAAAAAATAGCCAAGGATGTTTTACAAGGATTGTCTTATTTGCATAAAAGAAACATAGCACACTTGGACATAAAAATAGCAAATGTTATGGGTACTTACAAAGATGGACAGGTTATTTATAAATTGATTGACATGGGATATGCCAGGGATTTTAACAAAGATTTGGGTGCCACCAGAGGAGAAACTTACATCCCTAAAAAGTCATTTGGTACCTTCCCTTATAAACCACCTGAGGTGGTAAAAGAGAACATTCATGCATTGAAGAGTGATATTTACTGTGTTGGTGCAGTGGTATGGTTCTTATCTATTGGCTATATTCCTTTCTACACTGATGGAGAGAAGGACATAGATTTATTTAGAAAATTTGTGTCTGGTAAAGTAAGGTTTAAGTTTAAAGAAAAGGCTTCTGAATTATTGAAAGATTTTGTAATTAAAGCCATGGAAAGAGACAGAAATAAAAGACCTTCTGCTGATGAATTATTACAGCACCCATTTTTAGAATAAAATACAATTTAATCATTTTAAGATTTTTTAATAAAAATAAATTAATTAAAAAGAAATATTAAAATTGAAAATTAATTAAAAATTAAAAATAAATTAAAAAATAATTAAAAATAAAAAGGAGAAAAAAAATTAAGTAAAAGAAAATAATTTAGTAATAAATAAAATAGGAAATAAATTAAAAATAAATAAAATAGGAAATAAATTAAGTAAAAATATCAAAAAATAATTAAAAATAAAATAAGAAATAAAATAAAATAAGAAATAAAATAAAATAAGAAATAAAATAAAATAAGAAATAAAATAAAATAAAATAAGAAATAAAATAAAATAAAATAAGAAATAAAATAAAATAAAATAAGAAATAAAATAAAATAAAATAAGAAATAAAATAAAATAAAATAAGAAATAAAATAAAATAAAATAAGAAATAAAATAAAATAAAATAAAATAAGAAATAAAATAAAATAAGAAATAAAATAAAATAAGAAATAAAATAAGAAATAAAATAAAATAAGAAATAAAATAAAATAAGAAATAAAATAAGAAATAAAATAAAATAAGAAATAAAATAAAATAAGAAATAAAATAAGAAATAAAATAAAATAAGAAATAAAATAAAATAAAATAAGAAATAAAATAAAATAAAATAAGAAATAAAATAAAATAAAATAAGAAATAAAATAAAATAAAATAAGAAATAAAATAAAATAAAATAAGAAATAAAATAAAATAAGAAATAAAATAAAATAAGAAATAAAATAAAATAAGAAATAAAATAAAATAAGAAATAAAATAAAATAAGAAATAAAATAAAATAAGAAATAAAATAAAATAAGAAATAAAATAAAATAAGAAATAAAATAAAATAAAATAAGAAATAAAATAAAATAAAATAAGAAATAAAATAAAATAAAATAAGAAATAAAATAAAATAAAATAAGAAATAAAATAAAATAAAATAAGAAATAAAATAAAATAAAATAAAATAAAATAAAATAAAATAAGAAATAAAATAAAATAAGAAATAAAATAAAATAAGAAATAAAATAAAATAAGAAATAAAATAAAATAAGAAATAAAATAAAATAAGAAATAAAATAAAATAAGAAATAAAATAAAATAAGAAATAAAATAAATAATGTCATAATTTTTGTTCAATTTGATATTCTTACTTTTAAATTTTTATTTTATAAAAGATAATTATATAAATAATTTAAAAAAACACAATGTAAAATTAAAATTTAATTTTTTATAAAATAAATTATTTCTTATTTATTTTACAATGTTTTATAAGTTATTTATTTATAAATTAAATTTTAATTTTAAATGATATTAAAAATTTATTTAGAGTCTTCTTCCTCTTCTACCACCCTTCCTTCTAGTACGGTCACTTGGTTCAGGTGTAACATCTTCCACCCTACATAATCTCATTCCTGGATGTCTAATCAAAGCTCTAATGGCTGCCTGAGCACCTGGCCCTGGTAAAGTTGACTTAACCCCTCCTCTTCCTCTCAGCTTAATATGCAAAGCATTGATACCTTTTTCCATAGCCTTTTCTGCTGCATCCTGTGCTGCCAACATAGCTGCATAAGGTGATGATTCGTCTCTGTGTGACTTTACTTTCATACCACCTGTAATTTTAGCAATAGTTTCTGAGCCTGTAAGATCTGTTATGTGAACAAAGGTGTCATTTCTTGTAGCTAAGATGTGTGCTACACCAACTTTTAGGTCTAAAGCTTTTATTTCTGCTTCTGTCATTTGGGGTAAAAAATTTCAAATTAATTAATTTTTTATTTATTATAAAAAATATAAATTAAATTAATTTATATTTTTGTAGAAGGACTTTAGAAAAACAAATTAAAATAATAAATAAAAATAAAATTAAAATAAAATTTAATTAAATTAAATTAAAAAATGAAAAATAAATAAAATAATAAATATTTTATTAAATTTATAATAATTAAAAAATAGGCTCAATTATTGATTATAAAATAAATATGGTTCAAAAAACAATCATTAAATACTTACTTCTTAATTTATGGTAAATAATCTAAAAAATTATATTTTATTCAAATATTTTGAGTCTTTTTTTATTATAAAATATTCTCTTAAATTCTAATTTTTTTAAATTCATACTAAGATTAATATAAATTTTTTAATTTTCTTTCTTTAAAACCTTTTAGCCGGGACATACTGAATTAATTAAATGAGTGTAAATTTTTGTGATTAGATCAATAAATCATTTAGCTTGTAAATGTTAAGTAGGTTCGATTTTTTAAAAAAGCTTATAAATACTGCTAATAGATAATAATGCACAGTACTTTTTAATAAATACACTTTGATGTATAATTACTACTATCAAATAAATTTTATAAAATTTATTATGATAAAAATAAAAATATATTTAACCTTTAAGGAATGAGAGTTAAGAAAAATTTCAATAAAAGTTATTTTTAAAAAAACTTACAGAATGGCTTGATACCATTATTATGTGTTTACCACATAACAAAAATTAAAAAATTCGTCTTAAATTATTTATTTAAGATAATTTATCTAAAAATAAAATTAATTATATATTAAAATTTTATAAAAGAAATTAAATCAATATTTTACTCAAAATTATTAAACTTAATATCAATCATATAATAAAAAATGTAAAGCTGATAAATTAAACTCTTTAAATCGTTGCACAAACATGTCAACCTTTTCTGAAGAATCTTTAAAGAAAAAGATTTTGGCTATGAAATTTACTAAGTCATAGCCATCCTTAACTGATTTACCATGTAAATTTAGACTGTTCCATTCAGAAATAGACCATAACAAAGTTTTCATCGAGAAAGGATATTCTCCTCTGCCATGATGTATTAATGTAGAATCAAGCTCATCTGCAACACTTTCGAACAAATTGCAATATCCGGTAGATGCAAAACAAGTATACCCCAAAAAGGTACTCGCTTTAAATAAATCACCATTAAAATTATTATAAATGAATGTTGCTATTAGGCATAATGAATCTCTATCCCATGCCATATTGAATTTATTTCTTTCAGTTAAGATTATCAATATCATTTTATCAATAAATTTATACTTATCTTGAGATAAATTTGATGGTGCAAGATTAGTTAAATTCATTGATTCATAATCTATTGAATGTAAAGAGGAAATATATTTAGGTATTGTGCACGCAAGAGCTTTATTGATTTTGTCTTTGTATTTTTCATAAAAGGAAGCTGAAAAAAGTGGTATGGAATTTTGAGTAGTTTGGTTTCTAGTGGTTAATGGATGAGAAGGTTGTGGTAATGAATTCTGAGGATTAGAAGAATCCGGAAGTGACTGGGAAGAAAATTGTGGCACGAATGAATATCTCCAAAATTGTTCTTGTGGGACAGGCATGCTTGACTCATGTTGCACCGGAACAGTAGAATAATATACTTGTCTTTCGGCCGGTATTTGTGCTGCCGTATCTTTTAATAGAATATAATTAGAAGGATTACAAGTCTGAACATTTGAAGGAGCAGCCAATTCAGAATAACTTGATGTTTCTTGGGGCATCATAAACTTATAACCATCATAATTGGTTGTAGATTGAACCGTTTGAACATAAACAGGAAAAGTTCTAAACTGACTTTGGTAGGCAAGCATTTCCGGTTGAGTATATCTCTCTATCTTTGGCGGAGCTAATAATCTGTTAGGTTGTTGTAGAGAAGAATACCAGTTAACAACTTGTTGAGAAAAAGGTTGAACAGAGACAGCAGTCCCATAAACTGATCGATTGTCTTGGATGTAATTATAAGCGCAGAACATTTGGCTAAAATACAATATCATCCACAAAAATTGTTTATTTGATTTCAAAATAGTTTTCATTGAGGGTAGAATTTTTTTCTAATTTAAATTTAATAAGTTTTTTCTGATAAGATTGTTCTTAGTATCTTAAATATTTGATTTAAAAATTTTTTTGTCTTACTTGAATAATAAATTAAAAGATTAAACTATTTTTAAATAAATTTAGCTAATAGAATTGTCGTAGCAATAAGCAATTTGCTACAATTGATTGATCTATCCAAATCCGAATGATCAGTCCCGAAATGGTATGATCAACCAAAAAGTATAAATACGATTAAATTAAATAAACCCATGCACAGTATGAATAAAGATTATATTTACGACAAAAATATTTATAGAAAAAAATTTATTTTTTTATTTCCTTTTATTTTTATGAAATTATATCTGAATAAAAATTGATATTTGTTTTAATATTTAGCATGAATTTTTGTTGTCTTATTATTTAAATGAAAGTCAATTTAATCTGACTAGCTTGAAAAAATGAAATTAATATTCATATCAAAAAAAGTATCTTATTTATTCAGAAAAATCATATATTTTTTCTCGTTTTCAAAATCTTAAATAAAAAAATAACATCAATTTTTTATGCAAAATTAAATATCATTTACAAAATAAATCATTTAACCGATTTTATCATAGTTCTATTTAACAAATATTAGCCTCTAAATAGTTTTTTAAAACTTCAAAATACACAAGAAATGTAAAAAAATTGAATATATTGTATTTTTGTACAATATATTCAATTTATTATTTAGCCCTTAAATTTGTTATGCACAAACTAGAATTTCTATTTTAAAAAGGGTTGAATGTATTTTTTAGCTAATAGTTTCTTCAAAGCTATTTTAATTGCTCCTGATTTATTTATTTTCCTAACCGAAACTGAATTAAACATAAACTTATTACATAAACAATACAAGAAAAGAAATTTTTTTGTTGCCTAGGGATAGAAATTCTATACAAATATTTATCATTATACCTTCTATGTATAATATAAAAACACATATTCGATGAGAACTACACGTATAATATGTTTCTACATAATTAGCTAAAGTTAAAGAGACTGCAGACCATTAATTTGCTAATATTCATCCTCTTACACCCTATTGGGTACCTAGGTCTACTTTCCATGCAGATTTTGGTACAAGAGTAGAAATATAGCATGTGAAAGTTTTTCTTACCTAGAAACTAAACAAAATATAGTAAAAAAATCTAACGATATTTTTTATAAAAAAGGTATGTTAATGTTGAATGCATAGTACGAAATAGCTTTATTATCTCTCGTTCTTACACAATAAAAGAAAGCTATGTATGTAAAGGATTATATTTTACTGTATTACAAAGATTTTTCAAACTTTAAATTATTTGTTTTTTGGATGTAATTTTAATATAAATTTCTAATTCAATCGAAAATTGATTTAAATGAAATTAATGAAATTTGAAAAGAGACCACTTTTTTTAGATTATAGTTTAGTAAATTATGAAAATTTATAAATTTAATATATTTTTAAATTGATTTATCATATAACATAATTTTTTCTATTTATCTTTTCTTAAATAAAAATACCAATGTTCAACAAAGAAAGAATTTTTAATAAATAAAAGATCATTTAATTTATCTAAACCTATTATTATTCAAGTCATATTCCAATTAATACAAAAGAAACGTTAAAATTGTATATTAATAAAATTAAGAAACAGAATAATAAATTTTACTTTTATTTAAATAATTAATAATTTTTTTTACAATACCTGTAATAGAAAAAGCTCTAAAATATAAAATATTCTTTTAAATAAAATAAATATTATTTTAATGAAAATAAACAACAAATAATTAAAAATTTAAGCATTTTTTAAATTGTTTAATTTTTATAAATAAATATTTAATAAAATAGTAAACCTTTAATATTTACATTCTTACAAATAAATCAATAATTGAATATTAAATTAAATATTTACAAAATAAAGAATATTTCTTATTTTGAAATATATTTTTGTAATAAAAAATAAATTTTATTCATTAATTTAAATGGTCAAACAAATATTTATCTTTTTAATAAACAAATTTTTTGTATCGAACTATTTTTACTAAAAATTCATTTTTGATTGGTATCTTAAAAATACTTCTTTTTTAAACTCTGTTATATTCTTAAAAATACAATAAATTTTATATAAAAATTTTTGTTAACATTTTTTCGAGATAAGTTAAATTTTAATCTCAACATATTTTTAAAAACAGAATTAAATTAATTTTTTATTTAAAAATCATCTGAATATTAAAATTCAAAAGAACTTTAATATAATTTATTAACATGTTCTTATTTAATATCAAATATTTTTATAACTTTTGCTTTTTTTTTGATCTTCCTCTTCTAATCAAAATCTTTTTTTCAGGATCAAATGGTCTTTTCACTCCATGGGCTTTATAATATAGCCAACAAGCATTGCACACATTAAGATTTCCTAAATGTCTCCATAACGGGGTTTCTTTTGCCATACAATGCTCACAAAACATATTTTCTCTATTTTTTCTTTTATTTCCTCTTCTCCCAACCCTTTTTTCTGAGTGATAAGGCGTGTTTGTGAAATATGATGAATAAATTTCATGATTACTATAATTTTTCCATAAAAAGTAATCTTCATTGTAATAATTTATGTGTGGTTGGTAAAGATGGTTGTTTAGTTCTGGTATATTGTTATAATATTCAAATTCTCTTAACCCGTTATTTTGGTTTTTAAACCCTGAAACTCTTAAATTCCTTGAAAAAAACTGGTCAGGCTCCGAATAAATCGGTTCCATTCTCTGATTATAAAAATTGTTTTTCATGATAAATCTATCGCTGTCAAAATTACTTCCCAAATTCCCAAAACTTTCATCTGTAAATGTTTGCATCGTCCTATCATTGCAGTATCTATTGTTATCAACAAAATCGTTATCCGAACAGTTAGTATATTCTTTTCTCATAAGGGTATAACTTTTAGATAATAAAGTAGTACAAAATTAGGAAATATTCTTAGATTAAAATAATATATGATTTAATATTATTTACTTCTTAAGGACATATATTTTGTTTAAGATTTCTTTAATTAATAATTAAGTTCAGTCTACGAACTGAAATTAATAGAAGTTAATAATTTAATTTGATTTGTTCTTAGTATTAACTTATTAAGATTTCTTTAATTTTAGTAGAAAAGAATGAAATTTGTTTGCGATACAAAAAACTAATTTACTAATTAAGTAGTTTACCAAAATAGAATATATATAAAATTAATTTGCTAAGTTGGGTTATTAGTTTTACTCAAAATATACCTTTTATTATTTTTATGCCAAATAACCAATACAAATTGTTAGATCAGAAATTATATTTCTCTTTTCGGGGTTTTTTTGATTTTTTAAATTTTTTACAAAGTAATCAATCAAATCCAAAAATAGGTTTTTCGTTCAAAAAGTAAAAAGTAATTTAAAATTAGATCTTTAATTTATAATTTAATTTATAAAAAAATATTTTTTTATATTTAAAAATAGTGAATAGCTATTTATATTATAAATGTTTTTTATATAAAAAAACATTTTATTTTATTTATAATCATTTTCTTAATCATTCATATTATAAATTATATCTAATAAAATATTAAATATAAAAGATTTAATTTATTTAAAAAATTATTATAAATATTAAAGAATAAAATAACAATAATAAATTTAAAAAAATATATTTTTTTCTAATTTATTATTCTTATTCAGGTTTATTAAATCAACCAATCAAATTTCAAACATTTAAGTTTTAAATAAATACAAAAAAAAACAGAAAAATAAAACCATGAAAGATCTTCCTTTATCCTTCAAATTAACATGTAATTACTGCTACCGAACATTACCTGAACAAATGACAGTTTGTAAATGTGGCAGTACAGTTTGTCCTACCCACACAAATTACCACTTTGTTTCCAAGCACACCCCTGCCTTTTTTCTAGTCAAAGGTGAAGAAATCAAAGTTTATTCTGACAATTTGACTCAACAAGAATGTGACATGATCTCACAATACATAAACACAAATTTATTACCCTGTAAACATTTAAATAACATTCCTAAAGAAAAAATATCTTTTCTCCCCAATTGTGAAGACTGTGACATTAAAGAAAATTTGTATTGCTGTCTTATTTGTGGGTATACAGGATGTCCGAGAGAGCAATATGGCTCTGATGGAAGAGGACATGCATTAAAACATTCATTAGAAAAAGAGCATTGTGTCAGTGTAAACCTTTCGAGAGAAGTATTTTGTTATGAATGTAATAAATTTGTAAAGTTTGATGCGAAATCAAAAGTAAATTTCAAGAACAGAGAAAGTAAAAATCATTTAGCAAAAGAGATTGAATTGAACAAAGATGGGGGTACCCTCGAAACAAGCAGTAAAGCAGATCCAGTTACCTTAGCAGATATCTCTACAGAGTCATCCGAATTAGAAATGAGATACGTAGGCATTGATAATTTAGGAAATACCTGTTTTATTTCCTCAGTGATGCAATTACTTTCCATTGTCACCCAAGAATTAAATTTAGAAGAACATTTTGTGGCATGTAATAAATTACCTTTACAGTGTTTGATTTGTCAAAGTGTAAGAGTTTTAGTTTCATTACAAAAAGGAAAGAAGATTCCCATTGACGAATTTGTTGATTTAATTTACAGCGAAGAAACTTTTGCTATTTTTCAAAGAAATTTTCAGCAAGACGCATCAGAATTCTTCATTTTTTTTTGGAATCACTTAAAAGAAAATTTGCCTTTAAAGGTAATGGATCTAGAAACAGTCACAGTGATGGAATGTGAATGTACAGATTGTAAGAATGACAGCTGTAAAAAGAAGAAACAACGAGTAGAATCTTTCTTTTTATTTGTGCCGTGTGAAAATACACTCTCAGATTCATTAGAAAAATCATTTGACTCAGAAGAAAAAAAGTGTTTATGCGATAAGAAATTAGTTATAAAAAATTATATCAGAGTTTTGCCGGATTACCTTGTTTTGATTGTTAATAGATGGTTGAATGATGGTAACAAGAATAATAAAGTAATAGAATGTGATAATCTTAATTTATCCAATGTGTTTTATCAAACGATCCCTTATCAAAAAGAAATTTTGGTTTATGAGCCAGAAAAAATTAGAAAAGCAATGATTTTAGAAGACAATGATGAAGAAAAGGCTACTAATAGATTGTTAAAGGATGATTTACATTTTAGAGAAGATTTAAATTATAAATTAGTTGGAGCTATCTGCCATAAAGGAGAGACTATTACCTCAGGTCATTATGTTTTTGTGGTTAAAGATGATCAAGTGATTGTATTAGATGATGAAGAGGTTAAATTTGGTGATGAAGAATGGTTTAAAAAAGCTTATATTGTTTTATATAAATGATTTATAAAATACAAAATAAAGTGTTAAAGTTTTATTGATTTTAATTATTTTGTAAAGTTTATAATGAAATTAAAAATATAACTAATCTGTTTAATTATCATAATTTTATACTAATAACTTATTTTTTGATCAAATTATTAATTTTAATTGTTATTTTTAAAAATAAAATATTTTTAGAAGTTCTCTCAAAAGAAAAGACTTATTGATTATATATTAATTTTATTTTAATGTAAAAAAGGTTTGGTTTGTAATTCTTTATTTATTACTGTCAAAAAATATTATATTTTTTTAATTTATTTAAAAATAAATTAACTTTAGCCCATGTTGATGGGAAAGAAAGAGGTAAATAAAAAATTAAGATACAGTCTGTTTAACTTTTACGTCCGAACAAGAAGAATCACTTCTTTTCAGGGCAATTACATAAATTAATGGATGATTTTTCACTAAATAAAACTCCTTTTATTATCTTTTTTATTTTCATGTAGGTATAAATATTTATTATAAAATTTCATTTTTTCCTAAAAAAATATTTTTTTTAGTTAGAAACGATTTTTAATTTTTTTGATTTAAAATATATTTTTTAATTTAAAGAATTACACAAGTACCAACTTTTATTAAGAAAATTATTGTTAATCAAAAATATTAATAATTATATTTTAAATCAATTAATAAATTTATTTCTTTCAGAGCATTTAAAAAGTGTTCTTTTTATGCAACCTTTTCCATAAAAAACAATGCAAATATAATTTAATATTATTTTTATTCCTGATACTTAGTTTAATCAACACTTTAATGTATTATTTTCTTCTTCGACTGTATTAGTATGCTTATTATCTCTTTTGTTTTTTAATGATAGATTATTTGGTGTTCATAATCAAATTATTCACATACAGGTAAATTTGCTTTCCAATATTAGATATTCACTGTAGAGCTAAGCTTTAAGTAAAATCTTAATACAACCTTGATTGCTTTTTGTATCTCTTTTCTCAATATACTTAACAAACATCCTTTTCTCTTAAGTTTTTTTACATCTACAGTTATCCAGACACCTTCTATCAAATTATTTTATCTTTAACATCTAATTCACTCTCTACATTTTGTCAGTTCCTCTTCTTCAATTAAATGAAGTATAAATTTCGTACGTTCAGAAGTAATTAAACTGAAAAATCAAGGTATAAAATGAATACTACTTACAGGTAAATTGATCAGATAAGAAAAAGAACCCTTCAATAATTTATTTATTTTTACATTCTTAAATAATTTTTTATGTTTTAAAATACTTCTTTTATTCTACAATTTTTCTTACAAATAAATTTCTTTTATTAATATTCATTTAACTATTATGACATTTTATTTTAGATACTAATACAATGTATTCTAATAAATATTGTTTAGGGATTGACAGAATAAATAGTTTAATTTTATATCTTTGTTGTCTTTTATTATCCCTTTCTCTTCTTTAAACCTCATATTCTTCTTTATAAGCTAAAGATCATAGTGAATTAATACAATATTTAACTGTATTTTTAAATATTTCTTAAATTTAAAAATTGTAACTTTACTCTTTTTATGGTAAAGAAAATAAATTAATTATTTAACAAATGATATATCATTTATTATGTAATAAATCTATTTTTTCTTTTATTCTTTATGCTGGATGTCAATCAATTATATCTTTAATAAAATTAATCCCGATTAGGGAATTACTTATATATAAATATGTAAACAAAACAAGGGATATATTTTAGGAATGAAAAACGAAAAGGAGAAAGACAATTTAAATAAAAGTAATGATTCTACAACACTTTACTTTAGCAAATATCTTAAAAATAAAAAAGAATAATTTTATAATAAATCTTAATTTTTAAATGATGTTAAAAAAAATACTTGTTAATTCACAAAAAGAAAAAATAATCATAATTTTACAATTAATTATTCTTTTAACTTTGTAAGAGAAAATCAATTTATTAAAATAATTAATTTACCAAATAACCAACATGTTCATACTTTAAAAATTCTTTATAATTAACATAAGAATGTACCTTATAAAATACTTGTGTAACATCCTTCCCTGCCCATTCCTTAAAAATATTTTTACTACCAGGATGATATTTAACAAACTCAGTGATATCATAAACAAGGTTATCTATTATAACCCAACAATCTTCTAATGTGTTATGATTTAATACTTCTGATTTACTGATTGACACTAAAGTTCTTTTTTTCTTTGGTCTGTTAAGCCATGAAAAT
Source organism: Chrysopa pallens (assembly GCA_020423425.1). Taxonomy (NCBI): domain Eukaryota; kingdom Metazoa; phylum Arthropoda; class Insecta; order Neuroptera; family Chrysopidae; genus Chrysopa; species Chrysopa pallens. The sequence goes on along the minus strand of CM035597.1, from coordinate 858,755 downwards.
AATTGCATTGGTTCATTTCTCATAAAAAAATTAAAAAAAAAATTTATTCTAATGAATTCTCGAAAAAAAAATTTTTTATTCTAATGACCTGCAAGTAGAAGCATACTGCAACCAGAAAGGATTCTTATCTCTAAACATTTCTCTGTCAAAATTCTTCATCGCATCTTCTATCTCTGTAAAAATAATCTTCCTGCCTTGTATTCCTATCACTCCAATAAAACAATCTTTATCTGAAATGTTCTCTTTGTCTGTCTTTAAAATCAAATCTAAAGTTTTGATTCCTAAAACTGTTGAGTTGATTCTGTCCATAGGGCTGGGATTGGCTCCTTGTTGCAAATATCCTAAAACTGAATACTTAATATCAAATAAATTTTCACTGTCACATTTTAAGAGATGAGCAAAAGCATCAGTGGAAAGAGAAGTAAAAGTCTTTTCGTTCCTGATTAGTAATAAAGGGGTTCTTGCTCCTTCCTTGTATTTGTACCTAAGCCTCTTTGCAGTTTCACTCAAATGACTTATTAAGTATCTCCTTTCTGGGATAAATGCATCAAAAGCACCTGCCGCAATTCCACCCATCAAACTAAGAAACCCACAGTGTCCGCCGTGTACCTCTAAAATAAAAACGTGGTTCTTTACTGACATAGAAGATAATCTTAACACTTCACATGCATTGGTAATACAATTCAGTGCTGTGTCACAACCTAAACTAAGCTCTGTACCAGGCACATTATTTGAAGTAGTAGAAGGAATAAGCACCAAATCAATTTGTAAATTCTTTTCTTTTAATTTTTTAGAAAGTGCTTCGATCATCAAAAGCCCTGATGAACCACCAATCAAAATCAAAGAATTAATTTTCATTTTCAGTAATGCGTTAAGAACATCATCTGTGTTTTTTGGGGATGGTAATCCTGTACCTATGACGGATCCTCCTGAAGCAATGTGTGACACGTAATCGTATTCATTTGGAATTGTAAATTGTTCAGCTAAAAGACCATCAAACCCATCTTGGAACACTAAAACATCAGTGCCTAATGACTTTGCATACCTCACCACTGCATTTAATGTGGTATTCATTCCGCCTGCTCTTCCTCCACAATGCAATATTCCTATTTTTTTATTCACTTTGCTGTTTAATTTTTTATCTCTCAGTTGTTCGTGTAAAGAAAAACTTCTTTTAAAATATGCGTCTCTTTCTTCTAAAATTTTTTTAAAATCTCCCTTTTCTTGGTACTCAGAAATTTTCGCTTTTGCCTCAAAGAAATCTTTTAAAGGGGTGTAAGTGTAAACAGCTGATTGTAAAGAAACAAGCACTGCCTCTTTTTCTGGACCTGATAACAAATATTCAGTTGCTTTGATTGCTAATAAAGTACCGCTGATCCTGTCAAATGCACTTGGTGCTCCTCCTCTTTGTAAGTGACCTAATTTTAATAACCTTACGTCAATATCAGTCTTCTCTAACAAATGATCAACCACTTCTTGTGATCCTATTTTATTTCTTGATTCGTCAATTGCACCTTCAGAGACTATGACAAAAATACCTTTCTTACCTTTTGACCTTGCTTCTTTAATTGAATTTACCATTTCTTCTCTCCAATTATTTGTAGGTGATTCAGGGATAAAAACATAGTCTGCTCCTGTGGCGAACGCAGACATAAGCGCTATCCAGCCACAATCTCTACCCATAACCTCCATAACAAATATTCTATCATGTGAAATCATAGTTGTGATCACAGAATCTACTGCCTCAACAACTCTGTGTAAAGCGGTGTCAGCTCCCAAAGAAATGTCTGAATAAGGGATATCATTGTCAATGCTTGCGGGAATGGCAGCTAAATTTATTGTCTTTGGAGTGTCTTCAGGCAATTTTCCTTCTTTTATCAATTCATTCACGTGTTCAGTAAACTCATCCTTCAAAACTGTTCCTCCATGAATTGAACCATCCCCTCCTAAAATTAACAACCCAACAATTTTTCTCTTTGCAAGGTTGTAGACTGCTTCTTTTCTAAACGGTTTTTCTTTAAATCTTTTAGACCTGGCAGAAAATAAAATTGTTCCTCCTACGTCTATGATAGAATTAGTTTTACTCCACTCTAATAACCTAATATCATCAGAAATCATTCCTTCGTACCCATAATAAATACCATAAACATTAGCATCCCATTTGATACCAGTACGTACAGCTGCCCTGATAGCTGGGTTCATTCCAGGTGCATCTCCTCCAGAAGTGATAATCGCAATGTTTCTTACTTTCTCTTTAGGCATAAAAGAAGCCAAAATCAAATTCCCAAACTCATCATTTATGTGCAGTGGTATATTATGCTGGTCAATCTCATTTACGTACCCATCCGCTATAATTTTTTTAAGTATTTTCATATCATATACATGTAAATGAATTTCTTTTCCTACCGTTTTAACATGAGTAGTCTCAGTTGATCTAATATGAATACCTTCGTCAGAATAATAAACATCTAACCCTAATTTCTTGTAAATTTCTCCTCCTGCTTCGTATCTTGGTTCTTTTGTTTTTATTACAAATTCTTTTATATTTCTGTGCATAAGGGAGTATTTTTAGCGTATAAATTTGTATGACTTTTATTTTTATTGGTTCATACTTCAAAAAAGAAGTTAAATTTTTTATCAAAAAATGACTTAATCACAAACAAATCAAAAAATTAAAAATAAAAAAATAAAAAAATTAAAAATTAAAAAATAAAGAAATTAAAAATTAAAAATTAAAATTTAAAATAAATTTAAAAATCTAAAATCTAAAAATTAAAAAATAACATTTAAATCATAATTTTATTCTTTATTGATAAAAAAGCCTTTTAAACTTCCTTTAAGCTCTTTACATTTTCTTTTCTCAAAAAATCTTTCCAAGGTCTTCCACTTAATTCGTACAAAAGGAGGAAACCCTATCAAAGGATCATAAACACTCTTAAGATACTTAATAGTATTAGGATCGGATGGATAACCTGATCCTACATTAAGGTCCTTTATAAAATTATCTCTAATCACCTTAGCAATGATAGAAGCACCTCCTACTACTTTATACTTGCTATCAGCCTTTGATTCTACCACACATTTACAATTAAATTTCTTTTCAACCAAATTTCTTAACTTTTCTGGTGTACCAACAGTGTCAATGTAAATTAATTTTACTTTGTAAAATTTAAATACTTCACTCAGTAAATCAAAAATAGCATCAAAGCAAAGCAAATTTAAATTATTATTTTTCATATTTTTATTTAGGAATTGAGGAGAAAGAGCATTGAATGAAAAGGAAAAATTTGATTTTATTTCTTGGAATAAAGTTTCTCTCTTTTGAGGAGTGAGCTGTTTTGAATCTTTGAATGGATAGTTTATCTCTTCTGAAGGGGATATTAGTAATCCATACACTAAATGACCTATAACAGGACCTCTTCCTGCTTCATCTATTCCTACAATCACTTCTTTTTCTGTTTGCTTGAAAAAGGTTTTATGAATTTTGTTTGTTAATTCATGCATTTTAAATTTAATGTTTTTTAATTTAAGAAATAATTTTAATTTAATTAATCAATTTTTAATTTAAAAAATAAACAAATCAACTCAAAATGCATGAATTAACAATCTTTCTTCTCATCCCAATATTTTATACCTTAGATTACATAATAAATAAGGTTGAAAAATACTATTACACCAATAAAACAAAGAAATTGGTAAACAAATACACAGAATTTACACTCATTTACCTAAAAGACATTCTAAAAAGGTACACAAATGAAGAAAGCTATTTAAGTTCATTGTTAAATAATTATTATTCAAATGAAAAAGGGGCATTAAATGAAATAAAAGAAAATTTGTTGACTTACAAAACAAATAAAAAAATAAGTGGCCCTGGTTTTGTAATTCAAATTTTATTTTTTAATTTAGCAAATTTAAATGAATTTTATTTTACTTACGAAGACATTCCTTCATTCATAAAAGAGAATTTTATAATTGTAAAATATGATCTTAGGTTTATGCATTTAAGTTTAATTTTACAGCCTAAAGGAAGCTTTCACTTAGATTTACAAACAGAATTCTTTTATTTAGAGAATAGAATGAGTGAATATTCTTTTATTGAGGATGTAATCTATCCTGACAGAATTGTTTTGTTCTATTTTGATGGTGTAAGAGGAAAAAAATTGAAATATTTTGATGATAAATGTTTTTATTTTGGTAGCAAGGTGTATTTTGTGAGTAAGCTTATTTTTAAGGATGTGAAAGGAGAATATTTTTATTTGGATGATTTGACTTTGAATGATGGATGTTTTGAAAATGTTTTTAAGATTTGTTTTGTTGTTCTAGAAAGTGTGAAATAAAAAAGAGATTCTTTTTAATTTATAATTTTCTAATTTTAATTTATTTAATTTTATAATTTCATAATTTTATATTTTTATAATTTATAATTTTATAATTTTAATTTTATAATTTCATAATTTTAATTTATTAATTTATAATTTATTTTAATTTTTTACTTATTTTTTATTAAAATATTTTATACAACCCTAAATGTCAGAAAGACTCACACACAGAGGAAGATCCACTTATAACACTCGTTCAAACCAAAAGACAATCAAAAGAACCCCTGGAAACAAACTAGTTTACGTACGTAAACCAAAACCAGGTTGCGTTGCCAAATGTACCAGCTGTAAAATTAAATTACATGGAATAGTAGTGACTAGACCTCTTAAATTATCACGTATCCCTAAGTCACGCAGGACTGTCTCAAGGGCTTATGGTGGTAATTTGTGTTCTAAATGTTTATGTTTTAGGATTATTGATACTTTCTTGACAGAGGAAGAAAGCTATTCTAAGAAAGAAGAAATTAGCCAATAAATTAAATAAAAAACATTTTTAATTTTTTTTATGGGTAAAGAAATTTTTCTTGTGCCTTTTCTTGTAAAAAATTATGAAAAAATTAACAAAATTTTGTTAAAAAAAGATAAAATTTTGTTGAGAGGCATAAATTATCAAAAGTGTTTGTTTGATTTACCTGTTTTCTATGAGAATGAATTGGTTAAGTGTTATGTGTTTTTAAGTGGTGATAAAGAAGAAGAGTTTATTGATAGAATGAAGAAGTTAGTAAGGAATGGGATTGGCAATCCAAGTGAGAGTGAAGGTTTAACCAAATATTTTATAAAGAAATAAAAAAGAAATTTAAAAGTAAATTATTCTTTAAAATAAAATTCTGATTATTAAAAAATATTTGTTCTGTTTCTTAATTAATTTCAATGAGGAAATAAAATTGTAACTCAAATTTTTTTACTTTAGAATGGATGCAAGATGAAAAACTTAATTGAAAAAATCAGATTAGCCTAGAAAATATAGGTTGGTAATATAACATTAATAAATCAAATCATTTTAACTAAATATTAATATAAAAGATGACTACTTTTATTTCCTTTATTGGTTCAGGGCCGTAGAACTCACCTGAAATAAATATTTAATTTGATAATATTGTGGAAAATAAATTAATTAAAAAATAAATTATTAATTAATTAATTAAAAATAATAAATAATATTCAGTAAAATATCTAGTTTTTAAAAAAAAAAGTAAGGTGAGTTTTACGGCCCTATTAGCTATTTTAAAATTTTGAGAAAATAAAACAAATTAAAAAATTCATAAATGAAACTTAAACTATTAGCAGAACCATTGACATACACTTGAGAACATATAAATTTTAAATGTTATAATTGTGGCGCTTCCGCGGGAGTACTTCGCCCTCGCGAAGGTACTGTAAAAATAAACTTTTGATACTTATTTTACTTTGTAAATGTTTGTTAAAACCCATCATTTATTTAAATTTGTATTCTTATATACTTTTATGTTTAGGTCTAAGAACCTAAAAGAACCTCCAAATTAATTACCTTAATTTAATTGGTTAAGGTTCTTAGAACCTTCACACTCACCCTCTTTTTTAAGAATAAAAAACGGTTTTACGTTTTTGATGTTAGTCAGTTGCACCCTACTATTCTTCTCTTCTTGTTTCGATAAAACTAGCTGGTTTCCTTTTATTTCTTTGATCACCGAAGGGCCTTCATAGATATCATCTAATTTATGCTGGTTGAATTTACGAGTCATCACTTGGTCTCCAATGTTGTATTCATGTGTCTTTCTTTGTCTGTTAATTCTGCTTAGATTATTTTTACTAATAATCATTTTATTATTTATTTTATTTTCTTTAAATTTATTGAATAAATTTATTGGGGCTTCGTTGATTGAATTATTTACCATGTTGTTAATCTTTCTTTCGATCATTTCTTTTAGCATGTTAAGTGAATGACCTTTATATATTCGTAATATTGTAACTATATGTTGGTTCATCCTTTCGGATATGGCGTTCCCTGTAGGGTTGTAAGGGCTACAGAATTTTTGTCGTATATTAAGTCGGTTTAGTTCTTTTGAAAGGACTTTGTTTTTATAATATTTAGCGTTATCTGTAAGTAATGTTTTAGGTAGGCATACTGGTTCGATCCATTCATGTTTAATAGCGTTTAGTACAGACTTCACATTCAAGTTTTTAATGAATTTAATTTTGGTATAGCGCGTGGCTCGATCGGTAAATGTGATGATAAATACTTTTTTCTTTATAGTTGTATCATAATATTTAGTTGGTATTGGTCCAAACACATCACTTGATATGTTTTCGAACGGAGTTTCAGTGAAGATTTTACCTTGTAGTTTTCCATACTTAATATTATTTTGTTTGCACTCTTGACACTTCTTACACTTCTTACATATTTTGTATATTATATCTTTCTTGTATTTGTTAATCCTAATCTGCTTCCTAAGAGTTTTAATAATACTTTCACTTCCGGGATGTCCGTTGAAGTTGTGGTAATTTTGTACAAAGTTCTCAAATCTTTTACCTTCTATTTCAATATTGTTTACATTCCTAGAAAAATCGTCCGCAACTAAATTTTGGTCACCTTTTAAGTATTTGTATGTAATATTGAATTCACTTAAGAATGCTTTCCACCTTTCAGTTTTTTTACTGTAGTTTCCTGTATCTGTGATTAGGTTTTTATTGTCCGTGTTGATACTTATCTTAGAACCTTTAATTAAGTCACTCCAAAATTGTATAGCAAAATATATTGCGTACATCTCTTTCTCGCTGGTCGTGTATTTTTTCTGTGAATCGGAGAATTTTTTACTTAGTATTCCAACTATACCTTTATTCTGGAATAAGATTGCTCCAAATCCTACATCAGAAGCGTCGCTATTAACTATGAATTCTTCGTTTAGGTTATGAAAGTATAACATTATTCCTTTTTTTAATTCCTTGTGCAAGGCATATACTGGTTTCATATCATCTTCTGTAAGTTCTATTTTTCTTTTGCTGTTTTTAAGGTATTCGTATAAATGATTTAATTTTATACTTATGTGCTTTAAAAAGGGTCTATACCAATTTATGGTACCTAGTAGCCTTTGTAGCTGTCTTTTCGTTTTTGGAATCGGCCATTTGTGAAAATTCTCAATCTTCTTTGGGTCTGGAGAGTAACCATCTGAATTTATAATGAAACCTAAGTAAGAAATTTCTTTTTGATTAAATATACTTTTGTTTTTATTTATTATTACGTTATTTTCTTTTAATTTATTTAGAACCTTTTTTATTAGAATTAAATGTTCGTTTTCAGATTTGGAAAATAATAAAATGTCATCAACGAACACAATTACGTTGTCTATATCTGACAATATGTTGATTATAGCATTATGGAAAAACTTAGGTGCGTTTATCATGCCGAATGGGAGGCGGTTAAACTCATATTTCCCAAATATAGTTGAAAAGGCAGTCTTGTGTTTGTCACTTTCAATTATTTCTGTTTGATAAAAGCCTTTTAGTAAATCAATTTTACTAAAGTATTTCATTTCGTTTAAACGATGGAATTGTTCATTAATGCTTGGAAAGTGATACTGTATAGGGGCACTAATTTTGTTGAGCTTTCGGTAATCAATTAGCAGCCTATAAGAACCATCTGGTTTTCGTTTTGTGAAACAAGGGGCTGAATAATGAGAGTGAGATTTTCTGATAATTCCTTTGCCAATAAGATTCTGTATTTCATCTCGTAATACTTGTTGTTTATAAGCCGGTTCGGGATAAGGCTTTTCATTAGGTATTTGTTTACTCAATAGTGGAATCGTATATTTTAAATCTTTAATAGGGCTAGTAGGATCTACTTCTTTCTGATATTCCTCTAAAAGTGTCTTAAGAGATTCATTTTCTAAATTCGATGGTTTTTCTAGGTTACTGCATAGTGTAATACTTGCTTTGTTTTTAGATTCATTACATATCTGATACATTTCATTTCCTATTAATATTTTACACGCTTCAAAATCTATTTTTATTTTTAATTTATGCAAGCTGTCATTACCGAGAACGATCCCATGTCTTAATTTTTTCATGCAATATAGTTCAATTTCTGTTCCGTCTTGTGTTTGCATTTTGACTTTCTCTGAGATACAAGATTTAGCATTATTTGCAAGTTTTATTGGGATTTCTTTAATTTTTGTAGTATGAAGATTTAGTTTGTGAACCATATACTGGTTTATAAGGGATATATTAGAACCGCTATCTATTAAAGCACTTAACTCTTTGTTTTTATCTAGTAATTTAATATTAATAAAAATTAGTGGAAAACATTCAATATTATTTATTTCATTATTCCCATTTTTCTTAAATCCCTTAGTTTGCTTCTTTTCAAAAAGGGCTCTTTGTTGAGTAAGACATTCTTTATCAGAATGTGTAGTAGATTTGTGTAGCTTGCACCATTTTCTCATTTCTTCTTTGTTGTATTTCGGGAAAGATTGTGGTGTTTCAAATTTAGAATCCTTAAATGACAAGTTCATATTTAACATGGTTATTTCGGTTTCATCGATCCGCTTATAAATCTCTTCGTAATCCTTAACGCCTTCTTTTATAAATTTAAGGTAACAATTTTTGTCTAGTCCTTTTACGAAATAGTATTCTTCTTTCATTGTTGCTTCCTCCTTACTAAATTTGCAACATATAGATAATCCTTGGATTATTTCCTTAATTATAATCCTGTAGTCCCTAATCGTAAAGAACTGGTTTTGCCTTACTTCTTCTAGGATGTCTGAATAATAAAATGATTTGTTTTTGTTATATTTTAATTCCAGTAAGGTTTTCAGTGCTTGTTCGCAATCTTTTTCGTTGGTGATCTCGTTACGGATTACATCAGAGACAATTGAGAATAGTACCGAAAGGACTGTTTCGTTGTTCCATTTTGTTAGGGTAACAGTTTCACGAACTGGTTTGCGAAGCTCAAAATATCTTGGTTTAGATCTGTGAGGTGGGTTAGTTCTCTCTTAATTGTTATTTCGGTGTTTGGTACACGATATTCAAAGACACTCTTTGTGCTGGATTTCCAATGAGGATATTCTTCATTATGAGAAAGTTCAATTCTCTTTTTATACTCTGAGATGGTTTCATTCTCTTTTGATGATGAATTCATCATGTGGCGCTTCCGCGGGAGTACTTCGCCCTCGCGAAGGTACTGTAAAAATAAACTTTTGTTACTTATTTTACTTTGTAAATGTTTGTTAAAACCCATCATTTATTTAAATTTGTATTCTTATATACTTTTATGTTTAGGTCTAAGAACCTAAAAGAACCTCCAAATTAATTACCTTAATTTAATTGGTTAAGGTTCTTAGAACCTTCACAATAATTTTAAAATTTTAAAATTTTAAAATTTAAAAGAACAAATTTTAAAGATAGAACAAACAAAATACTTATATATTTATTTTGAAACTGCATATAATATAATATAATAAATTAAATATATATTTAAATCTTAAAGTAAATATTTTTTAAATTTATTCTTCTTGTTTATTGTTTATTGTTTGTTATTTTTTATTAATTATAATATTTTTTTATTTAATTATTTATAATTTTTGTCTTCAAGGGTACCCCTTTAAGAAATTGTTTCGGGTGAGTTCTACGGCCCTGAACCCCTTTATTTTATAATAAAAAATTAATCTCTAAAATTCTGATCTTAGAAATATTTTCAAACCTTTCTGTTAGAGAATTTTTACATACCTTGTTTATTTTATTGGGTTATCACAACATTAACATAATAAAGTATTACTTATATTCTCGATAGAAGATTTTTATACAGTGAAGAAATTGTGGTAAATGATATAAAATTTTATTTCTTTCTATTAGAAACCCCCATCAAAATCTAATAAGGATTTGAAACCACCATTTTTAATTTATCACCAAGAAAAAGGCACTGACAGAACAAAGAAGAGAAAAATAAAGAAAGTGTAAAGTTGGATACAGACAGTATCCTTTGCTAATGAATGATTATTTCCACAATTGGAAATAATCATCATATTAAAGGATATATTTATTGATTGGTTTTATTTTTAGGAGTAAAAAATATATAAATCCAAAATTAAATAAATGATTTCTTTTCCAAATAAAACTTTGTTTAATAAAAAGAAACGTCTTGGTACCAGTATATCCAACCTGTAATATCTTTAAAAAAAGGATTTTCAATCTAAACTAAATTTAATTAATTTTAATAGTTACCCCACGAATTTATCATGGAAGGAAAGTAACATGAATAAATACTCAGCTAAAAACTCTTTTAATAACAAAAGAATAAATCATTTTATTTAATGATCTTACTTACAAAACAGTCCCGTGTGTACAGGACATAAAGTTTCATGAGAGACCTTTAAAGTTGTTTGAAATTGTTGTAAATCACTTGTATGTTTGCAATAATGGGTCAATTTTACTGTCTTTTATTAGAATGTTAGATCAAAATATATTTATTTGATATCTAAAATATTTTTGATCATTTAGAAAACTTACAAGGAGTAAACATTACAATCAGTTAAATAATAATCCAATAATTGTTAGAGTACCATTATACCAGTTATAATGTTTAGTTTTCTTGTTGTAGTAAATTGATAGACTACTCAATTAAATGTAATAAACATTAATTTTAATATTAAAGAGAGTATTTTTCTATATATACTATTTCTTGAAATATTAAATCATTATTTCACAAATAAGTTTGTATAATTTCATTAAATTACAAGATGTTTTCTAAATATATAAGAATGATGTTGTGACTGAGGGAAAAGAATTAATATTTGATATAAATGATCTTTCGTGCTATAATTTTATAAAAATTTAATGATTTTTCTCATTCGTAATTTTATTTGATCTTATGTTTTTATAAAGTTTTTTATTCGAAATTCCATTATGATTGTTTTTTTTGTGAATTAAATCAAAATTATGGAGTATTGAATATTTTTGAATTATTCTATTAACCAAATCAAATATAGAACAATTTTTAAATATTAATCAATTTTAGCTGTAACCAAGGTTTGCAAGATAATATATACTTATGTAGTCAATACAGTGCAAGGGTATGGGTTTTAGCGAAGGAAAGACTCACGGTTTTTGCGTTGTACTTAGATATGTCTAAACTTATTTTACCATATATTTCTTAATGAATATGTATTTTATTTCAGATGTAGAAGGTATAACAAGAGATATTCGTACGAATTTCATATCCTTAGGCAACAATAAAACAATTTCGATTCTTGTTTTTAGATATTTTAATGTTCCTTCTGCTATATTGTATTGTTTATAAAATGAACTTTTTAAATTATGAGGGTTTATACAGGTAAACCTGATTCTTTTATCTTTTAAACTTTTATACTTAATTAAAAATCATTTGAAGAATAAAGCTCTTTTATAATGCGCTTATTTGAATTTTAATTTCTAAAAATTTAGTATCAAATCAGAAAACTATAACTATGTCCTTATATATAATGTATCCATATTTGCTCACTCATAAAAAAACATATCGTATTATTTACAAAATATTGTTCGTTTTCCTAAAAACTTAAAAATCTTTACTTAAACCAATTTAATATATTTTGATCTTTTTAATTAACATTTGACATTTTCATTGTATTATTTCTTTCTTACACATATTTTGAAACTTAATTTTTTATTTCATACACTGTATTTAGCAGTAAATTGATTAGAGTTTTATTTTTTTAATTTATAATAAAGTATAATCTCTTTATGATCATAAACTTATACACCATTTATTTATCTCTTTTCACAGATTTATAAAGGATGCTTTTCATGTCTCAAATTTCGCATATAATTTTGGAGAAAATTGTTTAATCTTGTCAAAAATTCTTACAATTATGCTTTTTGTAAATTTATTAAAAAATTGAGATTTTTTATCAGACATAGAAGTTAATTTTCAATTATAGTCTAATATTTGTTTCTTTGATGTAATATTGTTAAATTCTTAAGTAAATTATAGCTTTAAAAGTAAAATTGATTAAATATAAGATTTGTTTTTGTCTATAACTAAAAAGTAGAGGTTTTACAGTAAATAAAAAAGTAAGCGAAATTTATTATTCTTCATCATTTAATTTAGAAGACGTAATATAAGTTAAGGAGTTAAAGACATGGTCGGTAAAAAAACCTCTTTTTTATTCCTTGAATCAGCAATAAGCTGTAAACATATAACTTATTTCATTATTAATATTTTTCCAATTCAGCTACTTAAAAGAAAGTTCATAATTTTTTAATACATTCTAAAGGTATAATAAAATATAACCCATTTCTTATGTCATTATTGTTTGAAACATACAAAGATCACAAAAAAAGTTAACCATTTCAATTAAAAATAATCAATCATTGGATAAAAAAGAAAATTTAACTAATTTTTTTCATAACTAATTAAATTTTACATGTCAAATTTTAAACTAACATTCACTACTTTTTATCACAAAACAACAAAAAATAGTCATACGTCTTTATTTATCAATACTTTCTTTCCTTTTCTCACCAGAATCCTTTCTTCTAAACACTTTTTTATTCATTGAAAATTTGCTAATCATAGACTCAAACGTTTTTTCTTTGCTAACAACTTCTATCTCCTCAGTTCTAAGCTTTTTAATGACACATAAAAACAATTCCAAAATTTCTTTATCATCCATATGTTCTCCCATGCTATTTTACTTAAAAATAAACTAATATATTTTTTAAGATATTGTAATTTTCCAAATGCGTAAGTTTTATTTGTAAGCTATGATAAATAAGATATCGATATAAGAAAATATTTTGTTATCTTAATTTTGAATTATAATCCTTTTTTTGACATTTTTCTTTTATGTTACTTTGTTTAATTTACTAAGAATTTTCCTTTTTTTGGTAATTAATTAATTATCAAATTGGTAAATTTAATGAAATGATTTAATGGATCAATTAGGAAAAAATATTAGAAATACATTAATTTTACTTTTTTAAGTTAAATAAAAAATATTAAAAAATATTAAAAAATAATTTTAAATAATTTTAAATATTATTTTTGTTTTTGTTTTAGTATAAAACAATTTAAAAGACAGTCTTATGGGCAAAAATATTATTTATTAAACAAGAATAAGATGGATTATAATTTAAATAAAATGAAAATTAAGAGAATAAGTTAAAAAAAGAATTTTATAAAGTAAATTTAATTAAAATTTATGCCTTTTAGAGTACTTTTTCGTTATTTCTACCAATAAAGGAGAACCCTTTAAAATTAGTGTTAATTTTTGTAGGAGGAAAAAAATTAAAATATAACATATTTTAATACAAAGCTGTTTATTAATTAAAAAAATATTAAAAAAAAGTTTATTTATTTATTTCTTATCAAAATGATTATTAAATAAAATAAAAATCTTTAAAAGGATTTTATTTACAGTTTGAATTAATTTCTTAACTACCTTCCTCTAAAAAAATTAAAAAGATATTTACAATTATCTTGGAATAAAAAATCTACTCATCTTATAGAAATACCTGAAATTAGAAAGATGTAGAATCAATAGAAATGCCTTTAGTATATTTTCTTTATTACAAAAGTTTCTTTGAATTTTTGCTCCCCTTGTTTCGATAATTAAGACAAGTTTTTTAGATTAAAAATATTGGATCATGTATTTTAGTTTACCCCCAAAATTATCATGATTTTTAGTTCACCCCCAAATTTATAATTAAAATAAATTAAATAATATATTAAATTAAGTAATTAAAAATATAAACATTTTAATTAAAAGAAAAACAATAATTGATTAAAAAACATTCAAACTTATAAGAAATAATTAATTTGTTAGTTAATAAAAAAATATAATAAAATAATATTTTTAACCTTAAATGTCACCTGATACACTAGAAAGAATATGTATAAATTATACAAACGAAGAATTTATTAAATATTTGAGAAGAAACTCATATTTAAAATCTGAAATGAGGTGTGAAAATGCTTGACTCCAATGTCTTTTTGTCCATATAAACATAATATAGACAATTTTGCTTGGCGCTGTATGGTAAGAACATGCAGTGCTTACAAAACATATAAAAGTGTGCGTTTAGGGTCTTTTTTTGAGGATTTAAGGTTGCCTATGTCTGATATTTTAAGAGTTTTAATAAGATATTCGATTAGGCAACCTTTATACAGTATAAAACTAAACTTCAATATAAGCGATAGTGCCATTCACCGTATTTTGAAGAAATTAAAGACAAAGATACCAGTAACGGACTTTGCAAACAAAAAATTAGGCGGTCCAGACTTTATAGTTCAAGTAGATGAAACCATGCTGAACTATAAAGTTAAAAGTCATCGTGGTCGGCCTTCAACCAACAGGACCGACTCTTTATGCATCGTTGAATGTTACGATCATATTACAAGGGCCTATGCTACAATAATCCCCAACAAGAAGCAAGAAACCATAGTGCCAATTATCTGCAGGCAAGTTGCAAATGAAAGCATAATATGGACTGATGAACACAAGTCCTATTCAAATTTATCTGACTTTTCATTTTATCACGGTACAGTATGTCACAAATATGAATTTGTGAGTTCAGAAACAGGTATTAATACGCAAGCTATCGAGTCATTTCACAATGAACTTAAACTCGAGATTAAGAGACGCAAAGGAGTTTTAACAGATAAAAGAGAAGATTTTTTAAAAGAATTTTGTTTTTATTTTAATCACAGAAATAATTTTTTTGAAGCGGTTCTTGGATTAATTAAAATTTAATTTTTATTATTTTTTCTAAATTAACTGTCCTTTTAATCAAATTAAATTATTTTTTATTTACTTATGATTATTTAAATTATTTTATTTTATTTAAACTTTACTTTACTTTACTTTGTTTTGTTTTATTTTATTTTGTTTTATTTTATTTAAATTAATTTTATTTAAATTATTATTTTATTGATTTTTTAAAATTTATAATAATTACATATATTTTAGATTACTCCCGGGGGTATTCTAAAATATATGATCCTACTTTTTTATGTTTTCGAATATTTTTAAATTTATATTTATAATTAATTTTTTTATATTTTATTTAAAAATTAAATAAATAAAAGAATAAATATTTTATTTCTTTTAAATAATCCAACCAAATTTATCTCCTTTATTCAAAACATCCCTTATTTATGGAAACATACACAAAAATAATAATTTTCATTTCAGTCATAATTTTCTTAGCACTGTTAAGTTACATAGCTTACATAAACTTAAGAACAATAATCAAACAAGAAGACTTTTCAAGGATCCTTAAGTGCTGTTTGGCTGCTTTAGGCAGCGAACTAAAAACTAAACTAATCATAAGTGACACAAACACTTTTAACTCGTTTTTAGCTGAGTATTTGAGTAAAAATGAGTTAAAAGCATTCAAAAAAATAATTTATGCTCTCAAATTAGAGGTTAAAAGAAACAAAGACAAAGAATTGACTCAGCCTGGTCTAATCATGAAAAATTTAATAATTTTAATTGTTCAAGAACAGCTCAAAATAAAATACAAGGATGGGTTTATGTTTGATCAATCAAAATTTGATAATTTAGAGAAAGAATGTCCATTTGTGTACCATTACTGTGTAATTGTAAGATTACCTGATGGATATTTCACAGATATACTGGTAGGTAAAATATTTCATAATTTTCAAGACACTTTACACAGCTCTTTTGATAAAATTATGACCAAAATACAAAAAGAAGAGTACTCAGACCTTAGTTTAATAATAATGCCACAAAAAATAGTAAGTGTTTACCAATCCTTGGATCAAGAATACTTACTTGAACTATCAAACTATTCAAGATTGAAGGTAGCTTTGTTTGATGGAAAGGCTTACTCAGTTTGTGCGGTTATGATTAGAAATGGGTGTAATTCCAATTATAAAGTAAAAGGTGGTGACAAACTTACATCAAAAGATTCTCTTAAACTAAAAAACAAATTTAGAAACAAAGATAAATCATTTCTTTCAGTGTCAGTGCTATCAAAATCACAATCTTACTCATAAATTAAATAAATTCTATAAAATTAACCAAACATTTTTCATCTACGAATTCTAAAACTTCTTTCAAAAGAAAATTGTCAACCAAAAAAATAATAAAATCAGAGGAAGAAAGAAGTTCTTTTTTAAGTAATTTTGAATTATAAACCAAATAAACTGATATTTGAGTGTTTACGGTGTAATAATTGTATTTTATTGGGAATAAACATGTAAAATCTATGATTGTAATTTTAGTATCTAAGCTTAGTAATAGGTTAAGTTGAGAGGATAAATCCATTGTTTTAAGTAATTTTAATGTATTTTCTTTGTACAAATTGTACAAACTAATTTTCTCAGACATAATTTAAATATTAAATTTTATATTTAAAATATTAATTATTTATTTATTAAATTAATATTTAAAAAAGAAGTCAATTTAGTTTATTAGCAATGATTAAAATAAAAAAAATATATTAAAATAATTAAATTAAAATATTTATTAAAATAATTAAATTAAAATATTTATTAAAATAATTAAATAAAATATTTATTTAAATAATTAAATAACATATTTTTTAAAATAATTAAAAATAAAGTCAACAAAAGAAAAACTTGAAAACAAAATATTTTATTAAATCAATTTACTTAAAATACTCTTATAAGTCAGTAAACTTAATTATTTGAGTAATTTAAATAAACTGAGCCAACTTTATTCATTAAAGGTTAATCAGAGACATAACAAATAAATCAAATAAAGATTCTATGAAATATTTCTGTATATAAATAATGTTATAAAATAATATTGTAGTATAGAAACACCTTTTTAAAGCTGAGATAGAATGTTAATCTTTCTATCCTCCTTCCAGGCAGATAGAATATAAAATTAATCCTATTTAGAAATGTAATATTTAATATCTCTTTCTATATCCAGTAAAAAGGATTGATTGAGTTATTTATTCCCTAAAGATGAGTAATCCATACGAAGATCTTTTTCTATACCTTTGTATCATCATCATAAACAATAATACATATTTTATTTTTTATTATTTTTTATAAATAGGGTTATTATTTACCAATGTTTATTAATTATTTTTATTGCCTAGGGATGGAAAATACCTTAAGGTTGCCCCCTCGGCAGATACTGTGAGCACCCATGTTTATAAAAGACAATTATCACTTTAGAATAAACTAACACTTTAAATAAAAATATAAATTACTTTACTAATTAATTTGAACAACATCCTCATCTTCTAAAATATGCTTCAATCCAACTTTCATAGCCATGTACTTAACACTCCTTCCCCACACAGTAGCATGCTTAAAATTAATTAACAAATCAGAATGAACTGAATAAATACAATCCTTAACTGTACTCCCTTCACTCAAAACAATAGGATTATTAAGATCAGGTTTATTTCCCTTCTTTTTGGTGTATACTCTGATAAAATTAAGCTTTTTTATGATAACATCCTTTAATCCTTCCATATTCCAATTCTTCTCAACAGAAACAACACAAACATTGTCATCAATACTTAACATTTTATTGTTACCAATTAAAAAAAGATCTTCTTTAGAAATCTTATCTACTTTGTTAAACACAAATACACAATTTATGTATTTATTTCTGTTTAACACTGAGTCAATCAAATCATCTACAGAAATATTCTCTCTTACTTGTATCAAACAATGAAATATTTTATATTCTTTAAGCACAGCTGAGATAAGTGAATCAGGGATACATTTATAATTAGTGTTAGTTTTTATAATATTAATACCACCAGTGGTATTAATTGTAAGATTGATATTCTTCTTTTTCTGGTTTATTCTGATTCCACATTTGCTAAGCTCATTCTCTAAAATGCTCACGTGTTCATCAAAATCTATTAATCTCTTTTTTTCTTTTAAATTTCTATTAAATTCTATCTTGGAAATGTCTAGAACCATTATTATTAAATCTGCTGACCTGGCGGTAGAAATTACTTGTCTGCCTTTGCCTAAGCCTTTATGGGCATCTTTAATTATTCCTGGTAAATCTAAAAGTTGTATCTTGTAACCGTCATGGTAAAAGTGGCCTGCTTTGCAATCAGTGGTAGTGAATTCGTATTCCGCGGCAAGTGAAAATGTATTGGTAAGCTTGTTCATGATTGTTGACTTTCCTACGGAAGGAAAGCCCATTAAAGCTACTCTTGCATCACCAGATCTTCTAATATCGAAACCGACGCCAGGACCACCACTTGATGTGGTGGTTTGGAGTTGTTGAGCTCTAAGCCTAGCTATTCTGGCTTTTAATAATCCCATGTGATGCTCGGTTGCTTTGTTTTTCTGTGTCCTTGCCATTTCATCTTCTATTTCTTTTATTTTTTCCGGAATACCCATAAAAAATTTAACTTTTTTTTAATATTAAATTAAAAAGGAGATTTTAATTAATTTATTAAAAATAATTGTTTTAAAAATATTTTTGTTTTAAAAATAAATAAAATTTTTCTTAAATTAATTTTTAATCTGAATCTTCTTCGCTAAAAACAATCTTGTTTCCACTCTTATTTTCTTTAGTAAACTTTCCTCCTTTTTTGTCAAATACTTTTTTATTGGAATTTCTGTCAAATTTTCTTTCTGAGTTCCTGTCAAACTTTACCCCTTTACTATCAGAATTTTCTTCATCCCTGTCAAATTTTTTTTCAAATTTTCTTTCTGAATTCCTGTCAAACTTTACTCTTTTACCATCAGAATTTTCTTCATCCCTGTCAAATTTTCTGTTATTTCTCCTGTCAGAATTTCTGTCAAATTTTCTGTTATTCCTGTCAAACCTTCTTTCTCCTTGATTCTCCTCTTTTCCTTTATCAAAATACCTTGATCCTCCTTCATTATTATTTTTACTGATCCTCTCTTCAACAAAAACCTTCCTTTCTTCAATAACATGTTTACTTCTTAAAGCTTTATCTTGTGCTTCTTTGGTAGTAAAATCAATAAACCCAATTCCTTTAATTCTTCCTCTCTCTTCATCTCTTGGTAAATAACATCCTACCACTTTACCAAACTTAGAAAAATATTCTTTGACAGTGTCAACTTTTATTTCGAATGGTAAATTTTTAACAAAGATAGAAAATAAATCTTCTCTTTTTACTTTTTCTGATCCTTCATCAACAAATATTTTTGAATCCCAAATAGTTTCACCATTTAATTCCAATGCTTTCTTAAATCCTCTGTTATGTTTGTAATAAATGATACAGAATCCTTTATGCCTTTCTCTTCTGTTATCCATTGGTAATCTTAAATCTTCAATCTTACCACATTTTATAAAAACACTTTTTAATTGATCAGCTGTGATTTCTTTTGGGATATTTTTTATAAAAATTATTTTTCTTGTATCTTCTTCCTCTTTCTCTGTTTCTTCTGCAGAGGTAGTTGAGCTTTGAGAATCTTCACTGAAAAGATCTTTTTCTTCTTTCTTTTCTTCTTCTTCCTTTTCCTCATTCAATTCGTTTTCTAGCATTAATTCTTTTTTTATTTCTTTCTTAGATTTCTCTTTTTTCTTTTTTGCCTCATTTTTAATTTCTTCTTTGATTTCTTCCTTAGGTTCTTCTTTAATTTCTTCCTCTTTCATTTCTTCTTTAGGTTCTTCCTCTTTAATAAGTTCTTCTTTGTTTATTTCTTCTTCTTTTATTTGTTCTTCTGGTATATTCTCTTTTTTCACAGCTTTCTTTAAATTTTTCTTGGTTGTTTTCTCTTTCTTTGGTGTTTCTTTGATTATTTCCTTTGGTGCTTCTTCTTCAGTATCATTTACTTTTTTTATAACTTTTTTCTCTGTTATTTTCTTTTCTTCCTCTTCAGATTCACTTGATTTTTCCTCTTTGACAGCCTTCTTGGTAATTTTCTTCTTTTTTACTACTTTCTTTGGTATTTCTTCTAAGCTTTCTTCCTCAGACTCAGATGTACTGTCTTTCTTTTTACTTATTTTCTCTTTCTTCTTCTGATCCTTAATAACTACTTTCTTTACTATTTCTTTTTTGTCTAGTTCACTACTCTCGGATGATTCGTTCTTCTTTGATTTTTTTGATGTCTTTGTTGACTTTGTTAATTTCATATGAGGGTATTATTTTTTTAATTTAAAAATTAAATTATTTTTAATTGTTTTTTATTATTTTTTATTATTTTTTATTATTTTATATTTTTTATTATTTTATATTTTTTATTATTTTATATTTTTTATTATTTTATATTTTTTATTATTTTATATTTTATATTTTATATTTTATATTTTATTTTTTATTATTTTATATTTTTTATTATTTTTTAATATTTTTTATTATTTTTTATTTAATTTTACTTTAATTTTACTTTATTTTATATTTTATTTTTTAATATTTTTTAATATTTTATTATATATTTTATTATATTTTTTTTTATATTAATTCTCCTCCTATCACTGTAAAATACTCTTTTAATCTTTTTTTAATTTCTTCATTCTTTTGGATAACAAATCTTTTTTCTTTTTTGCTTAAAAATCCATCATAAATTAATTGATTAATAAAATTAACACCATTCCTATAATTTATTCCTAGTCTTCTACTTAACAAAATAGAATTATTTACTCCTTCATTGTAAATCACTGACAAAACTCTTCTATACAAAGCTAATCTCTTTTGGTCATGGTAATTACACTTGTCTTGGCTTAAAAATTTGTTTCTTCTTATGCAGAAAAAACAATAATAATCATTTTTAGGGATCCTTTTGTCAGTGTTACTAAAGAAGCCACAACACACTGTATGTGACCAAGAACAACATCCATCACAGAATAACATATCTCCATCTTCTATGTTAATACCACAAATACAGTTTATACTGGCCTTCTCTGCATCTTTTTTTAGAAAAATATTTGTTAATTTTGTGTTTACTAAGGTAAGTTGAGAATCAAATATTTTTTTTTGTGATTTTATTTTTTGATTTTCTTCTGTCTTAATTTTATGCAACTTTTCTATTTCTTTAAATAAATTAAAATAAAAAGATTCATTTTTAAAACAAAAACAACTGATAATTTTCACTGTAACAAAACAATCAATTTCATTCATTTTGATTAAAAATTTACAAATATTTTCTTCATTGCCATTCATAACAAAATTTTCCTTTTCATTTTTAAAATTTATTAATTTCTTTTTGGTATGAAATATCCTTAAAGTAAAATAAACTTTGGTTGGTAATTTAAATAAATTATCAAGCATTCTTTTTAATTTGTCAAAACAAAATATTTCTTTTTTATATGATTTTTTATAAGAGAAAAATAAAATATAAGATTCTATAAAAATGTTTTTTTCTGTGTAATAGCCTATGATTAGTTTTGTTAAACTGGTTGATTTGGTTAGTTGTGCTAATTCTTTGTGCCATTCTTTGTTTATTTCTAAGTTTGGTGATCTTTTTTTGGTTATTTTATCGAAAAGTGATTCTATAAAGGTTATAATTTTATGCATGCATAAAACAAATGAAAATAATTTAATATTTCTTTTGTAAAATAAAAATTAGGGTTATAAATTAAATCTTTATTTTTACTTCTGATTTTATAAATTTTACATTTTTAATTTAACTAAGATTATAAAATAAAAATATAATTTTTATAAATACAAGTATGGAACCTGGTTCTTTATTGAATAAAATAGGTATTAAATTATAAAAATATTAATAACTTATTGCTGATACAATTTCAAAAAAGATAAGAATTTTTTTTCTCTAAAAACGTGATTAAAAAACTATCTTTCCTTGTTAAATTATCTTATTTTTAAGCAAGTTTCTAACAAGAATTTCTTTGATAATTTATTTAAGTTTAGAATTCTATTATTTTTCTACTTGTTTTTTCTTATAACAATAATTTTTTTTGTATGTACATATCAAAAAATAACATGGTTTAAATTTAAAGAAGATTTTATACAAAGACTTTGAAGTAAAAAATTTTTAATCTTCTTGATTAAAAATTAACGATATATGTCGAAGGCATTGACCACTATAAAGGTATCTAAGATACAGTAATACTCTTGTATAACTGACATGCGTCTCATCTTACATTTCTTCATGCTTTGTTTTTTGTTATTATTATTATAATAAATAAAATTACCTATCTTTAATTTATTTAATTATTGTTAGGTGTCACATCTATGGAACAATAGTATAACATTGATTAATAAGTTCAATTAACGTCAGGTTCCTATATGTTCTGGACCTTAAAAGGAAAAGTATAAATACTTTTCAAAGTAAATAAAAATAGTGTTTAAAAAGAATTTCACTAAAAATAACGACTACAAAAGTATCTTTATTCAGTATCTTTGTGAAGGGAAGATACTCCAGTGGAAGCCGATCAATTATCATAAATACTTTTAATCTCCTTCAAAAGAGGGAAGAGAATAAGTTTATTTTAATTACTTTTGTGCAAAACCAACATTGCACAATAATTTCCAAGAAAGGAAATTAGAAACCTATAATTGATTCTAGACTATTTTAAAAAAAAGGATCCTGGAAAAAAGATCCCAAAATAAATTTTAAATAAATTATTTTGGAATCTTTTTTCCGATTTATATTTAATAAAAATTTTATTGCAGTTAATATATGTTTCTCATAATTAAATCACAAAAAAATGAAACACAGGTTATTCATGATAATTTTTTCTGGGAAAAAAACGAGTTTATAAAGACATACAGGAATGGAAGTGTGTTATTAAAAGATGTCTTGCTAAAGCTAATAGCTGCGCTATTCAAAATAATTACCAACGACATTCAGTGTTAACTTTGGACACAATCATATAGAGGATAATAAACTTGTTTTAAAAAAAATATATTGCGGGATCTTCCGCGTACGCCAAAACTTTCGAAAATACTTTTATTTATTGTTTGTTGGGACATTCCCGTCAGGCTGTTGTGGTGCCTCTCTTTCGCTGGCAGTCTCATTTCCTCTCTGGTTTCTCTTTTTCTGTCTCTCATTTTTTTCTGTAGGGTTAAAAATAATCTTTTTATTTATTAAATTATTTGATTGGTTGATTTTAAGGTCGTGGTCGGATGTACCACAATATATTCAAAAAATGAAAGATTTAATGATTCTTACTAAAGATTGTCCCAGAAATATTGTTCATTCCGTCATTCGCGGTGTAAACTTTGAGGTTGTGGAAGCATTGGGCAATTTCGATTCAGTTTACAGGACAATGCGGAATTTTAGGTCAAATCTATTAAATCCTAAACCATATTTATACCCGAATATCAAATTAAGTCAAATTCTTTCTCGGACACATACAAACGCCCGTTTTTATCAATATGGTACAAATAACTATGGAAATTATTTCATTGATGAAAATATTACATTATTTTTCTCAGATTTAATGGCTCGCAAGCTTTTAAACAAAAGGGTTTGGTCAATCGACGGTACCTTTAAAGTAGTTCCTTCTCCATTTTATCAACTATATACAATAGGTTTTATAGAAGATGGTCATGTTTTCCCTGCCGTCTTTGCAATTTTAAAAAATAAAAAAAAAAGAAACATATGAAAGTTTATTTAAGCTTCTAAATTTGATGATTGGCCCTCTTAATCCGTGTGTTGTTAAAAGTGATTTTGAATACGCTTCAATACTTTTATTAAAAAAAGTTTTCCCCAATGTAAATATTTCTGGGTGTCAATTTCATTTAGGCCAGGCAATTATGAGAAAGTTAAACGAATTAGGTTTGAAACATAGTTATCAATCATCATTTATCATTAAAAAATTTATAAAATGTTTGTTATGCTTACCATATGTGAGATTAGACAAAGTTCTGGATACATTTAATGAATTACGTGCGCAGGATAGTTTCCCAGAATCTCTAAACATAGTTTATGATTATTTTCTTGTAAATTTCATAGGAGCCGAAGCCGGTACAGCCAAATATTCTCCCCCTTTTTGGCATTGTAGATTTCTTTTGGAAAATAATTTACCAAGAACTAATAATGCCATCGAAGGATGGCACAATGTTTTTAATTCTACTTTTCACACTTCGCGGTACAGTTTTTATTGTTAATAGAAAAATTGAGAGACGAAGAAGATGTAATCAGAATAAAGCATATTCGATATGAACTTGGGCATAAGCTTGAAAGAGATATACGGTATATGGAGTTGGAAGAAGCTTTGAAATCATATTTACGAGAAAATAATTCGTCTGATTATAGGGCCGATTTCGTGTTTGGAATGGTAATCTTAATATTTTATTAAATTTTTTTCTTTTTTTTTTGTGAGCAAAAATTTTATTATATTTTCAATTTGTTTGTATCTAAATTATTATACATGGAAAAAAGTATAAATAGTTAATTTTTAAATAAATAAGAATGTTTCTTTTAACCAAACAATTTAATCAAAAACAAAACAAAAGTTTATTTTTAAAGTATCTCTACAATAACGAATACACCCACGGAAGCACCACAACTTTCTTAAAAAATAGCCAAATGTTTAATTTTTATGATTCTTCTAAAAAAGTGTTGGTAAAATATTTTTGAAGTAAAAAATCAATTTTTTCATCTTAAAAATGAAAACGCTGCATTCATGGCAACTAAAAAAGATTTTAAATATTTTGTATTGACTTTTTTTTTGTATTTGTTAATGTTTTTTATTTACTCCAGGTTAAATTTGATATTTCTAGAAAAATTTTTTTATTGCCTATGGATGAGAAATACGTAAGAAGAACTATAATCATGTCAAAACTTAATATATAAAGCTTCTTATACATTCATTAGAGAAATACATGCATATTTTTATTATTAAATTTCAAAATAGCTTCTAAATACTGCGAGTCTTTCACACACTAATACTACCTTTGTTCACTATTGACTACCCTATTTCAAAGCTTTGGTTACATGAAAATATTTTTTATAAACAATTCGAAAAACATGTTAAGATTAATTTTATGTCTAAGTTTTGCATTATTTTCATTCATAAGAAAATTATATGGTAGTACTTTTGTATCATATATAAGTTAAGCTTCTTAGTATCGCAGTAATCTTTCTTTTTTAATATGTCATTTATTTTTTTATTTGACTTTTTTAACATACAAATTATATTTTGATTTCTCATAACATTTCGATTTATTTCACAAAAACAAACTGATTAATTAAACATTAAAAATAAGAAAAATATTTCATAATTTAAAAAAAAACTTTAGAGAATTTTAACAATTTATTTTTATTGGTTGAAAAAAAACAAAAAAAAATGAAATTTTTTCAAATTTTATTTCAATTTAAAAAATATTCTTATAATTAATTAAAAGATGTCAATAATTACTTCAGTCGTAGCACATATTGATCACGGAAAAACAACCTTACTAGATTCATTATTGTCATACACCAACACAATCTCATATGTCTCAGCTGGGGACCTAAGATACTTAGACACACGTGGCGATGAGCAAAGCAGAGGCATAACTCTAAAACTATCCGTTATAACCATCCCAGACGTAAAAATGACATTTATAGACACACCAGGTCATATTGATTTACACCACTACGTATTAGATTGTAATTCTTTAGTAGACACAACACTTTTATTGATAGATGCGAACGAAGGTATCACCCCAAGAACCTTTTCTTTGTTAACTGATAAACCTACCACAATTTTTATAAACAAGATTGATAAATTGTTAAGTTTAAGTTTTGAGGATGCACTTTTTAGGATTGAAGAAATTCTTTGCAAAATCCAAGGCATGTTTGATCAGAAATTCAGTAAAAATGTTAATTTATTCGATTGGAAAAAGAATAACGTAATTTTAGGAAGCACCAAATATTGTTTTGGTGTAAATTTTCAAATTTTCGGCAAATTTAAAAAAGATTCAACCATAAAATCACTTTTGTTCTTTGTTTTTAAAATTAAGGAAGCTTTAGAATTAAAAAAAGATTTGAGCATTTTTAAAGAAAACAAAATTACCTCTTTTAATTTGAAAGGGGTGTTTGGAAAATTATTTCCTATTTGTGAAAGTATCTTTTTTTCTAACAAAAATATTTTTAAAGAAGTGAAAGAAAATGAGGTTACCTCTTTGATAAGCACTTATTCTATAAATTACTCGGAAAAAATATTGTTTGTTACAAGAATGTTTGGTGGAATAATAAAAAAAGAAGATCTTTTTTTGTGTGTTGATATTGAAAATAATGTTAGTTTTGAGAAATTAGAAAATATTTTTGTGTTTAAAAATGAAAGATTAGAAGAAGTTAATGAGTTTAAGGGCAGTGGTTTGGTAGGTTTACAAGGTAAATTTGCTAAAAAATGTAATCTTTACAAATTAGAAGAGATTTCTCAAAAAATTAGCATTTCAGAAAAAGAAATTTTAGAAATGAAAATTGGGAAAGAAGACTTTTATGAAAATAATCTAAAAAATAAAAAAGAAAAACTTGTTTCGTTTATTTTAAAATACAAACATCCTCTCCCAGAAGAAAGAATTCCATTTTACTCAAAGATTATCATCCTAAACAATCTTAATGAATTACTTTTATTCAAAGAATTGTTTAAAAAAATAGGTAAAACAGAGTCATCTGTCAGTGTAATTTTAAATAAATTTAATGAATTTGAGATTAACACACAAGGCAAGGTTCATTTAGAAAAGATTCTTTATGATTTTAATAATTTATACGAGAAAACAGACACTCTTTCAGAAATTAAACTGATTAATAATGGGAAAGGATTCTTTTTAACAGAAAAACAAGGTAGTTTTGTTGAAGGTAGCAGTAAATTAATCAACTTTACCAATCAAGAGATAGAATTAAAAATAGAGCCAATAGAAAATGAAGAATGTGAATTTAAAGGAAGCACAGATTTGTCAGAAAGTATTCTTATAAATTTTATGAACACAGGTTTTTTAATCAAAGAAAAAATAAAATTTACCAAATTTTTTCTCAAAACTGATTTACAAGATTATTCAAAGATTAAAAATTATTTAGCACAGTGGTACAAAGAAAGTGAACCAATGATCATTAGTCAGCATATTAAATTACACTGTGATATCCCAGATGACCAGTTAAACAATCTTTATCCATTGATTAACACTTATGATGGACTGTCTCAAGTGATAAGTTATGATGATTATTACAGGATAGAAGTAATTTTACCTGTTATTTTTTACAATGATTTTATAGAAAAAGTGAGTATTAATTGTAAAGGGACTGTTTATTTACAACCTAAAGAATATTTATTTATTAAAAGAGAAAAGGATCTTTTTAAGAAATATGAAGAGGAAATTAAAATTAAAAAAGGAATAGAAATGTTAAGTTTAGAATAATAAATATTTATTTTAATTTAATATAATAATGGTAAATAAATATATTTCTTCAACAATTTTTATAAATTTGTTTTTAGAAAAAATAAATAATCACTTTTTTTCTATGATAAATATGAAAAATGTTAAATTTATAATATTCTTTGTAAGTTTACTCCCTTTTAAATACAACTGAGCTATTTTTTAAATATATTTTTTTAATGCATTTTAATGGATTTTTTTATTATGTAAATAATATTTTAGTTAAATTATTCAAATAAAATTATTAATTTTTATTTATTATTTTAAATAAAAAAATTTTTAAATTGATAAAAAAATAATTTATTTGATAAAAAATAATTTAATTTTTTAAACATTTTTGAATTTTATTGATTTACTATAAAAAATATTAAATTAATAATTTTAAATGTCTTAATAAACAAATTCCCCTTTTGTTAACATTAATCAGTTACTTCTCCTTTTAATAACCAAATCTGATTGGCTAATAAATATTTAAAATAAAAAACAAAAAAAAATAATCCATGGTAAGAGTATTAATTTATGACAACACCAGTTATACCATGATTTTAGAGAAAGAGTATGACAGAGAAACAGAAATAAAAGAGATTAAATCAGACATTTTAAAAATATACAACAAAGAAACTTCTTTCCAGTTAAGGAAAGGAGAAAAAAGTTTGAGTGACTCACTTCTTTTGAAAGAAATGGAAGGAGACTTTGTTTGTTTAAATTTTTTCAGTGAAGTTATTTTATGCCAACAAACAGAAAAAATAAAAATACTCGTAGACAAAAAAGATGTCATTTTTAAAGATGGAAGAGCATTTTTTAGGAAAGAAAACACTTTTTACAACACTTTTTCTTTGTTGATAAACAAGTTTCATAATACAATCAACAATCATTTGGTAATAAAAGTGTCTTTACTTTTATTGCTTATGTTGTTAGACAACATGGAAATAGCTTTGTTGTTTGTTTTGTTAACTTTGCTTAAAATTATTTCTAAGCAGAGGTTTAATTTTACCAGAAGACTGGAAGGAGTGTTTAAAAGTATTTTTAAGACAATTTTTTTATTTTTTTATACTTTATTTGTTATTTCTAGTGATGAAAGATTATTACAAATGTAAATAGAAAAATATTTAGAATATTAAATTTAGAAATAAAGTAATTAGAAGAATAAATTATTTATTTTTTTAATATTAAATTATTATTTTATTATTATTTATTATTTTAAATATTAAATTATTATTTTATTTTTTATTTTTAATATTAAATTATTATTTTTTTATTTTTAATAATTATTTATTATTTTGTATATTACGTATTAAATTTTAAATTTTAATATTAAATTTAAAATTTAATTATTATTTTCAATTTTTAATTTATTATTATTTATTATTTTGTATATTACGCATTAAATTTTAAATTTTGATATTAAATTGTTATTTTTAATTATTATCTTAAATATTAAATTATTATTTTTTTATTTTTAATAATTATTTATTATTTTGTATATTACGTATTAAATTTTAAATTTTAATATTAAATTGTTATTTTTAATTATTATTTTAAATATTAAATTATTATTTTTTATTCATTTTTTAATATTAAATTTTTATTTTTAATTTTAAATATTTATTCTCTAAAGTCAAATAATTCCCTCAAAAACATGGTAGCATAACATCCTTTATCCAAAACAAACTCAACAACAAATTCATTTTCATTCTCAGTCACTTTTACCTGTTCAGCCAATCCTAATACTTTTCTATAAGTACCTTTAGCTAATTTATTATTCAATGCTGGTAATTTTAAATAAGCATCTTTTATTTCATATTTGTCACTAAGAATAAACTCATTTTCTTTTTTTAAGTAAACTTTTACTTCTTCTTTAGCTAATAATTTATTTACTTCTTCATTAAAGGTGTAAGACTGGTAAGCATGTAAAAATAACATCAATGATTCTCTTGGCAGTCTTTTTAAAATGTCTTTTGTATTATTTTTAAGTAAAAAGAGTATTTTTCTTTCCATAAAAAGAGAACGTGGGATTAATTTTAGTAATTCATCATACTTTTTTTCATTGTATAAATCAATAAGTGAATCTCTTTCTTTTCTAGCATTAAAACAAGTAAATAAAATACAATCTAAAGCTTCCTTAATTTTATTTTGGTGAATTAATTCACCAATTAAATGATTATTTTTTGATTTACCAAATCTTTGCATCCCAAAATAATTTAGAAAATAAATTGAATTTTCATAATTAATTATTGAATTATTTGATTGATTTTCTAATTCATTTATTTTTCTTATTTTAATAATAAATTTATTTCCATTTAATTCTCCTAAATTTAAACTTTTATTGCTTCTTTTTATGTCCATAATTTTTAAATTAAAAAATGAAGAATTAAATAAATTAATAAAATTACATTTTACATTCATCCTTTGATAAGTCAAAGCTTTCCTGTCTTTATTCCCTGAAAAGCTTACTTTACAGCTAATAACATTCTTATCACATTCTAATAAATCATAATTATTTAAAAATTCATTGGTTAAAATGCCTTTTCCTTCTAATTCTTTATTTATTGGTTCAATTGTGTTTTGTAAATTATTTTCTAAAAGATTTTTAATATCAGAAGTGTCTTTGTTCATCTTTTTTAGAATAAATGAGTAATTTTGTATCAAACATGTCTT
Organism: Chrysopa pallens; assembly: GCA_020423425.1. Lineage (NCBI taxonomy): Eukaryota > Metazoa > Arthropoda > Insecta > Neuroptera > Chrysopidae > Chrysopa > Chrysopa pallens. Next base: position 828,474 of record CM035597.1, on the reverse strand, counting down.
AATTTTAAAGAAAATACCATCAGAATAAGTAAAAATAAAAGGATGAGGTTTAAGAAAGTCATGTACCTCTTTTCTTAACTGTTTATCAGTGCAAGTAAAAGAATACTCTTTAAAAGTTAACTTATTTAAATAATCAAACACCTTTTCCTTTAATTCTTCATCCTCTTCTGTCTCACTTAAATTAAAATTTGGTTCTAAAAATGAATTTTCTTTTGTTTGTAAATGAAAAGTAAAATTTTGTTTGTCAAAAATAAAATTGTTATTTTTTACTTCTAACAAAGTTAATCCTTCATTTTTCTCTAAAAAATCAAGAAAAGAGTCTAAAAGAAAGATAATATTAAAGTTTACTTTTGGTTTGTCTGTACAGACCTCATTTTCATATATTTCTTGCACAATAAAATCAGTGCTTTCTGTTTTTAGCAACCCTTTGTGTCTTGGAAAGTTGTTATAAAAATTTGTAAGAAAGAAAGTTTCATTCTGCATAAATTATGAAATATTTTTTTAAATTAAAAATATAAAATTTTTTAATTTTTTTTTGTAAACTGAAAATTAACAAATTTTTTAATATTTAAAAATATATAAATAAAGAATGCATGTTTCTTTAACTTAAAGTTTAAAAAAACAAGTATACTCAATTGCTGAAAAAACAAACATAAAATCATAATTTTCTATAAAATTTTAGTTTAAAGAATAATTTAGCACACTTCAAATTTTGCATATTTTTTTAAATTAAATTTTTTTTTCTGATATCTTTTATTTTGTAACATCCTCTTCGTATTTCAATTGAGGTATTAAATTAAATTTTAAAGAATTTTATGTCAATTTAAAATAGAATTCTAGGTAGCATTAATTTTTTAATTAAATTTGTCTATTTTAATATTTTTAATGTCTTTTGGGTATCATGTTAATTTATTCTTTTTCAAATATAATTAATCTCAAAATGTACAGATGATTCGTTCAATTTATCAGTAAAATTACTTAGAGGTTTGATTTCAGAAAGAGTTTTTCTAATATGATGTTCTTTTACAAATACTAGTGTCATGAAAGAGTTTTAGTTAGTTTTTATTTTTAGAGTAGTTTAGAAATTTTTTAAATCAGAAAATTGAATTTTTCTTATTAAAGCCTTTTCTACAAAAAAAGAAGGATCCAGAAAGCTGTGTTTTGAAAAATTTGATTGAAAATTTCCTAAAGACATTTAAAACCTTATTTTTATTGTTCGCATCCAGAAACGTGTTTTTTTGTTTCTTAGGGGTGGGAAATCCGAATGAGGATCTTTCATTATACCTTCTATATAAAATATTAATACTTATTTACTAAAGAAACGTACGTTAACCAAAAATATAAACTGGTTATTTCTTTATTGAAATTATACAATCAATGTTCCTAAGATATTATTTTTGAGTACAGCAAATATTGAAGTAAAAACATGACTTTTTTGCAGATAAGTGATAGTAAGAAGCTGTAAATACTGAGGATGTACAAAAAAAGATATCAACATAACATATGTCATTATAGATAAACTAAAACTTATTCCTTTTACAAGAAACAAGATGAAATCATCAAAAAGATTAAGCTCATAATAATAATCTGAGCGCATCAATAAAATAAATTAAAAGAAGATTTGAGAGTGCCGTATAAATATGGACTGCGTTTCTAAAAACGGTTTTAATATCTCTTAATACTTAAAAATAGTCTCAAAATTCTCTAATCCTAGTATTTTTTTACTATTGACTCTTAAGGACAATTGACTAGCTATCTTTTGAGGTAAATATCGTTTCTATAATATTTTTATTTTAAAAAATTATAATCTTCTTGTAATATCAGTGGTCTATAGATTCATAACTACGTGTTGCGGTGTAAACAAGATTGTTTATACTAATTTTATAATATAAATCGGATAAACCTTTGTTTCATTCAAAAAAATATATACCAAGTTATGGTAGGTTATTTCTTAGAAGTTTGTGCATATTTTTGGTTACTTTTCACCAAGACTGCATTTATTAAACTTTTCTTAATATGAACAAAATTTATTAAAATATTTTTTATGTATCTTTTTAGAAAAAATGAGAAATTTTAGCTGTTTTTATTGTTAAATGTTCTGAAAAATTGTGAACAAAAAATTAATCAATAAAAAACTTATCCAATTTTCCGGACATCATATTTTATTATTCTAATATTTTACATTCCAAAATAAAATATTATAATTTAAAATATCAAGTCAAATTGTGATGATTTAAAAAATATTTTAATAACACAAAAAAATGTTTTTAAAAATTACTTAGAATATATTTCACCATAATGACAAAGTGGATAAAGATAAAAAATAAAAAAGAATTTATTAATTTAAAGTTAGATAATAATATTTAGAAATCGAATACCTTATGCAGGTGAATTTGTATTTTCTTTATAAATTTTATTGAACTTTAAAAAGTGTTTTTTATAAATAAAAATTAGAGAAATATTTTCAACACACTTTAATAAAAGCTCAAAATTTATGGATTAACTTCATAAGATTTTTCTTCTTTGTTAACAATTTCCTTATTACCTGATAAATCATCGCTTTTTGTCTCCTCTATTGCTTCTTTTTCATCAATAGATATGATTAAATCTGTAAACCACTTTAATACAACTAATAAATTTGAATTCATTTCTTCTAGTTTCGGATTTAATATATTTATAAGTTCATTTTTTTCTTCTGAGACACAGAGATCTTTTTTTATCATTGATTGATTTGATTTCAATTCTTTTTGCTTTTCTTCCAGGTTAGAGATTGTTTCCAATAACTTTGCAGACTCTTTTTTCACTTTCTGAATATTTTGCATCAATAAATCCAAATTACATGAAGATGGTATTAATGATTTCCTAAGATTTTCTTGTTCTTTGTTTAAAAATTTATTATGATTTTTTAAATAATAAACTTCCGCAGTTAAATTTTCATTCTCCTTGTTTTTTTCATATAATGAAGTTTCTAAATCTTCAATTTCTTGATTCAAAGAGCAAATTTTCCCTCTTTTAAGTCTAATTTTTTCCTTAGTAGGACATAGTCAGATATCATTTTTTCCTTTTCTCTCCTTTCTGAATCAAATTCGTAATATAAGATATGTTTTTCTAATGCTTCGAAATCATTTTGTTGTACCAATTTAGCTAAAGGATTAGAAGTGAAATTTTTTCTTTCGTTTTTTAAAAATGATTTTGCATCAATTAACAAAATTAACAGGTTAATTCTACCGACACAGCCACTTAAATCTGTAAATTTTAATAAAGATCTAAGGTATACATCAAGAGAAATGCGCCTTAACAACTTTTTTATCAAGTCTTTGAATTGACTATCCTTTTTGATTTCTTCACATTTAATACGATGTAACTGAGCTATTTTCTCAAGAACATTAAAAATATTACAGTAAAATGTATAATCAACGTATGATGTATATATTTCATCATTAAAATCTTTTGAAGCAGAATATAAAAAATATTCTCTTATATTTATCAAATAATCAATGAATCCATTAGGAGAAAATTCTACTTTTTTGTTTGTAAAATTTAAAATTTCATTTTGTTTTTCCTTTAAAATTATTTTGTGATTCCCCATGTAAACGTAAATCTTTTTTGGATTATAAGTTGATCTAAATTCTGATATAAATTCCTTTAGATAAATGGATTCGTCGATGAAAGAAGAGAAAGAAGGATTTTGAACATCTATAAAGTCTTCAGTTTGAAGAACCGGATTAGTTGTTTCATGAATTTCAGGTTCTAAATTATCTGAAGTGCTTTCAATATACATTCTTATCAGCTCTCTTTTTTGTTTTTTCTGCACTTGATTCTTCGTACTCCGCGCTCAATAAACATACGAAATAAATTAACATGACTAATGATTTCTTACATTTATATACTTTTAACTTAATCAAAATATTCTAATTTGATTTATTTAATTAATGTCGAATATAATTTTTTTTAATTTTTTACTACTAAATTTACTTTTAATTGTTACATTTTTTAATTAAGAGATTATTTTCATATAAAACAGGAATGTTTTTTTAATAAAAGTTTATAAATTTAATGGTTGATATAATAAAATTTTTATGTCGAAATGAAATAACTCAACATTTTCTATGAAAATAAAAAATATTTCTAAATTATTGTTTATTTATATTATTTGAATATTTAAAACGTATTGTATGTGTATTCTTTAGTGTTTAATTGTTTAATGATTCAAGACTATTGGTTATGTTTTAAAATTCTCAAAATTTTTATTGAAAATTTAAATATCACGCAATATTGAATTAAAAAAATTTTATATTTAACGTATCATAATACACTTTAATAATTTATTTACAACACTAAAAAAAAAGTATTTCTTGTAAATTATTTTAAGACTTTTACTTCAACAAAAGAATTATGTGAAATTTGCATAACGAGATGTTTTTCGTTGTATAGAAAAAAACACATAAACAACTTAACTCTAAATGAAATCGAAAAACGTTGTGACATATTTAACACATCATAAATTAATATAACTCTTTTGTATGCAAGATTACATATGTCATTGTCATGTACATTGGGCAATCAAACAATTACAAGGTGTTTATTACAAGATGATTTCTTTATTATACCTTTATATATTTATGGATTACTTAGCTCTCTTGTTTGCTCCTTGTTTCTTTGTCTTGTTATTCTTATTCTTGAGGGTAATAATTTTATCTAAAAGAGAATTTATTTAATAGTCTTATACAGTGAACGCTCCTTCCTCTATACAAGCAAATCACAGAAATTAATTTTTTGAAAAAAGTTGCGTTAAGGAAAAAAAGTTGCTTATAAAGAAAAAGGTAGTATAAAAATTACTGTTATCGGGGACTATTTTCTAGCCATAAGTTTATATATTTCACTTGATTATAAAATATAACTTTGGCCTTATTTGCAAATTTAAGGAATATTTTTAATTTAAACCTTGATATTAGTTAAAATTCAACAAAATAAACAAAAATTTATATATTGTTAAATTAAAAGTCATATAAGCTGCTAAACCCCAAATAATCACATATGTTTTTTAATAATAGCCCTTTGTCTCATTCTTTGCAGTAGCAGAATCTCACTACACGGTAAGTCTTTTTCTTTTGCCTATTTAATTGCCAAATTAAAAGAATGTATGAGATTGTCAATGTATTTAATATTTTCAACTGTGTGTTTTTCCGAAACTTCAGCCGAAAGTATTTTATTGTCACTCTCTATGTTTTCTTCAAAGTCAGATAAATGATATGCCTCGCTTTCCACACTTGCCCAATCCAAAATTTCATTATACGTTAGCTCATAATCATTAAATATTGAAGCATGCAATTTTGGCAGGAGAATTTCCTCTTTCTTAAATTTTTGTTGCTAGTTAATTTTATTCTGATTTTTATCGACATTCTGAAATAAGTGCTTAAAGGAATTTTGTATAATTGATATGGGGATTTCATTCTAAGTTTATACTACAAAATATACAACATCTTTTGAATTAATATTTTTAAGTGTAGAAATTATTCCGCCTTCTGCTACCGTGGCCGCGATAAATACTAGTACATGTTTTCGATAGCGTGTTTCAGGGATTTGATAATATTTTGATCTAATGGTTGCAATAGTGGAGTGTTGTTTGGTGAAAAATACATAACTTTAAAATTCGGGTTCCCGTTGAAGTTAACTTCAGACTCATGACATGTCGCGTTGTCTACCAATAATAACCCATTAATCAGAAAATTTTTAGATTCTAAGTGACTAGTTACAGAAGATATAAACATGTAATTGCACAAATCTATGAACAGAGCATGGGTTTGCCAGGCATTTTTAGATAATTTGTAATATAATAGCAAGTTTTTGTTTTTAAAACAACGTGGTGATTTTGGTTTATCAATCATCATCAAATCTAACTTGTGTATGCCTGTAGCATTTATACAAGACATAATTGTTACTCTTTTCTTCATTGCTTTTCTTCTTGCAGCAAACTTTTCAAAATTAGAAACGTTAATACTATTAGGCAAGCTTTTATACGACCCCAGTTTCATCACAAATATATGTCTGCTCTGGTAACAATCCACATTCAGAAATAAATCTTTTGAATTTCTCTTCAAATATATTAGCTAGTTCTATATTGAAAGTTGCGCTTTCCCAGAAACGAACAATACCCGTATTCCATGACGTTGTTTGAATATAGTGAGCCATCCATCACTTGTTACGAACGTTTGGGTCCGTTACACTTCTAACATATTTCAAGGGCTTTCAATTTTATAATCTCATTCGGAACCAATCATTCTGCTTTCGCAGCTCTAAAAACCATGAAAACACCGCATTGGTGATTTTATTATATTTTAACGTCTTCATTCTCTTTATTTTGTCCTGATCTATAAATGTTTTAGAAGCATATTCTTCTAGAATATCTTTGCTATCCTTTATTCTGCTAATTGTAGACTTGGTAACTTTTATTTTACACATGTTTCTCTTGTTTTTTTTTGCCCCTTTCGATTTCTTATAAAATTGATAGTTTACTTTTCAGGGAAATAGGATGTTTTCTTTCCTTTTGGTTCTTTTTTAGGTTAAATTAAAAATATAATAAATTAAAATATTAAATTTATATTTAGTAATTAATAAATAGAAAGTATCAGATAAACATTCTTAATATTAGCTGAATTATATAATGAAGGGTAAAATAACAAGGTATTTATAATAAATATAAGTATTACTCATATTAATATTAGTATTTTATTTTAAAAAGTATAAACTTGGGTTTAGACATTATACTCAAAAATATAGTTGCTTATATAGAATGTTCAATCTATTCAAAAAAATAAATTATGACTATTTATTCTTAATTATTAAATTAATTTAAAAAATAAATAATTAAAAAATATTTTAATTTCTAACCCTAAAATGCAAATAAATCCCAACAATCTTCTAAAAAAATACTCATTTTACACACTCATAAACATTTTATTTATCTCAGCAATCACAAACATGTTATCTAAAAATTTATTAGAACCATTTAACAGACCATTTTACCACATTTATCAAATAAAAAACATAGAATACTTGTATTATTTCTTTACATTCACAGTTATTCTTTTCTTACAATACAAAAAATACACTCATTCCATTCCTAAAAAACATTTTTTTATTCTTTCTTTCATTTCTAAAATGATTTTTTGTTTTTCTTTTGAAATCAAAATTCTATTTTGGTTTGATATCAAATTAAAGTACCAAAGAAATTTTGTATTACTAACAATTATTAACATGTATTCTTCATTAATAGACACTTTTTACCTAAAAAGAAGTATCAAATGTTATAAACCAGAAGGTTTTTTGATTTTATTTTTTAAAAAATCTTTTACTTTTTTTAAAAATAGCTTTAAAGAAATGTTAATACCTTTATTTTTATCATTCTTTACTTATAATCCTATAAGATCTTTTTACTTAACTTATATTTTAAGAAAAGATGTTTCTTTTTTTAATAATTTATTTCATTTTTTCTCTTCTTTTATGATTTCTTATTTTATTTTGGTCATTTATTATTTCTTTGCTAAATTAACAATCTTTTCTTACGAATATAATATTTCTAATATTGATAACTTCTTTTTAAACAATGTTAATTTTGATGATTTACAAGTACATTCTCTCTTTTTTAACAAATTAATTTGTTGTTTTGAAGAGAAGGAAGGTAAAAATAAAATTTTAAGAACAAAATCAATGATTAATTATTTAAAAAAATGTTTAATTTTTGAGGTTAACAAAATTAATCAATCAATCAGAAAATTAGAAAAGGTTTTTGAGAAAAATGAATTAACAAAATTTTTCTTTGTTCCTTACGAAAGTAAATCACAAGAATTTCCTACAAAAGGATTATTAAAGAAAATTCCTAAAAAGGATTATTTCAAAATAATCTTACAAGAATTAAAGACATCTTTTTTTAAAAGATATTATTGGTTAATTTTACAGGTGGAAATTAATGAATTAAAAGAAATGATTATTTTTATGAAAGAAGCAGAAAAAGAAGATTATTTATTTAAATTTATTGTTGATTTAAATTATCAGATTAGAAAAGAGATTGAATTGGTAAAAGAAAAATGTTTAATTTTAGAAAAAAAATATAATTTTTCTTTTTGGGATGACAGGTATTTTTATTAAAAATGTAAAATAAATAAATTAAAATAAATTAAATAAATAAATTTTAATAAATAAATTTTAATAAATAAATTTTAATAAATAAATAAATTAAAATAAAGTGAATTAAATTAATAAACAAATTTGAATTAAATAAAATAAATAAATTAAATATATAATTAAAAAATTTTATAATTTATGCAATTACTTGTAGACAAATACAGGCCAAAAGACTTTTCTAACGTTTTAGGGAACAAAGATGCAATACAAGCCCTTTCAACAATCCTTCTAACAAAAAACATGCCTCACATGTTATTTACTGGCCCACCAGGCACAGGTAAGACAACTTCGGCCAGAATAATTGCAGCAAACCTGGCATGTAAACAAGATATTCTAGAATTAAATGCATCTGACGAAAGAGGGATTGAAGTGGTACGTAGTACAATTAAACACTTTGCTCAGAAGACAAGTGAATCACCCTTTAAGATTATTATTTTAGATGAAGCTGATTCAATGACTACCACAGCTCAGCAAGGATTAAGAAGGATTATGGAATTATATGCTAATAGTACAAGGTTTATTCTTATTTGTAATACTTTTACTAAAATATTTGAACCAATACAAAGCAGGTGTGCAGTGATTAAATTTGAAAAACTAACCAGAGAAGAATTACATTTACAAATAAAAAGTATTTGTGAGAAAGAAGGAATGAACATAAATGATTCAGCTGTAAATACAATTATTACCCTTTCTGATGGAGATATGAGACAATCTTTAAATATTTTACAATCATTGATTGGCTTAACACAAATCACAGAAGAAAAAGTATCTAAAATAACAGGTAACCCTTCTCCTAAGAAAATAACTGATTTAATTGATGAATTAATAAAAAATAATTTAGAAAAGGTATTTTTAATATTTGACAGTATTTGGGAAGAGAAATATGATCCAGTGGATATTATTAGTGCTTTCTTTAGAGAAGCTAAGAATAAAAATGATTATGAATTAATGAAGAGTGTAGGAGTAACACAATTAAGAATCAGTGAAGGAATTAATTCTAAATTACAATTTTATAAATTATTTTATGAAATAAGTAAAAATAAATAAATTATCTTATTTTTCTAAAAATATTCTAACCCTAATTCCTTAATAATCTCATTGGGTAATATACCAACACTTTTCATATAAACCTTCTTAGTTTTAATAACCTCATCATAAATGACATACCTTCCTTCTACTTCAATAGAATTAGGGTGTAAATAACAAACTGTACCAGTAAAAATATTAATAAAATGATTTTCTATTCTTTTACAAATATTTTTGTTGTACACCAATAAAAGTACTCTTATTAAATCTAAATAATTGTCATTACTTTTTAAAAATCTATTTCTTTTAAGCTGAAAGAAAATACTCTTTGCCAAATTAAAACTCTTTTTGCTTAAATCTTTCTTTTCTAAAAATTTTATGCTAAAATTATTTTGCATCCATTCTTTGAATGCATAAATCATAGAATAAAAATCACCATTTTTATGAAAAAATGTATTTTTGAAAGGAGTGGAGGAAAGTAAACTTACTAAGATTGTTACTTCTAATTCATTATTGTAGTTAGATGATTCAACTAAGATTCTTCCTAGTTCTATTTCTAAAGGTAAATAATTTACTTTTAGTCCTAAATTAGTAATTTTATTATCATTTACCAATCCTAATTCTTGTAAAAATAAAATACTTTTACAAATTTCTTCTTCTTTTATTTCTTCTATAAAATTAAATTTAAAAATGTCTATTTTTAAATTTAACACTTTTAAAATTACTGAATTAATTTTAGAAATTAAAATTTCAGGAATATTATGCTCTTTAAAATTAGAAAATTCTTCTTTAGTGTAAATCCTAAACACTATGCCTGATTTAACCCTTCCTACTCTTCCCTTCCTTTGTTGTGCCATACTTTTAGTAATCTGTTGTGTTATTAACTGATTAATATTTCTATTACAATACATTTGGTTGTAAAAACCAGAATCAATAACACAATCTAAGTCTTTAATTGTGATAGAAGTCTCTCCAATGTTAGTGGCTAGTATTATTTTAATATTTCTCTCTTCATAAATTTTATTCATTTCTTCTATTTTCATATCTCCGTGTAAAATATAAAAATAATCGAATTCTGCAAATTTTTCTTTTAATGCAAAAATTTCTTCTTTTCCTGGCAAAAATACTAAAATATTCATTGATTTTTTTAACCTACTTTTTATAAAAGTAGAATTTAATTTATTATTTAATAATTCATTTTTTAATTCACTTTGGTAATTTTTTATTAAATTTCTTAATAATTCTTCTATTTCTAATAAATAATCTCCACTTTTATTTCTTAAGTAAAATAAGTCAACTGGAAAAGTGTCATTTTGTAAAGTAATAATTTGTGACACATCAAAAAATTTGATAAATTTTTCTAAATTTATTGTAGCACTCATTAAAATTAATTTTATGTTTAAATTAAAGTACTGGTAGAGTGAAAGTAATAAATCAATGTTTAAAGATCTTTCGTGTACCTCATCTATTATTAGTAAATCATAGTTGTTTTGGTAATTTTGTAGGAGTATTCCATCAGTGCAATAAAGTAGTTTGTTATTTTTGTGTGAATGATCTTCAAATCTGACTTTGTATCCTATCTGTTCATTTATGCTTTTTTTTAAATTTTCTTGGTTTATATTTTCATTTTGCATAAATTTATGCATAAACAGTTCTCTAACCCTCTCACAAATACTTACAGCTGCCAGTCTTCTGGGCTGAGTAACAACAATTTTAGTAAAATGGTTTATTAAAGCAAGTGGCACTAGAGTACTTTTACCTGTACCTGTTTCTCCTTGTATTATTGTAACTCTGTTTTCTTTAATAATTCTAACAATCTTTTCTTCAAAGTTACAGTCATTTATGTTCAAAATACATTCTTTAAATTTTCTCTCAGTCAATGCTTCTTCATTCTTTAATTTAAAATTATTTGTTAATTTTTTCAACTTTTTCCTGTCAAATAATTCAATTTCTTCCTTTTTTGTTTCTTTACAAACACTTTTGACTTCTAAATTTTCTTTTTTTTCTTGTTGAACAAAAGTACTTTTTTGATTAAAAAAATTTAGTATGTTTAAATATTTTTCATGTGATAATAATTTGCTAAGTCTGTCTAATTTATTCTGTTTGTGTAATTCTATTATGTATTCTATTGTTTTCTCGTTGTTAGATTCTAGTATTTTTTCTAAAGAAGATTTTAGATTGACGGTCATTTATGGTGTATCAAAATAATAAATAATTTAATAAAAAATAAATTGATTTTTTTCCAAAAATAACACATTAATTATTTTATGAGAAATTATTTAATTTTTACTGAATTAAATAATTGTTAATTTTAAAGAACTAAAATAAAATTTATTTAAATAACGATTTTTTAAATTAATTTATAATAATTATTTCTTTATTTAATTTATAAACAATTTAATTTAATTTATAATAATTATTTTTTTATTTAATCTTCAAATAAATAAATATTTTTTAATTTTATTTTTAATGAATATTTTTTTATTTAATCTACAAATAAATAATTATTTCTTAATTTAATTTATAATAATTATTTTTTTATTTAATCTACAAATAAATAAAATTTTTTTATTTTATTTTTAATGAATATTTTTTAATTTATAATTAAAATAATTTATTTTAATTTTTTTAAAAAAATACATTTTTATTAGAATAAAAAAATATAAAAAATATTCTAATAAAACCATTGATTAAGTATTTTTTAATTTTTACCAATAATCCAATCAATAGCAGTAATACCAACAAATGAACCTAAACAACACAACCCCGTATAAAATAAAATATCATTTGGTAATTTAACCAATTTAAAATACTTACAAATGATATTTTTACCATTGCTAACAAATAAAAAGAAAGTAAAAAGAGTGAACAGACAAAGGTAAATGATAAAAATTACGTGTCTATTTCTGGATTTTCTATGAGGCTTTCCTTCATTAAAAAAGTATCCTAAAACAATAATTTGTGAGCAAAAAATAAAGAAAAGAGAGGTCGCCAAAAATGATGACTCATTATTAAAATTTTTGGGTGCTTCGCAGTAAACGAATGGTAAACTAATTATGAGAAGACAATAAATTAATGTTATTAAAACATGTCTTATTGTTTTCTTTGTGAAAAATGTGTCATGTATTTTTTTACTACTTAAAGCTTTGCCTGGTGGTAAATTATTGACGAACATAGAAATAATTAATGTACCTAACAAATCTGTGTGTAAAGATTGGAAATCAGACACAATATTGAAGAAAAAATAAAATAATCCATAATAAAAGAAGAACTGTAAAATTATGATGATGAAGAAATACTTAAATGTAGAAAATGAGCTAATTAAAGCACACCTTCCTTCTTTAAGGACAGTTGTCACTGCTGAAATATTTGTGATCAATGAAGTAAAAGAAGAAGCAACGGATGCTTCATTCTGTGCTAAAGCTATTCCAACATCAGCCTCTTTTAAGGCTGCCATGTCATTGGCGCCGTCACCACAAAAACATACTCTAACATTCCTATTTTGTAAATCTTCTACCAACATTTTCTTTTGTTCAGGGTTCATTCTCGCAAAAATCTTTCCTTTTTCCAAAATTAAGTCAAAATAATTTTTATCTTGTTTGAGAAATTCGTATTCTTTACCTTCTATTGCTATATTAAACAAATAATTGTTGATTTTTTCATTTTTCTTGTAAACAATAAGCTTATTTTTATCAAAGATTATTTCTTCATCCCCAACTGATATCCACTCAATATCATAAATGCTCTTTGCATCTTCTTGTAGTGCTGGAAAAATGAGTGGTACTTCTGGTTCTAAGATACCTAATTCATTTGCTACCGAAATTGAAGTAAGAATATTGTCACCGGTTGCCATCAAGCATCCTATACTAGCCTTCATTAATTCAGAAATAACTCCTTGTGATTCTGGTTTGATTGTATTTGCGAAAACAAGTACTCCGAGTAATTTATGTGTGTAATTTTCTATTGTGTTATAATTTAAAGAATTTAAATCAAAATTAATCCCGGGATCTAAAAAAACTTTTCTGTCATTTTTGTTAAACTTCACTTTGGAATCAAAGTCAATTAATTTACCATTGCTGTTGATCTCTAAACATGCCATAGAAATAACTCTATAACCATCCATGGCATATTCTCCTACTCTGTCATCATAATCTTCTGAAATTTCTTTTAAAAGTTCTTTGATTGCTTCTGGCGATCCTTTTGTAAAAATAAAAATTCTGTTCCTAAACGAAACCAAAACTGACATTCTTCGGACCTTGGCATTAAAATCAATTACTTTGATTATTTTAAATTCCAATTCTCCTAATTTCACAATTTTATCATCTGACATTTCTCCTTTTGAATGAACAAACATTTTTACATCTAAAGGATCTCCTACTACTTCTTCATTGTATTTAATAGCACCATGACACACTGCCATGCCAATATCCATTAAATCAACCTCATTTTCATTTTTTACTAATTTTTCTTCACTTTCTTCTTCTCCACTACAAAAATAATCATTAAATTCTTCATTGTCCATTTCTTTATAAAAATCTTGCTCGAAACATTCCATTTTTTCAACGTAATCAATGTTCTGTTCGCAGGTACTGCCTGTTTCGTAGGTTGCTTTGGGTGAACTATTTTCTTTAACTAAAACTTCTGTTTCAAAGGTAGGAGCTTCAATTTCCTTAACACTTTCTTCGCTTTCCTCTTCTTCTTTCTTCACATTTGCCTCGGCGTACATTTTATCAATCAAACAAACATCCAATCCTTCCTCTGTGAGAGTACCAGTTTTATCGAAAACAATCAAATTTACTAATCCTGCTGTATTAATTCTTTCTTTGTCAAAACATAAAATCCCTTTCTTAAATAGTCTTTGTTGTGCCAAAGAAACTCCAAACATTAAGCTGGTTGGTAATCCTGGATATGCTAAGACAAAAAACATATCCAAAATTATCACCAGCTTATCAAAAAAAGGCTGGTTCAAATCTTTTACCCTAAAAAACAAAAATATGGAAGATAAAAATGCTGAAATCAACAAAAACTTAAAAATTTTCTTGCTTTCTTGGTAAAATTTGTAATCGCAAGGAGGAGGATAAATTATACTCTTTAAAATAATACCTTTGGTTGTTTCTTGACCTGTTTTAGTAACTAATCCTATTGCTAATTTGTTATTTTCCTTCAAATCTTTTATTAATTTTTCATTTAAATCCAAATCTTTGTCAAAAGGCTCCCCAGTGGTTTTACTTTGTAAAATTCTAGTTCCAGAATAAATATGATTCTGAGATGTTTTTACCACAGGAAAAGACTCTCCAGTTAAAAAAGATTCATCTACAACAACCTCTCCATCCAATATTTTAACATCACATGGAAATTCGTCACATCTATCTATTAATATGATATTTCCAGGAAAAATACACTTAGAGTCCACTTCAACCCAAGTATTCTCAAATATTTTCACTTTTGCTTCATTTTTTGTCAAATTACAAATAGATTTCTGACTCTTATACTCTGCGAATGAATCAGTAAGCAGGCAATAAAGGTTAATTACCAAAATAAAAGAAGAGAAGTAAAAATATCTCATAGCAAACCAAATTAAAATGGAAGTAAGATTAATCATAAAGAATAATTTAAAAATATTCTTAAAAATGATATATAAAAAAGACTCATTCTTAAAAGATGACTGGTTCAATCCATAAAACAATTCTAGTTCTTCTTTGTTATCAGATTCTATTATAGGTTGTACAAATTTCTTTGCGGAGTAATCAAAAATGTAAATTGAAAAAAAGATAGTCACTTTTCTAACTTTCCCTTCGTCAATATACCTCTCTAAAGATTTATTGGTGGTGATTAGAGGTACTGATTCTATTTTTGAGTAGCTAACTCTATTGTATTTATCTGTTATCTTAAGTAGTTCAGCCTTCTTCAGTGAACATTTTTTGTAATAAAAAGGTATTAGTGTCCTTCTTTTTCCTTCGATACGTATAAAAGTCATAACAAAATTATGGGCTAAAAAAAATATTTTAATTGATTTATTTAATTAAAAAAAAAGGAGAATTTTAATAAACAATAAACAAAGTGTCACAGGTTTATAAATACATTCTTTAATAAACAAATAAATGTTATTGTTTACATAAATAACAAAATGAGATGTAAAATTGAATTATTTTTTAAATGTTTTTAGCAAAATAAAAATTTTCCATTTTTGGTAAAAAAATCAAAAGGAGAATAATTTTTATAAAATGTTAAATTAATTGGAGATTTTTCTCCTAATTACAAAAATAAAAAAATTTTTACGCTTTAGAAGAAATATTCATTATTTTAATTTATATATTTGTTGGTAAAATTAGTATTTTATTCTCAAATTTAATAAATATTTAAAAAAATGTATATTTCTCGATCAACTTTTTTAGTTAAAAAAGTTTTTTTGTTTTAAAAAAGATTAATTATGATAGGATTCCTCTATAATACAATTTTAAGTACAAAAATATTGATATTTAAAATAAAAAACACCACTTTAAAATTCAAAAAAATTTGTATTTTTTAGTTATTTATTAAGTAAAAACAGAAGCGAATACTTTTTATATTTTCTGTTCTATTTTGTTTTAATACAAAAAA
Organism: Chrysopa pallens; assembly: GCA_020423425.1. Lineage (NCBI taxonomy): Eukaryota > Metazoa > Arthropoda > Insecta > Neuroptera > Chrysopidae > Chrysopa > Chrysopa pallens. The sequence goes on along the minus strand of CM035597.1, from coordinate 812,664 downwards.
GTTTTGATATGTGATTAGATTTTTTTGATTCCCATATAAGAATTAAAATTTATATTAAAGTATATAAAAAAAATTATAATTTAAAACTCATTTGGTTCGTTTTCTGTAATTTAAAATTGAGAGATCTTTAAGTATACTGTAGTAAACTATTTAAAAATAACAGAAAACATCAACAATATTTTTCTAGAAAAAAGAGAATATTTTAATAATTTATTGAAGAACCTAAGGAGATAAGAATTATCAGAGAAGAAAAAACAATGAACAAAAAAATCTCAAGAACACATGGATAAACCAAGAATAACAAATTATTCATGATACTAGAGAAGAACAAGTGAGATTATATAGTTAGAGTACAATTATTAAATAAAAGTATCTTTAATAGTTTTATATTTTCTTTTAATGCCTGGGATAAGAAATCCTACGGAAAAATACTCTAGGGTTGCTTCCTAGTTAGAGACAATGAGCCATTCACACACTAAATCTCACCCCTTTTGAACTATTGACTGTTTAAGTCTACCCTTCCATTTAGGCTTTGGTTACAGGATAATAATTTTTTAACCAGCCAAAACACGACAATACTTTTTTAAATATGGAATTAAAATCATTTAAAAAGAAATATTGATATATGTTTTTATAATAGTTATCTCAATTTCTAGATATTACTAGCCTTGCATTCACTAAAACCCATCCTTATCGCATCTTAGATATCAGAGTAAATCCAGGTTTCTGAGCCTAGATTACCAAAATAGTTTAAAATTCGATTTATTATTTAATAAATAGAAGCAAAATACATTCAAGTAATTGCTTTTTAAGCTTTATAAATCATAAAACTTTTTTAATGAGGGTTTTACACTTAGAAAAAAATAAACATTCTGCAAATTTTACAGAAGTTCATAAAAATTCTGTAACATAATTGAATTTATAATCTTTACCATCACTCATTTCTGTAAAAAATATCAAAAATTTCATTAAGTGATTGCCCCGCTTCCGCGGGTCTCCTTCGCCCCTCAGGTGTCGAAGGTAAATACTTGTAACATTGCATTGTTTTAAATTATAATTGTTTGAATTAAAGTTTGTTAACACCATCCTTTATTTAAATATTTTCTTTAAATAGTTTTAAAAATTGATCTGAGACCAATTTAGAACCCTTAATAAATCATGATAAATCATTTCTAAGACTTGTCTGGAATTCTAGGTCCAGGACAGTGATTTACTTTAAATGCTAGCGTAAAATCAATCGGAAATATGTCACAAGTGTTAAATTATAAAGTAATGACTTTTTCTTAAAAGACTCTGTTATTTTATTTTTCAAAGACAATAGTATTAACAATTATGACGTTTATATAATTCTTATCAAAACAGAGTGTTAAATTAATATTCATGATAATCTCTCGTTGTTTTTTAAACTAATGAATTACAAGAATCTACTTATAATTTTTGATAACAAAATATATTAACATATTTCATATTGTTTAATAAACTATTCTATGTTATCATACATAGAGTGATAAGTTTGTCGTCTGTTAATAGTGTTAATTCTACCTCTTCTTGAAGTGTCGGTCTGTCTGAGGAAGCCCTCTTATGTAACTGATCTATCCTCGATGGATTATCTTATTTATAAAGAAGTACTCAATAAAATTTACTTCTAATAATTTATTTAATTGTATGTTATTCTCATTCATTTCTCTTCTCCTCATATTTCTTAGGGTTAGAATATAGATTCTTTTTAATCAAATTAAAATAAAACTATTATTTTTTTGTCAGTAACATAGTAGAGTAGCATCAAGTAGTGTTTAGAAGCCATCAGGGCAAACAAAAAATCCTGAAAGATGATTGGCTGATTTAGAAAAAAAATATAAATAAGCCATTAAATAAAAAATATGATTCCTGAAAATTCTTTTAATAAATATAAAAATAAACAAATGAATAAACAACCCAAAGGTCAGGCGCCTCTCACCCATACTCGTTCATACAAAATTACCTCAAGTCGGGTATGAGGGTACGGGGATACGACATAATCTTAAAGTAAATTATTAAATTTCAGTTCTTTTCTCATATGTTTAAAGTAAGTAGTTGAATAAAATATACTTAGATATTTTTAAGTACTGATTTTAAAAGAACATATTTAAAATATATACTCACAGTATCTACCAAAAGGGAAGCTCTAAGATATTTCTTTGTATGATTTCCCATCCATAGGCAACAAAAAAGTGTAAAATAGATAGGGTTTTTTGTTGTTTTTAAGATGTAAAAAAGTTAACTAAAAATACTGTTTTTGTATATTTATTTTATTTGTTTATAATTTTATTTATAAAAAAAGATCTTTTTTAATCTCATTCTTTAATGCTCTTTTTTATTATTTTTATAACATAATTTTAAACATCAGTTATGGCCCTAGAGAATAAATTATTTTTTGTTGCTTAAGGTGGTTTTTGTATATTAATGTTTAAAGAAAAAGAATTTTAAATAAACAAAAGATCAAATCAATTATTATTCTATTCATTCTTAATAGGTTAATGTAGTAATTAATCCTAAAATGGATAAATTAAAAAATAATAATTTATTAAATGAAAAGTTTTACCCTAGGCAGAAGAAAGATGAGAGACCAAAGAAAGAAGAAAGAAAACAAGATAAATAAAAGTTTATTTGAAACATTTTTGGCCAATGGTGGCTTAGCCGACCACCACAGAATGAATTCATTTTCAAAGAATGAAAGTACTTCTCAGTCGGAGGTAACTATCAATTGTACAACAAGAAAGAAACACATCACTGTTCCGTACAAGATACCAGGCACAGATATTCAGTCGACAAAAGAACTGCAAGAACTGAATGATGTGGTAGATGTAGATATTCTACGATGGATAAGCGAGTTTAGACTCTTAATAAAGCTATGCTCATGGACAGAAGAAATAGCAAAGAATGTACTAATGGCTGTACTAGCACTTCCTTTACAAGAACAAATAAGTAGTTTTACTAGTGTCACTACTAAGTTAGATGCTTTAGCACGGCTTAGATACCCAGAGAGTGACGCACACTTGTATGAAAACCAGATTAGGAGAACAAGGCAAAACGATTTTTACAAGATAGAAGACTATCAACTTGCAATAGAAGAACTTGTTAAAAAATACTCATTATGTCTAAATTTAAATAAAGACGAACAAGAAAGAAAACTTAAAGAATCTTTATTACAAGGTCTTTCCTTCAAAACCAGAATGGCAATGGCATCTCAAGGAACAACTAACTTCGCAGAAACCAAATCGAAGATCCAATGTGTTGAGAAAGAATTGGAAGCACTATCACTCAACAAAAGCAAAAAAGAGACCACAACTAAAATAATTCAAACTGAGAATAAGTATCAGAATACGTGGTGTTCGAGACACAGAAGTAGTGGCCATAACACAAAAGATTGCTTAGGAATCACCAAAGGTAAGAAGCATTTTTTTAGAAAGAATCAAAGATCCGAAAAGAACGAAGAAGAAAAGATGATGTTAATTACAGAACCTAACATAGAATTAAAAGCCTTGGACTTAGAAGGCAGTATTAATAATTGTAAAGCAAAGGTTACCATTGACACTGGGGCAGGAGAGAATTTTTTAAGTAATGATATTGTAGTTAAAGAAGGCCTGAGGACTGAAAATGAGAAGACTAACTTTATAGTCAAACTAGGAGATAGTAGACACATTAAAATAAATAAGAAGTGTTCAGCACAAGTAACTTTAAATGATATCAAAGATGTAGTCTTTAAAGAAGATTTTAAAATCATTGAAGAAGCAACCAATACAATTATTCTAGGACTCAAGTTTTTAACAAAACAAGAGGCTATAATTGATTTCAAAAACATGCGGTTAATTATATCAGACAGAGTTATTGATATATCTAACGACCAGACGAAGGAATGGCTTGATAGTCCAGACGCAATGATAAGTAGCACAATCTATAAACTTGGAAATTCAAAGGAAGAGCATGATAAAGATTTAAACTTCTATCAGAGACTAGCAGGAAAAGCACTGACACAATATGCTGCGAACTCATTAAATTTAGGAACAATTCCTAATGAGCAAATAAAAATAAGGCTAAATAATAATAATCCAATAATTTCAAAACCATATCCTATCCCTTTCAAATTATATGATGCTGTAAACAATGAAATCAAGCTATTATTGAAAAATAAGATAATACAAAAAAGCAATTCCGAATACTGCTCACCAGCATTCCCAATAAGGAAGAAAAATGGTAATATTCGGTTAGTAGTAGACTACCGAACTCTTAACAAACAAACAAAGAAGGAGTCATTTCCCTTTCCTAATGTTTTGGAAGAAATAATTACCATCCCACCATCATGTATTTTTAGCAAACTCGACTTAAAAATGGGATACCATCAAGTTAAGATGGAGGAAGAATCTATCAAGTACACAAGCTTTGTAGTACCCCAAGGTCAGTATGAGTATCTTAGACTTCCATTCGGGTTAACTAATGCACCGAGGCAATTTCAAAGTATTATGAAGAAGATATTCAATGATTTAAGCTTTGTCAAGGTGTTTTTAGACGACTTGTTAATATTCAGCACTAACTATGAAGAACATCTTAAACACATACTACAAGTAATTCAGAAACTAAGAGAGAACAACATAACTATTCAGTTAGAGAAGTGTCAACTATTTAAAGAAGAGTTATCTTATCTAGGAATTAAGATCACACCAAACGGATATGAGCCAGAACTAAGCTCTTTTAATAAAATTACTGAACTAAAGAAACCAACTAGAAAAAAGGAATTAGAAAAGCTAATAGGACACTTAAACTGGTTTCGCCCATTCATTGGTAATCTGAGTACAGACTTGGCACCCATAACTAATAAACTAAAGAAAGGAATCAAGTTTACATGGGAAGATAAGGATTCAAAAATTATTGAAAAAATTTTATTTACATTAAAAGAAAAAATAAATTTAAAAATACCAAATACGAATGAACCATTTACCCTAGAGATAGATGCATCTATGCATGGAATCGGAGGAGTATTGTACCAAAGTCATGGTTTGGTAGGTGTTTTTAGCAAGAAGTTCACTCAAGCTCAGAGAAACTACACGGTGTCAGAAAAAGAGTGTCTTGCTATTATTGAGTCATTGAAACACTGGAAGAAGATATTATATGGCAACAAAATTATAATCAAAACAGACCATGCTAATTTACTTAGACAACCGTTACTACAAACCAGTAGAATTCAACGCTGGAAACTTCTTCTTGAAGAATATGAGTACGAACTACAACATATTAAAGGTAAGGAAAACAATGTAGCTGATAACTTATCAAGATTAAATGTAATGACATCTAAAGAGACGAGTTTCTATGATTACCAAGCTATTGAGAAAGCTCAAACACAGGATAAACAACAAAACAAAAGAAGATATATACACTCAAAAATCATTGAATTAAAAGGACATAAAATATATATCTCAAAAGATAACAGAATGATTATTCCGCAGGATATTCAAATAAAGATCCTTCAAAAATTACATGAGAAATTAAGTCATCCGGGGCTTAATACACTTTATAACTCAACTAAAAAATATCTTGATATTATAAACGTAAAACAAACTCATTGTCAACTGATAAAAGACTGTGATTTTTGTCAAAGATACAAAGATTGGAGTAATCTATATGGAGAATCGTATGGATATCTAGCAACTAAAGAACCATTCGAACATTTATCCTGCGACATATATGGTCCAATAGACTTATCAGATTTTAATGAAAGAAAGAAATTAGCTAAAATATATTTGCTCACAATAATTGATCGATCCACGAGGTTCGCTAAAGTATTTGAAATCAAAACATTAAAGCCCGATAAAATAGCGAATATAGTTCATGACGAGTGGATTAATGTCTATAAAACTCCAAAAACACTACTTACAGATCAAGGACGCAGTTTCATATCAAAAACATTTAAGAAAAAATTGAAAGATAATAAAATAAAACATTTATTAACAACACCATATAACCCACAGGGTAATAGTATAAGCGAGAGAATTAATAAAACGATTCGAAGAGTACTACAAATATCAAAGGGACTATCTTTCAGATCAGCAGTACTGAATGTTAATATCGCATTACAACATAGCTACCATAGGCAATTAGGGTATTCGCCACATGAGATAGTAAACAAATACAGTTTACTTGACCCTCTTAGAAGACAATTGCAACCCGATTATGAAGGGATATGGGAAAAACAAAAGCATAGTTTAGAAAAAGCAGAGCTAGCAAGAAATAAAAAGAGAATCAAAATTCGTTACAGAATAATGGATGAAGTTTATCTAAAAGTACATAACGCCAATAAATATGACCCTAAATGGGAAGGTCCCTACAAAGTTATAGGCATTATCAATAAAGGAAATGTACTGATGATTGAAAATGATAGGTGTGTTAAGAAAGTAAACGTAAGACACGTGCGTCCAAAAAATAAAGGGGGAAGAAATGTAGTAATTAATCCTAAAATGGATAAATTAAAAAATAATAATTTATTAAATGAAAAGTTTTACCCTAGGCAGAAGAAAGATGAGAGACCAAAGAAAGAAGAAAGAAAACAAGATAAATAAAAGTTTATTTGAAACATTTTTGGCCAATGGTGGCTTAGCCGACCACCACAGTTAACAATAAAGTATTTCTTTAAAACAACCTTTAATTTTTAATCTTTAAAGAAAAATACAAAAAAATATTTTTTTATCTTATTTTTTCTGGTAAAGCTAATATTTTATCATCCTCAATAAAATGACTATCATCGTATAAAATAGCAATCTCAAACTTATCAACAATAACTCCTATACTTTTACTCTTCACAAACTCATAAATCAACCTTAAAAAATATTCATTTATACACTCACCATTCCTTACAATCATATCAGTGCTCATAAAACCTACCTTAATCCCTTCACACATTTGTAAATTTTCATCACAAAAATATGTTTTATGGAAATATTTTATCAAAAAGTTCTCTTCTTTTTTTACAACAATAAAATCTTTAAAAATAAAATAATTTGACAAATAATTAAAAATTAAAGATTGGTAATTTAAATTTGTAAATGCTTCGTTAAAAAATATTTTTTCTTTTTTGCAACAAAAAGGGAGTGCATTTTTATGCACTAAAAAATAAAAATCTGATAGAAAAATTGTATTTTTCTTGAAATTTGTAAATAAATTTGCTTTAATTGGAATGTGGCATGTGTAGCTGTCCATTAATTCTATAAAGTTCTCTCTTGGCATTCTTTTGATATATTTGTACTTGTAAGGGTTGTTGTGTGTACATTTGAGTAATATTTCTTTATCTTCTGATTTATAGGTTAGTTTTGGTAAGATGTATGGTACGCCAGACACAATTGTTGTGTTGTTGAGTTGTTCTATCTTTTTAGAGGATGGTACTATCATTTTATAACACTTTAAAGTGTTTTCTTTATCGGAAAAGTAACAGTATAATTTGTTTAAATCTTCTGAATATTCTAAAATCATAAATTTATGCTTTTTTTTAATTTAAAATTAATTTTATTTTTTTTTATGGAAGTAAACGAAGCATTAAATTTTTTAAAAGAAAATTTCAGATTGCATAAATCAACTAAACAAATAATTTATTCTCTTTACACAACTGATAAGCATAAAACAATTATTAAACAATTAAAGAAAGATATTGTGCATTTAGAAGTAATTTTAGAGTTAGTAACTCAGAACATACCTAATAAAGTTAAGAAAACACTTGTTAAGTATTTAACAGAGGTTGTTCCACCAGAAGAATTGGTTAAAAAGTTCGTTTTTACTTTTACTATTTTGGATTTGTTAGATGACAAAATTTTGTCAAAATTTTCTTTAGAAAATTTGATTTTTTTGACATCTGAAAAATTATATTTTGTTCCTAAACTGATTTATGCATTGGTAAAATATTATTCTTTTACTGAACTGGTAGTTTATTTTAATAAAATACCACCTTTTACTTTACTGGATGCATTTATTTTGGTGTTTAAGGACAAAGAAATAGAGAAAAACAACTTAATTTTCTTCGTGTTAAACCTACTTTCTAACAACAAATACAATAAAAAAGAAATTTTGTATTCTTTGCTATTTAAGTGCACGTATAAATCAACAGAGCTTGACATTTTGTTTTATAAGCTTTATAAACCAAAATACTTAAGAATACTTTCTTTTTACAAAAGTAAAAATGAAGAATTGAGTGATTTTTTACTTTCGGAGAAAGATCCTTTAATATTTTACAAATGTTTGCTTAGAATTCATGCAAATTTAAAAAAAGAAAAAGTTTTAGAAATAATTCATCAAAAAATGAATTTAATTTTACAAAATGATCCAACAACACTTTTTAAAAAAATAAAAGTAAAATTTAAATTTGAAGAAATCAAATATTTCTTAGAAAATGAGCGAACAAAAGAAAATATTTTAAAAATTATTGATAAATTAAATTTACACTTCAATGAAGAAGAGCTAACCCAATATTACAAATTAATATTCAATAATCTTAATTTTATACAAACTAATTTTTCTGAACTAATACTCTCTCAAACTGAAAGAAAAAACATTTCAATTTTAATCACACATTTTATTGAACAAAGAAATTTTTTTAATTTAAGTATTTTGTATGATTTTTTAAACTTAGAAGAAAAAAGAAATTTAAATTTATTAGCAATAGAATTATTGCTAATAAAAGAAGAAGTAATTTATTATTTGCATAAATCAGTTAATAATTCATTAAACCAAGATTTTATTCTTAAAAAAATGGTAATTTTAATAAGAAATAATTTGGATTATAAATTGATAAAATTATTAAACCAACTAAAAATAGACAATAAAAAAGAATTTTATTTAATTGGTAAAGAAATAATTGATAATTTATTATCAATTAATAAGAAATTTCTAAATGAAATTTCTTTATTTTTAGAAAAAATTAGTTTTTTTCACATAAAAATTTATGATTTAATTTTAGAAAATTTAAGCTCGGCTGACAATGAAACAAGAAAAAAAAGTGTGTTAATTTTTACTAATTTTCATTTACAAACCATAATACCTATTTTAATAAAAGAATACACCAAACCAAACTTAAAACTAAAACTTAGCATCTTAAAAATATTAAGAAAATTTTGTACGAAAAAAGAAACTTTTATTTTCAGAAGAATTTTTTTAAATTTTTTAATTCATGCACTTTCACAAAATGATTTAGTTTTTAATACGAATGGCTTAAAATTAAGTAAAGAATTAATACAACATTTACAAAGAAATGAACTGATCAGTGTATTAGAATTGGTTTTTATGTATATTTTTAATAGTAATACGTTAATATCACAATTAGTTATTGATAATATTACTTTATTAAGTGATAAATTAGGTGTAGAAATAGTTTATTCTTATGTGGTACAAGGATTGTACCATTCATCAAAAAAGGTGTATCAAAAATATAATTTAATTTTTGATATTCTAAAAAGTATTGATAAAGAAACTATTGACCAATTACATTTGCCAATTATTAAACATTATGATTAAAATAAAAAATAAATTAAAATTATTTTATTTATTTATTTCGAATATTCTAAAAATAATGCCTGAATTAATTTTAATATTAAACATAAACAATGAAAGAATTCATTCATTCGAAAGAAACTTAGAAGAAGACAATGATTACTGTAAACTGTACCTATTAGCTTACTCTTGTTTAGACATAATAAATATATTAGTTAACAAATCAAACAATTCATTCTTTTATTGCTTAATAAAATCAGAGTACATAGTTTCTTTATTTATAATGAAGAATGGTAGTAGAATATTGGTTGTAAGCAAAGAAAGAGAAAAAGAAAATGTAAAATTACTTTGTGAGAAAATTTATTTAATTTATAAAAATTATTTTTTAAAAGAAATAAATGAGAAAATAAAATCAAAAGAATTTTTAGAAGAAATAAACAAATTAATTTAATTAACCACCATGGATGGTAGAAAGAAAAAGTAATTGACTATTAGTGTTTAAAAGAGATTCTTCACAACCAAATAATTCCCAATCACAGTCATCTAAGCAGCACAGCATACCAGGACATAAAGTTAAATCAGAATTGAACAGTTTTTCTCTGCATTTAGGGTATTGGTTGTACAAATAGTTTATTACGTCTTTTATTTTTTCTAATTTGTTTTCTTTTATGATTGAGTCAGTCAAAATTATTTTTTTAGAAGGAAAGTATTCTTCTGCACCACTTGTAAAATTTATAATCATAATAAAGGATAAAATAAAATATTAAATAAAATAATATTAAAATAAAATAATAAATAAAATATTAAATAAATAATATTAAAGTAAAATATTAAATAATAATAAACAAAGGATGTTACAGGGTTATTTATTTTTATATTTACAATGTAATTTAATTAATATACGAATTTAATATTTTGTAGAATAAATCTTACTTTTACTTTTATTTAATCTTTTGTTATTACTCTTCCCAAACATGGGTTATTAGTAAATTTACCTTTTATAGTAAACCCCTTATCATTCTTATCTAACATATTTAAAAATACATTCTTCAATTATTATTGTAATGCTTCATATGAGATATTAATTTGATGTGTAATTCTAAATTGAGCAAGACGTTTATTAAGCCTAGAAGGTCTGGGAAGCATGTAGTAAAGTAGTTCAGGGGAAGGTTTGTTAAAGTTTATGAACCCGAGTAAACGTTTATATCCCTTAAAAAACAAACTTAAGAATAAATTTACTTTATCCTTATGTGGACTTCGGCAGTAAAAATGAATAAAAGAAGTGAATATGAACATCTTTTATATTTTAAAAATTTTAAGAGCAGGGAAGGAAATAATTCTTCAAAAAACAGAATAATAAGTATCTGTATTATCGATATGTTACTAAGTAATAGTATACTTGCGCAAAGTCACTACAAAGTATTAGAAAAATATTAAATTTTTTTACTGCCTAGGAATGGGAAATCCTACCGAGCAATACCTTGGGGTTACCCCATCAGCGTATACTGTGAGCCTTTCAAACACCAAAACCCATCCCCTTCGCACTATTGACTGACTAAGTCTACCATACCGTTAATCCTTTGGTTACAGAAACTGTGAGCTTCCGCGGGATTATCTCTCCACTGAAGATATACTTTAGAAATATACTGTTATTTTTTGTTTTAGTAGAATAAAGTTTGTACTCCATATTTTTTATTTATTTTACATATATATATTTTTAACAGTTTTTAGACTTTTTTTGTCTACAGTCATTTTACTTAAAAAGGGTAGATTAGGTGTGGTCTAGACTCCACACAGAAACAAAAAAAATATAAATAGGAAGAAGAAAAACGAAGACAATATACATACACTATAGAAATAAGGTGAATAAACAAAAAACTTTTACAAAATCCCTCTACTTAACATTTTTAAAGGAAAAGTCCTTAGGACAAAATAATTTAAATTAAATGAATTCATGTTTAGCTAATGCTTTGTCTAAAGATTTTTTAATACCAACCATCAAATCGAATCTATCACTTTTCTAAAATTATTTTTATCTCATCTTTAAATAAGTTTTTATAAAATTTGTAATCATGTGTCCAGCAATTTTAGATCCAAAGTAACTAAAAATTTATTGATAGGGTTTGATTGTAGGTGAGAGATATACGATAGAGTGAACTTAATTATTATATTTTTAACACGTAAAGCCAATAGAACATCTCTTTGATAATGTAACCTGCAATTGTCTATGATTAATATTCCACAACATTCGCTTAAAATATTTTCTTTTTCACTTTGATGTGATTGTTAAACATGTTATTAAAAAATTCAAATATTATTTATTCTGATAAGTAAAACTTTAAAATAATATCAAATTAAATATTTAATTTACTTTCTTCTCAATTTGATAGAATTCTTTGATAATCTCTTTAACATTCTCATCACTAAACTTATCAAACCTCTCTTTATATTCTTTAGTAACATTTACTAAAGGATAAACTAATAAATAAATTTTAGTAAACTTATTAATCTTCTCTAAAATATTATTTTTTAACCAATCATTCTTCTTATTTCTTAAAATAAATAATATTTCATAAATTATTTTCTTTTCACATTCATTTCCTAAAATAACACACAAATTTAAGAAAAGTATTTCATTTACTGATTGGATTACTTTATTAATTAATTTTAATAAAAGTAATTTAGAATTTGTATTATCTTTTTCTAATCCTTTTATTAATGTATCAATATTCTTATTGGTTATGGCTGGTAATATTAAATTATAAATTAATTCTCTCTTTTTGTCATAAGTGTTACTTAAAAGTAAAATTAAATCATTTACCATTTCTTCTGTTAAAGAAATTTGTGGGAGTATTTTTAGAAATAAAGAAATATTTAAATTAATTAGTTTGTATAAATTATCTAAGTAAAATGGGCTGAGTAAAGAAATGTCTAATATTTCTACTATTAGTTTAGTAATGTTATCTGATTTACATCTTATCAGAAGTATTTCTATTAGTAAATCATTTATTTCTTTATTTACTTTGAAAAGAGAAAGAAAATTAAGGATTTCTTCAAGTAAAATGTCATTTTTTGTGTGTAAATTTTCTATTATTTTTTTATAAAAATTATTTTCTTCTTTTGATTCATTCTCTTTTTCTAAATTATCTAATTGATTATGAAAATTAATCTTTAAATCTTTTAATACGTTATTTTCTTTACTTCTGTAAAAATAATTCAGTAATTTAAAAGAAAGAATTTTACAAAAATCTTCTTGGTGAATCAACCAATGAATTAAATCAGTAAAATTAATTTTTTTATTTTTGATCAATCCATCAAAAATAAATGAAATATTCTTGTTAACACACCTAAAAAAAGACTTTTTAAAAGTTAAAAAATCAATTTTCTCAAAATAAACCTTTAAAAAAGACTCATCATAACAGAATATTAAATCAAGTAAACAATTCGGAACACAATCAATTTGTTTAGTTAACTCAAATATAAAATTATAATTCTTTTTATTGTGTTTATAAATTGATTCGATAAAGAAATTTACTGTTTGTTCTGGTAATTTAGAAAATAAAATTGAAATTATTTCAATTATTTTTGACCAATTTTTTTGGTCTTTTATTTTTTGAATGATTAAATCTGATATTTCAAATTTTCTTTTTAAAACTGGGAGATTGATCTTTTCTAGTTCTTTGTTTGTATATTGTAGTGTTTTTATTGCGGATATGAATGGGTCGTATTCATCTTTGATTGTTGGTTCGTATTTTCTTCTTTTTACTTTCTGTTTGTACATGAATTCAAAATATTTTTTTTAATTTATAAAAAAAATATCATTATTTTTTTATTATTTTATTAATATTTTAATATTATTTTATTATTATTTTTTTAATATTTTATTATTATTTTTTTAATATCTTATTATTATTTTATTTTTATTTTTTTAATATTTTATTTTTAATATTTTTTCTTTTTTTCTTTTTTTTTAATTTTTTTTAATATTATTTCTTTTTCATATAAAATTTTCTTTTTTTTTTAAAATCTTATTTTTTTTAAATTACTTTTTAAGTATGTCTGATAAAAAACACAAATGCTCCTTCCCAAACTGTCAAAAATCCTACACAAAACAATCATATCTAAAAATACACCTAAACAGTCACACAAACAACAGACCTTTTAAATGTGACCAATGCTTAAAATCATACACAAAAAACTCACACTTAAACGTTCATAAAAAGTCTCATTCAAATGAATTTGTAAATTGTTCAAAATGTCAAAAAAATTTTATCACCAAAGACAAACTAAAAAGACACTTTGATTCATGCAACATTGTTTATGAATGTAAGTTTTGTTTAAAAAAATATAAAAGATTTAAAATGTTAGAAAATCATTTAAGTTTACATTCAAAAGAAAGTAAATTTTATGAATGTGACAAATGTAAAAGTGTTTATAAAAGTAAAAGAGCATTTGATAAACATTTATTGAAACATTTTTAGAAAAAAAAGGATGGAAGGAGAGAAGAGAAGAAGTTTTGGAGAGATGAAGGATGAGTGTTTGAGGATTTTGGAAGAGATTTGGGAAATAAGTTATAAGTAAATTGGTGTGAGAATGTATTTTTTAAGTTTTATGCATTTTAACTTTTATTTTTTTTTTATGAAAAATAAAAGAATGTTAAAATTTAATAAAAAATTATGTTTTTTGCTAATTTTACTAATAAAAGAGATGGTATTTTTGCATTAATAGAAATACACATTGCAATGATATTTACTTTTATTTTAAATAAAGACCAAAATGTAAGGTAAACTTAGACTGTCAATAAATTTTAGGAGTGTTTTAAATTGCACAAGATTTTAGTTTTAAAAATAAACATAACTAGACTATGAGTAAAAACAACAAGAAAATTTTTTACTTATTCAAGTTTTACTGTAAGAATCTACAAAAAATATTTTAATCTATGATTATTAAGAATAAAACATATAAATAAATTATAAATTTATTTGCTTAAATATCAATTATTCACAAGGTATAGCGATACTCTTTCGTATGTATTTCTTATCCTTAGGCAATAAAAAAATTTAAATATAAAAGGGGATTATATGATTGATTAAATTCGTTTGTTATAATATAAAAGCTTGAAGTTTAAGTAAATATTTTGTTTAAAAAATACTTATTCAAATTTAAAAAGATAAATGTCATGCTCTCTTAGCACTGACTTAAACATGATGTGTTTTAGATAAATAGATTTTATAAAATTGGTTTTCTTATTACTTTTATTCAGGTTGTTGGGTCGCTCATGTTCAAGTGTAAAATTTTTTATTAAATTTAGTTTAATAATTAAATTATTAATATTTTATAGGTTACTATAGTAAGTTATAAAGTGGAGAAAATTTACAATCTATATTATACCATATGTTTCTTATTAAATTTAAATCTTTATTTTACATAAAACATATAATGATAGATCTTTCATTCTTTAGTAACAAAAAGAAATACTTACTCTATCATTAATAAATTAAAAAAGATAGTTTATTAAAAAAAATAATGAATAAAGAAAATACAATTAAAATATCAATTATTTTCATACCAGAAGTTAAATATTATTGAAGAAAATAAAATATAATTTTATGACTTTATTTTTATTTTAGTTTTTTAAAAAAGCCATTAGTTTTACCTCTTTATGATTAAATATTGCTATAATTTAGCAAACATTGTGCGTTTAAATTATTTTTACATAGATTTAATAATGAATATCAGAGCCAATAAAAAACTACAATTAAGAAACAGTTTAATAAAAAGAATAAGTAAATATTAATATTTATTTATTTTTTTTGTTATACAATTAAGATATAACAAAAAGTTTTAATCAGCTAAAAAATTTATTTCTTTGATATGTAATCATAAACCATTACAATATTTTTTAGAGATCTAATTATAATTAAAAGTAAAAAATATTTTAAGTAAAAAAATATTAATTTTTATTTTTAAATCAAATTTATTCAAACAATAAATTCAAATCATCCCATATTTCCCCAAAATACGGCTCAAAAGTGCTATAATCACACCCACCATGACTCAACACCCTTTCACTCCTAACATAACTAACAGATTCAATCTCTTCACATTTAAAATTATACTTCTTTTCCAAAACTAATTCTTGAATCACTCGATGGTTACTGAAATAAACTGAGGTGTTGACATCAAAAAATAATTCAGAAATTTCGTCATTTTGGAAATTAGAATTGATTTTAAAATTGTTTTCTTCGTATTTTAGCAAAGATTCATCTATTAAAAATGATAATTTATCTTTTAAAAAGAAATGATCGTTGAAAGTGAACTGGTTATTTTTAAATAAAACTTTTTCAGAGTAAATTTCTAAGTTACAGTCTTTGCCTTCGTTTACTATTTGTAATCTTCCCATCAGTTTTTTGTTCAAAGAAATTTTTAATGTTTTAAATTTACTGTTTAACACTAAAAAGTAAGAATTGCCTTTGTAATTGAATTGTAATTTTACACTTTCTTCTTGTCTGTCCATGATCATTCCTTTTCTTTTTAGGTAAGAATTAATTTGTGATTCGTAAAGCAAAGGTGAATCATTTATAAATTTAGCATTTACGTCTGTTTTCTTGTCAAATGAAATTGTTTCTCTAAGTTTTTTTAACTTAAAATTGTTACACTTAAAATAATTGATCAGATCATAAAAATACAAATATCCTGGGAAAATACTAACAATCACTGAATCAGTGGTAGAAAGTGTATGACTAACAATAAACTGTCTTACGTTATCCTTGTAAACCTGTAAAGTACTTTTTCCTACGTTTAGCAAATTAAGAAAATATTTCTTGGTTCTTTCTTCTAAAAATACTTCATCATTACAATCAAACATTCCTAAAATTACTATTTCATTAAAATATCTTATGCTTATTTTCTCTTTCATTTTTATGTTCTTGTCTTCTAAGTTGTAAAGTAATTTTTTAGAAAAATGGTTCATGGCTTTTATTTTGAATTTTAAAGGAATTTCTGAACAAAGTAAATAACTGATCAGAAATAAAATGTTACTTCTATGTTCAATTAAGAACAAATCAGCCATTTTGTTAAAATCTTTTGATTTTCTTCTTTGCGATCTCTCATTTTTGTTTTTTAAGGAAGGTTCTAATTGATTTGGTAAATCTTTTGTTTCTTCTTCTCTCATTTCTTCACTTAAAATCACACACTGCTCAGAATCATTTATTTTGTTGCCATAAACCAAAAAATCAATAAACTCTTCTTCTAAACCAAACATTTCCTCTTTGTCAAAATACATCCCGGAAAGTGAATAAATTACTTCTGAAAGTGCTTGTCGGGAAAAATCATTGTTTATCATTTCAATTACAAATTCAAAAAATGAAAAAATAAAAGAAAATTCGTGTAAAGAAATAAATTTACCTGCCAAAAGAAGTAAAAACAATTCATTAAACAAATTAACAGAATCAATTGGGCAGAGCATTTTTAAATTAGTATTTCTTGTAGTGTCAGTGCAAATCAAAATATATTCCTCTGATTCTTTTGTTAAATCTTCTACTTTTTCTGTTAAAAAGATTCTATCATGAAAAATGAAAGATTCAAATTTGTTTTGATAGAAAATTTCTTCTTTTGGAATGTAATTACAAAAGAAGAGGAAATCAAAGAATGAATGGTTTAATTGGCTAATTTTTTTATATGAAATATACTTTTCTTCCCAAGTACCAGGTATTTTTTTCAGTAAATTAGAATATTTTTCAATGTTAAAAAGATTGTTTTCTTTGTTAAATAAGTAAAATAACTCAACCATAAAATTGTCACAGGAATCTTCTTCCTTAATTTCTTTTTTAATTTCTTTGGTATTAAATTTACAGCTGTGATACAAAATTTCTTCTACTTTGTTGACTAAAAAATTACAATTTTTACACTCACAAAAGATTTCTTTTTGCATAATCAAATGAGAACTTCTTCTAAAAATTACTCCTATTGTTTTATTACTCAAATATTTCCTATAATTAAGCTGACTCAAATAATCTGGTACTTCATTAAAAAATAAATCATAAGGTAAAGAAGCAATGTACCCTGTTTTAGGAAAATCTATTCCCATATTAAATAACTGAGCTAATCTTACACTTTCAGGAGATAAAACACCATTCTCTTTTTTATCAGAGTGTGCCAAATGAGCATTGGCTATTAATCCTATTTGATCTTCTTGCATGTATCGTACAAAGAAATTTATTATGTCAGAGACTGATACTATCTTTCTGTATAAATACATTGTATTACTATACTCATCAGATAAAAGTGTTTTATTTGGTATTAAACATTCTTCCCAGCTTACGATAAATACGTCTCCGTCCAAATCAGATCCTGAGCACATATTAAAAATAGGCCTTTTTCCTTTTTTAGAAAATACAACAACTTCTTTGTAATGGTACAACTCTTTTCTATTTACTCCTTTCACAACTCTAATGTCACCAGGGTGTAAACAAGGATTTTTTGCAATAAATGCTTTACTGTTCAAAACTAAATAATTGTCTACCTTTTCTACTGAATCATCTAAAACATCTTCTTCGGCTATTTTTGTCATCACAAATATTTCATTCTCTTCTAAAATGTCATATTCATCAATCACTCCTACAAGTATTCTTCCTTTATTGATAAAAATTCTACATTTATCTTTTAAATCCAATAAAAAATTGCCTCCGTCCAATTCTTCATCCTGTTCTGTTAAATTTTCACTCAAATTTCTAATAAAAGTGTTTAATGGCTTGGGAGAAAGAACTGTTGGTTTTACTGTTAAATCACTAAATTTCATAAAATCTCTTTTTTTAATCCCTAAACTTTCTAAAATTAAAACCACTTGTCTGTTTAAAAAACATGGCCTTCTCTGCGCAAAGGAGATTACTTCTAAAATTCTGTGATTTGACTCAAATTTTTTCATACTTTCTCTCAAAATGATTTCTTTGTTTATGTTTTTTAAAGCTAAAACCCCTTTAAACCCAGCAAACCTCACTTGAAAGGCTGACGGCACGAAATTTAGTTTAAGTTTATAAGCCACTTTTTTCGCAAAACTAAAAGAAATCATTCCTATACCATCAGTAAAATTATACTCATTCACAATAAAATCCTTTTCAACCAAAAAATCACATACTTTTAGTGTTGGTACTGTGGTACTCAAAACTTGTCCCAACCTTGCTGCACATTTACCAATATTGTGAACAGAGCTAAAATCACCCATCCAATTTCTAATATAATCAGGTCCAATCAATGTTGTATTAAAATATGGTGTCATAAACAAACAAGAATGTTGTCTTAGTTGTGAAGAACTCATTGCCAAAAAGAAAAACTTCTTTTTTCCTAAAAATATTCCATCCAACAAAAATGTTCTAAAGTGATCAAAAACTAAAGAAGTGTCATAATCACTTCTCTTATTTACTTGATTTCTGCAATCTTCTTCTCTAAAATTGAATCTTATAAATTTATCCAACATAAATTCTCTTAAAATTCTATTAGAATCACTCCACATAGGAAATTCATAAATAATTCTTAACGGAGTTATGTACCCCACTTTTATTAAATTATAATTTGTTTCGTGTTTTAATCTCAGGTTATGATACTTGTTTATTATTTCTTGTACATTTACAAACCTTTCATTAATTTCTGAGCTAATTTGTAAAATCATGGGAATGAAATTTGGAGATTTTTTCATTTTGTTGAGATCTGATTCTTTTAAGTTGTAATTTAATATTCTGCCTTTCTGAGATAAAAAACATTCTAAATAATAAAATTCTTCGTAGGAAAGGCAGTTTAAAATTTTTTTTACACATTTTACTGACAAATTTTTATCAAATGATGTTGTGGATTTGTTCTGTGTTAAAGTGAACTCATAAGCACTGAGCAAAGAATTGGGAACAAAAACAAGTGTATGGTTGTAAAAACAAGTTAAAAATTGAATCAAAGTGCTTTTATGAATGTTAAACTGAATATCATATCTATTTTCTAAAAAGGGTACTTCGTAAATACTCACTCTTTTCCAGAAATATGTATTTTCTCTGATAAAAACTTTGTCAATCTTTTTGAGTAACATGGTCAAAGTTAATCTTTGATTCACATTTGAAATAAAAGTGTAATTTTCCATTGATTCGTTATTTATTTCTATTTTGTATTGTAATGAAGGAGCATTGTAAATTATTATAATTCCGTTTGGTGTAAATTTTAATGTACCTGATCCTTGTAAGAAGTAAAAATCAACGTAATAACCGTATTTAGGAACAGTGCCAAATTTTAATTGGTGGATATAAATTTTATTTTTTAATTGATTCTCTTCTAAATTTGTAATGTAAATTGGAGTTTTCGTCAAAACATAAATTTTTTCCAAAATTTCTGGTAGATCGATTACATTTTCAACAAACAAAACTGTCTTTTGATCATATTTCTTTATTTTGACTATTTCCTTCAACAAATCAACAAATATTTCCTCAGAAAATGATCCTTGTAATTCTAATATCACAGGATTGTCATAAATAAAAGGTTTAAATAGAAATTCATTCTCTTTGTACTCTTCTTCGATAGAATCTTCACATTTATTTTCACAATTTTTGATTCTTTTTTCCGAATAAACAGTCCTTGATTCTAATCTTTGAAAATATTTCTTTGTTTGGTATTCTGAATTATTTACACGAGTAGAGCTAAATTTAAGAAAGTTTTCTTCTTTCAAAAACAAATTTTTTAAATTTGTGTTATGATTTTCTAATTTCTCAATCACAAAATAATCCAAAAGTTTAATTTCTGAACAGTTAATGTACAATAAATTTTCTTTAGCAGCTAAAGCCAAGTAATAATTTTTAAGATCTTCGGAAATAAGAATATAAATATTTGATTGGTAGGTTGGTATTGTAAAATCAAAATAGATTACTGAGTCTTTTACTTCTTCTAAATCTTCATTTAATTTAACTTGTGTTTTGATATTTTTTCTTTTTATGATTGATTCTATAATTGAAGCAACTGTTTTGTTTTGTACCACACAATAAGATATTTCTGTTTCTTCTAATAAATTAATTAACTTGTAAACCTTATTAGAAGTTATTTTTAGCCCTGGCGAATACTCAAATCCTCTTTTAAAAGTTGACTCAATGTAAATTTTAAAGTAAAGAAACTCAAATACCTCATTTTCAAACAAGAAATCTAAGTATTCTAACAAGGTAGGAGAGCTAATCTCGTTTTTCTCCAAAAAATCTTTCCAAATTTCTTTCGCAAATTTCTCTGTACTTTTAAAACGAACAAACAAAGCATTTACGTATAATTTATTATAAAAATTCTCTTTAAACAAACAAACAGGCAAATTTTCAGTGATTATTCTGTTTTTTAAAGAAAGATACTCAGTCAAAACAAATGGTTTATCAGAAAAGGTAACCAATACATTTTCATTATTTGATAATTTAATTGTATTTTCATTAAAATAAGAAAGATGTTGAGCGTAAAAGAAAATTAAAATTGAATTTTTGTATTCAAAATCTGGATTGTAAGATTCTACTTTTATTGGTAAGTTAAAGATTTCTTTAGGGATGAAAGTGTGTTTCTCTTTGAATAAAATTGTTTTCTTATCTTTGTGTAAGTGTTTCAACTCTTTAATGAAGTCAATTCTGCTTAGAATGTTTGGCTCGTAAATCAAAAAATTCTTTTCTTCTTTTAACATACTTAGGGCTTTTTTTAATATATTTTTATAAAATAAAATAATATTTTTATAAAATAAATAATTTTTTTTAATTGGTAAAAATTAGAAATTTACGTTACAAAATTTTATTAATTAATTTAAAAATAAAATACTTTTTGTATTAAGGTATGTAAAAAGAGAATATTATTTTTTTATTTTAGTTTGTAAAAACTTGCACGAATCTCTGTCAAAATTTCCGGGAAAATGTCAAATTTATCAAATACTCTGATATTATTGAATATGTCGAGGGAAATGATTTAGAAAAATTAATAAAAATCATTCATTTAATTTTTAATTTAACGAGAATGGAGTACAATTTTATAAAGGAAAAGAATAAATCAGTCTGATAATATTTTACATTATTGTTCTTTCTAGTAGGAGAATTATTTCTTCTTATGGAGGAAACATAAAAACCCTTAAAGTATTCTTTATTTAATGAATTATCTTGACTGACTATTCTTTTCCTCATTGTCATCGTCGTCGTGTGGTAAAAAATTTAAATTAAATAATAAATTATTATCTGTGACAATTACGTTGATTAAAAATTTTGATTAAATTCATAAATTGTGCTTTAAAATATTAAGCAATCAAGACATTATGAAAAAAAGGGGTATTTTAATTGAATTAGTAAAATCTCTTATAAATATTTTACAAATAAGAAGGAAGTAATATTGTATAAAAAAATATAATGAAAATCTAAGTATTAAGTTCAAAAATCTTTTCTGTTATACGATAGGAGGATAGGTTTCTTTTGTCCGCTTTATAAAAGTATGCGAAAATAGTAAGCCTGAGGTATTTCTCCGTAGGATTTCCTATCCCCAGCAATAAAAAAAAGACAAATGTTAAGATATTAAACATATAAAAAAATTAAAAATATAGTTATTTTTTTGAAGAAAAGACTAAAGAGGTAATAAATGATTAAAAGATTTTTATGCATAAACGTACTAAAGGAATCAAAGTTAATGGTCATAAAAATATTGCACTACGATAATAAAAGGATTAGTTAATTTTAGTGACTGATGGCGGCAAATTATAAAATTTTAATTAAATTCTAATTTTCCACAATTTTAATCAAAAAGTTTTAAAAAAAGCAAAAGAAAATAAGTTGATTTTACAATTAGACAAGAAATAAATCAATAAATTTTCATTTAAGGCGTGTCCGCGATCTTTAATATATTAAAATTTAATTTATTATATTTAAATTTTTTATTATATTAAATATTGTTTTAATATAATAAATATCACGGACAACAATATATTTAATATAATAAAAAATTTTTTGAATCCTTAAAATGAAATATTATGAATATATTATTCTATATTTAATTACAGAAGAAAAAGAAAAGGATAAATTTATTTATAACAAAACCTGGAGAATAAACATTAGCATTATGAATGAGTTACAATTTTATGAAAATTTCAGAATGTCAAAAAACAAATTTTATAATTTAGTTGAATACATAAAGGAAAATTCTACCGACCACTATAATAATATTTTTATGCAGGTTTCTATCTTTGTCTTCTATGTGTCACATCCATGCACATTTAGAAAGATAAGAGAAATATTTGGGATTTCAAAATCCTTTATTTGGACCATTGTAATGAGAATGTCTAATTTATTTTATAGTCTTGCACAAAAAGAAATCAGATTACCAGAGGAAAATGAGTTTGCAGTGCTTAGACAAAATTTTAATTTAAAAGGAAATCTACCAAACACGCTTTTGGCGATCGATGGCACTCATATCCCTATTCATAGGCCTCGAGAAAATCCTGCTTTATTTTATAACAGAAAGTCTTTTTACTCAATAAATTTCTTGTGTGCAGTTGATTGCTTCATGTGTTTTCGGTATGTTGCTTTCGGATTCGGGTCCTCACATGATTCTAGAATTTTTAGAAATTCTTCACTGCGAGATTTTTCAGAAAGAATTTCTCTCATGGGCTTGAACATTGTCGCAGATGCAGCATATAAATCTTTTTCTGGAGTGCTTACACCAGCGTCATCTGATAACGAAGAGTGGAATTCAAATGTAGAAAAACAAAGAGTTATCGTCGAAAACAGTTTCGGGTTGTTTAAAGGAAAATTTAAAAGATTCAGCACTCCTATTTACAATGGAGAGAAAACAATTTATATTAAAATGATAATAGGAAGCCTTTGGCTCCATAATTTTATTTTAAGTAAAAATACTTAAGTTATTATTTAATTACTTATTCCTTTTTATTTAAAAACTCTAAAATTTTACTAAGCTTCCTGTCTACATCCTTCATCTTTTTTTTAAAAAGTTTTTTTTCTACATACTTATCCCCATCACTATGTATCTCTGTCTCCATCTTCTTTAGTATCAGTTCCAGCAGTTTAGTTTTTACGTCTCCGTTTTTTTTCTTCTTGCTCGTGGGAAGATGCTCAGTATCATCTACACAAGAATAATTGAGCACAATTTCACTGTCTGCCACACTTTCCTCTTTTGTTACGCCACATTCAATATAATTAGCTGGTACTATTTCTACTTTGTTGGAAAGAGAATCGTTGAACTTCTTAAAATACAACCATGTTATCTCTCCAGAACCAGATCGCTTACTCTCTGTCAAAGCAACTCTGTAGTTAGCAAGTAGATTGTTATACTTGCTTTTTACTTGTTGGGCTAATGATGGCCCACCAAAATTTTCCGCGAGTTCTTCCCAGTATTTCATCAATAATCTGGGGTTGTTTTTGGCGCTAGTAAATCTCTCTTGAGTCTCAAAGTCATGTCTAAGATCGATAAGTTTTTCTGTCAATTCCTTGTTCCATTTTATTTTTATCATAAGGAATAATAATCAATTTTTTAATATTTTTTATTTTAGTATAATGTCTAATATATTAAAAATTTTTAATATATTAGAAATTTTTAATATATTTAAAACCACGGACAATACTTTTTCAAAAATTTAATTATATTAAAATATTCTAATATATTAAAAAAATATTGCTGTTGAAACTAAGTGAATTCAACATATTTATTAAATCCAAAAAAACATTTAGAGAGATTAGAGAGAGGTGTTAGAAAAAAGTGTTGTTGTTTCAAAAAATCATATTTATATTGTATTCAAAAGGATTTTAAAATTTTAATATATTAAACATCGCGGACATGCCTTTATTAAATTTCTGGTTGTTTAAATTTTTTATAAAGAAATTTTTAAATAATAATTTTAAAAATATGAAAGATATTTAAAGAATTATCAATTAATTACTTGTTTAGGATTAGTTAAAATTTAATAAAATTAAATACTAATTTTCGCGGTAATTTTAAATATTTAATTTAAGAAAAAGGAATTATGATTAACTTTAGTTTACCAAAATTTCATTTTTTAAAACAATTAAAAACATTCAAAATTTGTTAAAATTTCAATTTGTTTGTTTTAAATTACATTGTTTCTAAAATATGTCAAATAATAATCCATCCATATAAATCTATCTTGGTATTTATAATCGTATGTAAAAAAATAATGTCTTTAAAATGTGACTTGGTTTTACTAAGCTTAATTTAATAAAAATTTAACAACTTTTTTTACATAACCTACCAAAAATATTTTATAGTTGATTTCTTTACTAACTTTTTTTAATCCTTTTCTTTTAAATAAATGTTTCTTCATGAAATACTTTAAAAATTTTTCTCTAAAAAATTAAGTTGTCTTTTTTTAAAATTTCTTAAATGTCCATTGAGTTAATTTTAAAATGAAAAAATAAAATTTATCTAATTTTAATCAATGATTTAACATGAATTATTTTTTTCATGAATAATGGAAATATACCGAAAAAATTTACTATTGATTTACTATAGTAAATATACTTTATAACCTTCTTTAAATTTTACTTTTAATTGTAAAAATTAATGATTAAAACTTTACTTATCTCTTTAAAATGATTTTTATCTTTAAATTAGTTTGGAAATACTCTTAGAATAAAAGTTAATACAAAATTTTTTATAAAAACATAAGTGTCTAAGAAGATTAATGTTAACAATTAAACAAAGCTAACACTTAATTCAAAATGACGATTATATATTAAATGTTTTAGAATCTCGAGAATATTTAATAAATACTTGAGAAGCAGTCAATATTGCGAAGGGGTAAGCTTTGGTGTGTGAAGTACACACAGTACCTACCAAGGGGGAAACCCTAAGGTATTTCTCTATAGTATTTCTCATCCCTAGGTATTAAAAAAAATACTTGAGATAAATAAATAGGATATAAAAGAAGAATATTTTTTTTAAATTTAATATTTAAATCAATAATACTGGATACTTGAGAAATAACTTTAGTTTAAATCAATAAAATTTTTACAACATAAAAGAAAATATTTTATTAAATCTAAAAGAGAAATTGTTTAAAAATTCTCAAAATTTTTCTATGTTTTAAAAATCAAGCATTTGAAATACTTTTTTTACCTGATATATTTAATTTTAGGCTTGTCCCATAATTATATATATATGTTATGGATAATATAGGAAATTGGTTATTATTAATAATAACCAGCAAAATCCGGTTATTATTGATAATATCCAATCGATGTTGGTTAATATAAATAATAACCGGTTATTATTGGAAATAATTAATAAAATACAGATATTATTAATAAAATCTAATCGATGTTTGTTAATATTAATAATATACAAATCATGTGAAAAAATTAAGAATATTTTGAATAAATTTTTAGCTTCGTTTGTTCAGTTTTAGAAATTCAATACTTCTATAAATTAAAAGAGTTTAGGTTTTTATGGCACTTGGAATTACATAGAATCTTTAATCTTTTAAACCGACCCTTGTTATATTTGCATTCATTTTTGCATCTACAACACTGAACCCTGACCACCGAACATTGAACCGAACGAGCACATTGTCTTAAGTCAATTTCAACACTCGGCACGTCTTCAATTGATAAAAATGATTCTACACATATTGAGTACTGACTTCTTAATAAATTTGTATATTATTTATATTAACAAACATCGATTAGATTTTATTAATAATATCTGTATTTTATTAATTATTTCCAATAATAACCGGTTATTATTTATATTAACAAACATCGATTAGATTTTATTAATAATATCTGTATTTTATTAATTATTTCCAATAATAACCGGTTATTATTTATATTAACCAACATCGATTGGATATTATCAATAATAACCGGATTTTGCTGGTTATTATCGATAATAACCAATTTCTCATATTATCCACAACATATATATAAAATTTAAATTTGGCTATATGTAATTATGGGACGACTTAATAAAAAATTTTTTTATCCATATGAATTATTATAATGATATTTTGATATTTTTACTTTTAGACGAAACTACACACAAAAAATTTATTTATAGTAAAATATGGGTTAGGTTAGTTATAATAAAATGTCAAACAACCAATTTATGGAAACATTTAGACTTTCGAAAAAGAAATTCTTTGAATTGGCAGATATACTTAGAAAAGACAAAACCCTTAACACAAAAAACCTGGAGGTGGAGCTATTATTATTTTTGTTTTATATCGCTCATGTAAGTTCTTTTCGAAAAATTCGAGAAATTTTTGGAATTCCTAAGAGCACGGCTTATAGAACAATTATGAAGATATCAGCTTCAATTTATAAAATTTCTCAAGAAAAAATAACATTGCCTGAACCTAATGAGTACAGAGAGCTAAGCGAGGGATTTTTCCAGAAAGGTAGAATTGAAAATACAGTACTTGCTTTGGATGGAACCCATATACAGATAACAAAGCCAGGTGAAAACGGACATCTATATTATTCTAGAAAGGGGGGTTTTTCGCTTAATTTTCTTTGTGCTGTTGACTAGAAGATGAGGTTTCGATACATTACTTTTGGGTTCGGTTCCTCTCATGATAGTAGGATACTAAGAAATAGTAGTTTCCAAAGCTTTTGTGAGCAATTAGAATCATTTAATTATTATGTCGTCGCTGATGCTGCTTTCAGATCTTTTTTAGAAATAAAAACCACCGGTAATATTGAAGAATCACTGAACAGCGAGCTTGAAAAGCAAAGAATCGTTGTTGAAAACGCATTTGGCATGTTAAAAAACAGATTTAAAAGATTTTATTCAATTCTATCTAATGGTCATAAATCACAATATGTTAAAATGTTTATTGCTGTATGTTACATACATAATTTTATAATTGAAGAATAAAAAATATTTTTAAAAAAGTTTTCAGTACTACCTTTTATTTAAAAAATCAAGTATATCGTCAAGTTTCTTGTTTATTTTCTTCTGGCTTTTTTTAAATCTTTTTTTGCTAATAAATTCTTTTTTTAAATTCTTAATATTCTGTTTTGCTTCTAAATCTGCTTCCATATTTTCTAATATTTTAGAAAGAGGTTTATTTTTTATAGATTTTTCTGATTTTTCTTCCACTACTTTTTTTGCTAATGGTTTTGACACAATGTTAAATTCTTTATTGTTCAATACTTGTGTATTATCAGGATCCTCTAAAATGTTACTAGTATCTTTGTTGCCACACTCAATGATGTTATCAGGAATTAAATTTATTTTACCATTGTATGTCTCGTTAAACAATTTGAAATAAGACCATTCTGTAGCAGCCGAGCCAGAAACCTTCTTAGTTGCTAAACATGTACGATAGGTAGCTAAAGGAAAATTGTACTTATTTTTAACATGTTTTTCCTGGTCTACCATCTCAAGTTTCTCAGCTAATTCTTTCCATAATGCTCTTAGGAGCATTGGACTGTTTCTAAACTTATTAAATTTCTCTGTGAAGTAAATACTATGCCGCATCTTAATTAGCTCCTCGGTCATTGCCCTATTCCATCTTTCTTTCTTTTTCATATTAAAGGTATTTATTATTTTATTTAAAAATCATATATGGTGTTATATATATATAAAATTTGTATATAGCTTTTACATATATATAAAATTATATATATATTTTTTTGGGACGCTTTTCATATATTAAAATTTATATATATAGATTTATATACAGTAAAACCTCTATATATGTCACTCAATTTTTAATAAAAATTTATATATGTCACTATTTTTCGAAAAAATTATTAATTTTAATATTAAATTAGGTTAGATATATTTTATATATGTCACTTTTTTTGACATTTAATATTTAAATATTAAATAGCCAAACCCTTAATTTTATATATGTCATTAAAAAGAATATCTTTGACTTTTGAAGAAAAAAAAGAAATTATAGGCATGATTGAAAATGAAACTTCTTTATCAGCAGTTTGCGAAAAGTATGGGATCTCGAAACGAACTCTGTTTAGAATAAAAAGAGACTCTTCTAAAATTAACATTCTCTTTGAAAAAACAAATAAAGAGAGCAAAAGAAGCAGAATAAGTAAGTGGGAAAAGATAAACGATTTCATTGAAAAGTTGGTTAAGGAATGTAACGAATCATACATTCCTTTAACATTCGAAATGATAAAAAATATAGCTATTGAGTATGCATCTGAACAAAAAATAAAAGGCTTTACTGCATCAAATGGGTGGATAAGCTCTCTAAAAAAGAAAAGATTCTTGTCTTCGATATGTATTTTAGGGGAAAGCGGTTCAGCAGACCCTGTTTCTGCTGCCGATTTCATACAAAATACCTTACCTCAATATTATAAAGAGTACAACCAAAACGATATTTTTAACCTTGACGAAACCAGTTTATTTTATAAACTTCTACCAAACAGAACAGTAAAATTAAAAGGACAGAAAATAAAGGGGTTAAAGCAAAACAAAGAGAGAATTACACTTTGTTTGTTAGTGAATGATAATGGTGATTGTTTCCCCCCTTTATTTATAGGTAAAAGCGCTAACCCACGATGCTTCAAAGATTTTGATATTAACACATTAAACGTAATTTACAAACATAATAAAAACGCATGGGCCAAGCATGCAATATTCTCTGAGTATCTTTTTGTTGTAAATGAAAAATTGATGAAGGAAAAAAGAAGAATATTGTTAATAATGGACAATTGTCCAGCTCATAAAAGCTTAGAAGATTTAAGTAACATTAAAATTTTATTTCTACCTCCTAATACTACTTCGATCATACAGCCTTTGGACCAAGGCATTATCAAAGCATATTACAAAAAATATTTTTTAACCAAGATATTCTCACCAAAAAATTTCAAAGACTTTATGAAAAATTTGAAGAGCTACAATATTTTAGATGCTATTATAACCGCTTTAACGGCTCTTAAAAGAATTGAACCTTCTACATATAAAAATTGCTTTAAATGTTTGTGCAGTACGGAAATATCAAAAGAATTCATAAATGATGTAACAGGAAAAGCAGTTGAAGAATATTGCGAAACATTTAATAGCATAAGAGAATATACCGACAATATTTTTGAATGGGCAGAGTATTTAAACTTAGAAGAGGGTGCTTCGGTACAAGAGGTTGTTGTTAATGAACTTATTGGAGAACTTAAGAACAATGAAATTACTACTGGAACTGAGAACAACATATGCTTGCGAGAAAAGGAGTTACTGTTAAAGCAACTTAACGAAATCAAGAAGTTACTATTGAAACATGTCCCAAGTTCTATAATGTCTTTTGCGTCTTTTGAAAACGATGTTAGAGACGGATTAAATAAAAAATAAGTATTCTAACTTATATATGTCACAGTGACAATTATATTTTAAAAATTATTTTTTTAAAATAATATATTTTAAATTCTTTAATAAAAGAAGTAATTTAATGACATATATAAAATTAAGGGTTTGGCTATTTAATATTTAAATATTAAATGTCAAAAAAAGTGACATATATAAAATATATCTAACCTAATTTAATATTAAAATTAATAATTTTTTCGAAAAATAGTGACATATATAAATTTTTATTAAAAATTGAGTGACATATATAGAGGTTTTACTGTATATGTAAATTATAAATTTAAAAATATAACTAAAAAACGAAAGTTAAAAAATTTTTTACTCTGCACAAATTATATTATAGCTCAATCAACATCTTTAAATGCCACTATTTCTAATTCTTGTTCTCTGTGGAATTTTCTTGAGATTTCATAAATTTATATATATATAATAATGGGACAAGCCTTTTATCTAAATACTTTTTTAAAAAAGTTAGTGTTTCAACCAAGATTGATCACTTTTCAAAGAAAAGTTAACTTTTTTGATCAACTAATTAAATTAAAAAAAATATTGCGAACCCCAGGGCTTTCATCCCTTTTCTGAAGTACTTTGAAAGAATGAAGGGTTAAAATTAGATTTATTAAAGTTATTTTTATTAGTACGTTTAAAAATTGTACTACTATAATTTATTTAAATTTTATTATATAACTTTTTTCTTAAAACGACCTAATTGTTTAAACTGATTTCAAAAGTTTGTTTTCATTCCGCTACAAAGGGAAAACACTGAATTTTTCAGATTTTTTCTGGTGTAAGAGTTGGTAAGGGGAAAGCAGGTAAAAATTAATAAAGATTGGTATTATCCAATATCTTAAGCTCTAAAGTGCGGATACCACAATATTAATGATAAAAATTATAAATTTTTATAAAATTTTCATCTTTTTTAGGAACAGAAAAATTTCCTTAAACATGATAAATTTATTAAATTTTGATTTAACAAACTGATTTGGAAAATTTTCCATTAAAATCTGCAATAATTTAAAATTTAAATTTTCTAAAAAATTGCATTATGATAGAATTAAGAATTATTTTTTTGATCAATAAATTTCTTAGATTTTTTCGAAATGCAAATTTAATTTTCGAAAGGGTATGAACTTTTTTATATTATTCCGATTTATAAATTTGATTCTTTCAAAAAAAAAGCGAGTTAAGAAAAAAAATTAATAAGATATTACAAAGACATCCAAAATTTATTGGGAAACCAAATGGCAGACGATTTATTAGAGCAATATACAAGGAATATGGTACCTTACCTTCTAAGCTAGAATATGCAACAAATGAAGTGTATAGATTAGATTGTGATGCCATGTCATGTATTCTAAAAAAATTCTTAAACGAAGATTTTAAGGAAGAGAATAAGATTGCCGTGGCAATAAAATTTCCAAGAATTTTTGGATTTTATTTTTCTAGAAAGATGGTTTCAATACAAATAAAAAACAGATTTAATTTTTATAAAATTATAACGTTAATAATATTAAAACCCTTTAATTACATTTATCTTTGTAGAAAAAAACGATTTAATAAAAAGTGTAAATTGTAGGTGTGGATGTTATGTGCCAAAAAAAAAGAATTTTTTTAACTAGTTTCAAATAAAATGGTATATATGTAATTAAAAGTAGAAAGTACTAATCTGAAAATTCTCATTTCAGGTGGTTTCGATTCAAACCATGGTTTTAATCGTCCAAAAAAAAAATAAAATTTTATAAAACCAAAAAAAAACATTAATTCTTTAAGAAAATAATAATTATTTTTTAAATTGAACATAATCATAGTGAGAAATTAATCTTAATCATATAAAATGGGATATTAAAAATTTATTTTTTGTAAAGCCAGTTTTTATTACAAACTCCTTATTAACTAAACAAAAACCTATTTAGATATTCGCACACACCTTCAAAATTTTTTAGAAATTAAATTTTATTACAACACGATAAAAATAAATATGTTCTTGAAATAATTGACATATTATTAAAATATTGTAGTTTTTCATATTCTGAAAGATCAAATTTTTTATTATGGTAACCCTAAAATTTCCATTTAAAAAAAATAAATAAGCCCTAGCATGAAACAAAATTCTTTTTTTACAACATCTTCTCAAAGAAGAAGAAATAATCGTGAGAACACATATCAAAGTCACGATAATATTTGTTAGGTATTTCCATACAAAATGTTAAAATGATTTTATAAAGGTTTAGAATTAATATTGATAGTTTAAATCCGATGTTTCTTCATGACAAATTTCTTAAAAATAATTTTTTGTGTAAAAGTATACCGGCTTTTTATTTCTGTAGGAACTACAAGAAAACTTTGTAACTGTTTATATTGTAGTTAAGTAAGATAATTTGTTATTTTCTGTGCTCAAAGTTTTCTGATTTTTTAAGGATAGAAAATTTTTAAATTTTTATTTTATTTTTTTTCTTCTTTAGCATTTCAACTTTTAATAAAAATCTTTTCTTAAATGTTCTTATTTTTTTAATAAATAAAAATTTATTGACTATCTTCGTTACAACTTTATATTTTAATTGTACAAAATTCTCAAATTGTTTCAAAATTATTTATTTAATTTTTGTTTAGAAATTTTTTTGAATTTATAGAATTCAAAGATATCGAAGAAAAACTCTTTGATTCGATTTTACAAATTAAAGTTTCATATTTTCGTAATGAAATTTGGAAAGTTCTTTTTAATTTAAACCTTATTTTTAGAATTTTATTGGTTTTTTAAATTAAAAGACATGTTATTAATGATGTAAAATATTCGCTTTGTTATTAAATTTCATATTTTTTGGCGAGGTCTCATATAAATCTGTAATATTTATACTTAAAATCCATTCAAAATATAAATATCGGTATATGTTTTTGTTCTTTAGCTTTACATATGAAAATGCTGAAACTTTACTAATCGCATGGTCAAAATATCGAATTTCATGAAATCTTCGTCTTTATGAATAGTATAATTGTGTAATCTTCACCTAAATTCTAAGAAAATAATTTCTATACGAAAATTTCTTTCGAGA
The DNA here is from genome assembly GCA_020423425.1 of Chrysopa pallens. NCBI lineage: Eukaryota > Metazoa > Arthropoda > Insecta > Neuroptera > Chrysopidae > Chrysopa > Chrysopa pallens. Next base: position 779,782 of record CM035597.1, on the reverse strand, counting down.
ACAAAACTTTTGGTTTATTTTTTTTGGGATATGGAAAATAAGTTAATCCTATAATCTTGTGATTTTTCATTTAAAGTTCGTATAAATTTTATAAATTAGAATATTTTGTTCATATATTTTTATGTCTCCTGAGGAAAAATTATGAAAAGAGAAGAATTAATAAAGAAACACAACCATAAGAATTTGTAAAAAACTTGGTCATAAACTTTTTAAATAAACAAAATACCTTGCACACAAAGGTTCAGCCATTTTTTATAACAATTATAACAGTTAGATTAAGATATCTTGCTAAAATTGTTTGTATAAAATATAGGTAGGGTGGATATGCTACCCTTCTCGGGCTGAAGACTTTATACTAGAATAAAGTTTCTTTCTCTTAAATACCAAATTTTTTAAAAATTCCTTTTCATTAATAGTTTCTCTGAAGCTATAAGAAACAATTGTTTGCTAATTTCTTGCACTCTTGTCTCTGATTGACATCACCTGTTTTTGATGTCATATCCACTAGGTATTTTAAATATATAATCAAATATACAATTAATGATACAAAAAATACCGTGATTTTGATTAAGAAAGATTGTTATATTGCTTCCAAAATTTTTAAAATTAATATTGTGGTAGATAAAGACAATTTACAGTATTTAAAAAAATTCCATCATTTTCTAAATTATAATACGAGTATCTTTTTTAAAATTCTTATTAATTTTATTTTAAAAAATATTATAAGAACTCGTTCATCTAAATAAGCGCATTATTCAAATAAATACAGTTTTAGAATTAATCGTTAAGCATGCATAAAAATGTATGACTGCTAATATATAATGCATTTGACCATAAAAGGCAATATTGAATCACTCATTGATAAGCGTGTATTATTTATCTTAAGGTTATTCAAATGTAGGAAATTTACATATTTGTAAATTTCGATTTAATTAATTTTAGTAAAATTAAATTTCATTTTTATTCTTAGTGTAACAATTACTTGAAAAAACATTTTTTTTTAAATATTGATCTCTTAGCTTGGGTTTTATTCTTTTAACATCTTATAGATGGCATACAAAAGAGTTTGTAAATCACCAGTAAGATTTTTTAGATTCATAAAGCCTTTTCCAATCCATAAGATAATTTAATATAAAAGAAAAATGTAAAAATATAGATTATGTAGAAAAGCCAAATAGTATAATAGAAATAATATACTAATTATAAAATTAAATCCCATGAGAGTATGTTTTAGCGGGTGAAGGTTTCGCAGTATCTTGCTCTATACCTAATTATGTAGAAATATATTTTACTGTATGTTTCTTATGACTGTGTATTATTATTTTTTATAGAAGGTATAGCAAAAAATCTTCGTGTTTATTTTCTTCCTTAGGCATGAAATAAAATACTTATTCTTATACTTTAAATAAATAAAAATTTTAAGATACAAGGAAAATCTTTACTGTTTTCGGCTTTCTTTGCTGTTTTTCGGCTTTTATTATAATAAATTGTATAATTGAAGTCTTTTGATTGCTTTTCTAAGACTTTTCAGTTTAAAATTACATAACCAAGTCCGTTTCATTTAATTTATAAAATATTGTAAATATTACGATACGACCTTTCTTTTACGTATTTTTAAAAAAGTAAAGCTTGTTCTTCTGCACAATAAAAAAAAATACAACGTTTTTCTATATTTTTATGCAGATAGGAACAAAAAATAAATAACTTTATATTATTTAATAACATTTTTAGGCTTTTGTGAATATCAAAGCTGTATAAAAATTCAAATACATTTTATTGTTTCCTAAGGATGAGAAATACATATAAATAATTATCACTATACCTTTTGTATAATAATATAAAAATACTTAATTAAGTACAGCTAAAGATGATTTAAGCCTTACACCCCCTAAAAAATCGAATACTAACTGAATTAAAGTGATAATTAATAAGAACATAATATTATTTTAAACAAACAACATATTTCTCAGATTTTGAATCATCCGATGAAAATCAAAATTAATATAAATTATTATAAAGTTTTTAGTCAATACAATATTTATATTTTCATTATTGCGAGACAATTATATAAAAAAATAATGTAGATCATATTGATTAAACAACTTTACAGGAAGCTAAATCATATTTCTGTTACCTTTTATTCTTAATAAAATAACCAAAACCATAAATAACATTTAAAATTTCAATAATATTTTAAAAAAGAGCTAAATCTTAACTTTTAAGAATAAAATAAATAAAAAGTACGTGAACTATAAAAAATTTAACTTGTCATTAAGTTTTAAAAGATAAAATTTAAAATAAATTTTACATGAATCTCTCGTAAAAAAACTCTTTATTTTTATGATTTACTCATATCCTTCGATTCATTTTCAAGTAATATAATAATATTAATAACTTTGCAGTATTCTTTGTAAGAAATAACCCTTTTTTTCTTCAAAATATTTAAATGATTTTTTAGCTTTCTCACCCTTACACTTATGTCCTGGGATAAATCAGAACTGATAATAAAAAGATTATGTAAAAAATAAAAATAATTTGTAATGACTCTAATTGAATTAATTACCTTTAATTTCTTTCGGAGAAAGTAATTTTTTACTTTTTTTCCATAATAATATCTTAAAAATTTCAGTTTCATTTCTTCGTCCCAGCGCTGTTTTGGCAAATTTTCGCCAGGTTTTGTAAACCATCTTTCTGTGAGATAAAAAAATCTTGCAATGTCCAATAAAGGATCATTTAATGCTACAAATTCATAGTCAATAAATTTTATATCATTCCCTATTTTCCACATATTATCAAAATTCAGATCATTATGACATATTCTATCAAAACTTAATCTCTTCTTCTTAATCAAATTAAACATTCTTTGATGAATCTTTTTGAATAAACAAGCTGACTTTTTTATCTTTTTAGAGGATCTTATTTTTTTATTTGCTATAATTTTTAAAGAATTTATAAAATTCTCGAAAAAATAATTTAACATACAATCATATCGATCCAAAAAATTTAAAGATTCTTCTACAGACATCCTATGCAAACCACGTAAACTGACAGCTATTTTCTTCAAATCAACAACATAATTTATTTTTTTGAAATCAACAAACTCTTCTATTCTAAAATCTGTCCCACTATAAATAACGACAGGAAATCCTATAATTGCAGCAAACCGATTCTCTGTCTCGCAGATAGAATGATTAAATTGTTTGATTATATATTTTTTATCTTTTACAACGAAATGAAATACTATGTTATTTGTCTCAGATAATTTCGTAAACTGTGAATTATACTTTTTTTCAAGGAAATCTTTAGCTTCAACAAAATTGAGAGGAAGAGTTTCTTCGTTATGGTTATGTAAACATAGCGATCTTCTCAAAGCTCGCGAGCAATGAATGGTTGATAAGTTATTTATCAGGATCAAAGAAAAATAATAGAACATCAGGGGGTAACGAAATTTTCTTTAAATACCTTAAAATTTTGTGATCATTATATGATTTACAAATTTTACCGAAAAACAAATAATAAATCACAATTTCCAAAGTAGGATATTAGTTAATACAAACTAATTAAATGAGTAAATTACTTTGTACTAAATTTACATAAATGTACATTTTTATCAATGGAATAAAAGAAGAACAAACAATAAATGAATAAACCACCTTAAAATGCTTTATCAAACTAATTTATTGCTAAATTATTCTATAAATTTACAATTTTCTTTCATTTTTTTAATATTTAGTTAAATTCTCAGATTTCTGATGCTTTCCGCAAGAAAAAGAATAAAAATTTTATAAAATTCTATCAAAAATTCTTCAAATAAAGTAATATAATTTTTCAACTAAAGTAAAAATATTATTCTGTGGTTCTAGTAAAAGAATAAACTTCTTATTTTTTCACTTAAACCACTTTTTTATTAAAAAAATAAATCATTTTTCTCAAACCTTGGAAAAACCAAAAGAATTTTATTGATCAAATTAATAAGTTTTTCCTTAAAAAAAAGAAATTTTTTAAATTCAACACTGAAAGAATCTAAGCTTATTAAAGAAGGTTGTTTTGTCATTGAATGATAATCTATTTTAAATAACAAAGTAATACTATAAAGAAGAGGGTTAGTAAACCCTAAATGGTAAATTTTACCTTAAACAAATTAATTATTGATAAATTGAATTTTATTTATTGGTAAATTAAATTTTATTTATTTATAAATTAAATATATAATTAATTAATTTGTTTAAGGTAAAATTAAACTTAACTTTTATTTTATTGTGCAAAGTAAAGTTCTTTATAAAAATTTTAAGTAAAATTCTGATATTTAAAATAAAATATTACAATTTTACTTAAAATTTTAATTAAATGAGATAATTTTAATTAATTTATAAATTCATAATGTTTTATTTCTTTACAAAATTATTACCACTTATTTATTATGTTTGTATTTTAAGTTATAGTAAATAAAATAATGAAAATAATTTTATATACTCTTTAATTTAAATTTCAATTTTATTACACTTATAAATGTTAATTAATGTAAGATAACCATTCTTTTGGTCTGTCTGTTGACTTAGAAAATTTTGTGTGTCAAGAGAATTTGAATAAGGTCAGTTATTCTAATCCAAGTAGAATAAATTTTATTCTTTTAGTTTTTAATATTAACTGTTTTAGAAGTAAGAAATTAAATTGATTAATTTATACAAATTGACTTGATTAATTCAGAAAAAATGAAATTATTCTAAAAGTATAAAAAAATTATGAATAAAAAGAAATTCAATTCATTAAAACAATTTTAAATTTATTAACACTTTTATAAAATTATATTCGCAATTCTATTAACTTTCTTTACATAAAAACCTTAAAGAAATTTTATTAAAATTCTAAAAAATTAAAAATAAATCCTTAAAATATTAAAAGATAAATAAATATGTTTTAATAACAAATATGAAAATACTTTATTGTAGCTTTTAAACACCTAATATCAGATGAAATACTTATATAATGGAAGAGTAAATATTAATTTTTAATCTTAGCTGGTAAAGTAGTTAGTCAATAGGTAGGTTTTGTAGTGAAAAGAACACAGTACCTAAATGTATTAAAGTATATTTTAGAATATGTTATATCTTTAAAGGAATACTATGTATAATTAATACAAGGTATTGTTATGGATTTCTCATTCTTAGTCAACAAAAAAAAGATATAATTGACTTCTCTTTGTTAATACAATTTTATTAAACCTTAACTTAAAATTCTACCCTTTAAAAATTCATTCTCTTTAAAAAATTATATTCTCATATACAATACTTAAAAGAAAACCACTTTACTTTCTCAAATGAGAATTAATAATTCAATTTATTTACAGTCTTAAATGCTAAATACATTACATCATAATGAGATTTAAATTCTTCTATCCACCTAAACCCAATTACACTCTTACACATTTTTAAATGCTTGTCATACAAAAACATTCCATACAATTCTAAAAGAGAATCACCAAAACATACACACTTGTCATTTAAATCAATATTGATAAGTGGTACAGGTTCATTTAAATAAAAAATGACTCTTTCTGGGATAAAAAAGTTATCCTCTCTTTTCATAAATTTGTTTAATATCCAATTAGTTTTACATATTTTCTCATAAGAAATGTCAATAGTATTCCTTAAATTTTTACAAAAGGAACCTTCTAAAATAAATAAATTTAATCCTTTATCACTTTTGTTATAACTTTGTATCAATCCTAATTTCTCATAAACCTTATTTTCTTTGTATTCAAGATTGCTAATTTTATAATTACACCCAAGTTTTGTGCTATTTCTGTAATTTTCTTGTAAAATAATGTTAATTATTAGTTTAGAAATGTTTGCTATGACATTTTTACTTAATTCTGTTCTCTGAAAAAGTATTTTAAAAATTTCATCCACATTTTTTTTCTCTTCCGAATAAATTGATTTTGAGATCAAAGAGGTTAAAGGTTTGTCTAAGCTAATTATATTTATCTCAGGTAAAAGAGTGTACATTTGTAAAGATCTATAAATATAATACTTATTTTCTTCTATTATTTTTCTTAGGTATGCTTTACTTGTTAATCTCATTTCGGTGTATAATCTTATTAATTGATAAACTAAGGTGATAAGAAAAAGAGAGAGAAAGAAAGAAATAACCCAAACCATCATTTCTCTTTTTAGGGAGAATTTGTTTTTTTATTTAAAACAAACACTTTTTTTTATTTAAAACAAACATTTTTTTAAAAATACATCATTTTTTTATTAAAATATTTGATTTTTAATAAAAATGTCATTTAATAATTAAAATATAAAATAAATAAAATAATTTTAAATAATAAATTTATTATTTATTTAATGAATATAATCGAGGAATATAAATGTTTTAGTTTAACAATAATATTTATTAATAATCATAATATTTATTGATTTATATCATTGTTAATTAATCAGAATATTTATTGTTAAATATTATTTTGTTAAATAATGTCACAGTTAAATTACTAAAATTTTACATCATAAACACAACAAATTGATTTACGTCACAAATAAATTTGTAATATTATTTTGTTATGTAACTTTATTTATTAAATCTATGATATTAATTATACTTAATTGTCTGTAATGATAGTAATCTCAAACACTTTTTGTTCTAAAACTGCTATTGAAACAACACCTGTTGAGGAAAACCCTAATAGTATTTCTAACAAACCAGCCAATAATTCTAATGTCTTAATATCATTGACAAAGAAATCTTCCATAAATACCCTTTCTCCAATTACTTTGGGGGAATAATTGAAATACTCTTCAAAGAATCTTTTAGATACTATGGCTAACTCAAAGGCTGTGTCTGCTTTGCACAGTTCTGTTCTGGCTAGGAAATCATCTGATAACCTTGTACCCAGTCTTGATCCTATCTTTCTAGGTGGTACATCTGTTTGCTTAAGAAATTCTATCAGTAATACTTTACAAAATGATTCGTCTACCTTTTCAATACCTGGCATTTTAAGGGTAGTGTTTTTTTGTTTTTATTTATTTTTTAACCAATAAAAACTTATTTTAATTTTATTTATTATTTTATAAAACTGTTTAGAATTACTGATACAGAAGAAAGTAGCATAAACAAACAAGAAGTTTTAGGTGTAATGTTATAAAACAATCCTGATGCTAAAGGAATGCTTATTAAATTATAAAATATTGAAAAAAATAAACTTATTTTGATTTTTTTTGTTAATTTAAAACAATCCTGATGCTAAAGGAATGCTTATTAAATTATAAAATATTGAAAAAATAAACTTATTTTGATTTTTTTTTGTTAATTTTTCTTTCATTTTTA
>CM035597.1:721691-772356 GCA_020423425.1 Chrysopa pallens | reverse complement strand
CTTAAATCTTCTTTTAAAAATATTACATTGGCAGTGTTGTTAATCTTTGAAATTGACACTCCTAAATCAGAAGCTTTGATTGCTGGTGCATCGTTTATTCCATCCCCAATCATAAGTACGCCTCCTTTGGCTTTGTATTCTAAAATTATTCTCATTTTTTCTTCAGCTGTTAAATTTGCATACACTTTATGCAAATTTAATATTTTATTAACACTTTTACTCCTTTCTTCTGTATCCCCTGTCAACATTATACAATAAAAATCCATTTCTTTTAATTTGTTAATGCATTCTAGACTTTCTTTTCTTATTTTATCACCTAAAATAAAATATCCTGTGAATTCTTCATTTATAGAAATAAATGTTTTATTATTGTCTTTGATATTTTTTATTACAAATGATTCTTTTCCTATTTTAATTTTAAAAATCTTCTCTTTAAATTCTATTTCACCTTCTATTCCTAAAGAAGAAAAATATTTTTTATTTTTTAATTTCATTTGAATTTTACTTTTTAATTTTTCATTTGTAAAACAAAAAAGAGCTTTAGCTACAGGATGTTCTTCCTTTTCTTCTATTAATCTTACCATGTTAAATACAAATTCTTCATCATATTTAGTTATTTTGTAATCTATCACATTTAATTTACCTTCTGTTAAAGTACCTGTTTTATCAAACATTATATATTTTACCTTTTTAAATAAAGGATTAACATCCTTAATAATTATTCCTTTAGTTAGTAAATCATAATTAAACATTAAAAAAGTAATTGGTATGGCAATTGAAAAGACACATGGGCATGAAATTACCAAAACAGAAAGTGAAGATTTTATAGCATAAAAAAGAGAAAACTTATTTTTATAAAAAATATTCACCAATAAATGAAAAAAAAAAATAGAAAAATAGTAAAATAATTAACAAAATAAGTAAAATATAAAAATAACTTATTTTCATAAGAATAACTAAAATTTGCATCTTGTAATAAATTAAGTATTCTTCCCATATAAGTATTTTTAGGTAAACTTGTTATTTTCAAATAAAAAGGATGAGATATATTTGTTGTACCAGCATAAATCAAAGAATTAGGTTTTTTATGCATTAAACTAAATTCTCCTGTCAAATTAGATTCATTTACAAAAGTCTCCCATTTATAAACAAAGCCATCTGCAGGGATAAAAACACCTTTCTCTATTAAGATTATATCTCCTATGTTTAAATTAACATTATTTAAAGAAAAACTTTTCTCATTTTCTTTGAATTCGTTAGTTTGAAGAATTTTTATAATCTTTGAATTTTTTAATTTTATGCATTCTTCTAAAAATTTACCAAAAAACACAAATAAAATTATCACGCTAGACATTTCGAAATAGCAGGTAATTTCTGATTTGTTCGAATAATTGCTGCAAAAAAGTAACAATCCTAATAGGTAAGATACCATAGCACCATTAATTACAAAGTTATCACCTATCAGTAATTTCTTATTTTTTAATTTTGTAAACACTAAAAGCACAGGAATACTGGCTAGAAACAAATCTGACAGTAAATTTTTATACAAAATTTTACCAAAATTTTGTGCAAGGAAGACACATAAGACAGTTACAAACAATCCAATCCATTTAAATCCATAAACTTCACATACAAACCCATAAGATTTCAGTGTAAATAGTATTTTGCTTGAATCTATAAGCATTGAATCATAGTAAACTTTAGTTTGCTTTAAAAATAAATTTGTGTTTACCTTATAAATTCCTTCAAACTGTAATAAAGCCTTTTCTATTTTCTTAATACACTGTACACAGTGTATATTTGAAACTGTGAATATTTCAGAGGTAATTTTACTTTTCATGCGCATAAAATTATAATTTATTTTTATACTTTTTCATTTTATGCTCTAAAATAGTTAAAAATTATTTTTTATAGCATGAAATAAAAGGAAAATTTTAAAAAAACTTTTCTACTTCTTAACATTTATTCATTCTTTAAGCTCAAATTCTTCATGCTCAACAGTTGCATTCTGATATTGTTGATATTCACTTAACAAATCATTCATGTTAGATTCAGCCTCAGCAAATTCCATTTCATCCATTCCTTCACCTGTGTACCAATGTAAGAAAGCTTTTCTTCTAAACATAACTGAAAATTGGTCAGAAATTCTTTTGAATAAATCTTGTATGCTTGTAGAATTTCCAATAAAAGTAGCACTCATTTCTAAGCCACTAGGAGGAATGTCACACACTGCTGTTTTTACGTTGTTAGGAATCCACTCCACAAAATTTTTGTTATTTTTTGTTTGTACTCCTAACATTTGTTCATCTACGTCCTTCATAGAAATATTTCCCCTGAAAAATGCAGCCACTGTTAAATACCTTCCATTTTTAGGATCAGATGCTGCCATCATATTTCTACTGTCAAACATCTGTGATGTTAATTCAGCCACGCTGTAATTTCTGTACTGAGAAGTGCCTTTAGCAATTAAAGGAGCAAAACCAACAATAAAGAAATGTAATCTTGGGAAAGGAATCATATTCACAGCTAATTTTCTTAAGTCAGCATTTAACTGACCAGGAAACCTTAAACATGTGGTTATTCCACTCATCACATAAGAAACTAAGTTGTTTAAATCACCATAGCCTGGATTTGTAAGTTTAAGTGTCTTAGAACAAATTTCATGCAATGCTTCATTATCAATGCAAAATGTTTCATCAGCATTTTCTACCAATTGGTGGATTGAAAGGGTAGCATTGTAAGGTTCAACCACGGTATCACTCACTTTGGGAGAAGGTACTACTGAGAAGGTACACATCATCCTGTCAGGAAATTCTTCTCTTATCTTAGAAATCAACAAAGTACCCATTCCTGAACCAGTACCACCACCCAATGAGTGAGTAATTTGAAATCCTTGTAAACACTCAGCACTCTCTGCTTCCTTTCTTACCACATCCATGACTAAATCAACCAATTCTGCTCCTTCTGTGTAATGTCCTTTAGCCCAGTTATTTCCTGCTCCAGATTGACCAAATATAAAATTATCAGGTCTAAACAAATTACCCAAAGCTCCTTGCTTTACAGTTTCCATTGTTCCTGGTTCTAAGTCAACTAAGACGGCTCTTGGTACGTATTTTTTAGATGAAGATTCATTAAAATACACATTAATCCTTTCTAATTGTTCAGGTCTGTTACCTACGTACATTCCTTGTTCATTTATTGCATGTTCTTCACTCAACACTTCCCAGAATTTAGATCCTATTTGGTTACCGCACTGTCCTGTTTGTAAATGAATAATTTCACGCATTTGGGGTAGAAAAATATTTTTTTAATAACCTAAGAAAATAAAATTTATTTAAATTAAATTTTTAATTAAATAAGAAAATTCTTAAGAATTCAACAAAAATATTAAAATATTAAATATAATTTTTACAATAAAATCTTTTTAATATTATTTTTAATTTTTATTTGGATCATTCTATTGGTCCTTTTAAATTGTAATGATATAAAAATATTAACCAATCAAAATCAAACGATAACCATAGTGCTATTTTATATTTTGTATCATTTTCGATTTATAAAAATTAATGAGCTTAATACACATTAAAACTTGTATATTTATCACAAATATATTTTATAGGTTATAAAATAATCTTTAGAAAGTTCTAAGCGTTATTTGTCTAGTGGTATGATACGTCCCTGCCACGGACGAGGCCCGGGTTCGATTCCCGGATGACGCACTTTTTTAAAATAAGTTTATAATTTATTTTTACTAACCCTTTTAATGTAAAAAATTAAATAAATTATTTAAATTCTCAATCGAAATAATATTTTTTTATAAAAAAACATTTTTTTAAATTAATTCATTTTTTTGTAAAAAATTTCATGATTTATTTAAAAAATTTTTCATTAACTCAGTTAATAATTCAACATCCTTTTTAGCAATCATTTCACAACAAGAATGCATTCCTAATAAAGGAACACCTACATCAACACAAGGCATCCCCAACTTAACACTAATCATTGAACCAATAGTGCCACCACAAGGGACCCCATTCTTTATACACATAATTTGATATTCACTCTCTAATGAATTTATAAGAGCACTGCCATAAACATCAGTGGAATATCCTGAACCAAATTTTAGTACTGTCCCTTTTTTAAAGCTTACTGGATGATTCTTGTCACTTCTTTCCAAATAATTTGGGTGATCACAATGACCTGCATCTGCCGACAAGAAAAATGAATTTGTAAATGAAGAAATATTCAAGTCAGAGGCTATTTTTGATATTAAATTTGAGAAAATTGAGCTTTGTGCGCCACAAACTGTCTCACTACCTATTTCTTCGTTGTCAAAAATGGCTGTTACACTGACAAATTTATCAGAAACATCCTCTAAAATTGATTTTACTGCACAATAAGTGCTACTTAAATTATCATGCCTGCCAGAAAAAATAAAATCTTCTGTCTCTGTAATTCTTTCCTCAATCAAAGAAAGGTCAAAACTTAAAGAATCTTTAAGTAAACTTACCAATTCTTTGTTTAAAAGCACAGCTTTTAAATGATTCTCCTTGTCAAATGTAAAACCATCTTTGTAAATGTCTCTTGCACTGTGTGGTGCTAAACTAGGAATGTAAGCTACGTCTTTTAATTCAATAATTTCCTCTTTTTCTTTGTAAATTATTAAACCAGCCAAAGTTAAAGGTCTGTCAAAGAAAGTATGAAATAATCCACCACCATAAGTCTTTAAATTCAATAATTCTAAATTACCTTGGTATAAAAAAGGATTAGGTTTTAATTTTAGCACTGGTGAATCATTGTGAGTACCAATAATCCTAAAATAAGAAGGTAATTTTGGTACTTTTATGATTATTACCATAGTCCTGTAAATGTAATAGTAATTCCCTTCTTCTACTTTTTTATCAAATGTGTATTCTTTAAAGTTTCTTTCTTTTAATATTTCTTTTAAGTAATTTGCAGTGTGGTGAGGTGTTAAACATTTTTTTAAGAATGAAATGTAATTTAACATTTAAGGGATTAAAAAATAAAATATTTGTTTATTTTTTATTTTATTTGTTAAAATGTAGAATAATTTTATTTTATTTCTGTCGTACCTAAAAGGCAGAACATTGTTAAACTTTAAAAGGTTTGTAATCAGTGATTTATTTTTCAGTTGTACTACTTCTCATTTTTTTAGGAGCATAAAATAAAATATTCTTTTATTTTTTTTGTTAAAAAACAGAATAAAATTATTTTACTTCTAAAATGAAAAACTGGTAAATTTTAAACAACTATGATTTTTAAGGTAATAATTTATTATTTTTTTTAATCCTTCGTTTACTTCTATCTTAAAACATTTAAAACTTTTCTATTCTTAAATTTATAACATTGATTTAAAAATATATTATAATCATATTTTTTTATTTACTAAGGTAATCTTATTATATATTTAAAATATTAACTTATACAGTAAAACCTTTATAATTGACACTAATTTTTTTATAATTGACAAAAATACAAAAATAAAAATAAGATTATTAATTAAATCCCTAAAAATTTGAATTTTAAATGACAATTTTTTCAAAAAATTAAATTATTAATTAAATCCCAATAAACCCTGAAAAATAAATGACACAAAAAAATAATCTCAATTTTCAAGATAAAAAGAAAATTTTAGACCTCTTAGAGAATGGGGTGTCGAACCTAAATATATGTAGCCAATTTAGGATATCACCAAGGACCCTTTACAGAATAAAAGAGCAAAAAAATTTTATTCTTAAAAAAAGTAATTCCCCAGAGAAATCAACAAGAAGATGTCGGTTCACCAAGTTCAAACAAATCGATAATTATATCGAAAAAATTATCGCAGAATGCAATTTTAATAATATTCGAATAAATTTTATCATGATTAAGAGTATAGCTCTTAGTTATGCCAAAAAATTGGGTATAGAAAATTTTAAGGCTTCGAACGGATGGTTAGAAGGATTGAAAAAAAGGATTAATTTGAATTATGTAACAATCTCAGGGGAGTCAGGCTCAGCAGACCAAGAAAGTGCAGAAACTTTTAGTTTAGAATTTAAAAAAACTTATTTAAGAAAATATGACGATGTAAATATCTTTAATTTAGATGAAACAGCATTATTTTACAAATTTCTCCCTAATAAAACAATTAAACTTAGAGGAGAAAAAATAATAGGATTAAAAATAAACAAAGAGAGGATTTCATTATGTTTTTTAGTCAATAATGTTGGTGAAAATCTACCCCTTTTGATAATAGGTAAGAGTGCATCTCCAAGAAGTCTGAAAAATAAAAATCTGAATGAATTAAATATCGTTTATAAAAGTAATAAAAATGCATGGGCTACTAAAGAAATAGTTAATGCTTACCTTGAAATAGTAAACGAAAAATTAAAACAAGAAAATCGTAATATTTTAATTATTATGGATAATTGCAGTGCTCACAAAAATCTGAATTCCTTTTCCAACGTTGAAATCTGCTATCTTCCTCCGAACACGACATCAATTCTCCAACCACTTGACCAGGGCATAATAAGGGCATTGAAAGCAAACTACAAAAGAATTTTTATGAATAATATATTACATTATGACAATATTAGGAGCTTTAAAGATAATTTTAAAAAATACAATTTATTTGACGTATTTATTAATGCTCTTATTGCAATTAAAGATATTAAATCAGACACCTATACTAACTGTTTTAAGTTATTAATAGGCAAAAATCATGAAATAATCCCTAGTCAGCATAATATTCCTTATTTCCAAAGTGACGTTCAAGCATTTTATAAAGTATTTGACACCTCGATGACTTACGAGGAATTTTTAGAAATGGACAGCGAGAATAATATCAGCTAAATAGTAATTGATGAAATTTGTAACGAAGTTATTGAAAACGAGCCGGTAGAGGGAACACATATTAGTTTCAATGAAAGCAGTAAGCACAACTTGGTAATAAAATTAGATGAGCTTAAAGAAATCATATCCTCTGTCTCTCCTAAGTCCTTAGTAGCATTTTCTGAATTCGAATCTCAATTGTGGCAGGATATGAATAAAACTGGTTAACTCTATATTTGACAGTGATAGAAAGTTTTTCAAAAATTTAATTTATTATTTATTTATTTTTTAAATATTTATTATTTTTTTAACAAATTCCCTTATTTTTGTGTCATTTATTTTTCAGGGTTTATCAGGATTTAATTAATAATTTTATTTTTTGAAAAAATTGTCATTTAAAATTCAAATGTTTAGGGATTTAATTAATAATTTTTTTTTATTTTTTTATTTTTGTCAATTATAAAAAAATTAGTGTCAATTATAAAGGTTTTACTGTATCAATTAAATGAGAAATACTAAGATATATTTTCATAATATGATATTTAACTTTTATGTACTGTAATTTTTTTTATTGCCGAAGGATGGGAACCCCTACAGAGAAATACCTTAGGGCTGCCCCTTCGGCAGATACTGTGAGCCTTTCGCACATTAAAATTCTCCTCTTTGCACTATTGACTGCTTAAGTCTACCCTACCGTTTAGGCTTTGGTTACAAGAAGAACTTTTTTATGTACTGTGAATTAAAGATTCATAAATTATCCTTTTGAGATAAAAAGTGTTCTTTCTAGTAAAAGAACTTATACATCTTATGGAGGAAACGTAAAAAGTCTTAGAGTATTCTTTATTTATTAAGTTATCTTGACTGACTATTCTTTTCCTCATCGTCATCGTGGTGGGGTAAAAAATTAAATCAAATAAAAATATTAAATTATTTTCTGTAATAAAATGATTGTATTATTTTTTATTATTAAAGGATACCTTAATGATTTATAAATAAAACAATAATATTTTTTAAATTATTGTTTTATTAGAAGATTCTTTATTTAAATTTTTTTTAATTAATTTTCTCTTGTCAATCTTCATTTTTTTTATGAGTAAATGGTTAGATTACTTAAATATATTAAAGATATAAATTAAAATTAATAAACAATATTTAATTTTACTTAATTAATGATTTTTATGAATAATATGTTTATATTTAAAGATAAGAAATTTTTTATTATAAAATTATATTTTATAAATTTATTTATGAAATTTGTTATCTTCTCTTTTTTAATTTAAATAAATGTAATATTAAATTAAAAAAATAATAAATGTAATATTAATTAATTATTTAAATAATATTAAAAGTATTTAAATTAAAATACATAAGAAATATTAAAAGAAATAAAAAATATAATTTTATAACAAGATACTGAATTTTTTGATATGATCTTGTGATATTAAAAAAGTAATATTTATTTTACAATAAAAATAAATTATTTAAAAAAAAAGACACTTTCTTATAATCCTTAAATGGTTAGTTGGAATAAATTTAAATAAATTTAAAAAATTTATAAAATTTTTTTATGTATTACAGATTCAAAATGTTATACACAGCCAGAATATCATTAAAAGAATAAAACATTTTCATAAAAATTTTAAAACAATATTAAATTTAATTAAATGATTAATATTTCATTTTTTTATTAAGTAATTTTTTACTAATTTTACCTAATTAAATTAAAATTATTTATTTATTATTTTATTTGAAGGTATCTTCTTTATTTAATTTATAAAAATTGGGGTATTAAAATTATAAATATTAAATATTATTAATTTATTTATTATGATTAATTTATTTTATTATTTTATTTTATAAGATTTATTTTATTAATTTATTAAAGAAAGGATGGATATTTTATTTAAAGAATTACAAAATGAGTTAATGCATGAAATAAGAAAATTTATGAATGATGAAACAACAACAAAAGAATTAATCACCAAAGCAAAGGAGTTTGACTTAATATTCAAACTAAATGACAATGCTTACTTAGAAAGAATGAAGGAAGAAATATTTAATTTTTATAAAAATGAATATCAGTCTATTTTAGAGGTAGACAGAATGTATAGGAAGTATAACAATGGTATTGAAATTGAGTTGGATGTTAATAAACTTATCAGTCAAGCTAAGAGGTTTGGTAGTGTAAGAATATCTCCTTATGGGTTGACTAATGATAGTAAATTTAAAGGACCTTATCCTAATGAAGAAGAAATAAATGATAATTAAATGATTTAATTTTTGAATAACAGGTCGTATGGTGTAGTGGTTAGCATTTAGGGTTTTGATTCCTACGACATGAGTTCGAATCTCATTATGACCATATTTTTTTTTAAAAAATAAAAATTTTTTATTTTTTATTTTCAATTTGACATAATTTAGCATAAATTAAAAGCTCTAACTCAATGATGTCTTCTTTAGTTTGTTTAAGCAAATCTTTTCTATTTACAATTTTTATAGCATCATTTTCCTTAAAATACACTTCATCCTCTTTCAATCCTTCCAATAATTCAACTCTATTTTTACACTCAGCCAACAAACCAAAATACCTTTTTATTTCTTTTTCTTTTAATTTTATATCCATGAGGGTTATATTTATAAAATATTAATTTATTTATATTTTATTTTTTTACCCTTTTATGTCAACAAATGAATTTATTCTTTCAGAGCACTCTGATAAAATTGTGATTGAAAAAAAGAACAGTGAATTCAAAAGTACTATTTTGAAAAACAAAACTGAACAAACTATTAAACCAGTTTCATTCTCATTTTTTGGGGTATACGGTGCTATTACTCTATCGAAAGGATCTTACTTGATTTGTGTCACTGAGGCAGAGTCAATAGGTGCGTACAACGAAGAATTGGTTTATGAAATAAAAAAGGTTAAATTTGTGAAGTACAAAAGTGGCAACGAAAAAGAAGGCAACTTTGTTAACAAAATATTTGAAGAAAAGAAGGATGCTTACGAAATAGGAATTTTAATGAAATTTTTTAATTTAAAAGGAAACTATTTTTCAGAATCAAAGATTTGGGAAAGTAATTTTTTAAAAGGAAAAGATTCTTTTATTTTTAACCAAAGTTTGTTAAACAATCTTAAAAAAGTGAGCGACGATTACGAAAACTTTTCTTTAAAATGTATTTTTGGTTATTTCGGGTATAAAAATGTAAATGGATCAAATTTGATGATAATTTCTAGAAGAGGAAGGCATAGGAATGGGGTAAGATTTTTTAGTAAAGGATGTGACAATAATGGATTTGTTAGTAATTTTGTTGAGACTGAACAAATATTAGAACAGGAGGGTAAACATTTTTCATTTGTACAAATAAGAGGATCAATCCCATTAAAATGGAAGAATGAAGTAAAATTAGAATACAACCCAAAATATTTCGTAGAGGAGAACAAGAATTTTTTTAAAAATTCAGAAAACAAACTGAAAAAAAATTATAAAAAAATTTTTTATTTAAATCTTACAAAAAATAATGGGTATGAAAAAAGAATTTTTAGTGCTTTTGACAAAGAATTAAAAGAAAATAATTGTGAATATTTACATTTTGATTTGCATAAAGAGATTGGAGAGAAGAAAGAAAACACTTTTAAAAATTTAGAAGAAAAAATGACAAATTTTTTGGAGGAAAATGAATATTTTTCTGAGAATCAAATACAGAAAGGGGTTGTTAGGACCAATTGTATTGACTCAACTGATAGAACGAATGTGTCTCAGTTTGTTTTAGGAAGGGTAATTTTAAAAAATCAACTTAGTAAATTAAATTTAGAATTTTCTGAAGAGTTTGACTGTGCTTTAAAAGCATTATGGTTGGAAAATGGGGACACTCTTTCTTTGCAGTACACTGGTACACCTACTTCTTTAGGTCCATTGATTTTTGTGGGTAAAAGAAGCTTTTTTGGTGACATTAAAGATGCACTCGTCAATTCACAAAGGTATTTCATTAATAGATTTTTACATGGCTCATACCACAATGCTTACTTATTGATAAGCGGAAAAAAGAATTTTTTTGAAGTAAAACCAAAAGAAGTTTTAAGAAAAAACTTTGGTTTATTTTTACTTATTTTTGTGTTTGTTACTTTTTTTAAATTTTTCTTTAATAAATTTAAAGATATAACTGAGAAGAGTATTAGTTTTAGTATTTCTACTATTTTTATTACATATTTGATTTACACTGCTGACTATTACTTTGATATACCTGATTATGATTAAGAAATATTATTTTTATTCTATGAATAAATAAAGGAAGTTAAATAAATTAAAAATTAATTTATAAATTAAAAAAAATATTTTTATATTATTTTATTTCTATAAATAAATTGTAAAATAAATTAAAAAGCAATATTATTTTATAAATATATAAAATTGTTAAACTAAAATAAAGTATATAAATAGAGTGTAACATAAATTAAAAAGTAATATTATTTTATAAAAAATAAAATTTAAATATAAAAATATAAAAATAAATTAAAATATATTTTGAATAAATTTTATAAATAAATTTTATAAATTAATTAAAATACTTTTTAAATAAATTAAAATATAAAAATAAAATACTTTTTAAAGACTGTCAAAAAATATTTTATTTTTTTAATTTACTTTAATTAATTCTTTTTATTTTTGAAATAATTGTTATCTTCTGTTATTTGTCTTTTCAAACTACCATCATTCAAAGTAGAGAATGATAAATCAATGTAATGCCCTTCCTGTAAAGAAGAAATACTACCTGACTTCTTTAAAACTGCTTCATCAAAGACGTACTTCTTTTCATCAGCTAACTTAGGTCCAAACTTAGGGCCATCCCAACCAGCTTTGGCTGCATGCCTGCTCAATGCTGCTAAGGTAATCAACACTTGTTTTAAGCTCTTTTGTTCATACAAGTCATTTAACTCAAATATGTCATGGTTAGGCACTCCTAGTTTCTTTACAGCAGAAATAAACTGATTGATATTTTCAATCTGATGGAATGGTAGTTTACCTTTAGAAATTCTACAGCTGTTTGGTGTAATTTCGTTTATAAGGTTGCATAAAATTGTACCATCCTTCAGATCAAGGTAAAAGTCATTGATCTCTGTTCCTATTACACTTTTTATCCACTCCTTTGCTTGGTCAAGTTGTTCTTGTTCTGCCATGGGGTTAAAAATTAAAATTTTTATAAATTTATGTTTTTTTATTAAAAAATTTGAATAAACAAGAAAAATAAAGAATTTATTTCTAAGGAGCATAAACTTTCTTTTATTTTTTTATGAATATTTTAATAAAAAAATAGAAAATTTATTTGTCTTTTAAATAGAATAATTAATCTGATTTAGGAAATATTAAAAAATAATTTTAAATAAAAGTTGATTGGATAATATTTTGATGTGTTTTTGTTAAAATGGTAAATTGATTTTGTATTTAAAAAATTTTAAATTAAAAAATTTAAAGGATTTTAATTTTAGAAAAAATCAGCTGTTAGTTTGGAATTATAAAAGAAGTACCATAAAACTTACATAGGTTAATATTTTATTTGCCTAAAAATCAAATCAATTATATTTTAATTTTTGGTAAGCTTAGTAATTTAGTAGTGCATTTAAAGAAATAATATTTAAAATACCTTAATAACATATTTTTAGAAATCTGAACAAATTTAAACATGTTCTATAAAAAATGGTAAGAAACATTTCTTTTTTTGATGTTAATTGTCGTAAGTGGATTTAATTTTTTTTTCTAGAAAAACAAAATATTTAAATAATAATTTTATACCCCGAGAAGAAGAAACCATGAAGAAAGAAAGCAAAAAAGACAAGCAGGAGTCAGTAAATAAATCTTTACTAAGTAATTTTATAATTTTACAAAAGATCGTCCCTCAAAGGTACGGCATTAATAAATAAAAATATTCAAGTTTTCAGATTTTTTGACTAATTCAACTAATTTTGATTCTAAAATAGCATAGTATTACAAATTGTTCATTACATGTGTCCCATAAAAATAGAATTTATCAAATAAATATTTATTTAAATAAAAATATTACCTTTAAGAAGAAAGAGGATGAGAAAATAAACAAGGAGGAAATAAGAGAGCAAAAAGATTACCGAATAAATAAAAGTAAGATAATTAAATCAATTTTTAATTAACATCTAGTAACTGGGCGAATGCTTATTGTATATGACAAAACTCTGTGCTTTTTTAGACAAAAGTTGTAAAATTTTTTTGGCATTAATGTATTAATTCATTATGGTTTCTTTATTCATCTCTTCTTCTAGGGGTGAAAGTTTTTTTAATTTAAATAATATTTTATAAATTTTAGAAAACATGTCATAATTTCATGACAAAAAGAAATAGGAAATTTTGCAGAGGGGAAATTAAAAAATGTACAAATACTATAATATATTTTTTGATTTTTGCATATTATTTACACGGTAAATTAAGTATATTTGTAATTTGTCATAATGAATTATTTTTTATTTATGACTGTATAAAGAGATAACCAATTGTTAAAATGAATGAATAAATATATTTTGCTTTTAAAAATGTAATTTATTTTTACAATTTTTGTGTCACAAAACGATATATTTGACATTTTTTCTTTGCTTTAGTTAAAAGATTTTTTAAAATTTATAATAAAACTTTTGATTTAATTAATTACTTTTACAAGAATTCTTTAAAAATTTTACAAAATTTTACTTATTTTTTTTTGTTGCCTAGGGATAGGAAATCCATATAAAGTTCTTTTCTATACTTTATATAAAAAATATAAAAACTTAGTCATAAAGAAACATATGATAAAGCATGGATCTACATGATTAGTTATAGCGAGAGATATTTTGAACCGTATTTTCGCGGGACCGAAAATTTTCTATATTGTATACTGTGATGGGTTTTGAAATCATCGTAGCCAATAAACTCTTCGTAGATACTTTTATTTAAGGATTTCTTTCTGTGCCCTTCTTCTTTCTTCTTTTGCATGCCCGAGTATATTTTTTAAAGAAAAACAATTAAAATAATTTTTCTGGTTAGTTGTTTTTTCTACAATCCTACATATAAAAATTACTAATACAAAAGGGATCATATTGTAAAATATAATTAAATATAAATAAGTATAACTTATAGATACTGCTGGCTTCGGATACATTAAACCCCAGTGTTGTGCACTTTATTGACTACCTAATTCTACCTTACTATCACCAAAATCAGTGATATCTAAAATACATTGTTCAGATAAAGAATATTTATTGTACATGTCCCATTCATTTATAAAACATATTTATCTATAAAATGTTCTAATTCGTAAAAAAATTCAATGAAATAAATAATTGCATCATTCAATGTTCCATCCCTCCTGTTTTCATGAGTTACAGGAATAAAAGTATATAATAGCAATATAAACAATATATCAAATTCAATCATTAAAAGTAATTTACAAAAAGGAGTTAATTTAATTTTAAACTTTTTAAGAAAATACTACCCTCAATTTAATGTATTCTCTTTCTAAACTAAATAAAGTTTTGAATAATTTTTAATATTTTATTAAAATATTTTAAATAAAAATAAAATATTTTTTTACACTATAAATACTAAAAATTATATAAAAACTAATCCTTTTTTATGAATTTTGAAATCAACAGAGTTTACAGATTTATAATTGACGAAGTATGCAAGGCAGTAGAGGAAGAATCAATCTTAACAAACATAGATTCACTAACCATAAAGGAGCTTAAGACTGGCTGGTTTGAAAAGATATCCGAATACACTGATATGTCAAACTTCCCTGACGTATCCAGGTCACTTACTCATATCTCAGCAGAACCAAGCTACAAAAACACTTTGATAGAAGATGTTAGCTGCTCTGATGATGTTAAAATTGATGATTCATCTGTTGAAGAGGATAACTGTGAGAATTTGTTTATGTGTTTGTACTTAAAGGTAAATAAAAGTAAAAATAAGTGGAAGTGTCATTTTAAGGATGGGTTTGTGAATATTGGACCTATAGACCTTGCTTTTAGCAATGCTCAAGGAGATTTGTTGTGGTAATTTTTGATAAAATTTATTTTTAATAAAAATTTTTTGTATTTTTAATTTATGCAAGAAGAAAAGAAACTCAGAGAAGAAATTCAGAAATTGAAGAAAGAAAATACAAAGCTTTTAGGAGAAGTTTCTATCTTAAGAGCTAATATGCAATTAGTTGAGAAAGAAAACTATTCTTATAAGTGTGAAAAAAGTAATTCTATCCTTGGTAGTCTGTCTAAATTAGACCAGATGAGTAAACAAGTAAAGTATCTTAAAACAGAGAATAAACTCATTGAAAATCAGTTAAAAACACTCAAAAAAGAAGAAAATTTCAGTGCTCTGAGCACAGATGCTTTAGATTTAAATTCTACTTTGACTCTTTTACCTTTCGAATATGAAAGATTAAAAAAAATGCATGATTTCTCATTTTATGCATACAAACAAATTTTAGACACAGAATTTGTCAAAGAAGAACTTAACAAATTAAAATCAGATTATAAAATATTCAGTCAGTTCTTTCTTATTACATGCATAAAAAAGGATTTATTTGAATATTTTTTTTCTGATTTGATTTTTGGTTATTTTTTCCAAGATTTTCCTGATCCTAAACTTATTTTTAAAGTGTTGGTTTATTTTCCAATTGAATGGATTCAATCTTTTTTTACTGACAGTTCAGTTTGTGAATTACTAAACAAATTTTTAAGTGAAAATGTACAGAATAATTCTACTATTCTTTTTTATATTAGGATCATTGAGCATAGGCATTATTTACTTAAATTTGTGATGAATAATAATATCTTTACAAATATTATAAAAAGAATGATTATTTTTCTAAGTATTTTCTTAAAGCTATGAAGGATAAAGGCATTAACCAATTTATCGATCATTCAAATTTACATTTTATTGATGAAAATCTTTTAAAAGGATTCTTTAAAGAGGATTATGTTGATTTATAAAAAATATTAATTTATTTACCTTTTTTAAAAAAATTATCAAGTGTGCCTTGTTTACCTTTCTTTCTACATTCTAAATACCTTTCTACTGCCTTAACCACTCTCTCTTCATTAAAATTATGTTTTTTGACTAAAAATTCTTTAATTTCTTCTAAATTTATTTCATCCCATTTTATGCCTCCTATTTCTATTTCGTTTTCTCCTTTACCTAATTCTTGAAAAATAAGCCTAGCATCTTCAAAATTAAAATTCTCTTCTATGTCCAATTTCTCATTTTGGATGATATTTTCTATGTTTCTATGTTTATTAATCAAAGAAAGTGCTGTCTTTGGGCCTACTCCTTTGATAGTAGAACAAAAGTCACTCCCTAAAAGGATGCATAAATCAATAAACTCATTTTGTGTCAAATTTAATTCTTTTAAAATTTCTGAAAGGTTGAATTCTTTGACAGGAAGTTTTTTACTCTTTGATGAAAAAACGTTTCTTAAAAGTAAGGGTGCTCCAAAAGTTAAAGTGTCCATATCCTCAGAAGCAACTGCATCCACTGCTTTAATTTTGTTAAGAAACGCACAATAAGCTTCTGCTTCACTTGGTGCTGTTATATAAGGTACTTTTAATAATTCAAGTACCTTTTTACAATCATCAACGTGTTCCTTGGTAACTTTAACTTTCCTCTTCTCATACATTTCTATATCTTCTTTATTACCAGTCTCTTTTGCTTCACTTAGCTTTGTTTCTGCCTTTTCTCTTCTTTCTTTTCTTTTTCTCAATTCATTTAATTTATTTTGTGGTGGTACACCATCAAACACAAAGACAGGCCTAATGCCACTTTCTACCATTCCTATTGTTCTGTAAAACATTCCAACTATGTGACTGGTTGTGTTATCTTCGGTACCTAAAACGTTTCCTTCTGTTCTGATTGCAATTAAGAATTGGTAGATGCACATGCTACCATCTATAGCTATTCTTTTGTTTAAGTAGTATTCTAAGTTTCTTTCTCTGTAACCTTTTTTTACGTTTGATTGAATTAATTTTGCTAAGTTACTAATTCCCATAAGGTTAAATATTATTTTTATAATTTTAATTATTTCTAATATTTTTAATATTATTTTGTATTATTTTTAATATTATTTTTATTTATTTTGTATTATTTTTAATATTATTTTTATTTATTTATTTTTTTAATATTTTTTATTTATTTAAATTATAAAAAGGCATTTTCAAAATTGTAAAAATCATATTTTTCTCTTTGATTTCTTCTTTCTCTTTGTTTTTCAATAAAATCTTGTAAAATTTTAAATTCTGATTGAAAATTATTTTTACCAATCAATCTTCTCAATAGTAGAAATGCTTGTTGTACATGTTCATCTCTATCAATATTTAGATCTTCACACAATAAATAAAGAACTCTAAGACAGCTAATATCATGTTCCTCTCTTTCTTTTGTATTATAAGGTGGTGGTAGTATCATTGTTTATTTGTTGGTATGTAAGACAATATTTATGTTTTATGTTGTATGTTTGTTTTTGTTTTGAGCATTGATTTGTTTAAAAATGTTTTCTTTGTAAAAGATTGTGAATTTTTAGAAATTAGTTTTTTCAAAAATGAAACTTAAATTCTTTGAGAAAATTAATAAATAATAAATTAAAAAATCAAAAAATATTTTAAGATAAAAAAAGATTAAATTATAAAAGATTTTTAATTTAAATATAGGCTTGTTAAGAGTTTATATATATAAACACAAAATTGAGGAATTATTTTTAGTTATAGCTAAATAAAGGGATTGTTGCATTCCAACTAAATTCTTAATAAATTTTTTATTTAAATTCTTTTTAATCAATTTTCTCTTGTCAGTCTCCATGTAACTTTTCATGGGTAAGGTAGTTGGGTTGCTTAAATAGTTTTAGGATCTAAATTAAAATTAATAGAGAACACTAAGATTCTTTTAATTAAGCAACTCCAACACTCTCCCCTCCTTATACCTCTACCTTGGAAATCTTATCAATGTTAATCCACTTTCTTATATTGTTATCTTCTACTTCTACTAAATTCTTATCTTTAATATATGTTATTACTCGATAAGGTCCTTCATTTTCTGAATCTAATTTATTCCTTTTATTTTTTCTTATCCATATATTCTTATTTGTAAAATCATAATCCTTTCTTGTACGATTTTGTTTGTTCACCGTATTTTCTTGCATATGTCTTGTTTCTTCTATTCCTCTGTTGAATAATAAGGATTTATCATATTTCAACAGTACATTAAACTTATTTATTCCAAAAACTAAGTTATTTGGGGAAGTCTTGATGCTTCTATTGTACAACGAGTTTATATTGCATCGTATTAGTCCTATAATTTCTCTTAACGGAAATCCTTTGTAAATTTTCAATATCTTTGAAATTGTTTTGTTAATTCTCTCTATCTTCGAATTTCCTGTTGGATTGTTTCCAATAGTTGTAGTTGGTTTTATTCCATAATTATCCAAAAATTCCATGAAATCCTTTGATACGAATTGAGTTCCACAATCTGTGTGTACCTGTTTGGGTAGTGGATATCTTGTAATCCATAAATCGTAAACGTTTTTAATAACTTCTTGCGTCGTAATATCTTTTAAGATCCCTATCTCCGTATATCTAGTCGATGAATCCATAATTGTTAATAGCCAAACCTTTTCGTTTTGAAATTCATAGTTATATTCTTTTTTGATGATAGGCCCATATATGTCCATATAAATCAGTTCAAACGGTTCTTTAATAGGTAATTTACCTAATTTTAATCCTTTTTGATTATTCATGACAGTATTTTCTTTGCAAAATGTACATTCGTTAATTTGTTTTGTAACCTTTTCTTTCAGTTTCTCAATGTGATACACTTCCTTTAATGTTTCTGTAGTTTTGTTTATGCCTGGATGGCCATATCTAAAATGAAACGAATGTAATATATCGTTTACTAATTCATTCGGTATGTCAAAAGGCTGAATACTTCCCTTTTTATTTCCTTTTAAAGAGCTTAACCTTTCAATTGATGGTGGGAATTGATATGAACATGTTTGTTTTAGAGTATATGTCCTTGAAATGAAATCAGGTAATGAGTTGTTTGCACCTTTGATGAATTTTATATCAATCCCAAATTCATCCATCTTTAGTTTCCATCTCTGAAGTCTTTGAATTTTACTACTTTCCAGGAAGGTCAAATTTGAATGATCTGTTAAAACTGTAATTGAATATCCTAATATTGCACTTCTAAAATTTTCTAAAGCTAGTACTATGGCCAAAGCTTCTTTTTCTGATGTTGTATATTTTTGCTGTTGTTCTGATAGTTTTTTACTATAAAATCCAATTATTCGATCTGATTGGGTTAATACACATCCTACTGCCTGATCAGAGGCATCGCAGTGCATTTCAAATGGTTTATTGTAATCAATGTGGCTTAAGGTTATTCTTTTTCTTATATCTTCAAGAATTTGTTCTATTATCTTTTGATGCTCTCTTGTCCAATTTATTTTCTGGTTTTTTAATAAGTCTGTTATTTTGTGTATTTTTAATGAAAGATTCGAAACAAACGGTCTAAACCAGTTAATGATTCCCACAAGTTTTTGTATTTGCTTTTTGTTTTTTGGCGGAAATTTAATCTTATCAAGAATTTTTAATCCTTTATCACTTGTTTGTATTCCATTTTGTGATATATCGAATCCAAGATAGGTCACTTCCGATTTCAGAAATTTTGATTTTTCATAATTTATTGACAAATTGTTTAATCTACAAACTTCAAAAAATCTTTTGAGATCTTCATAATGTTCTTTTTCGTCTGAGGATGCAATTAAAATGTCATCCATGAAAACATAAATATTTTTAATCGATCCAAACAATCTTGTCATTGCTCTCATGAATGTCTTTGGTGCGTCGGTTAATCCGAAAGGCATTCGTGTAAACTCTAAGTGCATGCCTAAAATAGAAAATGCAGTTTTTCTGATGTCAGCTTCCTTCATTTTAATTTGATGGTATCCTGAGTTGAGATCAATCTGACTGAAAATTTTCTTGCCGTTTAAGTCAGAAATTTTTTCCCAGATGGAAGGAAACGGATGGCCAGATTTTATTGTAAGTTTGTTTAATTGCCTGTAGTCGATGACCATTCTTATTCCATTATTTTTTTTGGGAATAATAAATGCTGGGCTCGAATACGGTGAATGAGATTCTCTTACTATTCCTTTAGATTTCAATGATTTAATTTCATTTAAAGTCGCTTCTTTTAATTTATGCGGTATGATATAAGGTTTAAGATTAATGACAACATCATCTTTAATTGTTATCGAGTGCTCAATATCTGGAATAAATCCTAGTTCAGGATTTTCTCTTTTTTGTATTTCAATCATTTCTAATATTTTCTCTTTATGTGATTTTAGAGAGCATAATTTAGGTGACTTTTCATTTGGTTTTTTATCCCTTTTGCACATATCTAAGATGATATTTTGAAAAGAAATCTTATTATTTTCAAAATTTATCACTAGTTTATTTTGCGATAAAAAGTCAACCCCAAGTATTATAAACTCCGATGTGATCGCTTCACATACTCTTGCTTCTACTTTAAAAACACAATTGTCATTTTGAACGAATTTTAAGTCCATAATTACCTTATAATAACTTTGCAGTTTTTCACTTGAAGCTGTTTCTACACTTAAAAATCTGTCTTTTTTCTTAAATAGATTTAAACTTTTCATTAATTTCATGGATATCAAATTATGAGTTGATCCCGTGTCTATTAATGCCTTTACTGAAATATTATTAATATATACCAAATAGATTAATTCAGGTTTATTCATCTCATCCTTTTCCAACTGAATAGCGTTAGATTTACTTGTAGACTTTTCCTTAGAATCATTATCGTTCCTATTTTTCTTTTGAATCATACTCCAACAATTCTTTGTATCATGATTGCCTTTACCATGAACCTTACATATATTACTAAGTCTTAAATTTTTTGTGTTTTCATTTTCTGAAAATGGTTTCCAATCTCCAATCAGGGTTATTAAGTTTTCCGTGTTTCTAATAACCTTAACTATCTCACTGATGCTATTCACTCCCATATTTCTAATTATTTTTTGTTCCTGAAAACTTAACCCTTTAATAAAATACTTTAGTAATTCTCTGTCTCTCAAAGAGTCTGCATTCGCTACACACGCATTTGCACGGTCGACTAACATTTTAAATCTCTTAAGATATTCTTCGATATTCTCAGATTTTTTTTTATTAATGTTTGTTACTTTGATTAATCTCTTTTCATAATCTTCTACTGGATAACTAACTGTCTTTATTATTTTGATTGCTTCTTGTAATGTTTTAGAAATCTCTAAATGAGTTTCTAAGTTCACACTTACCGATCTTTTTAAGATTCTTAGAGCTACTTCATCACTCCATTCACATTCCTTTTGAATCTTTAAAAAGTTGTCGATCCAATCTAATGCATCTTGTACATAAGGATCTTCTAAATTGTATAATACAATTTCATAAGTATCATCTGTGCCCTCAATCCTTGCCTTGAAGGTCTTTCTTCTGATGTATACTTGCTGTCTGGAAATGTTTTTCTCACTGAATTCAGTATGTTGCATTCCAACTAAATTCTTAATAAATTTTTTATTTAAATTCTTTTTAATCAATTTTCTCTTGTCAGTCTCCATGTAACTTTTCATGGGTAAGGTAGTTGGGTTGCTTAAATAGTTTTAGGATCTAAATTAAAATTAATAGAGAACACTAAGATTCTTTTAATTAAGCAACTCCAACAGGGATCAAACTTATATGATATAATTACACAAATGCTAAACCAAGAAACCAAACTGCCCTTCTCTAAAAAATTGTAAATTTAATGCTCTTTAAAGATTTTTTATTTTATATATATGTTACGGCGAAAGTCCGATGCTTGAAGAATTCGCGAAATCGCCACTCATTTCTGGGAATGTGAGAATAAAAAAATTAAAAATTGAAACGTTAATAATATAATGAAATATTATAATTTTAATGGATGAAACCCCCTAATATGACTTATTTATTATCGTTACGGGTTGAGTCATTTTTTATGATATATCGAGTTTTACCGTAGAATAAACTCATAATTAATTAATAGAAATATATAATAATATTATTAAATATTTTTGCATTTCTAAATATTATTATACATAAGATCAAGATAAACAAAAATACTGTTTTTGCCTAATTTACTTTTTAAATAAATTATTTTTGCTAGGAAAGTCTTTTAATCCAGTTTATTAGGATGAATACTTGCATAGTCAAAAGGCCTTTAATTCGTATGCATAAATATTTTTAAAATAAGGAATTATTCGTACATTTACCAAAACAATCAGGGGAATTCGCGAATCCGCCGGCGAATTACAAATACTTTTTTCATCGCACATTTGCCAGTTATTTTGAGAAATTAGCACATTCGCCGGGAAATTCGCAAATTCCCCAATATCGGACTTTCGCCGTAACATATATAAAAATCCGCAACAAGCCTAATAAAAAATATAATTACTGTTATTTTTTAAATAAATATCAATTTGATTTTAAATTCACTACAAAACGATTGAATAATTTATAATCTGGTAGCCTTGAATACTAATATAGAATATTTATTCTCTTTTTTCTTTAATGAAATATGATTTCAAAAAGCATAGAACGTTTATTGATTTGTTGTCTAGCCTTATTCTCAATTTATTCACAAAATTCCCCGAAATTGAAAGTACTCGCTCACTTGCAATGGAACTAGGTTTAATAGTTTTTAAAGCCTGATATAACAATACGAAATTTTTTGTTCTTTTATTTGTTGCTTCAAAAGCTAAAAACTCTTTTTTTAAAGTTTGGGTAGAAGAAGTCATCTCTTCAGGTACCTTTAAATATTTTTAATTGCCATTTCTATGATATTTTTCAAAAAAAAAGATGTCGGGTCCTTTCTCGTCGCCTTCTTCCGCTCTTTTAAAATCATATTCTTCTCCTGCAGAATAATCTTCATATAATCTTGATAATATTTGTTCAGATAACTTGACTATATCACTTTTACTAGTTATTGGAAGAAGTTTGTTATTTGATTTTGATTGAACAGTTTTTGAATTTTGTAGATAGAGAATAAGTGGAATTAACGTAGTATCTTATCTTATATTTCTTCCATTCTCACCTTTAGGACCCTAAATAATTTATAATTTATAACTGATTTCGAATTTTAGATTCTTCAGTTCACTCCAAAAAAATTCGATTATACCTTCGCCTGTTAAATAAATGACATCTTGTCTACCCAAAGCTTCAGATGCTAATTTTATAAGCCTTAATGCATTAAGAAGTTCTTTAACTTTACAGTATTCTCCTTCGTCTTTATTCCATATATAAGAAGCATTTAATTCATTTAGAGATAAAATTACACATTCTTTTAGATATACGAATCTCTTCAACATGGCCTCCAGGCTATTCCATCTCATTTTACAGTCAAGAATAAGATTTAATTCTTTCTGGTATTTTAGTTGCACTTGATTCTGAAGAATGCTATTTTTTTACGGGAAACTTTCTAAAATATTTACAAATTTTTCTAATTTTACAGATAATATTTTTATAATCATCCGATATTTCTGGAATTTACAAATCGTTTGTGTCAAGAGGTTTTTCTTTCTAAATTATCTTCAAATTCATAATTTTCGGATTCATCACTTGTATTATTGTAACTCGTATCTAACAAACACATATTTTTATTACATAATATATCAATAACCGCCAAATGTATTGCATGCGAATAACACAATTGATTTATTGCTGGGGAAAGACTGCCTAATTTTTTCATAACAGCTGCACCATCGTTAGTTGATGCTACTATATCAGTCGATAAATCAATATCAAAAGATTTAAATTTTTAGGAGACTAATTTTAGCATTGATTTAGCATCACAGGTGCTTGATATAGAATCAAAGCCTAAATTATACTCACGTTCAAGCTGATGTAGGCTAATATTTAAATATCTCCTATTAGCTTTGCTGGTTCATTCATCAATACTAAGAGAAAATTTTAGTCTGTTATTCTTAATGCATTTTAATTCGTTTATAATTTTAACCTTTACGGTTTCGTAAAACTTATAAATAAGATACATGACTCAAGAATTATTTTCTGGTAGGCAATAATTTCTTAATTGTAATGATTCAAGTATAAATGAACTATTTGTCATACAATAAATAGAAAGACCATCTAATGCTGCAAGCTTTAAAACAAGTTCTTCTAAACCTGGGTTATTAACGAAGTTGAGAATACTTAGGTTTGAGCTTGTCTGTGAACTTGCGCTGATATCACTAGATTCCTTTTCGATGGATTTATCGTGTATGCCTTTTAAATGATTATGTAAGCTGCTTGTGTTTGATCCTTTACAGGAGAGAATTTTATTACATCGAATACAGCGGGCCTTATCCTTCTCCTCTTTCTTGAAAAAGTTCCACACATCTGACATTAGGATTAAAAAATTCTATGAAAAAGATAGTCAAAAATTTTGCATTTATATTATCAAATAATGTTATTATATATATTATTTTATCATTCTTAGCAAATACTGACAAAGGATACAGAATATTTGATTTAAAATTGATAATAAAAAAAACAAATTAATATAAGTTGAAATCTTTTTACTCAAAATCAAGGCTTATCATCTGCTGAAATGAAAAAATATTAATTGTTTTTTAAAGCAAATCGCTTTCAAAAATATTATTAAAAATTTATAACCCAAAAAAAAATTTAATACAAATAATATTTGAATTAAAAACCGGTCTCTTGTTGTTGAAAACCCGGTTTTCGAATATTGGAATTTTTGTCAAAACCCCGGGGTTCAAATTTGGCTTTTTAAAACTAACAAACCCTAGTAGAGACTCATCAACTTAGGACAATTACATTCACTCTTTTATGATAAATTTATATTATGGTTAAAAAGCATTTCTTACAAGACAATAGAAGTAAAAATGTAATATTACTCTTTTAAGTATTTAACTACTTTTTTATTTTATATTTAATATTTTGAGATTTTTTAAAAAGTAACTAGTCCTTCTTAAAATAAAATTGAGTATTTTATAAAAGGATTCACAATAATTAAAACATTATTCTTATAAGATATTAAACCGAAAACTATAAAATTAATTAACATTCCATGTTCATTTCTTATTTTTTAAGAAATAATCATTAAATAGTAAATTATTTTTGAAAATTTCTTCGCAAGAGAAAAACTTAATGAAATTATTTATTTAATTTCCGTTCGCAAGTGACGGTTTAATGTTATAAAAATTCAAGCCATTTATAAAATAAATTATAGTTAGAATGTAAAAGAAATTCACGATAGAAGATTGAAGTAATTCTCTTTCTGATTTATCTTCGTTAAACATAACATTTAAGCTAATAATTAAAACTGAAATAATCAGAGCAGGAACAGCAAATACTTCGTTATGTATGGCGTAAACCATAAATCTTTCAAGGTAAAAAATGGTATGAAGAAAGTATCCAAATATCAATACAAGGAACATAGTGTAAATACTTCCATTTTCAACTATAGCGTTACGATCTAACTTAAAAACTATCGCAGATAATGATAAAAAAGGTACTATTAGGATACTTGTATACAAATGTAATTTTGTCAGAACAACAAAAGGACTGTAAAAATAAATTAAAGTACCAAACATGTACAGTTTTAGTAAATCAAAATAAAAGCAAAGAGGATTCCTTTTTCTGTAAACAATTTCATCAAATTTGCAGAGAGTAAAAATGAACGAAAGAATCATGAATATGACTGCGGATTTTAAGGGAATGATTTTATATAACGTACAGTTTAAGAAATAAAAAGAGAAACTGAGAGTTAGACATTCAAGTATCAATGCTCCAAGAAACATACGCTTTCTTATGCTGAAGTAGTTACTGTCATCTCCCTTGTAAAAATCTCCTTCTCTAATAAAACCTCCGTCACTTTGAACATACTCTGTCCTAGAACTATGATATATTTCCATGGTATCCTTTTTTCTGTGAATTTATATTAAAATTTTTAGAAAATAATTATTGATAAATGAAGATTTTATTCGATAAATTAATGTCCCAAAAAGGAAATTAAATATATTTAGTGAAGAAAGATAATGGAATTATGAGAAAAAATAAATTCTTTTTTAAGATGAATTTATCATTAAGAAAATAATTGTTTCATTTTCTGTGAAAAATGTTTATAAGTACAATTAAATGAGTATTTTTAATTATTAATTTAGTAGATGATCGCTTTTTTTGTGTTAAAACAAGATTTTTATTCCAAAAGAGATAACACATCTTTAGATCTATAAGGTTGATAGATGGAGAGTGTATTAAAGTAAAAAATCTTAGATTTTAAAATTTACTTTTCTCGACAAATAAATTAATAAATTAAATTTTGATGAATTTGTTTATTTTTGTAAGAAAAATAGTCAAACTTCATTGGGAGAAATTACTCAAGTTTATGCTTTAAGAACATTTAAAAAACAATTTTTCTTAAATATTCTGAGAATTCTTATAATTTGTCTTTTGAAAAAAGCAAGAATTCTTATTTTCTGAGCTTGAATTAGAATGTAATTTTTTGATGAAGTGTGTTTTAAAAGGAATATTTTTAATGTTTTTTATACTAAAATTATTTAATTCAAAAATATTTAAATTTATTTTAATTTCTTTATTTTATCGCAAAGAAATGAAAAATTAAAAAGAAATATATATTTTTTTATCAAAATGTTAATATAAGATAAGTAATTGAAAATATTCTAATCAAACTTTAACAGAAGATTTTTAATTTTGTAGCAAAATTAAGAAAATACCTTTTTTATTTTTATAACGGATGAAAAAACAGTGCATCAAAAATCAGTCGTATGAGAGATGAATTTATATCATAAAATTTGTTGTGATACTAAAGTTTTAATGGTAGTTTAATAATATCTTTTAGCTATATTTGATTTAAAGATTTAGAAACATTAGTAAAGGCTTTGATTATTTTGAAAAGGTTACACATCTCTAAAATTCAATATTTGTTTAATTCTAAAAGTAAAATTAAATGTTAATTTTATGAAATATATACTTATGCAAAAAAGTAAAATAGAATTAAAGTGATTAATGAAAATATTTTTAAAATTTATTTGTATATAAAAGATTATTTTAGATTGTTAAACCAAAGTAATGATTTAAAAAAGTAATTTATTTTTTACTTATTAAACTCATGTAATCCCAGAATCATTAGAAATAAGAAAAAGCAAAACTCTTTATTGAAAATAAATAATTTATTAAAAATGTACTATTTTATCGCAAGACTTGCCAATTTTTTAGGAAAATGGTCAAAAAAGTGAAATATTTAGAATAAAATTATGAAGCATGTTTTTACATTAAGTGGTTATTGAACCTTGTTTTTATAAAAAAAATATTAAAATTTAGTAAGCACATACTAAATTATATTAAATATATTGTAAAAATAATAAATGGTTCAATTTATTGATGGAATAAAAAAATTATAAAAAAGGGGTCTTTTATAGAAAAATGTCCAGGATTCAAAAATAAATTAATTAATTAGATAATAAAATAACAAATATATTAAGAAAAAAATTATCAAAAATATCGACTAAAATTTATATTTCCACTGCCTCAATATTCTTAAGCAATTGAAATATGGGTATATTATCAAAAATAAAAACCGAGAACTATACATTTAAAAATCCATGCTAGGAGAAAATTTATATTAAAAATTGTAAAATAATAAATTTAAAAGTAATTTATGATTCTGAAGACGAGTATATATAAATTTACCTTATTTTGGTTTTAAATTAAATAAATATTTCGATATCTTATTAAATATATCACCAAGTTTATCTCTTGAAGCTTTCAATAAAATATATGTTGAAGGTATAAAATACTAACTCTTGCTAGTGTTACAACGCGACACTTCATTTTTTTTCTCTTGAATTTTTAAGTTATGACCAAAATCCTACCATATTTTAGTGTGGATTCCATCAACACTTACAAAGCCTCTACTGTGGTGTACTATTCGATAAATTGCCAGAAGATTTTTGGCTCTTCTAGATTTGAAGCATATAACCGGTGTGCAATACCGAAGCAAGTTGGATAAGACCAGCTGATGCTAGAGAAATGGCTAAAGTTGATCTGAACTCTATTCTAGATGGGAAAAAATCACAACCTGGAGTGTAATCTATAACACCTAATATCCAGTTAGTGTCAGTTCTCCCTTCATCACAACTTGTAGGAGTTCTTATGTTTCCTCTTCTGCTCAAAACCACCTCGTTCATTCACATATGATTTCGTTCCCTCCAAATATAACTAGTCTTGATTTTAAATATTTTACAATGATATGAAAAGGTGTTTGTTTCGTTTAAATTATAGTATTGTTTGAGTAAAAATACAATAATTTTGATTGTTTATAATTTACATCTGACAAAATTAAATATATTTAATGTAAATACTCGGGTATTAGTAATTTTGTATTCCAAATGGATACTCTTTTTTCAGAATCAAGGATTTGTGCACCTGTATATGATGGTGGTTTTGTTGTTATTTTTATAAAACTTTAATGTAGTAATTCCCTCGTATTAATTACATGTTTTGTTATCTTTTGCTATCGCTTTATTTTTCAGGAATACAAAGGTTTCTTAAATATTTTTAAAAATATTATCGTTTAAATTTAATATCATGGAAAGCCCATTTTTTTGCTTTTATATGGTAAAATTTTCATAATTAAAATTTTATATTTTTAATTTCCTGGTCATTTTTCTATACAAGCCCCAAAAAGGAAATTTATATATTTGTGTGTTCAAGGAATTAATTTTCTACAAAGACAAGGTTAAAATAAACTTTAATTTTTAAAATTAATGTTCTCTGATTCAATATCAGAATCCAGTTTTAAATAACAACCTTTTGATCCTCTTTACTATCATTTATTTATGTTTACTTCTGATTTTTGTTTTGTACTTTTGTTTTAAATGGTAAAACCTTCAATAATTCTTCAAAATTCTTATATTATAAGCTATTTTTTTATAAAACTACGCAATTCATCAAATTTAACATTAATATAATAATTTAACTCTTTTATTTACTTCCCTGTTTAGATTTTTGAAAAAGCTGGGAACTTGTTTTATATTAAAAAATATGAATTTAGTCAAGAATTAAAACAATGAACATTATAATTATTTGTGCGACTAATTCATTCATTTGTAAAATTTTTGAATAAATATTATTATCAAATATCTCTTTATCTTTAAACATTTTTGTTTAACCTTCTGTAAAAGTATTACTAAACTTTCTTTAAAGTGTCGGCTTAGCTTCTTTGAGGACATCAAGGTCAATTTAACCACTTAAGTTACTACCTTTGTTGGTTTTGTTTTCCTACTTTGCATCACATTTATATTTATTTTTTTACATGTTATAAATCAAAGTGAACTACTTATTTAAATACAATTGTTATTAGAAAACTTATTAAATTTTCTGATATTTTATTTTAGATTTACAGAAATAAAAATACGAGGTCAACTAAATTGATACTTTATCGATTTTGGTAAAAAAAAACTTAAATAGCAGTCAACGAATAAGCTATGAAACACTTATTTCATAAATTATTAATATTGGAAGCTTATTGAACGAATAATTTATCCTATAAGATTAAAATTTTTAAATAACAATATTATACAGAATTTTTATTTTGTTATTAGACATAATTCTTCAAATATTTGAAAGACTATAATTTTTCTAAAATATTTTTTGGGCTTATTAATAAGAATACCATACGAAGACCTATGACTATACTTTCTATATTATTATATAAGTTACCCATTCAAAAAGAAACATATGGTAAAATATGTCTCTATTTAATTAGGTAATATTATCAGAGATTCTTTTACTTTTTGTGTTAAAATAAAATATAGTTTCTTATTTATGTCAGTACATCTTCGCAAATCATATGAATTAATTATCTTTTAATTTAACCAAATTTACAACATCTTTTAAAAATATAATGTTTTTTTATAAACTAATTGATTTATCGAATGGTGTTTTCTCGCTCTTTATTACAGTATTATGCTTTTATTTATTTTAAAGTTGAAATTCGAGGGAATGCATTTAAAAATAAAGAAATTTTTTGTTAAATTTAATCATTTTTTGAAAAATTTTTTTTTGTGTTCAAAACCATTATTAATATATTTTAGTTTAATATCATTTCTCAAATTTTGGCATTTAAATAGCATTGCTAAAAAATGATATTTTTGTGGAGTGAAGATATTTAAAAAAGTTAAACGACGCAAAAGAAAATATTTATGAAAATTATCATGTAATCTTACAATATTTCTAACCCTTTAAACTTAAAAACAAACGATTTTTTATGACTTAAATTTCTTATTTTTTAAAAGACCCCTTTAAGATTTTATTTTTAAATTTTAAATAGAACTTTTTTAAATAAACTTTTATTGACTAAAATTTATGGTTGCGCTACCATTACTGTTTTTTCATTAATAGCCATAACACAATTATTAACAAAGTTGATAATAATCATGCAATATATATATTGTAAGATAGGGGCACATGGGTCAACTTCGTTTCTCCATAATTTGTATGGACCAATCATCAACAAAAATAATGAAAAGATTGATAGTGCAAAAGTAAGTGGATGACCCATAAAAGAATAATAGATATTAAAAAATACCAAAAGCGCAATGAAGAATCCTAAAGAAATCACAACAAGGAAAAACAAGCAAAACAAGTTAGCTAAGAAAACACTTGCACTCGAATTATCACCACTAGCTAGTCCTAAAATAAAGAAAACAAAAATAAATATAACAAAACAATGTAAATATGGGTGACTGGAAAAATGTAAAATTGATAAATTAGCACTAAAAGTATTAAAAGCCAAAAACACGTACAACAAACCAAGTCTTAAAAATTCAATAACCACACAGTTTGATCCGATGGGGGATTCTAAAGTTAGTCCCATTCTGAGGAGAATAATAACGCCCATTAAAGAACAATATCTTACCAAAGTAGAATGTGATAATTCAACGCAATGAATTGGATAAAACATAAATATATGTACTAGAAGAATGGCAGTTTCCGATAATAAATAATTGCACATTCCAATCATTTTTGAGGTTTTTTTGTTCGGCTCTTTGATGTTTCCTATGTCAATTGTGCTGTTTGTTGATTTCTCTTGTTGTTTAGAAGAGCCTCCTTGTACTTCTTGCTTATCAAGATGTAATTTAGATCTGCGTAATAAGTTAGACATTAAAAATAAACTTTTTTCTGGATACGATCTCATTGAAGGGAATAAATTTTTCGTTTATAAATTTTCATGATAAGAAAGATTAAAAAAATTTTTAACAAATACAAAATGCTTGAAAAATTATGAATTAAATTATTAATTATTTAAGTATTTATTTAGAAAACAAAGCTGTT
The DNA here is from genome assembly GCA_020423425.1 of Chrysopa pallens. Lineage (NCBI taxonomy): Eukaryota > Metazoa > Arthropoda > Insecta > Neuroptera > Chrysopidae > Chrysopa > Chrysopa pallens. The sequence continues at coordinate 741,089 of CM035597.1, read as the reverse complement.
TATTTTTAGAAATTTTACTAAAATTACTGGTCAATTGAAAGATTACTTTAATTATCAATAAAAATAAAGTAAAATGGCTTTAAAAAGATACAGTACTTAATGGTACAAATTGAAGATAAAAATTAAAATTAAAATTAAAACGATATTATTTGAGGGCTCTGGTATAAAATAATTACCTTATTAATTAAATAATAAAATAGATAAACAAAATTAAATTAAATTAAAAAATAAAATTAAAATCAACATAAATCAATATTAATAAATATATACTAAAAAATATGAAAATCCACAGAAATTTCTAAAAATCAACAGTAATAATAATCATCTCATCTCCTACAGGAGCAGGAGATGATTTTCAGTTTAAATAAATTAGATGTTTATATCGTCACTAAGAACTCATAGTAAAAAATATTATAAAATAAAAATAAATAAGGTATATACAAACAACTTAATTACTTTTAAAGTAATCAACAAGGAGCATAAAGGCATTAAATAAATCATTTTCTGTTTTTTCTTTATAGTTTCTTTTTTTCCAAGGAAATTATTTGAAAAATATACGAATTTTTTCTTTAGAAATATCAGCTCTGTCACGATATTCTTTTTTTTAGTGGCTCCGGATATTTTCTATTGAGTTTGTAGTATATCTACTATCATTTACGAATCCTTTTGTGTGATTCACTACAAAGAATTCAGATCCAAAAATGTGGCGACTCTAGGATAAGAAGGGTATCCGTCCGATACAAGTAAACTACCTTGTTTTATATTTTTTTCAAAAAAATTTAAAAGAGTCAAAGATTTACGGTTGGGAACTAAATTTAAAACAAAGTTTTTTTTTCATGAATCATCGATGCCGCCCAATATCCATTGAATTTCTTTTTGGTCATCGTAAAAAGAAGATGAATTATTGATGATGAGCTCATTACAAATAGCAGTCTCATCAAGTTGGACTTCAAGATTTACTCCTCCAATTTTATCTTCTGTCTTTTTATCATATTAGTTATAATATCAATGATTTTAACATATGTTCCTTCAGAGACTTTGTTTATATTTATTCCTTGAAAAATATTAAAATCTAAAACATAACAATAGAACACCCGCAAGATTGCACAAATTCCAACTTGCAGCCCGTCGATTTTACTTCCTGATTTTATCCTCTCTGATTTTACAATTTTTATTTTTACATTCAAATACCCTCAAATCTACATTGGTGGACAGCAAAGTTGCCTTCATTGTCAGACCACGACTAGGACATTGGATGGCATCTTTCGGTACTTTTTTTTTTCTCAACTAGAAACTTATAGCGCTCATTTTCATCTTTAAATATTTCTAAAACGGATTAAACAATCGTTTCTCTTTCTTTATTTTCCTCATTTTTAGGAATTAAAAATTAATCTAAAAAAATACCATTAGTCTAAAATAACCCCCTTTAAGTAAATTAAAGCTAGCTTATCCTAATTTACTTAAAGGGGAGAGTTATTTTATATCGGCGCCCGAAAGTTTAAATTTGGTTTAAAAAACAAAATTTTGAAAGACAGATTGACTATTAAGAAATTCTTTATAACAATGAAATCTATTAAAAATATGAAAAGTCAAGCAATAATAGGCAAAAAAATATAAATAATTACAACATGAAGGGGCCTAAACTTTCGTTTATAGTTTATGTCATGGTTAGGAATTTATTTTACTAATATGTAAAATCAGAGATTGTCAGCAAGAAGAAATAATAATGAAATATTCTTCAAGAAAATTTCTGTGTAAAAGAAAACAAAATCTTCTCAGATAATGTGAAGAATAAGGCGAAGATCTTTAATACTTTACAGGCTTGTTTAAAAGATAAGAATGACTCATGATCATACAATAGACCTTAACAAAATCAAAAAAAAATATCTGATAAGTTGAATTAAATTAATTGAAAAACAGTTAAAAGAAAAAAAACGAGCTTGTTATGAAATAAGTATATTAATACTTAAATAAAAAAGCTGAGAGAGAAGGTTTTATAAACAAAGATGATTTTATACATTAAAAGGATTTGTGCAAAACCTTTTTAAAATATATATTATAAAGTTATGTGACTATAAGAAATTTTATAATTTTTATTTTTTCTTTGTCACAGATGAAAATTATGTGCACTTCAAAATTTGTTATTATATAGTTTGAATGCATTTTAAAATTAATATTTAAGTTCTAGTTCGTAAATCTGAACAGGTATAAAAGAATTTTGGCAGTAAAATATATATTTAATATTTAGTAAGATTAAAAATGTTGAATAACTAAGCAGATTGTCGATATACTCTTATAAAATAAAATTCACATAAATCTTGAATTACGGAAAAATTGTAGTTTAAAGTAATCTTATTTTTTTTTTGATAATCTACTAAACAGGCAAAATTTAAGAAAAGGGATCTCTTTATTTTCTGCCTTTCCTTCCATTTAAAATGGATCTATTCATTTAAATTGAGTTTTTTCGAAAAGAAAATAGTTTTTTCGAAAATAAAAATCGATTAATCTAAAAATATAGTTTTAATTTAAAAAATATATTTATAAATTTAAAAATATATTATTTTCTTAAAACCTATAATTATTTCGAAAATTCTCTAATGAAGGCGTCCTCCACGCAAAGAAGCATTTCTTTTAGATTACTGTTGAAAAAACGATTCTATTCTAACATAGCAAACTCATTATCATTTAGTAATTTTACATTTTCATGGCAGAATTAATTAAAAACAGTAGCTATTTCTGTAATAGTCAAAGAAAACTTAGACTCTAAACTACATCTCAATTTTTTTATAAGAGCTGAATTTTTTAGTATAATATAAAAAATAGATACGATATAAGCATTTTTTTATAGTATTACCTAATTTAATAAAATCAATGATTTTGTACTGGGTAATTCTGTACAATCTAAAAGTTTCATAAAATTTTAATGGTTTATTTAAATATTTTATTATGCCTCTGTGTTTTAAAATCTTCTCGATTCCTGTTTTTTTTTAATATAAAAAACCACTTATTTTTATTTTCTAAAATATTAAAGATCTATACACGAAAATAAGCGATTTTTATTTTTTTATCTAAAATATTTTTCACATTCACTGTGAAGTTATCAATTTTATTATACTTTTTTTGCACAAGCATATTGTAGATCTCAAAATTGTCTAAAGTTTGTGCTCTCAATTATAAAAACTATCTGTATAATTTAAGAGAACTGAGACAAAGATTGAATTTCTCTTTAAAACTTGCTATTAAAATTCTTTAAATAAAATGCATATTTATCATAATATCACTTCTCCAAATATATGGTTTTAAAGTTTATCTTCTGAAAGGCTGAATCAGAAGAATGTGTGGACAACCCCTGTCAAGATAATAATTTACAGCTAACAAAGTCTATAAGATCTACTTGATAGAGAACAAATCAATAATATTTATAACTATATTTTATTTTCAAGATATTTTATTTTTATGAAAACACATTTTTAACACTTAACAAGAAATTATAGAGCTTAATATCTAAAAACTATAATTAATCATTAAAAGTGATTGATTTTACCAGCAATAAATAAAAAAACCACTTTTATTTTACCTCTTTAGGTAGAAAACTTAATTTTTTTATTTCGTTTGAATTTTTTCAATCTCGAAAGTATTTTTTTAAATCCAAATATTAATATGTTTTTTAATAAATTTTACATATTCAAATATTTAAAGTAGCCCTCTTTGACAAAAGTTAAAAAAATATTTTTTACTAAACAACCCTCTTTGAATAAATTTATATGCTCAGTAAAGGTTTACTTGAAAAATTTAATGAAATTGTAAATTTAGTGTTTGACTAAATATTTAATATTTGAATTTTAGTTAAACATTTTAGTAAGTTTAGTGTAAACGTTTATTATTTACATATTTTGTTATTGAACATTTACAAGAGTAAATGATTATCAATTCTTAAAACAATTTAAAAACTGAAACAAACTTGAAACAATTTATAACAAAATAAAAAAAATGGGAGAAAGAATGAACTTTCTAGCTGAAAAATCTAAACAGTATAAAAAAAATGATAACGATATATCTAAAAAATTTGTACCACTAAATCATAACTTTTTAGGAAATTACCCTAATTTACAAATAAATGAAGACAAAGAAATATACATCTTTGACATAGACAAAACATTATATCCTTCATATCTTGTAGAAAAATGCACAAAGAAAAAAATGATGTACCTACAATATCTCATGTCAATAGGTTATAGCACTCAACAAGCATGTAAAATTTTAATGACTCTCCGAAATAAATACAATAAAATCATTCAAGGACTATTAGAAGAGTATGAGTTGAATGATCATCACTACAACAAGCTAATTCAATATGATCCAACAAAATATATGAATTTATGTAGCGATTTTGATGCGATTGATCTTTTTAGTAACCTAGAAGGCTTAAAAGTATGTTTTACCAATGCATGTGGCAAACATTCTAAATTTGTTTTAGAAAAATTGGGTATAATTGATCATATTGATTATATATTTCATTGTGATTTGGAAAATAAAGTGTTTAATTGCAAGCCATCAAAAGAAGTTTACCAAATGATTGAAGAATATTTACAAGTAAAAGATAAAAATAAAATACATTTTTTTGATGATAAACTTGTCAATATTGAGACTGCTAAAGAAATTAATGGAATGCTTATCATGTCAATGATGATTTGACATATAAAAATATATTAAGAACATATTTTATTGATAATGGCAAATTACATGTTGATATTGAATAAATATAATTTTTTTCGATTTGTTTCTAGAAATTTTATCATAAAATTTGATTTCTTGATAAAATATTTAAGTTTGATAGCCTGAAAAATATTTCTAATAATTATTGTAAAAATAATACATTATTACAACCATATAAAATTTTTAAAAAGATAATGAAGAGCATACAGTAATGATATATTTTATTTAAATATTTTGCAAATTACATGAAGATTTTTCTAGATTCAAGAAAAAAACTAATTTATAAAGATATGAAATGTTTTCTCTGAAAAAAAATTCTTTTGAGATAAATTTTTGTGAAAGGGGCACGTTTAGAAAATCTTTTTGTTACAGATAAAGATAATTTTATTTTGCTTTTGAATAAAAAAGAATTTATACCCTACGAGTAGGACAACCAGAGAAGTAAAGGTAAAAAATTAAAATGCTTTACAAAGATGTTTATATGTTTTTCATATAAGAAAGGATCAGTTTTTTCATAGAAAGGACATTTTTATATATTTAGTTTTGAAAATTAAGTTTAATATTTTGTATTTTACTAAAATAATATTAATTAGCAAATTTTTTAATAGTATTAAAAAAATTTATTTTCATTTTAGAACGAAATAATATTTCAGCCTCCCACATTTAAATCATAAAAAAAACACAATCTAAATGGTCTGTATAAATATTCTTGGTTAGATGATTGCTTGGCTCCACCCGCCTTATTTATATTTTTATTAAATAAATGTTCCTAAAACCCATAACTTTATTAAAATTTTAGATTTATATATTTTAAAAGGGGAAATTGATGATATATTTCTTTGTGGAAGGTGATATTATTTCCTTTATTTTTGGATTGCCACCACCGACATGTCCAAAATTCAAGAAAGAATATTAAAATTTAAAGACTTTGATTTGATTTTCTATATAAAAAAAGAATAATTTAATATTGTTTCTGTTACAAGACTCATTGTCTTGTAGATTTAAATTGTATAAAAATAAATTGTCAACACAAACCATACTTCTATTTATGCATCTTATTTTATATTTTATTTGTTCTCTGAGTCGAGGACCTTATAATAAAATATATGTCAATCATCTTGATCGATAAACTTCAAAAAGGCAATATTATCACTGTCATCCTGACACGGTTTCTAAAAGAAAAGGTGATAATTCAGAACTTTTAAAAATAGAGTACTGTTTTTATTTATAGGGGTTTCCAGTCATTTTCGTCACTTTTCCAAGCAACTTGGTCAATAAAAGTAAAATATTAAAATAATAAAAAATTTTATTTTTCAAATACGTCTCATTTTTCTTTTCAAATTCGTCAAATATTAATTAAAAAAATAAAAAAAAATAATTTAAAAGGATTTATTCAAATATTTCTTCTTTAGCAATTGCTTTTCTTAAATTTCTTACCATATGTCGCCAATAACCTAAAAAATCTGTCATATTTACAATCCAATGGCTTCATTAATATTCCTAATTAACTTTTCTTCAGACGCGGGAGAACTAGAACGAATGGGTTCAGAAATGGTGAGTATGGCGGCAAGAATGAAATTTTTGAATTACTATTTATAATCAAATTTCAAATTTCGAGACAGTGATGAAATCTCACATTGTCCATTACTATGACTCCTTTATAAATATTTTTGTTAGCTAAATCAACAAACAATTCTTCTAAGTATTGCAGAAAACTTTCCTTGTTATAAGGCGAAGTGTTGATTTTATGGAAGTAGAAACCTGATACAGACATGGTAGCACAAACCGACAGGTTTCTGGACTTAATCAATGCTACGGTTTTAACAGGACTAGTTCCTATTAGGCTTCTTCCGTGTGATCTTCTTAACGTAAGTGAAAATCCCACCTCATCCAAGAAAAAGAATTCTTCATCTGTAAATTCACTCTGTAAATCTAAGAAACTCAATGCGTATTCATATCTTTTATCTACAGCCCCTACTGTGTTCCTAGCTTGGGGCGAAACCACGACTTTTTTAAAGGTAAAATTTATTCCTTCACAGGCACGGTATATTGAAGTGATACTAAGATTTGTATTTCTTCTTTGAAAAATTTCTTCTCTGATTTCCTTTAAAGTTTTACTACAGTCGTTTTGTAGTATTCTTCTAGTTTCTTCTTTTATGTCTGGGGTAAGTTTAGTAATTCTGGGCCCCCCTCTGCTTTCCTTTGCTCTTAGACCTGTTACCTGAAATTTCTTAATAATACTATTAATAGTTGTTCTTGAAATATCAGGCACAAGAGTCTTTATATGTGAGACACTTTTACCTTCTTCGTGCCACCTTATAATTAACTCTCTTTTTTCGTTAGAAATTTTTTTGTAGTTCATAGTTAAAAAAAATATTTTTTAATTAATATTTGACGAATTTGAAAAGAAAAATGACGAGTTTGCTTGGAGAAACGAAGAAAATGACTGGAAACCCCTTTATTAAAGATTAAAAAAATACAAACGAGTTTTTTATGTTTTGATTAATTTTTATTTTTTCGGACTAATTTCTTTTTAAAATTTTTTAAAGTGGAATCAAAAAGAAATTATATTTTTACCCCAAATGCTAAAAAATCACTACGATAAATTTATTCCGATTTGTAAAAAGTCACTCAAAAAATTAAAAACAAACTTAGAAACCAAACCTCACCAACATATTTATATTTTTGACATTGATGAAACATTATACCCAGAAAATTTAAAAATAAAACAAGCCAGAAGAAAGAAATACTTAGAATTTCTGTATAAACAAGGGTATTCTCATGATGAAGCATGGAATATTTTAAACAAATTTTCCGAGAAGTACGGCGTAGCCATAAAAGGATTTGTACACGAATATAATGTAACAGAAGAAGTATACAACGAACTGCTTGAAAGAGATGTAGAGGATTACGCAGTTATCAATTTTGATCATGAAGGAAAAGAGTTGTTTAAGAAATTAGAAGGAATAAAAATCTGTTTGACCAATTCTGATCACAAACACTCATACTTTGTTTTAGAAAGAATAGGATTATTAGAGCACATGGATTACATTTTTCATTGTGATTACGAAAACAAGAATTTTATTTGTAAGCCAGAAGAAAAAGTTTTTCACATCGTAGAGAAATTTTTAAAAATTAGAGATAAAAAGAAAGTACATTTTTTTGATGATAAATTAGTGAACATAGAAAGTGCAAAGAAATTTGGATGGAATGGGTATCTTGTGACCAATTCTGAAGATTACAAATACTTGTTAAAAAAATTAAAAAAGATTTATTAAATAATTAAATGAAGAATTTTATATAAAAGAAATAAATAAATTTAATAAATTTAATAATTAAATATTAAATAATTTAAATAAATCCTTTTTAATTAAATAAATAAAAAATATTAATTTATTTTTTTATGAACATTTTTGATAAAACACTTTCTTCTTTGCTTCTTAAATTTACAAACCAAGAATTAAAGACTATTATAAATTTAAACTACAATAAAAATGACTTATTAGAAACAGAATCACTGCTTTACAGTGAATTTAAAGACATCAACAAAGTAGAATTAATAATAAATAACTTAGAAGAAATCAGCAAAATAAAAGAAGATTCATTTTTGTTAGAAGAAACTAAGAAAGTTCTGGAAATTAAGAATGTTTATTGTGAAGGGTGTTTGGAAGAAAAATGTTTAGATTGTAAATTTAAAAAAGAGTACGAAGAACCTTTAGAAGAATACCAATTTAACAAGGTTGTTCTAAAAAATAAAAAAACAATAAAAAAATATTCAAAAGAATTGGAAGATAATTTTATTTTTTCTCATATCGAAGAAAAGTTACAAAAATTATCAACTGATAAATCAAAATTGTTTCTTTTTCCTATTGGTTTTGATATAAAATTTAGTATTTTATTGTACATTTTTAAAGATAAAAATAATATTTCTGTGATTTGTGATGATGAAGAAATTAATTTATTTCTGAAAAGTAGGAAAATTGAAATTTTTACCACCTTAAAAAGTAGAAGACAGAAATTAAAAGAAAAAGTGGCTTTGGTAAATGTTAAGGATGAATCAGTTTTTGTGAAATGTAAAAATAAAAAGGTGTTTTTGTTTTATTATCAGGTTAGAAATTTGGTAAAATTGTGTGAATATTTTCAGATACTTCCTAAAGAAGTATTTTTATTCAAAAACACTTTTTTTAAAATGGAATTTTGTACTCCTAGCAATAACCAAATTACTTTTTTAGAGGAAGGAAGTAACCATTTAGGATATTTTTGTTGGAATAATTCTGATTTGGAGAGCCATAACACTGAAATATTAAAGTTAATTGACGAACTTACAAAGCCTATTCTTATTTTTACAACCTCTAAAAAGTTAATTTATGAAATTTTTAAAAAAAGGTTGGCGATTCAAAATGAAATTAATTTTAATGAAATACCTGAACTAACAAAAGAACAACAGAATTTTATTTCGCAAAGGATTTGTGTTATTACTAAAGAAACACTTTCAAATCAAAGGTTGATAATCCAAGATTATTTTAATGAAGGTAAAATTGACATTTTAATATCTGATTCGTTTATAAATTTACAGGCCAAAAGCATAATTTTCTCAAAGATTGATAAAATTAAACCTTGTTTTTTGAATAGAAAAGAAAGTCAGAAAGTTGTTTTTTTGGGAGATAAAATTTGTAAACCAAAACAGTTAAAATTAAAAACAAGTTTGTTTAATTTGGTAAACAGTGTTTTACAAAGAGAAGACAATTTAGAAGAATTATACAAAAATACGTTCTACAATTACGAAAGAGAAGAAGTAAATTATTTTGTAAAAAAGATTATTTATTTTGACTTGGTAAAGTATGGAAATAACAAGTTTTTACCTACGAAAAAAGGAAAATTAGTGGACAGATTTGATTTACACCAAGAGAATATTAATTTATTTTTTGATAGTACTATTATCACAGACAAAGATGTATTAATTTTACTAAGCAAAGCTTATGAATTTAAAATAATAAATTTCAATACAAAATTAACTGAAATCAATTTAGAAAAACCAACAGGAAACAGAATTTTCGATGAAATCAACAAAAATGTTTTTGTTGATTTTCCAATACCATGTCAAAAAAATGATTTTATTTATGAATTTTACAACCTTATCAACCATAAAAAGTCAAAGTTAACTTATTCTATTTTGAGTTTACTAAATTGTTTATTTTTTATATTTGTGTATGAACAAAAAGAAAAAAGTGTTTTCATTCTTAAAATTATTAACAAGCTAATCAATAAGAATGATCAAGTAAAATATCTTTTAAAGAATGATTTGATTGTTTTGAAAGGTAATTGTGAAATTGATTTATTTTTGTTTAATTTTAATGGGGATAAAGTTTTAGAACATAAGAGGGTTAGTGTTAATGGTAAGAAAGAAGTAAAATTTAATAATAAGGGGATTGTTTGCATTGTTAGTGGACAGAATGAAGCATATCTAAGTTATTTATAAAAAAATACTATATGCTTTATTAAGTAAATTTTTACATGAGAAAAATCACAATTTAGATTAAATTTTCTTTTTGCGAATTTATGAGACAAAGAAACTTCACATTTTTCAAAAAATAATATTTTTATAAGAATATAAGTGAAAATAATAAAAAAACAGTGCACTATTGATTGCTTAAGTCTACCTTACTTTTCAAGCTTTGGTTAAATGAAATATTTTAAAAAAGTGTGCGTCACTTTTTTTAAAAAATAGTCTAATTGTGATTAAATATTTATTCAATAAGATTATAAATAAAAAGAGCCCTTTTTTCTTTTACATAATTCTTAAACTCAAAGTAATTAATTTGTAAAATTCCTTTTTCATCAATCACATCCAAATAAATCAAATCAAAATAACACTCTTTTATAAAAATACTGTCGGAATTCTTTAACCCACTCTTATTAACCATAAACTTATTGTATTCCTCAACCAAACTAACAAATTTGATTGGCGATTTCAGGTTAAAAAACAAAATAATCAAATGTAAATGTAAATCAGTTAAAAGATCCAAAAGAGAGCTAATATTATGGTTGAATAATTTATATTTCTTCTTTAAATTATTGTTTCTGTATGCTTTTAATGTTGGAATAATTTGTTTATCATCAAAATATTTGAAAAATATTTTTTTGTTGCTAAACCTTGATTTGATTCTTTTTTCTAAGTTTTCTAAACAGTTATGAGATTGTGAAATTAGAATAACAAGCATGTCTTTTGATTCTTCCAATGCGTTGTAAATCGTTATTTGTTTAGTTAAAGTGGTCAGATCGTCAATATAAAGTAATCTCAGAGCACTCTTTTTGTTGTTAATAGGTTCATTTTTCTCATAAATCACTTTTTTGGTGGCTGTAAGTTGGATTATTGTGTAAATCAAGTCTATGTCTAAGCCGCTTAACAGAATATTACCTCTTTCTTCCTTCAAAAATTCTTTTAAGTTCTTTATTTCCTCTTTAAATTTTCTTAAAATTTCTACTTCTATGTTCATAGAAAAATTAAAAAATTTTATTTAAAATTGAAAAATGCGACAAGTGAGGATCGAACTCACTACCTGCAGATCTTCATTCTGACGCTCTCCAAACTGAGCTATTGTAGCTTCTGTTTTTATTTTTAGGGGTCTTAAAATTATTTAAAGTATCTATCTAAACAAGTATAATTAAAAAAATTTCAAAATGCGAATGGATTCTGTCTCAAGGTGTTATTTTATTTTTACAGTATTACATAATAATTAATTAAAAATAAATTGTTTTTTTAAATTATTTTTTTAATTTATTAATTTTTAAATATTTTTTAATTATTATTTTTAAATTATTATTTTTAAATTATTATTTTTTTATTATTTTTTAATTATTTCTTAATTATTTTTTAATTATTTTTTAATTATTTCTTAATTATTTTTTAATTATTATTAGTTATTATTTTTTAATTATTATTTTTTAATTATTTTATAATTATTTTTTTATGGGTTTATTAAAAAATTATCCAAATAATAAGTTTTTTTAAAAAAATATCCAAAAAATAAGTTTTATTTAAGAAAATGTCTAAAAATTAAAAAAATGTTTAAAAAATAAGTTTTATTTAAGAAAATGTTTAAAAATTAGAAAAAATGTTTAAAAAATAAGTTTTATTTAAAAAAATGTTTAAAAAATTAAAGAAAATTAAAAAAATATCCAAAGTTCAAAAGATTTTTGTAAAAATATTCACGAGCATTAATTTATTTTTTAAATTATCTTAAATGTTAAAAATAAACTAAACAAATTCTCAAAAGTATTTTGAAACACTGGACGAAATAAAATTGTTACCAACGAGTATAATTATAAACAAAAAGAGTATGAAGAATATATATAAGCAACAAATATGGGTTGTGATATTTTGTTCCGCTAGTAATTGTTTTTTGTTTTCAGAGCTAAGAGAAAAAATAATGAATTCCAAAGATAAATAAAGAAGTAATTTTGATAATTTTTAAACTTTTTAGACATTTTTTTAAAACTTCTTATTTTTGAAATTTTTCAAACATTTTTCTAAATATGACCTTAGTGTAAAAAAAAATTATTATTTGGATATTTTTACAAAAATCTTTTGAATTTTGGATATTTTTTAAATAAAACTTATTTTTTGAACATTTTTTTAAATAAAACTTATTTTTTAAACATTTTTTTAATTTTTCCTTTTTAATTTTAATTTTTTCATTATTTTTAAATTATTTTCTAATTATTTCTTAATTATTTTTTTAAATTATTTTTTAAATTATTTTTTTAATTATTTTTTTAATTTTTTATTTATTTATTTCTAAAAATAAATCATGAAAATTCCTTCACAAGTTTGGCTGTACAAGCTATTCAACTCAAAATACTTTGATACATGGATGGCTGTCAGTTATTTACACAGATATCCTTGTATAGGAATACACAAATACATTTGTGACAAATTAAAACAAAGAGATGATTTAGAAATAGTATTACCACAGCTAATACACATAATGTTCTATCACACAAACCACGTAATCAGTTTTCCTATTTATAACCTATTATTAGAGAAAAGTGACAGTTATAAATTTGCTGTTTCTCTCTTCTTTCACTTAAAATCTTTTATCAAATTGTTAAGCACAGAGAAATTGTTTTTTTGTAAAAATTTAATTGCACAAATTTTAGAGTTGCATAAAGTAAAAGAAAATTTTGTAGAACAAAGCATAAAGGAAGAAGATTTAGAAATGCTTATTACAGATGAATTTGACCAAAAAATTCCGTTAGTTGAAAAGAAATCTAATAGAAGAAAAAAAGGGTATTTGGGTTTAGAAGGACTGTTAGTTTACTTTGTAAAATCAATCACTTGGAACGTGTCAGAAAATTTAACAGAAAAATTAGACAATTACGAAAACATTTTTAGAATCAAAAAAGAAAATTCTTTCAAAGAATTTAAATTTTCTGACATGGAAAATTCTTTTAAATTTAAAAAAAATCTGATTTTTTTGAATGAATTGGTAAAAATTACTTTTAGATTGAAAGATTTACCAAAAAATATACAACAGAAAGGGTTAGAAATAGAATTAACAAAATTACAAATGGAATTACCTTTAGAGATAATTGTACCTTTCCTTCCAGATAAATTTATTTTAAACATTTCATTGGAAGATTCTTATGTTTTAGATTCAGCTAAAAATTCTCCTTACGTGATGGTAATTGAGCTTGCTGAAGAAATAAAGGATATACAAAGAGAAATAGACCCTAAAACTCACACAGCTATTTTTTTATTGGAACAAATTAACAATCTAAAAAATTTACCAGAAAATAAAAATTTAAAAGAAAACATAATTGAAAAATTAAATTCACTGACAGAAAATAAACCAATCAAAAATGAGGATTGGGAATTAAGGAAGAAAAAAATTAAAGAAAACTCTGAGTTTAAAGATCTTAAAGGGTATGAAATATTTTCTTTTATTGTGAAATCAGGGAATGATTTTAAGCAAGAACTGATTGCTTATCAATTATTGACAGAGATCAAAAGAATCTTTGAGTTAGAAGGAAAAGAGATTTGGATCAAAAATTATGAAATCTATTTGATAGAGAATGATTCTGGGTTGGTTGAAACTGTGACTAACATGACTTCTATTCATAATTTAAAGAAAAAGAATTTAGGCAAGAAAAATTTCTCACTTCTTGATTTTTATGCTAAAAATTTTAAAAATAATCTTTTACAAGCAAAAAAGAATTTTTTGAATTCATTGGTTGGTTATTCATTAATCACTTATTTTTTACAATTAAAAGACAGACACAATGGCAATATTTCCATAGATGAAGAAGGACACATTATCCACGTAGATTTTGGATTTATTCTTGGGGATCATCCTGGTTTTTACAATGTAGAAAAGGCCCCTTTTAAATTTTCTCAAGAATACTTCGAACTTCTTGACAATTCTTTAGAAGAATTTAAAAAATTATTTGTAGATGGTTTTCTTACTCTTAGAAAATATTCTGATAGGCTGTGCAGGATAGTAGAAATTTTAATACAAAATTCTCATTTAAAATGTGTAAATAGAAATTCAGTTTTAGATTTTAAGAATAGATTTAAGCTTGATATTTGTAATAAAGAGATAGAAAAGTATATTGTTTCATTGGTTGATTTGGCATGTACAAGTAGAAGTACAGGGATTTATGACCATTTTCAGTATTTTTCTAATGGATACTTATAATAAATAATAATTTTAGATCAAATTTATAATTTAAAATAATAAAAGTAATGATTCTACAACAACAATAATAATAAATAAATAATCCTTGATTAATAATATTAATAAAATATTCCATTTTTCTGAACACTAATTGTAAATAAAAATAATTTAAATATTTTTTAAATTTTAAAAAGTGTTTTAATTAAAATCACTAAAATAATAAATATTTAAAATATAACAAGATATATTTATATTCTAAGTTATAATCAATTTATAACGTATATTTTATTATAAGTAAATAATAGAATAAAATACAATTTTATCATTAATTTTTGACTTTTTTTAATAAATTTAGAAATAATAAAGAAAATAATTTATTTATCTTGAGAGAAAAAGGAAAAATAAAAGAAGAAGAGATTTAAAATAAAGAAATAGTTATAAATAAGAAAACATTAATAAATGAAATAATATTTTTAGTTTTTATAATAATTATTTGTGATGTCTTAAAATTTTTCGAAAATTTTTTTTTTGTTAAAATAATTTTCACTACTAATATTTATGAGCGACTAACAAAAGTTAAATAAAAAAGGTATTGGTAAAAAATTTTATTTAAAAAAGGTAAAGTTTTACTGACTGTGATATCTCCTATTCAAAGAATGCACTAATGAACATGAGAATACTTAATAACATCTCAAGTTCTATCTTCTCTGGACAAATTTAAAATTAAATTAATATTTGCATTAAAATAACCTACTCTGTTGTCAAAAAAATAGCAAAATTCATTCAAAAAAAGCTGCCTATTTGAGAAAAATACCTTTTCTTCACTTTATTTCTAACTTTATTTCGTTGTAAATGATTCGATTGACTGCGTAGTAATTCCGTTCCTCTTATTAACAAAAATATACTTATGCCAAACGGTTCCATTATAACAGTTATAATCATCCAAATCCGCCCATGCCTATGTTCATTTGTCTAAATTATGCTGCTATTGGCTACTTTATTACAAATAATTTGCGTTAAGCTTAACAACAAAATTTTATTTGGTTAATCAGTTTCTAAGAAATTTAATTAACCTGATTATAAATTTTAAAATAATTTTAAGAAAAGAATGTAAATACTGTTCATTTATATTGTAGAATATAAATTCAAGAAATTTAAAGAGAAAATAATTCTTATTAAGATAATTTAAGGACTAATTTTCAAAAACAAGTATCACCTCTCTTTTATTTTTAAAATACCACAAAATGAATTGTATTTTATTGTTGTGATAAATATATAAGAACATAGTAAAAAGTCTTTTTAAAAGTTATTACAATTTGAAAAAAAAAATAATTTGAATTTACAGCATTAATAATAAATTTTAAGTGATAAAAAAATATATTTTAATTAAGAACAGAAAATGAAACATTTGTTTTAATGGAAAACCTACGTATTAATTTTTAAATTTTACTTTATTTTCTAAAAATTATCTTTAATTTCAAAAAATAAAAATTTAATATGATTTTAGAATTTCAATTATTTTATAAGGAAGATTAAATATTAATAGGATATAAATTTGTCGTAATCCATAATTTTTTAGTGTATAATATTCAAATTAAGAATTTGTTTAAATAAGGAAGAATTAGCAATTTAAGCCACTTTTATAGTTATCGCAGAAAATTATAGACTATATTTTATATAAAGAATAAATTAGTGTATAAAAATATTTTAAATTTAAAAACTGAGCATCTACGACAAAAAAAGTAAAACTAGAAAAACTAATTTGTTTCCTTTAAACAAGTATGAAATATTACCTTTTTACTTTACAAGAAAGTTGTATTTGAGTACAAAATGATATTAGAATAAACATAAGAAGTAATAAAATATTATATTTAATTAAATCGATTTTTAGTCAAAGCAAATTGTTCGTCAATAGAACTTTGAATGATGTTTTTTAATATAAAACTAAGACACATCCACAATTTAATTATTGATGGATAAAAATTATTATTCGAAATTTTTATATTTCTGATTGGATTGATTAACTCATAAAGAATTTTTGCACAGTAACATAGTGCAAAAATAGTAAAAAATTTTCCTTCAAAATATTTAACAAGTAAAGTTGAAGAAAGCAACCAAATGTTATTAACTAAACAGATTAATAAAAAAAAGAGTTTAAGTTTTTTTCCTTCGATTTTATAGAAATCACAGAAACCAAGAAAGATTGTACAAAATAATCCTAAGAATGTTGCTAAAACCACAACCCGGAGATTGGGAGAATCTGTAAAATGTTTTAAAGTGGTGTATAGCATAATGTCTAAATTTACAAAACTTGTATAAATTTTAACAAATTCGGAATGTATTATTGATAATTGAACCATACCAGTAAATAATATTAGTATATCTCTTACAATGTATTTATTGTTACTAGTATTAATATAAAATATTGATTTGAAGTAACCTTCAAAGATCAAAAATGTTAAGTTTACTAGTATTTTGAAGTACAAAGAAGAGATATCGAAACTCATGCAAAACAAATAACTTAACAAATAAGCTTCGATTAAGTCAAAAAAAACTTTTAGGTAAGGTATTCTTAATATTTTATCTTGATTTTGAGGATATCTATGTTTTTTCATGTGGAATTTTTTTCGCTGCATTTTGGGTGGTTTTACAAAAATTTTTTTAATATTTTTTCTTTTTGAGTAAATTAGTTTTTCATCTTTATTTCTTAAATAAATGCTATAGCTATTTCTTTAAAGTAATGAAATTAAACATAAATTTATTATTACGTCTTAATTCATATTATACAATTTGATTATAAATAAATTTTATCAACGTTCATATCAAATTCTTACCTCACAAATAAAAAAACACCCAGTCTAACAATATCGACAATCTATTTTACCTAAAATTTCTAAATTTATTGGCAGGAAATGAACATTACAATAAAAATATTTTTTTGTTTTGTAAAAATTTCTTACAATTTGCTAAATTAAGAAAATAATTAAATCTTCTTTTTCTAGAAAAAAGCTACTTAATGAGTAAATTTAAATTTACTTTTAAAACTTTAAGAACAAATTCTAAAATTTACACTATTTAACCTAAAATCAAATCATTTAAACAAGATAAAAGTTTTCTAGAATCTAACAGTGTTGGAGATAAGAATATCATCGTCTTTGGGGGACGTTTCATCAAAAACAAATTATTAATACTAAGAAAATTTTAAATTGTTGTTATTTAATAAAAAACAAGTAAAACCTCTATATTTATACATAAACTTGTAATTTTTTTCGAACAAAACAGAAAAATACATTGTAAATTTTCAAATAATTCAAAGCGGATTTTCTAATTTATAAGTGTTATATCCCGGGGAATAAAATCCGAACACAGCTAGTTCTAACAAATTGATTTAAAAAAGTTTTAATTAATTATTGATGATTTAATATGTCCTTGTTAATTTTTCTATATAATCATAATTTTCTAAAAAAAAGACATCAGCGGGAATCGAATCATGTGATTTGTAAAAAGCCATATAATAGAATATTTAAAGTAAGAATTAATGGAACTTTTTTTAAAATTTTTATCTTTTAAAAATAAAATTAGTTTAAAAAATCTTACTTAGATATAAAACTATTAAATTTAAAATTTCATAAACTAATTTCATTTTTAAAAGTAAAAAATTTGAAAGGAAATTGAAATTTATATTTTATTATTCTTAAAATATAATTTGTCTACTTTAAATGTGTGAAAGATTTTTTTTGATCAATTTCAATAATCAAATAACATTAATATAGACGTGGTCTTGAGAATGAATGTGTCCTTTTTTAAATTATAATTAAAATCCTTCTTCATAATTTTGGATTGATTTAAAATTATTATTTTTATATTTAATTTTTTCTAGAAACCCCTTATCATTCCACAACAATGTAATAAAATAATAGATAAATTTTTAAAAACAAGTATTGTTTTACTATCTAGAAAACATTAGCAAATTATTATTTTGGATTTAAATATAATTCTTTAGAGAAAACGCCTAATTTAATTACATAAAAAAAGGGTTTATAAAGCTTAATATTTTTTTCTAATTGAAAATGATATTTTAGCAATTTATACTTATAAATTAGATGAAGAAAGGTTGGGTTTAAAGGTGAAGATTTTCAAACTCATTTAATTTTAAAAATTATATTATAAACAATATAAATAAAATTAAGTAAATATATAATTATTAAAATTATAAAAAGTTGGGTGTGTTTTAGGAATAAGAATTAAGTTTGATGTTTGGAAGATTTTTATTTTTTAAGGTACTTGTTGTAACCTAACATACATGAGTTCTGGGTTCAACTCCCCATATAAGATATTTTTTATAAATATATTTAATATTTAAATACGGGAAAATACAACCCATGAATTTTAAGAATAAAACAATTAAAGGAAATATCAAATCTATTTTTTTTTTGTTGCTAAAGACAGGAAATCAATACGAAGATCTTTGTTATACCTTCTATATGAAATATTAATACCTACTCATAAAGAAACATATGGTAAAATATGTTTCTATATAATTGTATATAGCGCAAGATACTGCGATTTTTTCACCGGATAAAACTCTCCCTCGTGCACTCTATTTAGAATTAAAAATTCTTTGAAGCATTTGTAAATGCTTGAGAAATATCTTATTCTTAATTTTTATCTAACTCTATAAAAAATCTTTGCATTGCAACCTAAGTTTATTGATCAATCTTAATAAAAACCACAAATCATTGCCGGTCAAGTCAAGAGCCTTTATCCTCATTTATTGGTAAATAATAGTTTAACAATATAGCTAGAATATTAAATATTTTCAACAAGTAAGCAAGGCAAAACAATTATTTTTCTAAGCCGATATATCGGATTTGGATCGGTGAAAATATATTGAAACAATTTCGCTTAATATTTTGCCACTTTATTTTAATGACAACAACAATGGTCAGGCGCCAAAGGATTATTAGTATTTTCTCACATCCTGAAATCCTTTAACAGGGATGAA
>CM035597.1:498238-721591 GCA_020423425.1 Chrysopa pallens | reverse complement strand
CATATTTTATTCTAAAAAAGTAAGTAGACCAGCTCAACCCAACCATGGAAAGAAAAGTGTTCCATCAGAAGCTAGTGCACAAAAATATCTAGTAACTCAGCGGAAGAAGTTTATTAGCCATAAGATAAACGAAGCTGATGAAAAAAAGGATATGAGGCAAACTACGTGTTTTTTTAGAAGAGAATTAGAGGAGAGGCGAGTTAAAAGAGAATTGTTTATGATAGAGGGCGAGCCAAGATTTGAGGAGTTGGGGCTGAGGAGTAGAATGACGGAGGTCATGAGAAGAAGCTGTTCAGAACTTCAAGATGTGTATTACGATCTTGGGGTAAATAATGAATTACCGGAGAATTGGAATTTATTTAAAGAATTCGTTATTCAATTTTGTACAGGAAGCAGTATTTACAATCAAAAGAAATACAGTGAAGAAAAATGGAGCGCATATTTTACTAGATTGTGCGAGTGGTGCAGATCTAGAAATATGAGTGATGACATAGTGATAAGTAAGCTTAAAAAAGAGAAATTACCACAGTATCTGCAAATGATATGTTTTATGCCGAATATTAAGCTTGAGGAAGTTTTAGAAAATTTCAAATTATATGAAGCAAGATATAAAGAAGATAAAATATCAGAAAGAGTCGAGAAACGTAGGCCAATTGAAGAGAAAAAGAATAAGAAAACGCAAAAAAGATGCTGTTCTTGTGGTATAATAGGACATGAGAGAAAAGATTGCTATGTTAGGAA
Organism: Chrysopa pallens; assembly: GCA_020423425.1. Taxonomy (NCBI): domain Eukaryota; kingdom Metazoa; phylum Arthropoda; class Insecta; order Neuroptera; family Chrysopidae; genus Chrysopa; species Chrysopa pallens. Next base: position 720,850 of record CM035597.1, on the reverse strand, counting down.
TAATACAGACATGAAGTGCTTTAAATGTGGAGAGAAAGATCACTTAATAAAAAACAGTAACAATGAAAGGAAAATGAATAATGTAAAAATAGATGTCGGATGCAACATAGATGAGCGAAAAATTGAAATAGAAGGAAAAGCATACAACGCCGTATTTGATACGGGAGCTTCCGAAAATATGATCTGTAGCGGAGCATTGAGAAATTTAGATACGCTGAAAATAAATCCGATAATAAAAGAGTATACTTGCTTTGAAGGTGCTGTAAATAAAACACAAGGAATATTAAAATTAAAATTCAAATATGGGAATGCAGAGTATGAGGAAGATTTTAATGTAGTAAAGGCACCAAATTCAAAGACAATATTACTTTCTAATAACATGGTAAAAAGAATACAAGAAAAGAAAAAGAGTCTACCACTAGAATGTTGCATTGATACAGGAAATAGCCCACCAGTGAGCTGGACTAGACCTATAAAGAGTTTGAAAGACAAGGATGATTTTAGAAGATTGTTAGAAGACCTGGAAGCAAGAAAAATTATTGAGCCAAGTAACTCAGTTTGGCTTAATCCCGTAGTGCTTACAAGAAAGAGGAATGGTAAGCTACGCTTCTGCGTAGATTTAAGAAGAATAAATAATTTAGTAGAAGCAGACACATTTGAAATTCCGAATATACAAGAAATGATGGTTAACTTGAGAGAAATGAAGTATTTTACTACTTTGGACTTGCGTGATGGGTTCTTTCATGTGCCAATAAGGGAAAAGGACAAAGAAAAGACCACATTTTATTCTGGAGAAAGACTATATCAATTTACTAGGATGCCTCAGGGCTTCAAGAACAGCCCGTCAATTTTCCAGAGGTGTATGAATCTTATATTTGACGGTAAAATCGGTAAGAAATGTATGGTATACATCGACGACATCTTGGTATATGGAAAGTCAAGAGAAGAACACGACAAAAACTTAAAGGAAGTATTGAATATATTGAACAGTTACAACTTAACAGAAAATGCAGAAAAAAGAAAACTCTGTCAGGCCAAGATAGAATTTTTAGGGTACATTATAGAATACAATAAGATCAAGCCAAGTTTAGAAAGATCGCAGGGTATAATAAGCTATGAACAGCCGAGAAGTAAAAAGGCAGTGCAGCGCTTTCTCGGAATGATAGATTATGATAGGATGTTTGTTAGAAATATTACGGAGATTCTGAAACCATTATATGAACTATTGGTTAAGGAAAAAAGATTTGTTTGGGATGTGAAGCATAAAGAGGCCTTTGAGAGAATAAAGTCTGAAATGGGAAAAAGATTGGAATTGCTCATACCTGATGCCAAGAAACCGTTTGAGTTAGAAACTGACGCCTCAGACGTAGGTCTAGGCGCAGTGTTGAAACAGGAAGGAACGCCAGTAGCATATGCATCTAGATCACTTAGCCAGGCGGAGAAAAACTATACAATTACAGAAAAGGAGGTCCTCGCGTCCCTATGGGGGATGGAAAAGTACAAGTATTATTTGCAAGGAAATAGGTTCGTTTTACTTACGGATCATAAAGCAATAGAGGAACTAAAGAGAAAGAAAGATTTTGGCACACCAAGAATACAAAGATGGTTCAGCAGACTAGAAGCTTTCGATTTTGAGATTAGATATATACCTGGGAGAGAGTTGCATAGTGCGGATGCACTAAGTAGATCCCTTGAACACAGAGTCAAAGAAGGGGAGGATGCGTTAGAGGAGACGATAATGAAATTACATGTAGCAAAAAATCATAGAAAAACTCTAAAAAACTCTCTAGAGAAAAGTGGAGTTAGAGTACAAGAAGAAAAGATAAAAAAGGTCATAGAAAAGTGCGAAACATGTAAGAAAATGGATCCTAAAATAGGAAAGACATGCAGGTTTGTGGAAACAAATAGACCCGGTGAAAGGATCGGAGTGGATATGCTGGAACTGACCGCTGGAGATAGAATAATTACAGCTATAGATTATTTTACAAGAAAGATGTACGCGATGACAACAAGAAAGAAGCAAGCTTGAACATTGTGAAATTTTTAGAAAAGGTATATCAAGATTTGCCCTACAAAGAAATTATTAGTGATAATGGGAAGGAGTTCTTAAACAATGAGGTTGCGAAGTTTTGTAAAGAAAAGAATGTTAGCCACAGATTATCGATACCTTACTATCACCAAAGTAATGGTAGAATCGAAAGGGCCAACAGAACACTTAGAAACGCATGTAGGAAAACGAGAGGAATGACTAAAATTAAGTTAGAAAAGATTGTTAAGAATTACAACGATATTACTCACCGCGGAATTGGTTGTACTCCAAATGAAGCTATGTTACGAGAGAACTGGAGCAAGGTACAGGAACATCAAAAGAAATATCAAAAAGAATTTGCGAAATATGATGGAAAAGCCCAACGATTTGAAGAGGGTGACTGTGTGTTAATTAGAAATGAATTGAAGGAAAATAAGATGGATGAAGAGTTCAAGACTAAAGGCACTATAGAAGAAAAGAAATATGGGGATGTTTACAGTGTTGTAGATGAGAATGGGAAAAGAATGACTAGACATGCTTCTCAGTTAAAACATTGCTGAGGAGAGGGAGGTTGTTGGGTATGATTGACATTGCCCAAAATGGAAGTATTATTTTCTGGTAAGATTATATTCTCCTTTTAAGGAAAAAGGAGAATATGAAAAGTATAAAAACAAAGTGAATAAATAAAGGATGTGTTCAAAAGATATTTCTAATTTAAAAATATTTTATTCTAAAAAAGTAAGTAGACCAGCTCAACCCAATCACTACCTTTTTTAAAAGTAGGTTTTATTATTTTTCTTAATTTTTTTTAAGGAGATAAATAAATAAATTACAATGTTAAAGAATTTTTTTTACATTTTAGTAACCTTAGAAAATTAAAAAATTTTTAAAAAAATTTACCATAAATAGAAATTAAAAATTGTTTCGCGTTAAAATTAAAACATTTTAATAAAGACCCAAGAAAATTGAAATTATTTAAAAACAAATTATACAATAAAAAATAAATTCTATTGTTAAATGCAACATAGCTAATATAGAATGTGTAAAATTATTTTAAATTTTTAAGTTTTCTTTAAAAATAAATTTGTCGTACAAGTTTTTTTACAACCTTGATTAAGACATTTACCTTAGTTGTATAAAGAAAAATAAAAACTATAAAATTTTAAATGTTTTGTTTTTAAAAAAGTAATTTTAATTAAAAATATTCTCAAAAAAAAATCTTTTTGAATACCTTTTGGTTAAAGAATTACTAAAATATCTTAAAACATACTTTTATTGATTTACCAAGTAGGTTTTTGCAACAATTACCGATAAAAATCCTGATATATGCTTATTATACCGATTTCTAATAAAGGAAATGTCTTCTGAAGAAATTTCATCTCCGCCGATAGCCCTGTAACTCTCAAAAAACCAACCTTTCCTTTTTAATAACAATCCTGTTATCATGTATTTAGTAAAATAAGTATCGATAATTAAATCATTTGCTTCGAAACAATTGAATTTGTAATTTGATGAAAAATAACCATTTTTAACAATACATATCACTTTATTAGGTAGTGACACTATTTCCACTGCAGGATTTTCTTTTTCACCAACTTTAGTTTTGACTATTTCTATTGACTTGCAAATGATATCTTTCATGCTGTCACCTTTTCCAGAGCTTAAGAAATCAGTATGATATTCATCTCTTCCGTTAAATTTAATTTTGACACAATAGGCATGCACAAACGGCGCAATTTTTTCCAATTTCTCAAATTTGTCACTATCAAAAACAAAACCTTTGGTGTATTCTTCCTTCAGTTGTTCACTAGCTATCTGTTTAAAAAGAGCTATCATAACCAAACTTGGTTCGGTATATGGTTTCCATCTACTTGGCTTTTGTTTCTTTTTAAGATAAGAAGCTGCTTTCCGCAAGAATTCCTCATTATCTGTCTCCAAATACTGAAGCAAATAATTGTTAAATTTCGCTTCTGGGTCAGAAATGAGTGTTTCTTTGAATTCACTTCCCAACAACTTTATACATTCTACCAAATGTAATTTAATTTCTCTTACCCATAGATTTTTGGTAATGAGCTTGTAAAAAATGTAACCAGCTACTAAAGACACCAAGACCATTAAATTCAATTTATCATTTAGTGAAAGCTTTATTTCCATGGGGAATTATTTTTTTTTTCTTTTATATTAAATTGAAAATTTAATTTGCCTTTTTGATGTTATTTGATTTTTGTGATTTTTAAAAAATAAAAATTGCAAATTTTTTAGAATTTATATTTATTTTCTTAATTATTGATTAAAAACATTTCTGATAGTCCCCCATTTTGGGATCACGGGAATTTTTGAGGGAATATTACTCCTTTTTTATCTAAATTTACCAAATGGTTAATTAAAGGATATATTATTTTTTTATAAAATTTTAAAAGTTAAATTATTTAAGAATTAAATAAACCAAAAATATTTAATATAATATCAAATTTATTGAATGTTTAAACAGGTATCAATCTTTGATCTGTTTTCGCAAATATGTCCTTTTCTCTTATTAAATTCATAAATGAAATAAATAACTTTATATATATTTTTCTTCTCTTAAATATTTTAAAATCTGTTCAATGCGATATAATTATTTGAGTATTTGTACCAGAAATTGGTTTCATAAAATTATTTCGATTGTTTAGATAACAAATATAATATCGAATATTGTTTTTAAAAAATGAAATATATGAAGACCATTGATCTAAAAAACACTGTTTAAGATTTGATGAGCTTTATGAATTTAGGTCCTAATACCTCTGTACTTTTTTCCTTCACTATTCCCACAAATAAATCTCTTATAAAGCATACAAATCGTCCAAAATACAATTTTTGAATAGTAAATCTTCTCTGTTTACTTTTCTCTTATATAAATGCATTTCATATAATAGTACAATAGATTCGATACCTCGATCTGACTAGATATTAAAGGCTCGGAATGTAGAATCCGTTTTGAAATATTTGTTAAATTTTAATTTTTTTTTCCTCGCTTATGCGATAAAGTTCAATAAAGCCTTGAGAAATGATATCAACCGCAAAAAAATAAAAATTTGATCGTTTCAATTGCATTATAATAACAAATTCTTTTTTAAAAATTTTTTCTTTTTTTTCGACTGCTATTATTATATCTAAATCAAATATACATAATCTATTTTTTCATGCGATATTTTACCTTCACAATATGAACAATCTTTTTTTTCTTTTCAAACCATAAAATTTCTCTATTTCTCTTCTTTGATGATCATATTTAGTTTAGAAAGTTTAAGAAATAATTTAATTTCATCGTGATTATATTAATAGATTAAGATATATTTAAATATAATTAATACAAAATTTAAGAATGATGAACCTTCTTATTAACTCATAAAAAATATTTTAGATCAAAAGGATCGATAACTTCACAAAATAAGTTTCTACTCAATATTAGTTTGTTTTAATGTTGTACTATCTCCTAGATAAATTATTTTTAAATAGATTTTGAGTTACAAATATTTGATTTAATTCATTTATATAATCTGTTGTAAAGAAAAGTATTTAAAGAAACATCCTTAAATTCACGGGTTAAGTTATTCTTATTATTTTAAATTAAAAGGGTTAAAATAAACCGATTAACTTATTTAATACACAAGATTACCATTTCAAGAATTTATTAAAAAAGCCTTTTATAAAAGTATTTTAAAAAACTTTAATCATTTTGTCTTTTCAAGCATCATGACTCCTACATATCCAGGAGTCTTAAAGGTTAATTTATCATTTATTCTTCTTAATTCTTCGTTCGAAATCTTATTACCGCCAAAAGGTTCATAACATGATTTTAAAAATCCTTCATTCTCTAAAACCATCCCCTTGATTTTATAAGTAAATGCATCGCTACTCACAACCAACGAACCTTCCCCATTAAAAGTGTACTTATATTGACCGAATGGAAATTTTATGAAGGGCATAATTATTTTATCTGGGTAGTAGAAATCTTGTATACTAATTTTTTTACTCCTTAGATCATGTATAAGAAACGTGGTGTTTATTAAAATTGAGGACACCAACTCTGTAGGATCTCTTGAAATAAATCTTGTTGCTTCATAATTTGTATCTAATTTGATAATAAAGCAAAACTTTTTTACAAACGGAGCTGTTTTCTCTAAATTTTGAAAAGTTTCTTCATCGAAAGTGAATTTTTGCTTAGGTGGAATATTGAGCTGCTCAGTTATGATTTGTTTTATTAAGTCATCCATGACAGATCCTGGTAAAGTAAGATCCCCATTCCTCCAGCAGTTCTGTTTGCTTTTTAGAAAAGAGGCTAATAGAGTAAGATTTGATTCACTGTTATCGATTAAATAATTTTTTAATAAAGAATTACAGCTATTTTCACTCGAATCCAATAAATAATCTTTTAAGTCTGATGAAACTGCTGCGAGGTTAATTTTTAAGTATTTTTTTACTTCATTTTGTGTAAGTCTTCTAGCATATATTTTGTATGCTATATAAAAAACGAGAGGCAATATAAATATTACCAATGATAACAAGCCCTCAAGATTTTCTTTGTTCATGTCCGCATTTTTTTTCCTTTTAAATACTTTTAGTTCTGTTTTAGTAAATTGTCAAAGTAAAAATTTATTGATACATTTTTCGTGAATTATGAAAAAATAACAAATTAAAATTGAGATTATTAATTACCTAAAAAAATTAACCAATTAAAAATTTAGAACTAAAATTAACAAGGACAATTGATTTTTTAAGGAGGATTTATAAATAAAAAAAGATTCTTAAAATATTTTAAAACTTCTCCTTTTCTAAAAATAATAATTATTTCTTTTTTATAAAAAAATTTACATTCAAATTAATAAAATATTAAAAATTTTACATCATTTATTCTCAAACTTTTTTAAATTGTAATTTTAATTTTTCATTAAAAAATTAGGTAAATTTAAAAAAAGTAATTTTAATTTTAACACAGAAAATATTTTCAATAATAAAATTTAATTTTTATTTACATTTAATTATTTTATTTAATTAAAATAATTAAATAATTAAATAATTAAATAAATAAAGTAATTAAATAAAATAAAAAATATTTTATTTAAACTCTCTAAACTTGAATGGGAATGGTTGTGTTGGATTCCTCTAAATTAAAACGATCTTAAAATTATCTAAATATTTTAATTTAGATTTTAAAGGTTTTTAAAGAATCCAATCAAGATACCCATGGAAGAAAAGTTAATAAATAAAGGTTTAAAACAAAAATTTATTAAAGGTTAAAACTTAAACAAAAAATTTATTCAAAATAAGAAGCTGATTGGAATGCAGCAGGTTGATTACTCTTAAAATCTCTCCACTGTTTTCTTGTAAAACAAAATAGTTTCTTTATTTCAATATATTTTTTAATTTTTTAATTTAAAATTCTTACAATTATTTTTTAATGAAAATATTTTAAATTAAATATTTTTTTATTTATTTTTCATCAATTTATTTAATAAACAATGATTAATAAAATACCCTTATGCATAAATCACTTTTAATTCGTATTTTATTTTACACTTGTGGTTTATCTTTCTGTTTATACGGGTATTTCTCAGAAAGACGTCCTAAAAAATATGAATTTTTAGGCCCTTCTTGCAGTAGACTTCTATTAATGACATACAATGGCATGATTCTTACCATGATAACCATTCTTTTAGGAATATATATATTAATAAACAAGCTATTTAAGAGAAAAAATGATACTCTTTTAAAATTACATTCTCTTTTTTCTAACATTTCTTATGGCTTAGAAATTGTTGTAGTATCAGTTTATTGGCCAATGAATTTTATTAAACCAGAACTAATCAACTCTTCTGCTTATAAGTATGGGTATAGAATCCCTTTTTTTAAACAAATGTCAATCCATGTATTCCCATTTATAATTTGTTTAGTAGAGGTATTGACTTGTAAAATTGATAATACTTTGCATAAATATGTAGGTGTGTTTGTTATTTGTACTTGTTATTCCTCTGCCATCACAATTTTTTGTGGTAAGTTTAACTTTAAGTATCCTTATGGCTTTCTTAAGAATTTAAAATTTTTTACAACTTTGCTTTTGTTTTATGCATTGACTATTTTTAGTTGTATTTTTATGAAATTAACTAATTTTCTTAGAAAAAAATATAATTTTCCTCAGAATTTAATAAAAAAATACATAAATAAATAATAAATGAAGTAATTTTTATAAATTAATAAAAATCATAATTTTTGTGAATAAACAAATTTTATTTTGATTTATTTGACACATTACAAAATATGTTCACTTTAAAGAACAAAAAATGGGTTATTGACCTAATACAATTAGTAAAACACTCAATTCTCTTAGAAACTTACTTTAAAATTTCTTTTTTTATTGGACAATTCAATAATAAAACAAACTGATACAGTAAACAAAGGATGAATAATTTTAACTCAACTAATTCCACCTCACAAGAATCATCTTTGAATCAGTCAGATTATTCCTTCGAAACAGATTCAAATGACAGTAATACTTTATCTATTGACTTAGAATCATGTAATCAAAAAGAAAATGAGAATATTACAATGTCTGATGAAGATATCCCCAGGTTTGATGACATTTTTAACAATTATGACTATTGCTATCTGAACAGAGATCCTATTACAGAACAAAATGAACAAATTGAATTTGAAGATAATTTCTCAGAATTAGAATATTTTACCAATAAAAATAATACATCAATAGAATCTAATAGTAACGAAGTAAATGGTATTTTGTTAAATAATTTAGTAAAAGAAGATGTTCAAAAGCTTTCTCCTTTAAATATCCTTGCCTTGGTTGCTGAGTTTGAAGAAGAAAGATTGAAAAAAAAGAAAAACAATGATTTATAGATTGATTATTAAATTATAGAAGTGTAAAATTAGTTTATTCTATTTCTTTTATGTTTTCTATTTCGTATTTCTTTTCCAAACATATTTGTAATTTTAATGCACCACTACAATCAGTGTAGTATCTTTCGTAGTACTCTGTGACAATAAATCCGATACTTTTATATAAATTCATAGCAAAATAATTGTTTTCATCTGTTTCTACGTAAACAGTGCTAATTTTATTTTCTAAAAAAGTGTTCAAAACTATTTTTACTAAAAACTTAGCGTACCCCCTTTTTCTAAACTCTTTTTTGATTCCTAACATTCCTATTGTGCCAGTGTCACTATGTTCCTTTATTCCTATGATTGCACCTATAATCTTGTTTTCTTCTTCTAAAATGTAAATGTAATCAGCCATGTTTATATAAAAATCACTGAATAAGAAGTAATTGTATGATTCTGATAATATTTCTTTGAAAAAAGATCTTAAATCTTTTGTTTGATTGTAAGAATGTAATTTTACTAAGTTTACCATTTAAAAATAAAGAAATAAAAAATAATTTAAAATTTAAAGAAAAGTGGAAATTTTATTTTTATATTTGATGAATTGATTTTTATGTATGTTTTACTAATAAACATGGATATACAAGTAGTAATCATGTTAATATAAATAATTGAGATATTTATTATTTAATTGTTAATTTTGTTATCAGGTTTATTATAATTGAGGTATGATTCTAATGTTAGATGTTTAAGATAAATAAAGTTAAATTTTAAGATCTTTTTGAAAGAACAAAGGAATATTTTAAAAAAATACAACAATAATAATCCATATTTTGTTATAGTAAATTTAATATATAACTTTGAAAAAATCAATATATTGTTGTGACTCCTAGTCACATGAATAAACCTTTTATTTTTAATTTGTCTATTATTTTTAAAAGATGGTAGCATGTATGAATTATTTAATTATACTTTAGTTGAGATTCATGGTCACAATAATATTTTTCATATACTCAAGTATTTATTATAAAATAACATTAAGATAATCATTTATTTATATTATCTCTTTTTTTACAAAAATAAAAGAAATATTCCGGTGCTTATGTGTAAATTAAAAAACAATAAATTAAATCATAAAAATGCTGTGATATCTAAGTTCGTGTTTAGTTTGATTTACACATTAGAAGCTTCTGTCATCATAAAAATTTGAAATTGTAATTCGTTTTTGTCAAAATTATTTCAATTTGTGTTAAGAAATTACTTGATATTTTAAATATCAAATATTTTTTTAAAATGAATTAAAAATTTTTTATGATTTGAGTAAAAAAATCAACTAATTTAAAAAACATTAAAAATTAGAATAACCTAAGAAAGTATGTTATTTAAATTAAAAATAAATAATTAAAGGCTAAGGAATACGGCTTTAAAATAAAATAACTTATGATTATATATTTATTACTCAGATATATTTTGGCCACAATTTTAATTTTAAAAACATTATTAAAAATGTAAATGTTTAAAGATAGGTTTGATTTTGTTGTACAAGGAACTTAAACTTCAAGTGAAATACATAACCTTTTGTATTTTTAATACTTTATAAAAATTTGGGTACTGTTTCGGAATTACCCCACACATTTTATTGGCTGATTTTTTAGGGTAAATTGATTAAAATTTAATTATTGTAAATTAATGTTCTAAATGATTAATTTAGGTGATATTAACGAGGATATGATAGCAACATACATGGACACACCAGAAAACCGTGTAAGATTTTTACAAACTTTACAACTACTTCCCGAACGAAAAGAATGCCATGGTTGTGGAAGGGAAATGACAATTAGTAAGTCGAGTAATTGTAATTTTGACTATAGGTTTAGGTGCAAAATACCATGCGGCAACGAGGTATCAAATAAGAAAAGACGCCTTTTTTGAGAATTTAAATTTGTTATATAGGACAATTTTTAAATTTATATATTACTGGGCTTATGAAGAGGCCAATGAGAAAAAGATATCACGAGAATTGGCTTATGCAAAGAAATCAAAGTCAAATGAAAGAATTTTATCAGGAAAGTATGCACATTAAAAATAAGTAGAGTTCCAGTATCTTTAGGCGGCCCGGAAGAACAGTACAGATTGATGAATCTGTATTTGTAAGAAAAAAATATAACAGGGGAAGGAGGGTCAAAATTCATTGGGTTTCTGGTGCGATTGATAGCACTAAAAAGAATGTTTTAAAATTCTAGTTAAAAAGGGAATAAACGAACTCTTTTACCCATTAAAAAAATACATTTTACCTGGTACTACAATAGTTTCTGACATATGGAAAGCTTATAATTGTTTGAGGCACAAACGGTGCATGCATTTAACGGTTAATCATTCTCTAAATTTTGTTGACACTAGTAAACATGCTAATACCAACGGGGTTGAAAACATGTGGATGAGGGTTAAAAGAAAAGACAAGAGGGAATGTGGAACTATAGAATTTCTTAACCTCCTATTTAAATGAATTTATTTGGAGGCAACGGTTAGAAAGGGGGGCCCCTTGACAGAAATAATCAATGATAATAATTTAATTTATAATAATTAAATAATTATTTTAAATATTTAATTAAATAAATCCCTTTTTATAATTAAATTTTAATTAATTTACCATAAAAAATCTGCCAATCAAATGTGTGGGGTAATTCCGAAACATATCAAAACTGTAAACCATTTTATCAATGAGAATCTTAGAGCTAAGATTGAGAATAGTAATGATTAAACGATGAAAAAATTTTTTTTCCCACAACCGTTTATTTGAAGTGTTACATCCTAAGGATATAATCCAATAACAAAATGATTTAAATAAATGAATTTTTATATTTTCTTTATTTTAATCGTTTCTTGAATTGTAATATTTATAAACTCCCTTTTTTATTTATTTATACACCTTCCTTAAAAATCAATAAAAATAATTTTTGTAGGAGTTGAACCCATAAATGTTTGCTAGACTATAACAAGAAGAAAAGGGCGTATTTTTTAACACATGACGACTGAGGTATATAAAATACTCATCATTGAAAATTGAAGATTATGTCATTCTTATAATAAATATAATGGATCAAGATAAACCTAACCGGAAAAACAAGCATACAATCAAGAAAAAGTGCAACAGTCAAAGCATTTTTTCTTAATGTATTGGGCTTTCTTGCATAGTTTTATTATTTAATAACTTATCTCTTATAAAACCACACTATTTAACCCCTTTAATAGTTTTATCCGAGCCCATTTTATTGTATATAGCGATCTTTATAACTGTTTGTTTTCTTTTGTATTAATGTTCTTAGCAAATTTTTGAAATTATTAGATATAAAATATTCCTAAAAAATTCATAATTTTTATTAAAAGTATAAAAATCGGCTAATATATATTAATTGTTAGAAAAAAAGTTGCTGATATATTAATTTTTAGATTTTGATCAGTATTAATATATTAGACTTAGGACTTAAAGAACATCTAGCATATGCATTACAGTCTTTTAATAATTTCGTTATCAACTTTTTTTTGTAAGTTATAATTAATTGTTCATGTTATTTTTTATCTTGATATTAAATTTAAAACACTATAATTATGGCTTCTTAGGTCATATGTAATCATATATCGATCCTTTTCAATTCGAAAATCCTTTTAATTGATTTTAATGCTCAAATAATTTAAAAATTTCACATCAACCCAATTAGGATTTAACATCATATACAAAAGATGTCTAATTTGACATTTTTGTTTGCCTGTAATTAATCTAAATTGCCTTTCGATGTTATAAGTTGTTTAGCTTTTCTTATTATATAAATAAAACTTTTTAAAGTTCAATGATAAAAAATTTTGCCTACCCTTTATGTAAATGATATATTTTATCGATGTTTTTTTTGTAGTACTTTTAACTTTCCATCTTTAATTAAACCTTGAATGTTTAAAAGGGCTTGTTTATAAAAATTTAACATTGAGTAGTAAATGATAACTTAATCCACATCTATATTTTGTTATCTATAAAATTTATTTTTTATTTTGTTAAATTCATCAATGATTTAACAATTCTAATATATTTTAAAGATTCAAAACTTTATTATTAGATAATGAGATTTTAATGTAGAATTAATAGATTTTGATGCCCATAGAATAAATAAATACTCATTTATATTATTATGATTTTAAAAACATTTTTCATTCTTATATGAATATTTTCATATATGCTTTCTTTACTTGTGTTTCTGTTGCATCCAGTTAATAATATTGGACTTCTCAATCAAGAATACAAAAAAATATTTTCTGATATTTTGTTTTATTGAATTTAAAGGTTGTAGGTAACAGCTTATTATAACCAAAGCCTACAGGGTAAGTTAGATTTAGGAAGTTAGTAAAGTATAAAGGGCACCTTACCAGGCAAATTGCTAGAAATATCTTGAGCTATACCTAATCATGTGGCAAATATTATACTATATATTTTTATTGAATGGGTATTTTATAAAATTTATACAGAAGGTATAGTGATAGATCTTCGTATATATTTCCCATCCTTAGACAACAAAAAAATTTGGTAACAGTTTTAATATTGTCATATTTATAATAAAATTCTAAATTACGATTTATACTTCTTTTGTAAAATTTATTTAAAAAGCTAAACTATTTAATATGTTAAGTGATAATTTGTTTGTCCTGAAAGACTTTTCTTTAATTATATAAAATATATAAGGTTCATTACATCAAACATTCTCTAATTACAAGGTTTACTTAAAAAAGGATTCTACAACCCATTTCTTATTTCTCGCTTTATTCCTATTTTGTTTTATAAATATTAATGGTATTTTTATTTTAATAAATATGAAAATATTTATTTGTAATCAAATTTTGTATACATCTTTTATGAAAACTTTCATTTGAATACTTTTAACGTGAATGATAAATATTCTTATTAAAACATTTACAAAGCTTCTTTTAAAAGAAGAAACATTAAATTCAACATGATTATACCCAAAAAATAACTTTAATATTGTTTATTTATCCCAATTTATTAATCTATGAATTCAAAAGAAACAGAGTATGATGGATTTTTTATTACCATTGAATTATTAACCAAAAAATAGCTGTGTAAATGTTCCATAAAAAGGGTTTTCATAATTATTAAATCTTTTTTTTGAAGCTTGCAAATAATATTTAGTTTTGCCGTAATCCAGTTTTCTAATTCTCTTAATTCGCTGTCATTTTCATGCTCTTCTTTAAAAGACCTCCAAGCTTCTGTCAAGTTTTCTATACTGACTTGTTTAATGTTTAATCTATTCCAAATATTTGATTTGGTTTCGTGATCAACTATCTTATAATTTTTACCCAAAAAAAACGACACTGAAGAAATAAACATTTCTAAGAGAATACTCTTTTTACTTATGGAATCAGCAAACATATTATAAAACATAACACACAAATTTACAGGTTCTATCATATTTTTATTAAAAAAAATGATCCAATACATTGTAATATGAGTAAGTCTATATAAACTTAAAATACTAAGGGTTGATTCTTTATCAATCAGCCAATAATAAAATGCTACTAAATCTAAATTAGATATATTAATCACATTACATTCTGAAAATAACACTGTTTTTTTAATCTTTTCTTCATAGAATTCTATTAGAGAACATAATTCTTCTTTAATGGTTTCTTTAAGTTCTTTTACCTCATCATCTGGTTGCTTTGGTTCTTTAATTTTTAACCACATAGAAAATATTTCATCAAATCGGTTAGAATTTTGCTGTATTTTTTCTCCTATTTTCATGACCGAATCAAGTCTTTTTTTAGTTGACTTTTGAATGTCTTCTTCAAGAATTTCTGAATTTACCTTAAGTTTTTTGATTTTAGGTTGTTTTGACTTGTTTTTTGAACGTTTGGATTGAGAAGTTTTATTTGTGCATATATTGTTTTCTTCGGATAAATTATCATTTTCTGCTATGTTAAATTCATTTACCCCATTATTCTTAACTGAATCAAGGTTAATTTGTTTACTAAAATTAGAATCGTCATTGGAAATATTTTTGTTTTTTTGTTCTGTTATGCATTGCGTTACTTTATTTTCAACAACTGAATTCATTAATTCTTTAGATTTATTTGTCGTTTCTTTTTCAACTCCAAAACAATTTGTTTCTGTAAATTCATAATCAAAATCATCATTTAGAATTTCTTTCTGTTTATTTTCTATTTCATTTTCCGAAATATTTATTTCAAAGATATTAAGATTTTCATTATTACATGATGCGATACATTGAGTATCAGTATTGTTAATAAACGAATTTAAAACTGCTGTAATGCTATCCTCATTTTCATTACTTGTTGAAGTATTTTTAATAAACTTTAAACCTGGTTTTTTGCTTAAATAATCATTATCAGAATTATTCGGTATCTCGGTTTTATTTGTTTGGTTTTCTTTGATTTCTTCAACCGTCAAACAAAGCTCTTTAAACTTAGTTTTTCTTTTAGGTTTTTTCGATGTATCTTGATTAGATTTTTTGCTGGGAGACCTAACTTTTTTTGATGAAATTAGATGTATTTTTCGGTTAAAATTATTCGGGGATATTCTGTTATACCCGTTAGGATTATTTAAATTAGAATTTGAAAAGGATTGAGACTTTTTGTGTTTAGATGTGTCTTTACAGGTGGGGTTTGTAATAAAATCTTTTATTTCGGCTTCCGAATCAAAATTTTCTTTTGATTTAACGAAATCTTCACAGTTTGCATAAGAGGTATCACGTATGCTTTTTTCATGTTTTTGATTTTCATTAAATGAGTTGATTACTTTGGATTCAATATAAAGAATCTCTTCGGGTTTGTTAACGGAAGTATTTGATTCAAAATTGATTCCATTTATACTTTCTTGTTCAAAATCAATTTTGTCCTCTTTTTTTAATTTTTCCTTCGCCATCTTTTTACTTCTCTTATTTGGTAATTTTTCATGTTGTTTGTCTTCAAACGATCCGTTTTTGATATTTTGAGGTATTGATTCAGTAATATTGTCGACAGTTATGTTGCTTTTATCTTGATCGAATATACTATTGCCATTTTCCACTGTTCTCTGCGCAGTCATGATTTGATTGATACAAATAGAAGATTCCTCTTTTATAGCGTCGTTACCTGTTGCTTCTATTTGCTTAGTCTCATTTGTAGAGGAAAATTTTTCTGTATTTTCTAAAGAAGATTAATAAATTGAGGGTTGGCCATATCCATTTAAATTATAATTACGAGGAGTTTGATCAAATTGAGTGCCATAATTGCTTATTTCTTCTCTGTAATAATCTGTATTCGTATAAAGTCTCTCATTTTCTGCATGATTTTGATGAGGAAAATTAACTGGAACACTGTATTCATCATAAGTCCCAGATACATCATTGACTTCAGCCATTATAGGTTCGACAACAACAAAGGGCACATACACTACTTGACATGGGTTTATGATAACATTTTGTGCAAAAATGTTAATAGTATTCGATGGCTGTACATAGTTGGGTAAAGAATTTGCTGGTATTGGAACAATATTATATGGGTTAATATTGTTATAAGCGCTTAAAACGATTAAAAAATGATATAGCATGGGCACAAATTTATTTTGGTTTAATAGCAATTTTTTGATTAATTACCCCAAGAAAAGCATAAAAAATTTCTTAAATTAAAATTTAACTAATTACAAATTATCTTAATGAACATGAAATATAACCAAATGACATAAACATAAAATTTTAGATATTATTTTATTCATTAAAGTTGATATTCGTTTAGTGAATTAGAGTGTATTCAAAAGATGCTGCTATAAAGCAAAATAAGTTCTAAATACAAGAATAAAATAGCTATTTAAAAATAATTTAAAAAATTTTTAAAATTTACCCTTTAAAAAAATTTTTTAGCGGTCTTGTCGCAACCGCGACGGGAAAAACTTTGAATTAGAAAATTTATTAAAATTCCTTTTTGGGCGTGTCGCATCTTTGTTCTCAAAATTTCCCATTTTGGTACATAAACATCTCTTTATATATTTTTAAGAATTATAACAGCTAAAACCTTTTAGTTTGAAATATCATAACTGTTATAATAAAAATAAATGTCACTATGACTTGCGACAGGTCTATTGAAGATATTAAATTCTATTATTAGAGAAGTTTTTTCTACAGAATTGTAATGTTGGATAAAATCTGACTTTTTTATTATCGAAAACCTTATAATGAATTTTTAATCAAAGCTTCGGAATAAATTTAATTCATAAAATAATTCATAAAGGTAATTTAAGAATTGTTCTTTCTTGGTCAAACTTTTATCTTCCTGCATCGTCAACTTTTTTTATTTAAGTAAAAGATGTTGTTTCTAAAAATATTTTTCGGAAATTAATATATGTATTTTTTTATATGAATTATCTCTTAAAGTTCAATAAACCCTTTATAAATGGGTCAACATTAATATTTCTCCGTTTCCCCCACCTAGTAAGAGGGGACCCTTTAAAATTATAGTCAATTTAATTAAGGAAAAAAATAAATTAAAAAAAAACAAAATAGAAAAAAAATGTAAAAATGTCGAAAATGTAGGATTTAAAAAAAAACTGTGTCAGGACATACCTCTTATTTTTGATAATATATCTCTTTAAAAAGTCGAAAAGTCTGTTTACCTAGAAATTTAAACCAAAAATTGTATTTGAAATTCTTCTGACCAAAATAAAATCATCACCTGCCCCTCAAGGGGCAGGTTATGATTTTATTTTGGTCTATATTTATACTTCTTTTATTTATTTTTTATTTATTTATTTTTTTATTAAATTGATTTAAAAATTAATTTTGTATTTAGGTGGGGGAAGACGGAGAAGTACCCAACATTAGTGTTATTCTTATAGAAGTCGGTTCTTATTTCCTTGGTTTTCAATTTTTGTTATATAGATTAAGAACTCTTACGATCAAAAATGAAATTATTTGGTTGTTTCTTTTATTAAAGCAAGAGGCATTGTCTCTATAAATAGCAAAATTGTATACAAAAACAATATTTAGCGTTTAAAATTAAAAATAAGAATCAAATTTTTTCATTATTATCTCTATAATGACATTAGAGATAGTAGTCTAATTTATTTTATATTGTTATATCCAACAGGATATAACTCAAACACTTTGTGGTCAAAATAAATAGACTTAAAAGTTTTCTTTTAATTTTATTTAAATTATTCCCTGTTTGTTTAAAATTCATGGGTTCGAATTTTTATTCGCTTAAATACTTTTAAAAAATAAAAAGTATTACAATTAGAATTCGAACCCAGTTTATGCCTGGATACAGCATATATTTTTATAAATTTTTTATTTGCTGCTCAAAGTAATATAACAATAATAGAACCTTAGTATTTTTCTTAGCTATAATGTCTTCAAATTTTTTTAATTACTTTATCATTTCGGATCTTATGGCGAAATCAGGGCATATTCATTTTTTATGAATATTCTATTATTAATAATATATTTGTATGGTCGGCTTTCGCTATAAAAGCAAAAAAACCTAATCCGCAATCAAAAAATTTAAAATACATTTTTGAATATGTTAGTAAAACTTAAGAATTTTTAAGTAAAAAGAGTATAATGCCAGAAAGCAAACCCAGAAAAATGTAATTCCAAGGAAGGATTTTAAATATATAAATGAAAATAAAAAGGTAATAGCCAGATTTAGATAGGTAACCAGATAGTTTGTTTTTAGAAGAATCATTTTTAGAACATTATTTATTCAAAATTTAGGTTAATACAGCTCTTTCCAAAGCAATAGGAATCAATCAATAGATGACATCATAAATGATGTCATAAAACCTATTAAGATACAATAATACCGACATGCAACTGTAATTATATTTGGAATCAGTAACTGAGAGTGCAGGAAAAGAACCTTCCTACCAAATATCAAGCTAAAAATCATTAAATATAATAGATTAATTTATATATTTTTAATAAGGCGGGGTTTAAACAATTAAAAAAGTAATTCACTTGTGCATTCATCACAGCATATCAAGCAAACAAAACTTTAGATGCAGCTAAGCGGAACATAAATCAGAGGTCGATTGTGCTAAGAAGAAACTAAGCATTATGTTAGAGACACGAAAATGTGCTAAAATATCGAGTATTGTTAGATCTCAAGTTAGCATCGATAAAACAAGAAAAGGTGGCATATGTATTTAAGTACAATGGACAACATCGATTAAAGAAAATCTTTTTAAGAAAATTTATATATGGTTAAGTTGAATAAAATGAACATTCACTGGTATGATTCATAAATTTTAATTAAAATCACTCGATTAAAATCTGCGGAATGAATTTTTGTGACTAGACGAAGTCTACACATATATTGCAGAAGGGTTAAGAGCCCGTTAAAAGCCCACTAAAAGGAAAATGAGGTAAAAAGAAATAATCTAAAAACAGTTGATATTTTTTACTTTTAACAAAGATATATCTTACATGTCAAAAAATGTAAAGATAAAAGAGTTTTGTGAAAAATTACTGAATTCTAGTATATAAATTCATTAAAGTATCTATTTTATAAAACCAAAAAAATACATTTGCAAACAATCTTAAAAATGTTTTACTTAATTTTTTTGTTTGATATGGTTAAATTAAGTTGCTTTTTATAAATATTGTATATTTATGGGCTTTTTCAATGTAAGATACTACAAAGCCATTTATGATATTAAGTATAATACCAGATTTTGCACAACATTCATCTTTTAAATTTAGTACTTCAGAGACATTCTTTCGTTTAAATATTCATCTTTTATCATCCAACCCTATTGATTTATCATTTAAATACAAATAAATCTTTGCTACGTCCGAAAATTACATTTTTGTAAATTCTCTAAAATAATTTGTATGTTTCAAAATAAGACTATATTTGTTCTCAAAAATTTCATTAGACGAGGTTAGGTTTTTGACAGCTTTCTGTTAAAATAACCCTCTCATTTTTATAAATTATGAATATTATTGAGAGATTTTTTGTTGCTTAAGAATAAGAATTCCATACTAAAATCTTTTGTTATACCTTCTGTATATAAAATAAAATATCCATTTATAAAGTAATATATGATAAAATTATTGTTGAGAGATATTTCTTTCTCATACCTATCCAAAAATCCTTCCGAAATTTCATTGGCGATACAAAAAGAGTTTTTAAATACGGTTTACAGGGTAAATTCTTGTTTCCCATCCCTAAAAATTATTTCTTTTTAAAACAACATTTCTTTACGTATTAATGTTGTTTTTCTTGTTGAGAGCGTTTTTTATCTTCTAAAAAACAAAGATTTCTGATTTAAAATTATTGGTGTTAAATATTTTGAATTTAAAAAAATGTGATAGATAGTAAGAGGCTAAAACAGAATCACATACAACTATATACTTTATTACAAAAAATACGATATATAAAATAATGTTAACTAAAGATGTAACAGAATTAAATGCAAAATTAAAGTTCGTATGATCTTGAATATGAGATACTAGACTTTACAAAACAAACCCTTGTGGTTCAAAAATAATTTTCAAGATAATATTGTCGAGACCCAATTTTCCCGACAAAAAATTTCCCAAGAAGGAAATTTACAAGACCTGGAAAAGGTCTAAAAATAACAAAAATATAAATAAGGAAAATCATGGAGGTAAACAAATTAAATAAAAACATTAGTAAGAAAAAAATTTATTTAAATTGTAAGTCTTTTAATGTCAGTTCCTTTCGGACCTTGGATGTAACTTTCCTAAGTCCGATAAATATCAACCAAACATATATCTTTTGGTCAAATTCTTAGCCTAACAATTAAAATTATATAGTTAAAAATTTCAGTAATTTATTTCTAAGTAAAATTGACTCATTTGGTTATAAGACATTCAATAAAATCGATGTTTTTATTTTGATGATTGTGAAGTTTTCTTTGAATTTGAGTTATAAGTTTAAGTAAACTTTTTTTCGATTTGATTGGAGATAAATAATCCTAGAATTTATATTATTTTTATAATAGATGATATTTTTATTTGTTTTTGACAAAAAAACGAATTTGTAATAGTACATCTAAAGCACAATCTCTGTTTATCTGTAGTTTCTCACAATAAAGTTTGATATTTACCAAAAACAATATCTTTTGGTACATGCCTCTTGGTGAAACTCAATAAATTTCAAATAAGTCATAAGTCTAGTTTTAATATAGAAGATACATATAATTTCAAAAAACTATTAAATAGTGGATTATAAATTAGATAGTTATAAAATATTTCAATCTCATTTTTAAAAAAAAACAATTCAAAAAGATATGTTTTTTGTTAAAGTCAAATTATTAGGAGGAAAATACGGTTAATTAAGTATTCTAGTATATATTAAAATGATGTTTATTTTAAAATGAATAATGATAAAATGTATCTTTTAATTATTGTTGATTAGAGAAGCAAAATAAAGGTAAAAAAATTAAGAATGTCATAAAAAATCATAGGCATATTTTTCTAATTAAAAATTTAATCTATAAATAAATTTTTACTGTCTCTGTATCAACAGACGCATCATAAAACGTAATACAAAGAAGAAAAATAATTGAAAGGGGTTATAATATAAATTGGTAATAATTCTTTTAATTAGGTATTCATTCAGTGAAGCAAAACGTAAAGCCATTATTAGTCAATATTTGCAAAACTAAGATTCTTTTATTACTTTGGTTAAAGTAATATTATGTTTAAGATAATCATGAAACAAAAAAATTTTTATTTTTTCTGCAATGTTTATCAAAACTTATTTTTTTAATTTCAAAACTAAAAAGAGTCTTAAAATTCATTATCGATATTTAAACAGTTTAATATGATGTAAATAGAAAATTTTTCAAAAAATAACTTAAGAATTTCTAAATGAACAAATGGCATTACAGAATTATATATATTTATTTGATATATTAAAGAACCCAGCTGAATGCTAGGGCGGGTGACAGATGTCTATAACTGGAAAAAGGAGTATTATTAGCAATTTCTTATACGGAAAAATCTTTTAAAAATATATTAATATGAGAAATAATTTATTTAACAATAAATAGAAATCTAACTAACACAAACCGGTGGTAGAAACCACAAGCTCATCCAACCAAACATTAAAAAACAAGAAAACACAATAATCAATTTTATAGAACTTTGACAAATCTGAAATATCAATTATTTTAAGATAATTCATACGAATTTTAATTAAATTTCTTAATTTCAAATTATTTTTTAAAGTTCAAAGACACAAAAATAAATAATTCTTAACATTTTAACAGTCTAAGCTAAATTTTTGTTACATTTGATACTGAAAAAATTCTATAAAAAATTTTTTAAAATAAATCTTAATTAAGACCAGATATTTGAGAATAAAAAGTAAACATCGTTTAGACCCTCTAAGAATGTTAATAAAAAATACTTTATAAATTGTTTAATTAATCAAAATCTTGTTTTTATAAATTTTTACCCCAATAAAAGCTTTGTATCTTTTTAATTTGTTAAGATATTAAGACACATTCTTTTTTTAAATAAAAAATGCTACAAGTCTAATTGAATTCTATTCTATTATGTATTTTATCGAGTAATGATTATTTGCTCAATAATATCAAAAAACATAAAATAATAAAGACATGATATACTGTTTTGATATGATTTTTATATTTGAATAAAGTATGCTTTGAAAATTTGTTGTTAAAATGTAGGTTTTATACAATTTTCATATAAAAAGTATTTTAATGTCATAAATTTTTAAATTAATCAAAACATATTTAAATTTTTAACGAATTATGATGATCAAAATAAAAATATTAATTTTATCTCATAAATAACATAAAAATAATTAACATTTAAGAAAAGTGTGTTTCTTACCTTAATTTATTAAATAAAATATTTTTCTGTTTCACGAATTATATTTTATAGGTTACCGCTGAAACAATGTATATTTTATAAATAGATTGTATCATACAGTATGGTACCATCAACAGCAAAATTAGCACATATATTAAGTTCTTCCGACTATTATACAGTCAAAAAACTGCTCAATCTACTTTTAAAATTGAAAAATTTGTACAATATAGAACTGTGTGATTGTATAATATTTTATCTAGAAAAGGAGTTTAGTGTTGAAGAATTCGAGAAATTTATAGATAAATTGATAGCTATAGATAGAAAAGGAGAACAATTACCTCGTTTAGGTGGTATTGATAGCAAGAAAGTAGTTCTTAAATCAAACGACTTTGATTTGTTTGAAATGTTTAAGTATAAATTATAATAAATTACTTTATAAAAATTTTTATTTGGTTCTTGATATTAAAATAACACTAAAATTAAATGTTTGTAAAAACTTAAACTAATATTTGCAACAATAAAAATATTGTTGAATGTATATAAAATTAGCATATTAAACACCTTTTACAAATTATTTTCTCGGGTTGTATATTAAAAAACATATCTATATTCTGTAATAACTCATAATTATTACACTCTAATAGAAAAATTAATTATCACAAAAAAATAATATTTCTTATTCAAGCATTGAAACACTAATACAAATAAAAAAATATATATTTGTTATTTTTTTAATTTCTATCTTGAAACAGTTATTCATCTTGTAAATACACGTAAAATTTAAATTAGCTACTAGATTAAATTACGTCTTTATTTTAAGTTAGCATACAAAACTATTAAGGGTGTATGAATAAAAAACTTACTCTAAATAATAAATTTCTTAGTGCAAAAAAAAAACTAAATTTACAAAATTAATTTTGCGATTTAGCACTAAAAAGTAAAAATTTATTCATTTAAATTTGTAACCTAAAAATACTCTGATAATTAATTTGCATCTTTTATAAATATAAATTTAAAAGATCAAATTTTAAAAATTAAATCTAATTTTTACATCAAATTGTTTTTGAAAAAATAAAAAATTAAATTTTAAAATCTCATAAAAAATAAAATACTAATAAATCTTCTTGAGAATATTAATTTACTTGGTAAAAAAGAACATTTGTTTTAAAATTATATTTTTTATGAGGTTTTAAAATTAAATTTTTTGTTGTTTATATTTTTAAAATATAATAAATTAGAAAAAAAATATTTATTCAATTAATATTTCATAAAATTTAATTTTATATAAAAGAAATTTTACATTCTTAAGACATATTTTTAATTAAAACAATTTTTAAATAAAAATTACAACTATAAATTCATTAAAAATTTAAAATATAATTAATATTTTAAATATAATTAAAGTAAAATTAATGATTATTTCTTTATTTTATTCAATTAATTATATTTTAAAATATTAAATTATATTTTTTATTCTTCAAAATTAAAATTCTCTCCCAATTCTCTCAATCCTACACATTTAAAAGGATTATCATCCTTAACACTTTTACATAGCTTGTTAAACTTACTAAACCTTAATTTATTACTTATTTTATATTCTTTTATACAATTATAAAACACTTTGTAAAGAATCATTTCTTTCTCTTGTATTCCTTCTAAATACTTGTATAAACTAATAAACCTTTTAAACTGCTTTCTTATAATGAATATTCTTAACCAACAGAATAAAATTTTTAATTTGTTTTGATCATCAATCCAAATAATTTTGAAATATTCTTGAAATTTCTTGAATGGTTTATTTTTTTGGTAATAAATTTGTAATAAATGTTTGTAAAGAGTAAGGTTATCTAAGAAAGTGATGTTATTTACCAGAATTATTGTTTTTTCTATGCTAAGCTTAGAAATTTTCTTTGATAAAATTTTGTAAAATGGTTCTCCTTTGATTTGATTGATTAATTCACAAAATACCTCTAAATTTTTGCCTTTAAGAAATTTAAAATACTTTTCTTCAGAGATTATTCCTTGGAAAAAAGGTATAATTTCAATAAAATTTGGTGATTTCTTAATCATTTTGTAAACCTTTTCTTTACTTTTTACTTCTTTTACATAATAAATGTTCAATAACCTTTCATTTATATTTTTATATCTTTTGTACTTCTTTAAATAATCAGTGAAAACAGAGCCATACTTTTTAGAAAGGTAAAGTCTTTCTAAGAATGAAGATTCTTTATGTTTTGTGCCAGTGTATATTTCAATAAAAGCTTTTTCTAAGGTATTTCTCTCATTTTTTGCTATTTTTTTTATAAATTGGTTTATTTTACTCTTTTTTAGCTGTAACTCTTTGTAAAGTAAATCTAAGTAAATTAAAGTGTCTCTGTTTATGTTTAATATTCTTGAAATGTCTTGGAGTGAAGGATTTTTACTTAAAAAATCAAAGGTTTCTTTTAACGTAAGCATAGGATAAAAATAAATTTATTATTTAATTTATTATTTTAAATATTTTTTTATTGTATAAAGAAAAAAAATCCATACGAAGATCTTTTGCTATACCTTCTATATATAATATAAAAATACCATCCATTATGAAACATATAGCATAATATTTTAGATATTTAATTTATTCATCTCTTTTTAATATTATTTTACCTCTTCTTAATACTATTTTACTCTTTTTAATATTATCCTAAGAATAACAAATTTTATTTTACAAAATATATCATGTGCTAATTTAATTATCTTCATATCCACTGTCAGTAGAAGCATGTTCAAACATCTTTTCTCTTTCCAAGATATATTTTTCAATATCCTCTTCAGAAGATGAAAAATCTTTCTTAATGGAAATATCCTCATTGTAAATCTCTTCTATTCTATTTCTTTTACTTGTGTCTTTAGAATAACTGAATAAATCATCTAAATCTATTTTGTTAAAAAATCTTGAAAGACTGGCGTTGTTAAAAATTTTTTGGTTTAAAAGGTTTTTAAATGTTTGGGTATGTAAGATTTTTTCTTCAATTGTGTCCATGGTAATTAATTTATAAATTTGTACATCTTCATTCTGACCATATCTGTACACTCTTTCTTTAGCTTGGCTATCTGATGAAGGATTCCAGTCTGGATCGTAGATTATTACCCTGGAAGCACCCACTAAGTTTAAACCTAGTCCTCCCACTTTGGTGGTCAATAAAAAAATAAACAAGTCAGACTGTGTGTTAAATTGATCAACCAATTTCTTTCTCTCTTTTAAAGGTGTTCTACCATTCATTTTTACAAAAGCGTGATGTTTAAGCCTGCAATACCTTTCCAAAATTTCCATCATTGCTATTGTCTGAGTAAAAATAAGCACTTTCTTATTTTCCTTTTTAAATTTCTCTAACAAATTGTCTAAAATGATCATTTTTCCTGAACATTCAATTATTTTTTCAGGATCTAGAAAATCTTCATTTCTTTGTAATAAAAAGCAGTGATTGCAAATCTTTCGTAATAAATCTATCCCCCAAAGGGCATTCCTCTTTCCTGTTAACAGATCAAATATTTGTTCTGTGTTCAATGTTCTTTTGTACAAAATTTCTTGTACCTTTGCTAATTCACAAAAATAAATTTTTTCTGATTTGTTTGGTAATTTCTTTGCTACTTCTTTTTTTGTTCTTCTTAAGAAATAAGGAGAAATATGTTGTTTTAAATATTTGCTCAGCTCTTCAGCTCTGATAACATCTTCACTCTTTGCACTTTTGTATCCTCCTTTCTTAATTTGATCCTCAAATTCATTTTTAAAAGTTTCGTATTTACCCAAAAGACCTGGCACAGAAAAATCAATCAAATTCCACAACTCTGCTAAATTGTTTTGCATAGGAGTACCACTTAAAACAATTCTACTTCTACAATTTATTTCCTTCGCAAACTGTGAATACATTGTTTTTTGATTTTTAATTTTATGACCTTCGTCTAAAATTACCATATCAAAATTTATTTCTTTTAATTTTCTAAAGTACTTTTTTAAACCATCGTAACTTAAAATTAAAACACCTTTGGTCTTCAGAAATGAGGTAAGAAGTTTGTTTAAATCTATTGATTTGTCTTTATGAAAGATGCATACTCTGATAAAAGGAAAAAATTTTTTGAATTCACAAATCCAATGATCTAAAATGGTGACAGGGCTGACTATCAATGCAAAATCAAGTTTATTAGAGATAAATAATGAAGAAATAAATGAAATGATTTGTAAAGTTTTACCTAAACCCATTTCATCTGCTAAAATGCCTCCTGTACCTTTAATATACAAAGTGTTAAGCCATTTTAATGATACTTTTTGAAAATCAAACAATTTTGTTGCCAAAATATGCGGAACTCTTAATCCTTCAATAATTTCGCAGGTTTCGGAAATGTGAAAGTCAAATTGACTCTCTTGTATGTTATACGTTTTGCAATATTTTTGTTTTTCTTTAATAAGATTCTGTTCGAATTTTGACTGATTATTGTCATTTTCAGATACAAGAATCTGAAATTCAATAAATTCAGTTTTGCCTTCGGTTTCTTCTTTGCCGCTCTTAATTTTTAACAAATTTTCTTCCAATTCAGTGTCTATTTGTGCTAATTCATTTTTTATTTCTTGTATTTTTTCTTGATCTTTCTTTTCATCCAGTTCTGCAAGAATTGTTTGTAATTTTTTCTTTTTCTTTATTGCTACTTTTTTCAAGTATTTTGATAAAAATTCTTCTTCAAATTCTTCTACGTCCATTGTTTCTTTCATAAACCAAAAAGTAGTTAATTTTTTTTAAATTTGTATTTATTTGAAATAATTAAAAAAATAATTATATATTTTTTATTATTGGTGAATAAATTCTTAAAAAATCAATTTTATTAAATTTGGAAAATAATAATAAACAATAAAATAAATTAAAGATTGAGATCATATACTCTTTGCTTAATAAGTTTATAATTCCTGTAACTGAAGCCTTACGGTAGGGCAAATTTAAACAGTCAATAGTGCGAAGGGGGTGGGTTTAAGTGTGTGAAAGGCTCACAGTATCTGCCGAGGGAGCAACCCTAAGGTATTTCTTTGTAAGATTTCCCATTCATAGGCAAAAAAAAAATAGTTTATAATCTTAGAATATTATAATGAATAAAAGAAGATTTCACAAACAAAAGTTAAAAAAGACGGAAGAAATTTTTTAATTTTATCAAAAGTTAGTTTGGTTTACAAAACAAAATAATATAATTTTAACTTGTTATTCGGTATGTTCTTTATAAACACAAAATTATTTCTTAAAATTAGTTTAAAAATTAACTTAGCGAAATCTTAAATAAAGTATATTTTTTCAAAACTAATCTTAAAATTTTTCAAGTTTAAATTTTGTGTATTTAAATAAAATATTTTTATAAACATCAACTCAATCACAAGAAACGGTTAATATTTTACCTACACTTTTTGATTCGGTTTAAAAATATTTTATTTTCTAAAAAATGAATAATTCAATCTGTACCAATATATTTCTCTTAACTTCGCTAAAAAACATAAATAATGTCAGCAGAGGAGAGATAAAAAAGGCATTAATAAATTATCAATATTTGAAAACTTTTTAAAAATAATTTATCTAACGGTTTTAATTTTAAATCTTCATATTGTACCTGTTTTTAATTGATTTTTTTTTATTTTTTAAGATTTGATATCGTTATATAGTTTTAAGTTAATTTTTATTATTTAAAATAGAGTGATAGAAATATTCCTTTTGGGCTTTATCCATCGGTTTGAATAATGTTATTTTTAAGTGAACTAACATAGTTAAACACGGTTATTTTTTATGAATAATATAAGTGCAGCTGGACAATATAGCTTGGCAACACTCTCAAAGAAATTCGTATTTTAGTCAAATATCCTATCCTATTGTCTATAAATCATGCCACGGTAGATTCCTTAAAAATAAATGTTTTTAATGGTTATTTTATCTATTCCAGTTTCTTTGTGTGAAAACAGGCTATAATTTACTTTTGAAATTAAATATGATATAGTGCAAATTTGTCAAGTCAGCTTTCTCTACCAAAACAAGATAGAATATGAGAAAGCGCTAACTCTTATAACAAAATGATCTTATTGACAATAAATTTTCTACAGAAAATTATATATTGAAAAACGTAAAGAAGAGATTTTAACAATCTACAGTATTAATGCATTGCATTTACGAGGTCAATCTAAATACAAACGGAACAGGGTCTAAAATTGCAACTGTAGAATTTTTTCATATGCAAGAAAATTATACGTTATTTAACAAAAGATCATAACCATATTAAAATTGGCGATCAATATTTAAATTAAGATGTATAAAAAAGAATAACTAACAATCTTAAATCCATCAAATCTAATTACAAAACACTTTATCAATAAAAAAGATTAATTTAACAACAAAATTAAAAAGTCTTACAGATTATATGATGAAGATCGATAAAAGATATTTGTAAGAAATTTTTAAACATTTATTTACCCTGGAAAGTAATGAGGGGTTTATAAAGCAAATTAATTTATCAATTAAATATGTAATTTGTGAAAAAGAAAGATATCTTATTTTTTTAAATAAGTAAATTCAACAAATTTTTTGCTGTAAATGTTAGGTGAATCGATGATATTTTTAAGTTTGTACATCAAAACGCCATCACTAATATAATTTTTCATTCGCTTTAAAAAATCTTTAATTATTATTCTCATAGTAAAAAAATTTATCCTTTTTATTAAAAAAATATAAAATTTCAATAATTTATTAAAAGCTCTCTCTTCTCCAAATATTCTTTAATTGTTTGTCCTGCGTGAAAAATTTTTTAATTCAAAAATGATAAATTAAATAAATAATTTATGTAACATTATCACAACATTTTATAAACTTATAATCAAAAGATAAATAAATAGAAATTGTATTAAACAATAATCACAATCCAAAAGCAATTTGGTTTTTAAGAAAATTCTCTATTTTATTTACTTAGTATTGTAGTTTATAGACCTCTCTTCTTTTTAAACAATTTGTATAAAAAAGTTTTAAAAATTATTCTATGAAATATAAACAAAATAAATTAAATCATTCTATTTCATCTTTTTTACTGGAATACAAAAAAATATTCATTTATAATAAAAAAACTTTATTCTTTTATTAAATTTTATAATATTTGTATATTACTTTTCCAAAGTATTATTTAAACTACATAAAATTTAAATAATATAAACTTTATCTTGGTAAAAATAAGGGAAATGTTATTAATATTGAGTGGTACTATTATTACATTAAAGTTTGTTATCATTATTTTTAATTTTCAAAATTGAGATATTTGAATACGTTAAATTTATATATTTATAAAAAAAAATCTTCTTTTAATTTGTTTTTTAAAGAAAGTTGATATTTTTTTATAAATCAAATTAATGATTTAAATATCTCAGTTTTAAAAATTAAAAATATTTTGTTAAACTAAATTTTTTAAAACAGTAAAGAAATGCTATACTTGAAGATTTGATGAAAACAATTAAAATATTAAAAGAGTTTTTAAAAAAACTTCCTTGTTAATCTGAGTTATTGAGTTTATAATTTAATTAAGAAAAGATAATAAATACATCAAATTAAAAACTTAATATTTTAAAAAAATACTAAATTGTACCTCAAAGAGACAAAATTTAAATTTAATTTAAAATTTTTATGACGTTGAATGTTTTAGATAATAATTCATACTTTTATTTTGTCAAAAAATAATTTAATCTTGAAACAGTGCAATCAAAGTATAATTTTAAAAAATCCTTGGATAAAATTAGATAATCAGGGTATTTGTATTAATTGATCATAAGAACAACTTTAAAATATTTTCTTACAAAGAATTTTGCACAACTAATTTCTAATAAATTATCCTTGAATAAAATACTAAAAATTTTTCGAAATTTATCTTAAAGTTGTAAAAAATACAAAAAATAAAAATCAAATATATTTCAAATCAGAATTAAATTATGTAAATTTTATTTATTTTCACCTTAAAAAAGTTGATAATCAAAAGAAGAATATTTAAAAAAGGTTATAAAATTTTCCTAATTTTGATAAATTTGTTTTGAATTAAAATTTTAGAGCAAAAGTAATTATATGCTTCTTAAATCGAATATATCAAATATTCTTAAAAATTTTTGCTACTTTTGCTCTTTCTTACCTTTATTCTATTTCGAACAGTAAGCTTCCATCATTTAATATTAATATATTTCTATCTTCAATCAATTTGTAAGTCTTATTTTTTTAAATACGAAAAACCAATATGTCCTAAGTAAGAGACAATAAAAGAGAGTGATTTTTTAAGAATTAAAACTTGAGAATCACAATATAATAGCTTACTCTTACAAATAAATATTTTCGAGAGTGTTTTATTGTGTTGTTTTTCTTATTGATTTTAAAAAATTTAACATTAAAAATCATCCAAACTATTAAACTTTCTATGAAAAATATAGAAAATAATCCTGATAAGGAATCAGAATGTTTCAGAAATAATAGCTATAAAATAATCAAACTTAACGAATATTTAAAAGGGTTTGCTATTTTTTTAATTGTTATAAATTAAATGTCCTAAAAAAGAAAAAGTTAACCATTAGTTAATATATGCTTCTTTTTACGGTAAAGAAGATTTTTAAAGTAAATAATTAAATAAGGACATCGCACGAAGTAAATGTATTTCTAATTTATTTTATTCTAAAAGAACATGAAAAAAACAGCCATTCAACCTTTATTATGCTTGAATTTTGCAACAAATTTCCCTCATATAAATCATTTATTTGTATTTTCGACATGAAACAAATTCATAAAGGCCTTTGCTACTCTTTAGTTTTTTAGACTAACTCTCTTTTATTATTATTTTTTATTAATTTATAAGTTCTTTGTTCTACAATTAAAACTCTTTTGGTAATTAAATAAAATTTAAACTAAAATATTTTCACTTGTTTAAAAAATTTTAAGGTTAGAAGATTTCTAAATCCTTAGAAACATTTTTAGTGCTTTTTAAACATTCTTTAACATTAAAAGTTGGTTTTAATAATTTTTTCTTTGAAATTTTTGATCAATTTCTTGTGATCGAAAAAAATCTATGTAGTAATGAAATTAAACAATTATTAAAATAATTGTTTTAAATTTGGTTTGATGTTTTAAAAAGAGTATTTGAATTAATATAACTTTTAAAAGACTGTGTTTATTGGTATTTATTATTAAAAATTGTTCAAATTTGAATTTGTTAATAAATATTTAGAAAATTGTATTCTTTTCTTAGGTTTGATAATAGATAGATAAAATAATTTACTTATTAAAAAATATCATTTTACGAAACATTTCCCTTTTTTTATGATCAAGATCGGGAAAGAAAAATCAAAAAAAAACTATTTTATAAGTAAATTTATTAATCAACCCTTAGAAAAATGTATGAAGATTCCGAATGCTTTGTTAAACAGATTATGAATGCAATAATTAAAAATCAAGAAATAACACTTTACAGGGATGAATTTGATGTTATGTTTAATCAGTTTGAAATTCCACACGATAACCTTTTAATCTTTCCTATACCTGAATTCTACTTCGAACACGAGCAATTTACATGCATACCCAGGCAAAATCTCGAAAAAATAAACAGTTTAACCCAAATATGTATAAAACCCACACATAATTATCTTTATATTACCCCGTATACTTGTCATAAAATAGTAGAAGCAGAGCACGAACGCATGGCTCTACCAGGCTCACCTGATAAAAAAAAGGATTACATTGAATACAGTTGTGAAAACAAAGCTTGTACGAAAAAATATGTAACCAAGAATGGTTTAAAGTATCACAAAAAAGTAGGATGTAAAATCAAAGAGAAAATTGGAAGTTTTCGATGTAAATTTCAGGGATGTAAAAAGGTTTACAGAGGTGCAAGTGGGTTAAACTACCATCTTAAACGAGCTCATAAAAAATGATGAAAATATAATTAAAATGTTAAAAATTTTCTTTTTTTGTAAAACAAAATTAGATTTTGGTCAAAAATATTTCAACAATTCTAATAAAACTATTATTCAAATTTGTTTCTTTTTTACAATAAATGATCAAAATCAGACCCATTTTTATTTTAATTAATCAAAAATATTTAGAAATTTCCGAGAATTTTTAAGATAAGAATATTTTTTATTTATTTTAAATGATTGGTTGGTTTAAGTCCAATCAGATACATAAAAATTTCATAAAGAACTACGATCATGCAAAAACACACAAAAAATAAAATTATCCTCTGATTAAAACCTAAGTTGTTTAAAAACGGGTAGGGAAAAGACTTATTAAAATAAAAAAATAGGTGTACCTGTCCAAAATACAAAATTCCGATCATTCCTAATAAGTAATAGTGTATCAAACTTCTTCTTAAATTCTTTTTTCTGATTTGTAACAACAAAAGCAAAAAAGGAAATAAATGTGTACAACTACTTCCAAATATGGTAGTTCTAATATTATTATTGTAAAATTCTGAGTTAAACAAAGCTGCTGGGTTAAGGTAATAGATAACCCAAAACAGCAAAGAGATCGCCAGTTCTAAAGGGACTGTTGTGGCTAACAAGTTTAAATAAATCTTCCCTAAAAAACTTTGATCGTCGTTGACGAAAAATCCCAATAATGTAGTTAGTAACGTCATATATAACCCTAATGTTGTAAGATGACGTAATTTTCCGAATCGGAAGTTCTTTGTAGACTCAATTAACTCTTTTGGGACTCCTACTTGAAAACAGCCGAGTAAGCAAAAACTTAAGAAAACCTTTTTTACGAAAAATATTAACATAGGGGTAAAATTATAAAATTATTAAATATTCATTATTTTTCTAAAAAAACAACGCTAAAAAAATATACGTCATATAAAAAAATTGTGTAAACAAACAATGTTAAGATACACAATAGGAGTAAAGATCATGAACTTTGTTGTACTTTTGTATGCTTTAATACCACCACGCTTAGAAAAGAAGTATGAAAAAATAGCACTTCAAAACAGATCATTCTTTCTGCTTTACATTACTAATATTGGATTGTATCTGACTATCATCTCTATTGGGCTAGGATTGATTTCTCATTTTAGAAGAAAAAAAGGAGGAAAGGTATCTTTATGTCATTACTATTTTACAGTGAATACCCTTGGTATAGAAAGTATTGTAACAATGGGCTATTGGTTTTTATATTTTATCAACCCAATGTACGTAAACAATCGTGAGCTTTACAAAGCTGGTTACAGGGTATCACTAAGCCGCGAAATACTTTGTCACATTTTTCCTTTTATGGCAATATTTTTCGAGATAATATTTTTAAAACTGAAAAGAGAATATGTCTATTATGTCACAATGATTTCTTTCAGTATCATTTATTACTTAATCTCAGATATAAATGCGTATAAAAATAATGGTAATTGGCAATATGGATTTTTGACTATGCTTCCAACAAGTAAAAGAATTTTAGCGTTTGTAGCTTTTACATGTTTAGGGATATGTATAATAGAATTAACAATATTTTTACAAAAGGTGTTTAAAAATAAAATAAATGGATTGTAAAAAAATTTCTCCTTTAAATTTTTAATTTAAAAAGTGTCAATTTTTGACTAAAATTTTATTTTGTTTATTCTCCTTAAAATTTCACTTTTCCAATCATTTTTTTTAATTTTTTAATGGCAATAAAATGTTAAGAAGTATTTTTACATAAATAAAAAAAATATTTTAGATTATCATTAATGACAGTTATAACCCTGTCAAGTTTTATTAATCAGTTTAAATATTATTTATTATTTTTGTCTTAATTATAATCTTAAGTTAAATTTTTCAAAATTTAATTAGATTTGTACTTTTTCATTGATTTTTCACTATTTCAGATTTATTAACTGATTTGTATAAATCAATCAATGTAGCAAGCGATTGTTCATGCTAAGACGATTTTAATTGGTAAGTTGAAGTGAATAAATAATATTAAATACAACAAATCATTTGATAAGTGTTTAATTTAACTAAAAATTTAAAGTAAAGTAAATCTAATTTCTTAGTTTTAAAAATAAAATTAAATGTTTAAAAATTTTATTTTAAGTTTAATAAAAATTGTTTTTAATTAAAAATCCTTTAAAAAATTAATAGAAGAAATAAATTATTGTAATGAAATATTTTACAAATTAATAATAAAACATTTTATTCTCTTGAGCAACCAGGGTGGATAAAAGAAAGACAATAATCAACAAAAGGGGTTAAATAAAAAATTAATTTACAATTAATACATCAAAGGATGCGAAGTTCTATAAACCCGGGACAAAACTATCTTTTCCAAGACTGAGATATATAAATTATGTAGAAAAAAAGCACAACCATAAAATATTTCAAAACGCTTAAATTAACAGAGAATTTTTTTCAGTATATAAAATTCACTAGTAGTTTTTTATGCATTTTCTTAATTTGCTTTAAGGTCTTTTTGATTTGAATGTACCAATTTTTTCTATTTATTGTGCAAAAAAAATACTACCCCTATTTTTAGCCCGCTAAAACCCCCTTTGAAGATTCAAACAAAGCTAACTAGCCTTTTTTATGCAACTTAAATATGAACAGAAAATTGAAATACTAAACATATCTAGGGACGGGTGAACCTTTGCCCCATGTTTTTTTAAATTAATTTATAGAAAAGATTTATATTTATTTATAATCTCATCCATTATATATTTTTGTTTCTTAAATATTTTAAAGTTTCTCTTTTAATTTAAAAAGATTACCCGTTAAATGCAAATTACCATTCTCGGGAATTTACATCACAATGTAAACCGATTGCTCGGATTTACGATATAAAAACTTGCTGAAATAATAACATCTCATCATTCTACGGTAAGCAGAGATCTGAACAAACACAGTAAACAGGCTTAGTAAATCATCTTAAAAACAACAGGAGGCCGAGTAAAGTCAATTTTAAGTTATTTAAAGAATACTTGACATAAACACCTTTTATATAAAGGATCGTTAAGAACAAAATCAAAAACTCTTGAAGCCGGAGCGAAAATGAAATAGTTTCAAAATATTTGTCATGCTCCCGTGGAACTGAGTTGAAGAGTATATGATTTAAATAAATTGATTTTATAAAGATTGTCCTTTTACTACTTTTATTTCAATATTTTGAGTGGCTGCACATTCTTTTGGTTAAAATTTTTTACTAAACCTAAATTAATATTATTTTTTGTAGATTACTACAATATTATAAACAAAAATTTAGTAAAATTTAGCATTTAGTCCTATTAAAATATCCCTGTTAAGATCATAACATATAAAAAATCAACGATATTTTTCAAAATATAAAATATAAATGCAAAAGTGAGAATAAAAAGGGGTTATTTTATAAGTGGAAGCTAATTTAATCTTTTTTACTCTATCAGCAAGCCTTTCAGTGTGACGTGATAAAGATATAGGCATCAAATAGAAAATCTTTCTCTCAAAGTAAAAATGGTTTGGGCTTGTTTTTAATATTATAGGATGGTAAACTTTGTATCATTGAAGACATTTCCACGGCAGCTAATTATATAGGTATTTTGTAATTAAATTTGTATGAATCTTCACCAAAAACGGGGGTCTATAAATTTATATTTCAAAAAGATAGTGGCCCGAAGCATAAAGCTCGGCTTACATCTTGATATTTTAAGAAAAATGGCGTTGGATTAATTCCATTGCTTGTGCAATCCTCTGATCTAAACCCCATCAAAAATCTTTGGCTCAAATCGAATAAATTAATACTGAAAGAAGACCAAAGAAAAAGAATATAATTGATGAAGAATGAAATCCCATTACAGAATACACATGTTAAAAATGTGCATTGAGTATAAATAAGAAGGCTTTAAAGATTTTTTATGCTAAAGATGATCATATAAGTAGTTGAAAAAATTTAATATGCGTTTTTGCACAAAAATTAAAAATTTTGATTAATAAAAATATAATTTCACATCAAAAAGTATGATATAAAAAATTTTTGATTAATCAAATCTTTTTTATCTGATATTCAAAATTTGAATATCGCTATATGTAACAGAAATTTTATCGCCATTATTCTCATTGTGCATTTTTTTCTCCATAAACTGTATACCTTTTTTTATCTTACAAATAATATCAATTAAACGTTGAAAAAATTTGAGTTCAATTTAAAATAAATTCCTACAGTTATTAAATTAAATATTTATAAGAAAGTATTTAAAGACAAAAAATAACACAATAATATTCACCCAAGTTGCGATTTTTATATATAATTTTTTTTTTCAAATGGGGAATAAAAAAATATATTGTTTAAAATATACCATATTTGCTTACAAGAAGTTTGTTATTTTCATCTTAAATAATGTTTTAGAAAATTAACATTAAACAATTTTTATTTCTTGAAGGAAAAAGAGATTATTTAAAATGTTCATTTGAGAAATTTACAATTCTTTGTATTAATTGAAATACGAATCCATAATTAATTCAAACAAACCTTAAGCCAACTTCTTTTATTCTAATAATAATTTGTTCTAATATATTTGATACAATGTTTTGAACAAAAAATTCTAAATTTTTACTGAATAAAAATGTTTTATTGGTTAAAAAATTAAAATCTATGTTTTTATCTTCATTCTACATAGAGATTATAGTGACCATGATAAAATACAAAATAAGTTGATTCTAAACCCTTTAAAATTAATAAATAGAAAATCAGTAAAATACAATAAATGTAGTTTTGCAAGAATAAAATTTTTACTGTAACCAGATAAGCATATTTTTATGATAAAAAGACATGTATATTTGATCAATAAGTCGCATCAATCTTTAAATTCTCTACAAAAAAAACATCATTTGTTGTCATAAAAATTCAAAATTCATCTATTACGTATAATCTATAATTAATAAATAACCATTAAACTTAATAATACTGTAAATTCCAACTAAATCATTGCAGAAAATAATAAATTTACTGTATTCTTAATATTTATATTCTCAGAAATTATATTATAAATTGTCTTAATATTCAACACTTAAGCAAGGTATATTATTTCCAATAAATAAAAAGTATCTCTTGTTTTATCTCCTACACATTTTAGAATCATCATATCTTTTCATTTTCGGTTAAAGATGTACTATTTAAAGTTTAGTCAAACAAATGTTTAATGAGTTTATTATAATCACGTATTTCAAAAAAGTAAAATTTCATTATCATCATTAAAATTCATTCTTTTTCTTAATTTACAATGATTATAATTTGAGATTTTCATGTAATAATATTATTTATATGTAATTAGTTGTATTATTTTTTTATTTGGTTTAATATTCTTTTTTATAATTAATTTTATCTCCCAAAATGATTTTTTTCATAAAATTTTTAAAAATGAATGAGTGATTTTTTAAAAAATACTTTTTTATTGGTTTATCACCCAAAATTTAATAATTTGTTAAATAAAAATATAATTTATTTATCTCTCCTTAAAATATCATCTTTTAACTTATTGGCTTTATCAATCAAAATACGTATTCCTCTCTCCAAAATTAAAACAGGGTCAAGGTATACACTCTCTATATAAAAAATAAAATGATTTACCTCTCTTCCAATCCAAACCTTATCATCAAATTCTTTGTGCCTTAAAACTTCTCTGCTCACAAAATCTAGCCTGGGATTCTTTACATAAGCTTCTAACCTGTCACCATTCTTCTTTAATCCTATAACACCGTCATTAAAAAGTGATGCTAATTTCACTGCCTCGTCATCAAACACGTTTAGTATTTTTATACTTGGCATTAGTCTGTAAGTGGCTGGTGCCACTGGTGAATATTTAGCATGATCTTTTCCAATACCAATATTACAGAATATTTCTAAGTGTATTTCTTGTTTATATCCTAATTTTGTGATCAAAACATTTGGTTTAAAAAAGTTTTTCTCACCTTCTATGTGATGAGAGTAAACATTTAGAATTTTCTTTTCTGAGTTTTTTATTTTCAAAGTAAAAATTTTATCCTGTAAATTTACTGTCTCAGGATCTCTGAGCACTGGGATCAGCCCAATTCTGTTTGCTAAAATTTCTTCAGGAATATCGCCAGAGTTCTTGTAGACAAGGATTTTTTCAGCGGCAACGGATGGTACTTCTGATGTTATGATTCTGCGTAATGCATTTGCTATTGCAGGATCTACACCTATTAAATCAAACTCTAGATAGTTCTTTTCTTTTCTGATTTGTTTTATTTGCATTCTTTTTAAACTTTCTTTAAAAGACAAAGTTTCTTCTTCATGGACTTTTAAGACGTATTCTCTTTCGTGTTTAATCATGGAATAAATAAAAATTAAATTGAATTATTTTTTAATTAATTAATTATTTATTTTTTTAATTTACTTATTTTATTTAAATTATTATTTTTTTTAATTTTTTTTATTTTAAATCTGTTTTTAGGCACATAAAATAATTTAATTAAGATTATTTTCTTCCTGATTAATTTCTTCATTAGTCTTTTCATAAGCATTTTCTAAATGATGTTCTGGCTGAGAGGTCCAAAGTGTTAAATTATCCCTAAGTAACTGCATAATCAATGTACTATCCTTGTAATGCTCCTCTGATAGTTTATCTAATTCAGAAATAGCATCTTCAAAAGCCTTTCTTGCCATCTCACAAGCCAACTCTGTCTTTTTGAGAATTTCGTAGTGAAAAACTGAAAAATTCAAAGCTAAACCTAATCTTACAGGTGAAGTGGGTGGCAGTAACAAAGCTTCTGACTGTGCAGCATCATAAGCTGATTTGGCACACTCTACACTTGCACTGAGAGCTTCTCCTTCTTCAACCTCTGCCTTATACCTGAAATAGTCTCCTTTCATTTTAAGAAAGAAAATAAAAGATTCTTTGTTATCTTTGACATCTTCCATTTGTAAAATTTTGTTATCAATTATATTCAAAGCTTCCTCACAAATCTCACACAATTCTTTAACCACTTGTTTTATTTTTTCATCAATAATCTGATAAAGGTGTGTTTCTCGCTTACCTTTCTCTGAGCATAAAACTCTCCAACTAGCTCTTCTTGACCCTGCTAAATTCTTGTATGCCACTGAAAATAAAGAATGTCCTTTTATACCCAAGGGTATCTTTTCCTTATATGCCAAATCAACTGCTTCTTTTATGACCCTTACCATTTCTTCATATCTTTCTGCTCTCTCACTGATTCCTGCAGAAAATAATAAACTTTGTAATTCTTCATGATTCATCATATGGTTAAAAAATATTTTTTTTTAATATTTTTTTTAATGTTTCATAATTGATTATTTTAGTAAAAATGATTGGCTAATTTAAGTTTGTTATCTTATTAGTGAACTAAGAAATCTTAGCTTAAATTGGATGATTAATTGACTTAAAAAGAATATTTATTGTTTTAAAAAAATATTATTTTTTAAAAATGGTAATGCATAAATTAAAGAAAAAAAACTTGTCAGTAAATTTAGAGACAGGGCTTTATGTGACAACTGACCAAGTTGATGGGGAAAGATTGCCATGTAAAACTAAACCAAACAATGTTTATGTTTTAGATACTTATTCTACACCTAATTATCTTAATATTTTTGAGGAAAACTATTCTAAAAAAATAGCTTTGGTTGTTATTGTAAAGAACTATGAGTCTTTTTTGTATGAATTCAGGGGATATAAAAATTTGTTTAAAACTTTACCACCTGTCAAAAAGACAAATCCTGTAGAAATTTATAAAAAAATAGACAAAAACGAAGAAGGAATAAAAATTAGCTTCTTTCCTAAAATATTTGACAGCATTCACACCTCACTTGCCAACCCACAAAAGTATTTATCAGAGGAAAAAATGGTACACAAAATTTATAAAATTTTGATGGAAGAAGAGGCTACTTTAAATTCACTGTCTAAGAAATTTAAGGTTTGTGTCAAAGAAACTGTTAAATCAATGCTTTATGCACAAATAATTCAGTTAAAAAATGGAAAATATTTTATTAATCCTAAATTACAAATTTATAAATAAAAAATAATTTAATTTTTATGCATAAAATGAAAATTCAAAAATTGAAATAAATTTATTGTGCACTGTTTTCTGTCTCATTTTTAGACCTGTTAGGAGAGCCAATCTCTTTGTTTTGTACTTCAATGCCTGTACATTCTGGTGAATTTTTAATTTTGTTCTCAAAAAATGGCAGTGATAAATTTTTACAAGGTAAATCCAAGCTCTTTAATGAATCAATCTTTCTGAAATTTAAGTAATCAATTGGCATTTGTAATGCTTTTATTTCAGGTACTATTTTATTTGTGATGTTTACAATTGTGCTGTGTAAAACATATTCTTTTTTAATGTTAGTTTCTTTTTTCTTTCTTAAAGGTACCCTTAAAATAACCTTAATAATTTCCAAGTGTCTTTTTAATACCTCATTTTTATTTTCTATATTTTCTTCCAATTTGTATTTTCTCTTCTTAAAAAAATAACCTCTTAATTTTTTTAAAACAACTTTTTCTGATTTCATTTCATGCTTCACTTTTGGTAAAAAATCTTCATTTACCAAAATTTCTTCTAACAACTCATTCTTCTTCCTTAATTTATCTATTTTTCTTAATATTTTATAATCCTTGTTTTCTCTCTCTATTACCTTTCTATCATTCAAATAAATAAGTTTATTGCTTTTCTTAACAACAAATGATAAAGGCAAGTGCTTAATCTGATTAAAATATACAAAAGAATTTAAAATTATTTTTTTAAAATCTTTTTTTATTTTTTTATTCTCGTATTTTTTTTCAAAATAAATTTTATGTGCATGAATTTCCTTTTCAAATTCATAAATGTTTACTTTTATTCTATCTGAAAAAATAGGAGCTTTAATAGCTGAATCTAGGTATAATGTGCGGTAGAGTGTGTTGATGTATGTGTTGTCTCTGTCTTTATCCTCTTTTGGGCTTGGGGAGTGTTTAGTAATGGAGAGTTTTAGTTTCTTAGATTCCTCCATTTTTTCTTTTTTTTTCTTTTATTGCATTTAAATAAATAAATAAAAATTTTAATAAATATTTATTTATTTTTTAACATTAATTTACTTTATTTCTTTAATTTAATTTTTTTTTATTTAATTAATCATTTATTTATTTTATTTTTAATATTTATTTATTTTTATTTATTTTTATTTATTTTATTTTTATTTATTTTATTTTTATTTATTTTATTTTTATTTATTTTATTTTTATTTATTTTATTTTTATTTATTTTATTTTTATTTATTTTATTTTTATTTATTTTATTTTTATTTATTTTATTTTTATTTATTTTATTTTTATTTTATTTTTATTTTATTTTATTTTATTTTTATTTATTTTATTTTATTTTATTTTATTTTATTTTATTTTTATTTTATTTTATTTTATTTTATTTTATTTTATTTTATTTTATTTTATTTTATTTTATTTTATTTTATTTTATTTTATTTTATTTTATTTTATTTTATTTTATTTTATTTTATTTTATTTTATTTTATTTTATTTTATTTTATTTTATTTTATTTTATTTTATTTTATTTTATTTTTATTTTATTTTATTTTTATTTTATTTTATTTTATTTTATTTTATTTTTATTTTATTTTATTTTTATTTTATTTTATTTTATTTTTATTTTATTTTATTTTATTTTATTTTATTTTATTTTTATTTTATTTTATTTTATTTTATTTTATTTTTATTTTATTTTATTTTATTTTATTTTATTTTATTTTATTTTATTTTATTTTATTTTATTTTATTTTATTTTATTTTATTTTATTTTATTTTATTTTATTTTATTTTATTTTATTTTATTTTATTTTATTTTATTTTATTTTATTTTATTTTATTTTATTTTATTTTATTTTATTTTATTTTATTTTATTTTATTTTATTTTATTTTATTTTATTTTATTTTATTTTATTTTATTTTATTTTATTTTATTTTATTTTATTTTATTTTATTTTATTTTATTTTATTTTATTTTATTTTTATTTTATTTTATTTTATTTTATTTTATTTTATTTTATTTTATTTTTATTTTATTTTATTTTATTTTATTTTATTTTATTTTATTTTATTTTATTTTTATTTTATTTTATTTTTATTTTATTTTATTTTATTTTATTTTATTTTATTTTATTTTATTTTATTTTATTTTATTTTATTTTATTTTATTTTATTTTATTTTATTTTATTTTATTTTATTTTATTTTATTTTA
Source organism: Chrysopa pallens (assembly GCA_020423425.1). Lineage (NCBI taxonomy): Eukaryota > Metazoa > Arthropoda > Insecta > Neuroptera > Chrysopidae > Chrysopa > Chrysopa pallens. The sequence goes on along the minus strand of CM035597.1, from coordinate 677,865 downwards.
TTTTATTTTATTTTATTTTATTTTTATTTTTATTTTATTTTATTTTATTTTATTTTATTTTATTTTATTTTATTTTATTTTATTTTATTTTTATTTTATTTTATTTTATTTTATCTTTTTAAAAAATCATTTATTTTTTTTTTAAAAAATGTAATTTTAAGTAACTCATCCTAAAACACAAAAAAATAACCAAAAGAAAATCATAAAACCAACCAAAACAATGCTTTACCTCAAAATAGTAGTATCTTTCTTGGTAGAAGAAATGTTAGAACAAATCAACTTACACAGAAAAGGATGTAAACTTAACCAATTAGAGAAACATGATGCTCTACAAAGAGCATCAGATTACCAAGCAAATGTGCTATGCTACCAAGGAAAACTAAGCCATCAAGGAATGGATCAATCTCACTTAAATTTAGATGACAGGTTACGAGTGTATGATTTTGTAGGAGAGAATATTGGAGAGAACATAGCAAAACAAGAGGATGATAATTTTTTAGAGGTAATAAGGGTATGGGTTAAGTCAGACAAGCATAGAAAAAATATCTATGGTGATTATAATTTTACAGGGCTGTCTACGTGTAAAGATAAAAAAGGAAATAGGTATTGGGTACAAGTGTTTGGGAAAGGAGAAAAGAGAAATTTAAATGAGCTTCAGTCATTTATACAAGAAATAGAGAGATTAATCAAAAGTAATCCTAATTTAGAGAAGGAAAATAAATTACCAATAGATTCTTTTAAGAAATATTTAAAAGATTCACAAGAAAAAGAAAAGAATTCTAACAATTCTTTACCTAATAATCCTTCTTCTTTAAGCAATAATAATGATAATCTAAATAATAACAATCCTTTACCTAACAGTGATAATACAAATAATAACAGTGATAATAATGTTAATAAAAATAATAACAACTCTATAAAGAATGATGATGGTAATAATTCTTCTTTAAAGAATAATATTAATTCTTCAAAAGATAGCAATGATCCTTCTATTAACATTAATAATGAAAATATATTAAATGATTATCCTTTTAGTATTGAACCAAGGTTTAACAAAGAAAATAATGGTAATTCAACAAAAGAGAATGAAAAAATGAAAGAGAAAAATGAAAAAATGAAAGAGAACGAAAATCAAAACATATCTGATTTACCAAAAAATATAAAAGAAAAGATTTGTAATTTTATTTTGAAAACAGTCCAAGATTACTTGAACAAGAACACTGGTTTAAAGTGGAAAGATGATTTACCATCCCAAAAAATAGAAAAAAATAAAAAAATAGAAATTGGTGAGCCTGTTTCTTTAGGATCTCAGTTCAAAAATAATTAAATAATTTATATTTTTATTTTTTTTTATGTTTTGTTGGGTTGTGTGTTTCTTTTAGGTGTAAAAATAATTTGTTTCTTGAATCAAATTTTGAATTACAAATTGTGCATTTGGTTGAAGGCTCTGCTTTTGTTTTCTCTTTTTTATTTCTTTTTTTGGGTACTTTTTTATTTTTTGTTTCTTCTTTTATTTTTACTTCTTTCATTGTCTCGTCTTCTTTAATTTTTTCTTCTTCTTTCATTGCTTCTTCTTCAAAAATTTCTTTTCTTTTGTTTCTTTCTGAGTAAAGTTCTTCTAAAAGTTTCTCATTTCTTTTTATTTTTAGTTCTAATTCATCCTCGCTTTCTTCTATTTCTAATTTACTTTCCTTAATTTCAATTTCTTTAAGCTTATTAATCTCTAATTCTCTCTTTTCTTCACTCCAATTTGCTTTTTCGCAATGCTTTTTTGACTGTAAATGGTTAATAAACTGATTAACATTTCTAAATCCTTTACAACAATCCTCACAATTAAACTCAGTGACTCTTTCTTTTTTATTTTTCTTCTTCTTAGTTTTAGTTTTGATTTCTATTTTCTTAATCTCTTTAATTAACCTACTATCATACTTCTTAATAATCTCAATAATCTCTCTAACCTTCAAATTAAACTGATTTTGCATTTCTTTATTAAAAATTTTGTCATCACAAAACTTTCTTTGGGTCTTAAACTTAGAAAAATAATCGTAAAACTTTTTATGGTTAATGGATTTGAAGGAAGGATACGTTGCTTCTGGCTCTTCTACCAACAGTTTCTTGATAAAATTATCAACTGAGTCATAAAAATTGTCTTTGAGTTTAGAAAAATAGTCATGGTTGTACAAAGATAAGTCTAATTTTAAGTTTGGTTTGTACTGCCCAGAGATAAGTGCTTCGTACGCATCTTTTATTTCTATCACTTTTTGGTCTGATGAGTCTTTGTTTCTGGTTGGGTGGTATTTTAGTAACATTGATAGGTAAGCTTTTCTTATCTCTTCTTTGGTGCTTTCTGGTGAAATTTCTAAGATGTCAAACGGGGTTTTTTCTTTTGGCTTTGGTAAAGATTTTTTATTTCCCATGACGAATGATGTTATTTAATAAAAAGATTTTTAAAACATATTTTAAAAAAATAATAAATAAAATAAAATATACAGGGTTATGCATTAATTAAGGCAAAAATATGCAACAATTAAGACAAAAATATGCAAAAATTAAGACAAAAATAAGTAAAAAAAAAATTATATTAAAAATATTTTAAAGGTTTCAATAATAAAATTTACTTTTTAATGCCTATGAACAGTGATTTAATCAACGAAGACGAGCTAGAGAATGATGACATAATAGTTGTAAAGAAAAAACGGCAGACCATCACTATTGACATAGTAAAGAGAGTAAGAAAATCAATCGAGAAAGACCTACCATTAAAGCATATAGCAGAGGATTCCGAGATATCCTTAAGATCGACCTACAGAATAGCAGACAAGATTTCAGAAGGGCTTAAAGACGAGGAAATTGTGCAATCAAGGAGAGGAAGACCTATAAGTGATCAAAATATAATCAAAGCAAGAACATCAGAAATTTTGAATAGGGACTCTTCATATACACAAACTGAAATTAGTGTTGAATTGACTAAATTTAATTTGAGAAAATCACAGAGCGCAGTTTCTAGGATGTTAAAGTCAATGGATTATAGTAGAAAAAGGCTTACAAAAGTTCCAATGGATAGAAATTCTCCAAAGAATATTGATTTAAGACAAGTGTATGGCAGAATGCTCAGCTTCATTTCAGATTCAAAATTAATATTTTTGGATGAGACGGGTGTAAATTTACACCAAAGCCGCAATTTTGGGTATTCGGCTAAGAATAGTAAGGCTGTAAAGAATGTAAAATCAAACAAAGGAACGAATATCTCCTGCATGGTTGCCATTAAAAACACAGGAATACTAGGATACAAACTGAAAGACGGGGCTTTTGATGGCATTTCCTTCAAACAATTTATCATTGATACAATATTGCCACATTTTGTTTCAAACCCTGATGATGTACTAGTTATGGATAATTGTTCTATACACAAGAAAAAAGAGGTGATTGATTTATTTCACGAAAAAAACATAAATTATAGGTTCTTACCACCTTATTCACCGCAGCTAAACCCTATCGAAGAATACTTCAGTTTCTTTAAGTCAAAATTAAACAGTAGCGAGATTGTTTGGGCTGATGATTATGATTTGAAATTTTTTATTTTACAAATATTCAATGAAGAATATGTTGATTTTAGTGGCTGGTTTCGTAACATGAGAAGATTTGTAGACAAAGCTTTAGCCAGACAGGATTTTATTTAAATAAAAAAGTGTATTTTTTAATATAACAGACATAAAAATATATAATTTAATATTTTACTTAACATTTTTTTAGAAAATTCTTTATTCTTTTTTATTATTTATTATTTATGATTCATTTTATTTTTTAGTTTTTTAATATAATTTTATTTTTTTACATATTTTTGTCTTAATTTTTGCATATTTTTGTCTTAATTTTTGCATATTTTTGTCTTAATTGTTGCATATTTTTGTCTTGATTATTGCATAATTTTGCCTTAATTAATGCATAACCCTGTAATATAATATAATAAAATAAATAAATAAATAAAATAAATAAAATAAATAAAATAAATAAATAAAATAAATAAATAAAATAAATAAATAAAATAAATAAATAAAATAAATAAATAAATAAAAGATAAAATAAAATAAAATAAATCATTTTTTATATGTTTCAAACTAAATATAAGTAAAAATATAAATAATTAAATAAAAAGGTTCTTATGACTAATTTAAAGAGATCAGAAAATAAATTAATATTTTTGTATTATTTTTTTTAATGATAAATCATTTACCACGTATTCGTTATTTTATTTTATAATTCAATATTTACAATAAATCTTACTTTCACTTTTATTTAATATTTTGTTATTATCCTTCCCAAACATGGGTTATTAATCAATTTACCTTTTTAGTAACCCATTATCATTCTTATCTAACACAATATTAAAAGTTCTTTAATCTTTTTCATTCGATTGAGAAATTTATTGTAATTCTAATTTAATTAATTAAATTAAAGAAATAATTAATTAATTAAATTAAAGAAATAATTAATTAAAAAATAAAAAAAGATTCAATCTTAGAAAAAAAGAAACTTTTTTTTAAATCAAAACCCTAAAAAATGATTAAAAAAGAGAAGAAAAAAATAGAAAGAAATATTATTAACCAAGAAATAAGAGAAGAAAAGAAATTTAAAATAAACTTACCATCAAAACAGAGCATTGTTATAAAAACAATCATTGACATTCTAATATTCAGTTTATTAATTTACACTTTTAATGTAAATAAAGGTATTTTATCTCCAAAAAGAAAAATATCTACTTTTTATGAAGGATTAAGTGTATTTGGGTCTATTTTTTTTCTTGTAGTGTTTGTTTGGCTGACAACTGATATTCTTTTGTTAGCTGCTTCACATCTCTTTTATTCGCGATCTTCGAAAGAATCTTTTATTTCTGTGTTCTGTTTAAAAAATCTTATTCTGACAGAAATTAGTTTTTGTTTTTTCTGTGTTTCTTTGTTTTTATACCTAAAATGTGATGATCAATCAGAAAAAGCATTAAACTTAAATTTAACTAACCTTGAAACACCTTCAAGTGGTGAAAGTATTGAAGTAACAACATTTTCTTTGCTCAATTTTTTTTTATCTTTCACTTGTATTTTTATTTACGTATGGGTTTGTAAACTAATTATTTCTTACGTATACTTTAAAATACATTATGAACATTACAAAGAGAAAATAGAGAACACGTCAAAAATATCAAATTTGTTGATTGAATTGGAAAAAAAGATTATGAATGGTAATTTAGAAAACCCGAAATCGTTTTTTGAAATTTTATCGGAGAATCAAAATGAAATTTCTTACGAATATTTTGAGAAATTGGGCTGGGATGATAAACAAACAACCATTTTATTTGAATTAATTGATATTAACAGGAATGATAGAATATCAAAGACAGAATTTGTTGACACTGTTTGTTTGTTTTACAAAAATAAAAATTTTCTTTCTAAATCGTTGATCTCGAAAAATAAAGGGATCAACAAACTTAGCATCATAACTTATTTAGTATTCTTTCCAGTATTGATACTTTTATTAGCAATAACTTATGGAAAGGCGAGCGATTTTAAAGGATTGATAGCTGCGATCGCAGGTGTACTTCTTCCACTTAATTTTATATTTGGTGGTGTTATGGCAGAATTACTTAAATCAATCATTCTTATGTTTTTTGTAAGACCATTTGACATTGGTGACAAGATATTTTATAACAAAGTGATTTATGAAGTATCAGAGATTGGTTTACTTTACACAACCTTAAAATTAGAAAATAAATTTTGTAATATTTCTAATATAAAACTAAACTCTGAGCTGATCACAAATCTTAAAGGATCTAAGTTTTCTGTCCATAATTTTAGTTTTAAAACAAACAAAATTGATTATTTTGAAGAAAAAAAGAGACTTACAGAAGAAATTAAATTATTTTTAGAAAAGGATAGGAATTTTATATCGAATTATTTGAAGATTGGGGTTGATTTTATTGATGAAGAATGTGTGTTTTTAGATTTAAAAGTGAAGCTGTTTTGTCCGTTTAATTTTTCAGAGTATTTTAATGAAGGAAAAGAGAAGTTTATTTTGTTTATGATTGACAGGTTTCCTAATTTAAAAATTTGTAATAAAAATGTGTAAAAAATTTTTTAAATTAATAAAACTTAAAAGGAATATTTCGAACATTTTTAATTAAAAATTTTTTAAAGATAAAAAATTTTAGTAAGCCAATTAAAAAAAAGGAGAAAAAAAACTACTTTTAATTCGTCATTTCAAAAATGGAAGAATAAAAAACCATAATTTTATTCTTTCTTATGGGAGAAAATTTAAAAATAGAAGAAAAAAAGACATTGGAATCAAAAGCAACTTTTAAGGATGAAACCACTTTAAATTCACAATACAACAATGAATCATTGTTTAAACATGAAATAAGTTTGGTAGATTATACTATCCTTAACAAAATAGGTACTGGGAGTAGCAGTGATGTGAAATTAGGAATCAACAAATTTACAAAAGAAAAAGTGGCTATAAAAATAGTGCCTAGAAAAAAGGCTAACCCAGCAATGGCCAAAGAGAAAGAAGACAAGAGAGAGATTAGAATTTTAAGAGAGACTGTTATTTCTTTGTTTGTTAGACATCCTAATATTGTTAGATTGATTGATTTTAATTACGATGAAAATTATTTTTATTTGATTTTTGAATACGCAGAAGGGTATCAGTTATACGATCTTATTTTGGAGAGTGGGAGGATGAGTGAGATAGATTGTAGAAGAATATTCAGACAAATTATCTCAGCCGTTGTTTACATACATAAAAATGGAGTAGCACATAGAGATTTAAAAATAGAAAATATTTTGGTTGATATTAATGGCAATGTCAAATTAATTGATTTTGGTTTGGCGAACTTCTATGACGAATTAAATGGCCTAAGAACCTTTTGTGGATCACTTTACTTTGCAGCGCCAGAATTATTAAAAGGGTATATTTATAAAGGAAATGTTATTGATGTTTGGAGTTTAGGTGTAATTTTATACACCATGGCTTGTGGATTTGTGCCATTTGATGATAAAAGTATTTACATTTTACAAGAAAAAATAAAAAATTCAGATTATCAGTTACCTAAACATTTAAGTTTACCTCTAAAAAATCTCATTTCAAAAATGTTAACCAAAAACTTTCTAGATAGAATTGATCTTGAAGAAATAATTGAAGATGAATGGTTAAATGAAAATTATTCTACAAAAATAGAAACATATTTTCAATTGAATCATAAAAATATAAAATACGATGAACAGATGATGAATTTATTAGCAAACGTTTTAGATTTTCAGTTTGATGATATTGTTTTAGAAATACAAGATTTTTTTGTGCTTAGCAAAGAAGAAAAGAAACAAAAAATTAATAAAAAAGCACCAATTTTAGTGTTATACAAATTTATATCGGAAAATAAAGAAATGTACTCTGAAATTGAGATTAGTGACATAATTAAAAGTGAGAGTGTGCCTGAAAAAATTAAATTGTTTGTTGATTTAATTATGAAAAATGAGTTATGTAAAAAAGGCAGAGAAATGCAAAATATATCCATTTTAGAGCAAAGACACTTTGATTCAACTGTAAATGTGTTCCCAGAAATTAGGCGATCCTTTTTAAAAGGCATTTTTAAAGGAATTTTTCTACCTGTACAAAGAACAGAAGAAGAATTAAGAAACTTTATAGAAAAATTTTGTATGAAAAAGGATGTAAAATTAGAAAAATTTTCCGAAAATTATTTTTGTATAAAAAAATCACAGAGCAAAGTGTCGTATTTCAAAATTACCTTGTTGTTTAACCTGATTCTTAATAGGTACATTATTTCTTTAAAATTTTTATGTGGAGAAAGAGAATTGTATGATAATTTTAAAAATGAATTTAAAATTGAAATTTCAACTTAAAAAGTTTTTTCGATCAAAAAATCAAAAATTGATTTTTTTATCCCCAAAAAATTTGAAATAAAAACATTTTTTTCTTAAAAAATTTTTTATTTTCTCGAAAATTTTTTTATTTTTTAAAAAATATTTTATTTTATTTTATTAATTATTTGTCTTAAAAATCCATGTCTTCGTACGAAAGCAGATTAAAATCTTTTGAAACATCGAAATATGCGTCATTTAAAAACAGAGAATCACTTTTTGCAGTCACAGGTTTTAAATTTAATGGGATTGAAAATAACGATAGCCTTACCTGTGAATTTTGTCAGAAGACCTTGGAAGGATGGGAGATTTCTGATATACCAGCAAAAGAACATTACTTGCACTCAAAAAAGTGTTTTATTTTTAATTTAAAAACATTTTCTTCTCGTAAAAGCTCATTTGAATTTTATAAAAGAGACGTAGTCAATTCTGAACAATTAGCCAAACTAGGATACTTTGCTTACGCAATAAAAGAAGGTCACCCAGAAGTATTCTGCTACAAATGTGGTGAAATGTGTAATACCTTAAATATAAATTATTTACAAAAATGTAAAGAACATCACACAATTTGTAATAAAAAAGAAGATTTTTTCTTTCTTAAACTCATAAAAGGAGAATTTAATTCTTTTTTTGATGATTATTTGAAATACAAAGGAAGTTTTATTAATAATTCTGAATTATACATTGATTTATTAACAGGGTCTCCTTTTTTATCAGTCAAAGATGTCATTTTAAAAAATTTTAAAGCTTTTTTATTTGAAATTAAAGAAAAAATGGAAAATGACGAATTAAAAGCTGTAAATGAAATACGAAAAGAAAAATAAAAAATATTTTATAAACAACTAAATTTAATTAAACTGGTAAGTAACCATTTACTTGCATTTGTGGTAATGTTCTAAATGATATTTTAAGCCATTAGAATTTTTATACCTCTTTTTACACCCTGTTTTTGCACAAATATATGGCTTTTTATCATAGTCACTTGATAAATGGCCTTTTTCTCTGTGATATTTTAATCCATGTAGTGAAGTATAAATCTTTTCGCAGCCTAATTCTGCACATTTGTACATCCTCCCTGTCTCTCTCATTATTTTTCTTGGAAAATCATTGGTTATTTCTTTAACATCAAAACTTTTTTCACTCTTCGGCAAAATTTGTAATTTATGGGAAATTAAACTTGGTTCTTCTCTACAAAAGTAAATTTCTCTCTCATAATCCAACAAAAGTGACTCAACTTGAATTTGTAAAGGTGTCAGTAAATGATTTCTAGAAGAAAAGTGTTGTTTATCAACCTGATACTTCTTTCTAAGATCCTCAATTCTATTGCCATACTTCAATCTTGTATTAATTTTACTGTAATGGTCTATTTCCCTAAACATAAGGGGTCTTTTTTTCAATTTATAAAATTTTCTCTCTCAAAAATTAATTTAAAAAAGATATTCTTGATCACCAATGTGGTCTATTAAATTTTTACAATTTAATCATTTTAAGAAATGTTTTTTGACATTTAATTCTTAGAAAGAAGATTAACACTTTTTTCAAATATTATTGTATGCCTAAAAAAGAAAAATTGGGTTACCATTTTGGGAATGTCAAATTTTATTGTGTCATAAAATTTTTAGCTTATTTTTTTGGTAAATTAAAATGTTCTAAATTTTTTAAAGACGTTTATTAATTTATTTATTTTGTCAATGAAACATTTTTTGAATCTTTTATAGTTTTTCTAAGATTTTTTTTGTTTAGAGAATAATTAATCAGTTTTTGATCAATAAAATTATTTAAAGAAGGTGTTAAAAATTTAATTAAAAAATTTAACCAAGCCTTAAATTTAAAAAATATTTTAATTAAAATTTAATTTAACATAAATTTATTTATTAAACATTCAATTTAATTGTTTCATTGGCAGAATCAAACAAGATAATCCCATTATCTCTAAAATAAAAAATAATCCTTAAAGCAGTAATCCTATCAACCTCTAAATACTTAACCAAATCACTCATTGTAATACTATGACTATCCATAAGCAAAATAAACATATCTCTAATAATAGAAGGTTGTTGGTTCCTTATCTCTTCTTTGATTCTCTCCTCTTTTACAAAATTTCTTACAAATTTGCTTTCAATCAATGCTCCACTCAACAAATTCTTATTATTATTTAATTTATTTATTATTTCTTTTTCTTTATTTAATTGCATTAATTCATTTTCTAATTTTTTTAAATTAAATTCTTTAAAATTTAAAATGGTAAAAAAATAACTTAATTCTATTTCTTTTTTATGACTAAGCTTAGTTAATTTATTGTACTCTTCTATTATTTTATCATTCTTGATTAGTTCATCAATAATCTTGTTATAGCTAAAGGAATATTTCTGACAAATATTTTTAAATGCTTTAAGAAAATCTAAGAAATTTTTAGGGTCTTTGTCTATTAAAGGTAGTCCTAATTTCTGGCACACTTTTTCTAAAGTGTTAAACTCTTCCACGTCAATAGAATTTGTAAAGGTAATTTGTTTTTCTTTCTTTGGTTTATAATTTATTTTTATGTCATTAAAAAAATCTTTTTGCATAAACTAAGGGTATTTTATTCATTTTTTTTAATATAATTTTGTAAAATTTTTTCTACTTTTTCGGTTATTTCTTCCTTGTAAGCTGTGTCAATAAACAGCATTCTATCGTTTATGTCTTCTATCACCACGTTTTCTTCTGCTGTAAACATTTGTATGATTTCTTTTACACTTGGATCTGTTTCTATTAAAGTGCCTTTTACTGCTTTAACCATAGGATATCAATATTTTATTATTTTATTTTATATTTTACTTATTTTTATTTTATCTTTTTATTTATTTTTATTTTATATTTTATTATTTTTTATTATTTTTATTTATTTTTTGCTTATTTTTATTATTTTTACTTATTTTTATTATTTTTACTTATTTTTATTATTTTTACTTATTTTTATTATTTTTACTTATTTTTTATTAATTTATTTTATTTTTTACTTATTTTTACTTATTTTTATTTTTTTTTACTTATTTTTTACTTATTTTATTTATTTATTTTATATTATTTTAAATATAAATCACTAATTATTCTTTATTTTTCATATACTCATCTTCTATCAAATGATTTACTTCTACTATTTTATCAAGAATATCAGTGATAGATTCAATCCAATTACCTTGTAAATTTGTATTAAACATAATTAATCCATCATCCTCACTAATCTTACACTGTAATAATTTATTATTAACCACATAACAAATCTTATCAATCAATTCTTGAGTGTCACATTTTAAAAGTACAGCCAATTCACTTAAATTTATAAAAGTACAATACTTAGAAATGACTGTTAAGTTATGAACATCCAGTGCTCTGATAATTTCTTTTTCAAAAATATTTAAATCTACGTATTCTTTAAAGAAAAATATGTTTTCTTTGACAAGTAATTCAGTTTTTAAAAAAGAATAAAGTATTTTTCTGATACTTTCTGTGTTACTTTGATTGTAAATTAGTTTGTTAAAAAAATCATCTCTTTCTTTACTTTTATCAGAGATAACAGTGTAAAAAGAAGAAAGAAAAATGTAATTATTACTAGAATCACTCTTCTCACTCATCTCATAAAGTAATTTAGCAGCATTAAAATACATTTTCTGTCCTAAATTCATGTCTGTAAGCAAAGAAAGGTAAACAATCTCTTTTTTTAAATCCTTCTTTTCAGTAAAATACTTACTTCTTATCTTTTTAGAAGATACTTCTGCTCTGATCCAATCTTTATTAATTACAGCCAATCTAAGTTGCTCTAGTTGATACTTAATTACCTCACATTCACTTACATTAGAAAATGTTTCTATTGGTACCTCAAAAATAATATCCATGGCTTTTTTTAATTCTCCTTTCTTTTCATAACAATCCTTTAAAAAAGAACTAATCATAATTCTCTCTCTTTCTAAAAACATATTCCCTTCTATTACCTCTTTAAGGATACATTCTGCATACCTAATCAGTTTTTCTTGTGAATCAGGTTTGTTTATATTTTCGTAATAAACCTTTTTTCTTTGAAAATTGTATGACACAAACCAACTAAACACGTGTAGTAATTGTCCTTTTCTTTTGCTTAGAAGGATCTGTAAGTTTATTAGATCGTCATCTGATTCGCATAACTGGGTCATTTCTGTGAATATGTTTTTTTGTAATTCTTCATTTTTGTCTAATCTTGCTGTTCTTTCTAGTTCTATTAATTTTTCCATGGGGGTAAATAGAAAAAATTTATTTATTTCTTATTTTAAAAATATTTATTTATCATATTTTAAAAATATTTATTTAATTATTTATTTAATTATTTATTTAAATATTTATTTCTTATTTTAAAAATATTTATTTAATTATTAGTTTTATTTTTATTATTTATTTTAATTAGAAAAATATCAATAATTTAAGCACAAAGATAAACTAATTGATATTTTTCTAGTTAAAATAAATAATTAATTTCAAACCTTTATATAAAGGAATCTTCAAATAAGGCTTTAAAGCTTTTTTATTAAAAAAATTATCGATATTTTTAAAGTAAGGCCATTTCTAAATAAGGCAAAAAAATTATACTCAAATGAAAAGAAACTCACAAATCTTAAGATTTAAGAGAAAAAAAATTAGAGAATTCGCTAAAAACAACATAATTTAAACCAGAAAGATCTTTCTGATCACTTTATCACTTATTTTGTAAAAATATAGAGAAAAACCATATCTTATATCATTTCTTTAAGTGAAGATTATTTTTTGGGTAAAAAGGTAAAAAAAAAAATTAAGAAAGTAAATCATGAAAATTTAGAAAAACAATCTTAATATGGCTTTTAAACTGTTTAAACAAAAAAAAACATTACTAAATGACAGTATAATAAGACTGCATGCGCTTAAACTTGCACCAGACTAAAAAATATATAATATTTGTGTTGCCAGGTGAATCAGAGGACATTCAAGACGAAGGATGCCGATATGTCAAATTAGGATTGCTTAACTGTGAAACTTTTAAAGAATTTGAGCGTAGATTCTTCGAGAAATTAGTTATTATGGTAAATAAGTTTAAAAAGAAGACTCAATCAAACCCTGGTTCGAAGGAATCAGACGATTAAATGAAATAAAAACGTTTATATGATCAAAAAAGAAGACCGCTAAGAAAAACGTGGTTAGTTTTAGAGATAGTTTAAATGTTAGTTATGGGTTAGGGTTATAAGATGGGAGACAGAGAATGGTATTATTCTGGTTATCTTTATATAACACATTTAAAATAAATTTACTTTCTTTGCACATTCTTTATTTATTGAAAAACTATTTATACTTTTAATTGTTCGGTCTAGAACAATAAATGAAAACATATCAAATCGTGTCATAACACGCCATTATTAACACTGATCTCTGATACAAGTATGTTTTCTATTTTTGCGATAAAACGTTATTGCTTTCTTTTTAAATGACATTGTTAACTTTTCAGTAAATTTTCATCTAATTCAAGCCAAACCTTGACTATAAACACCTTAAGCTCACCAATTTTTTTCGGATTCAATCTTCCTACTTTTTCTTTGATTTAAGATTAAAGATGTTCTATTAGATTCATGTCAGGTGATTTAGCTGGCTACGGTAACAATTTTATCATCTTTTCTTCAAAAAATTCTTTCAATAACCTCGAGCTGTGTTTGGGTCATTATCTGGCTGAAAAATAAAATTATCTTATCCCATATCAGATGCAGATGTAAAAGAATTATTCGTTAAAATGTTGCAATATAGCACAGCGTCCATTTTTTCATCAATAAAGACAAGTCTATCACAACCATGATACGAGAAACAGGCCTATACCATTACACTACCTCCACCATATTTTATTATAGGCAACAAATTTTCATTTTAGTATCTTTTGTTAGGCTCCCTCTATGCACACGCCTTTTCATCCGTATAATTTAGTTTAATTTTGCTTTCATCACTAAATACAATCTGTATAATTTCATGGTGATTTAAACAAATCCAGCTTTTTAATATTTCGTATCTATATTTTATATATTTTTTACATATTAAAAGCTTTTTTATTTGCTATAGGCTCTAGTGTTTTCTGCATTCAACATTCTTTTTATTATAATGAGACTTTTGATATTGTCTTCTTTCTCTTTTAATAAATTTTTCATTTTTATAAGAAAAGTTTTAGCCAATTTATCTATAATTGTTAAATTTTTTTTGGTTTAATGTGTTTGTTACTGTCATGGATTTTTAACATATTTTAATAAATTTAAATCTAATAAAAAAAAGAATAAATTAAATAATTTATTTACCCCAAGAAGTAAGAGAGATGAAGAAAGAAGAGATAAGAAACCAAGAGAGAGAAGGTAGTAAAAAAATTTTAATAAATACTGAGAATTAATATAGTTTTTATAATAAATACTTAAAAACATCTCAAGTCCCATCTTCTCGGGACAGTTACCTTTGAAGAGCCAGCATTTCATTTTAAATTCTTAAACGTTTTATATGTAGAATATTTTTGTTGTATTCTACGCACTGTCGAGATAGTAGTCTTAAATTTTTAGCAACTTCGGAAAGATTAAATTTCTGCTCAAATAATACAACTAATTAAGCTGTGATTGCCTCAGTGGTTTGTTTTGACATATATAAGATTTTTAAAATATTCTTATAGTTTATTTTAGTAACGAATTCTTTGTTTTTCTCGCCTTTTAACATTTTCATCTTTTTTGTAACAACACAAATTAGGATCCTTTTAAAAGATCACACGACAGTAGACTTTTTATAAGACAAGAATAAAAAGGATTTAAATAAAGTGCTTATATAATCTAATGATTTTGTTCTATGAATTTTAAAAGTTACAAAACTGGAGTTCAACTTCTTTTTTCATAACAAATTGTAAAACTCTTGTATTATTAATATTTAACAAGTAAAGTTTTTAGATCAGATTGTTATAATTTTATCCTAGTAAAAAATATTTTGATTTAATTTATATTTTAAATTAGCAGTGAAAAAGACAACAAAATAAATATTTTTTAAAAAACAGATTTTTAAAAAAATGATCAATTAATTCAATTATAAGTATTTATGAATAAAGCGATTATTAAAATAAAGAGAAATTAATGAATTTTATTAAGTTTCCAAAGTAAAATGTTTATTTTAAACAAAAGAGAAATTAAATCTAATTGTAAAATTATAATATGATTTACAATATTTTTTTAAACCATTAAATTTTATTGTAAATATCAATGAAGATAAAAAAATTAAAAAAGTTTATTATTTTCTCTTACAAGAATCAATTAATATGTTTTGAGAAAATAAATTAGTAAAATTAATATCCTTTTTTAATAATCTTATCTAAAGTCATAAACCTAACAAATATAAAATTAAAGTACTTTTTCAAAGAAATATTATTTAATAACATAATTCCATTCATCATCAATCACTCCCATTTCCTTCCAATACATTTTAATTTCCTCTTTCTTAAGCAACAATCCTTCAAAAGATTTAAAACTAACCAATAAAGTAACCTTATTCTCTTCTCCAAACTCAATTTCTATCATAGAAAAACAGCTACACAAAAAATATTCTCTATCTTTATGAACAGGTAATTCTATATGAATAAATTCAAATTTATCACAGATATTCTCACACCAATACAAATGAGAGATGATTGTTTTAGTAAAAATGGTAGATGAATGGATTGGTAAATTACTTTTAGGGAAGTAATCCTTTGCTTTGTTAAGTAATTCTAAATCTTTTTTCATAATACCTAGCTGAAAAGAAACATTGGTATTAATTTTGTTATTAAAATTAGAAATGATTTTTGGGTTAATCTCTTTTTTTAAAATGATTTGTTGTGCTACGTAATTTAATAGAAAATAACTTATATCTTCGTATAAAGAACAAATAAAAGAGAATATGTCAGTGTATTCTAAATCAGGGTACCAATAATAAGAATCTTCTTTAAAAGATTTGTTTTCTATGAATTTTATAAAGGAAAAGAACAAATCCTTTCTTTTTACCAAAATGTGTCCTATTTTTTTTATCTCTTTTTGGAATTGTTGAGGTGATTTGAATAAATGGTTTAGAAATTTAAGTATTTCTAGAGTGGAATGATTGGATAAGTCTGGTAAGTCATAAGTAGGTTCTATTAAGTAAGGAATGTAAGATATTTTCTTTGTTTTTAAACTTTCTTTTAATGCTTGTTTTATTGTTTTACTGTTTAATACTTTATACTTTTTTAATATGTTTAAGTCTTCTTCCATTAATTAAAGCATTTATTCTTTATTTATTTATTTTTTATATATTTTTTATATATTTTAATATATTTTATATATTTATATATTTATTTATTTATTTTTTATTTATTTATTTATTCTTTATATATTCTTTATTTATTTATTTATTTTTTATTTATTTTTTATTTATTTTTTATTTATTTATTTTTTATTTATTTATTTATTTATTTATTTATTTATTTTTTATTTATTCATATATTTATATATATCTTTTATTTATTTTCAATATATTTTTTATATATTTTTTAATATATTGAAAATAAATACTAATTATTTAAAAAAAATATTAAATACCTATTTCTTACTTCTTTTATTCATTTATAACCACCATAGCAGGAAAAGCGTCACAATCACTGTCAAACAATATAATTAATTCTACCAATTTATTATTACTAAAATCACTCACATACTTATTTAAATTCTTATTATTTTTATCAAAAGAAGAGTAAACTGTCTTATTTCCTATCAAAATTATTTCTACAGTAACATCTAAGTTAGAAAAATAATCAATTAAATCTTTTATCTTCTGATTTTTAAATTCTATTCTTGTCCAAATGTCATATTCTCCTTGTAATTTATCATTTATGAAATATTTTGTTTTTTTGGGTGGTAAAGGAGTGGATGATGAAAAGAAAGGGAGTGCTAAGTTAATAAAAGTATTTTTAAAATGATCTAATTCATAATTTAAAACACATTTTACCATTTCTAAAGTAGACAGCCCTGAGATTATTGCTGTGGTAGTGGCTATGGCTGGTATTATTCTACCTGCTATTCCTTTAATTGCATGTTTACTCCCATTTGATATTTTATAATTATTAGCTCTTAAATTAGAACATGAATAAATAAAATCCATGTGATAATTTGAGTCAACGTCTTTTTCAAATTCTACTGGTAAAACTTTTTTTATTTTATTTTTTTTATTTTGGGTGGTAAATTTATTTTTTAAAATTAAATCTTCTTCACTTAAATCTTCATTCTCTTCTTTTTCTAAAAAAGTCAAATTCATTGAGTTAAGTTTTAAAATTCTTTCTTCAATCTCTGTTTTACTTATTTTTTCATTTACACAATAAACATAGCTTAAAATATTAGCTGTAGAAATAAGAAATAAGCATTGTAAATCATCACAAATATCCAAATTAATTGGCATAGGAGGTCTTTTAGGAGGATTCCAGAAAGGAATACCTTCTTCTGTTAAATGATCAACTGGAAAAGCTTTGAGTAATTTATTAATTGAAAAGTAAAAATATTCATAAAATAATTCTAATGATTTGTCAATGCAGTCTTCTTTTGTAAAAATATTTGTACCTTCTTTTTCTGCTGTCATAACATCATCGTTAAACACTTTTTTAAATTTATTCAATGCCCATTCGATTGTGTGAGCAATGGATGATGGAAAGTTTTGAATTGTGCAAAGAGGTATACTTTTTTCAGGTGGGTCTTGGGAAGAAGAATAACTTTCTGTAAGGAATGGTAAGATTACCTGAGTATTTCCTTTTGTTCCTAAAGTACCACTCTCAAAAAGTGGTTTTCTATGAAATACACAAAGATTATCTACGTACATTCTACTTTCTACATTGTCTAAAGCATTTGCCACGAATGTTAAATTATTAAAAAAATTCTCATCAAAAATACTCTCTGTTTCTTTTCCCAATTTGGAATTGAAGTATTGAATTTTTACTTTTTTATTGTTCATCACTTTTTTTGCTGCTGTTTCTGCCTTCATTTTTCCTACGTCTTCCTTTCTAAAAAGAAATTGTCTGTTGAGATTGGACTGTTCAATTGAATCCATGTCAGTAATAAAAATACTTCCCTTCTTTCCAAACCCTGATAAAGCTAAATTTTTTAAATGTTCACAACCTATGGCACCAGCGCCAACTACGAAAACATTGCTTTCTTCTATTTTTCTGAAATTTTCTAACCCTATCAAATTTATGATTGGTTGGTTTATTTTGTCATTGCTTTCTTCATAAGTTACATTTTCATTAAACAAATTTACTGAGTCAAAGTAAAAAAATTGTTTTAAAGGGGTAAATTTAGATGAACATCCTTTTAAAACTTCTTGTGCCACAAAACCACCAATCACAGAAATTATTGGCATAAAATTTCCTTGAATTTGTTTACTAAAATTTTTTATCATTTTTTCAAATTTTTCTTCTGGACCAAATTTTTCCATGTAAAAATTATAAAAATTTTCTGCTTCTTCTTCATTTCTTACCCCTGGTTCTCTCCTTAATTTTCTTTGAAACAAATTTAAGGTCAAAAAACAATTATGGATGACTTTAGGTTTGTTAGGAAACTCAAAATCAAAATCTAAGATTGGTGGTTCATTCAAACATTCTTTTAAACTCAAAAATGACATCACTTGAGGTTTTCTTTGCTGTTCAAATATTCCTCCTTGTGTAAAAATAAATTTATTTTTACTTTTTAGTTGTAATTTATGCGGTGTCAAAACTTTTACTTCAAAAATTTGATTTTTATAATTTTCATTTTCTGATATTTTTACTAAATCACCATCTTCTAAATTGTGTCTTTCATTTTCTATCAATGTTAAAATACCATCTTCACAAATGTCATTAATATTCCCAACTGACATATTCTCACCTGTAGGGTCAAATACGTAAAATGATTCATTAAAATCACAAAATATCTGTGCAAACAATCCTTTTACCTGACATCCAATAAAAATACCTCCTTCTTTTCTTATTTTCTCATTCATTTCTATCATAAAGTCAATCGATTTATTTACACATACAACACATTCATACTTTATTTTTATTTCTTCTATTGTTTCTACTTTGACGTAAGGATTTAACTCTTTTAGGAAAGGAAGGAGTGTTTGATCCCTTCTTTTTCCAATATCACATTCTTTAAAGAAAAAAGATGTACAAATTTCACACTCTTTTATTGTTTCACTGTCCAGTAAATGCAATTCATTTACGCCTGCTAAGCAAACATTTTTCGCTATTTCATGTGCTAATCCATCACATCCTATGATTAATACTTTGCTTTGTAACATTTTTTGCATTGCTTCGTGACCTAAAACGTACAACTGCCTTGAGTAAAGAGATTCATCTATTTCTTGCATAAGGGGTTTGTTTATGCAAATTTATATTTTAAAATCGATTTACCTTGAAATAAAATAAAGAAAAAAAAAATATTCTTTAATTATTCAATTATAAAAAAAATAATATTTAAAATCAATAATCAATTTAAATGAAAATTAACAAAAAATAAATAATTAAAAAATAGTATTTAAAATCAATAATCAATTAAAATAGTAGAATATTAAAAAATAATAAAAAAAGTAAATTAAATAAAAAAAGTAAATTAAATAAAAATTAAAAAGAAAATAATTAAAAAATATTATTTTTTAATTTTGTAGTGCTAAATTCAAATCTTTAATATAATTCCAATCATACAATCCATCATCTATCAAATTTTCTTTGAGAAAAACTCTCTTCATTGCTGTTTTTATGTACAAATAAGAAGGTAATTCGTCAAAGTTAAGATTTCTTATATAATAAAGCAATTTAGAGAATACTGGGTGTATTCCCTCACATATTTGATTTATTGGCATTGTTTCTTTTATTTTTCTAATTTTAGCAAATTTTTCTTGTTTATTTGCACCTGGCACACCCTGCCAAGGCAATTTTCCTTTCGAAAAATAAATTAAACAATAAATCATACTCTCTAAGTCATCCCTTCTACTTTGTTCTAAGCCTAAATGGCAATTTAGTGATGCATACCTGGCTGTACCAGTAAGAGACTTTCCTGAGCAACAGGGTATGTGCCAAAAAGAGTCTGGATTACGGTATAACTTAGCTAAACCAAAATCAACCACAAACATTCTCGTATACCTCTGTGAACCATCATCAAATACAAAGTTTTCTGGCTTAATATCCCTGTGTATCAATCCTTTAGAGTGAATATATTCTATTATGTCTACCATATTCTCTCCTAGTTTTAACACAGTCTTTAAAGAGAATCTGTTACTACAAATCTTAAAAAGAGTCTCTAAAGAAGGACCTAACAGATCTAAAATAAGCCCATTGGCTCCTTGTTTCTCAAATACCATAGTACCATAACCATAAATATTCGGAATAAATGGTTTATTGTCTTTCTTAAATTCCTTGTACACCTTGTACTCATTCCTAAGCTGTTTTTGGTCCATTTTTCTTTCTATTTTGATGGCTACTTTTCTGCCTGTCTCTTTCTCTACTGCACTGTGTATTTCTCCAAATGCTCCGCTTGCTATCTTTTTTACTATTACATAATTTTTACTACTTTTCTTTTCCATTTTGTTGGGGGTATCTTCAAAACTCATAGGGTATTTTTCTATTTTTTGTTTCAGAATTTTTTAAATGTTACTTTGTAAAAAATTTATTTAAATTTCTTAGAACAGAAATAAATTTATAAAAAATTAAATAATATTTTGATTGGTTAATTTTTTATAAATTTCCTTTATTGATTGATAAATTTTCTTTATTGATTTATAATTTACTTGGTTATTGGCTTATAATTTACTTGTTATTTATTTAAAAAGTAAATTAGAAATTTATAAATTAACAAAGGAAAATTCATAAAAAATTAAAAAAAAAATACTTTTTTGAAAGAAAAATAATTGAAAAAAATTAATTTTTTTATTTAAGAAATTAAAGTTTTGTAAAAAATTTTTTTGGGTTAATAAATCAAAGAATGATTTATTAAACCCAAATAGAAATAATAAATCAGCATTATGAATTTTTAATATTTTAAGGAAAGTAAAATTACAAAAAGAATATTTTAAATTAACAAATTCTTAAAAATTAATTTTAATAAAAAATTAAGCAATAAAAAAAAAATTTAATTTTTTACTATAATATTGTATTAATAGATTTAAAAAAATATTTAATTAATTTTTTTATTGTAAAATAAAAAAAAAATATTTTTATTTGGTTAATAAAATATTATTTATTTTAGTTTAATTCTTATTCTTTTATATTTATTATTAAATATTTTTTTAAATCTATTATATTAATTTTATAAAATAGTAAAAAATAGCTAAAAATTAAAAAATTAATTATTTATTTTTGATAAAAACAAAATGGCAGTAATCTTGTCATTAAAGTTAAATAAATTTTCAGTTCATAAACCAATTTTATATTTTTTATAAAGTGATTCTATTTTTAGGTGTTTATTAATTTTTTAATGTATAAAATAATATTTATAACATATTGTGCTAAAATAAAAATATACATTTTTTAGATTGTTATAAGATCATTGTATGTTATTTTTTTGATTATATATTATTGTCACAAGTATACTTCTTTTTTGATTGATAATATTGTTACAAGATTTTTAATAAATTTTTCTAGGTTTAAACCAAACAAATTTATAAATATTATTAAAAAAAGCTTTCTTTGGTGACTTATTATTTTGTAGTTTAACACAGATTAATTTATTTTAATATTATTCGGTCGTATAGGTAATTTTCAGGATTCTGAGTTTAATTTTTTTTTATCTTTACAGCTTTAAAATACCTTTAATGTTATTTAATATTAGCAAAGGATGTTATAGCATACATATCTTTATTGTGCATATACTGTTAAATGGGATTCTAGATGCTTGAAAAAATTCATTAAAAAATATATTTATGAATTATGTAAAAGTTTTTACATTTTTTATGAGGGATGGAGATAATTTAATTGTAGGATATAAGTTTAAGATCAAATAAAAATAGCCGCATGTTTTCCATTTGTATAAGCTGGTTATTTATTAAAAATTATAAAAATAGTTTTGTTATAAGTTTAACTGAAATAGGCTTGAATTGATCATATGTCATTAGTGTTAAATAAACTTATCAATATACAGTTTGTTACAAAAAAAACGCAAAATCGCAAAACTATATCAAAACATGCTGTCATCGCAAGAAAAAAAATTTTTTTAATATTTTATAATACTTAAAACTATGTTTTCATTTTTTATATGTTGTAACAATTTTAATTTGAGGCTCGAAATTAAAATTTTTTTATTATCTAAAAAAATTGTTGTTACAAAAAAAATGCAAAGTGTAAAAATTGCTAAGTTTACCGCCTTATTTCCCTCCAAAACAGGATATAAATACGCATTCAGCACGATAATTATGAAAAAACAACTTTCTGTCACAGCAAGAGCACAAATTTTAGCTTTATTCGAGAACGGCATGACATTGAAAATGTTAGGAGAAAAATTCAATGTTAATCCTTCGACAGTAAAAAGAATAGTGGATAAACATAGACAGTACAATACATTTGAACATCTTAAAAACAATGGAAGGCCTGAAGTATGCTCGTATGAAATAAAGGCTTTTATTTTTGAACAAATTGAAAAAAATCCTAAATTGTCGTTGAGGAAAATGCAAGCCCAAATCAAAGAAAGTTTGCAGAAAACCATTTCTTATGTTACAATAAAAAGAGTTTTAAATAATAAAAATATAAATGCGTATTCACCAATCAAAAAACCGCTTCTATCGGCTAAAAATATAAAAAAACGAATGGAATATTCTTCTCTCTGGATTAAGATGTCTCTAGAAGATGTGAAATCTATTATTTTTAGTGATGAATCTAAGTTTAACTTATATTATTCAGATGGAAAAGTAAAAGTGTGGAGAGAACCCAGGACCGGCTTACAAAGTAAATACCTTATGCCCACAATAAAACATGGCGGCTGTAGTGTGATGGTCTGGGGTTGTTTCTCATATTGCGGGGTCGGAAATATAGTAATTATAGATGGAATTATGGACTCAGCAATGTATTGTAGTATTCTTGCTGAAAATTTAGATCAAAGTGCAAGGAAAATGGGACTAAATCAGTATATTTTTCAACAGGACAATGACCCGAAGCATACTTCGAGGTTAACAAAGAGTTTTTTGACAGAAAGGGGAATCAGTTTACTACAATAGCCAGCACAATCTCCTGATTTAAACCCTATAGAAAATCTTTGGGGATACATAAAAGAAAAGGTATCGACTTTACAACCCAAAAATATTTCCGAGTTAAAGCAATACATATTGTCTGTTTGGGAAGGTATAACATCTGAAATAACCAATAAATATGCATTAAGTTTCAAAAAGAGAGCAAATGAAGTTTATAGGTCTAAAGGAAATCACACTAAACATTAAATTTAATAGTTTGCATTTTTTTTGTAACAAATTTTATTTAAATCTTTTTTAAAACATTTTATACGTAATATCATTTATTTTTTTAAATCTGTACTTTTTGAAAAATAGAATATTCACATTATTTCTGTTTACTATTATTTCCTTAGAGTGCTTGTGTGGATTGATTTGACAATATTTTTAATTTTGCATTTTTTTTGTAACAAACTGTATTTTTAAAATTTTCTTACAGGTAAATATAAAGATACTGTTAAAAAATGATATATTCTTTCTTTAAAATTTTGACAAAATCAAGATTTTGAGTTTTAGTTTCAAACTGTTTTTTATTGACGTTATGTTAATTACAATCAGAGACTTTAAAAATTTACAAATATTCTATCGCCTATATGTACTTGTTTATTTGATTTATATTATTAGTGTAGATTACTTAAAAAGTTTCTCAAATGTATTGAAGAATATTATTTTATTTGTAATGTATAACCATTTATATTTTATAATTCTATATTTAATCTATCACTTTACTGCTAGTAATTCTTGTTTAAGCATTTATTATTCATTTTATAATATCAAAACCTCTCACCATTCAATTCTTTTTCTAATCTTTTTATATAAAAAACAAACATTTTCAAAAAAATTGGAATTCAAGTTAAAGCAATATAAGAATAAATATTTACATTTTTTAAAATTCTTTAGTATTTTATCAATGTTCTGAATCGTTATCATGCTTTGAACAAATTATTTTGATTTTATTTTTCTAATCTTCAATTATGATTATTGCTGAGATCAATATTATGCTGTAAATCTATATTTTGCTTAATAATTATCATTATTTATATCATATTTTTAAAAAAATATAAATCAGAGACGCTTTTTACACTTTTCGGTTTTTTAAAGATTTCTTAAAAATTTTTACTTTACATAGTTAATGAAAACAAACCATGAATCCATAGTAAAATAATAAAATTAAATTTACCTGATAAACAATCATGTATTTTAGTAAACAATCATGTATATTAATACAATCTATACAAATTTGGTGTTTTTTTACAATATTCTTTTTCTGCTATTATTAATTAATGTCGGGAACTTTAACGTCCTCCCTTTCTCATAAAGTCTCCCTTTATATTTTCAACTTTTTTACCCGACTTTATAAGGGTAAACCTGAATTAAGGGGCATTTTTCTTTTATTACATACTTTTACTTCCCTTCAACCAAGGAGGGAGAATTTATAGAGAAATATAAAAATAAATTTAAAAGTTTAATAATAATTTATTAAATCATGATTTTTCTTAATCTGCCTTTGAAAAAATATTTTATCTTTATTGTAGTTCTCTGGGTAGTTTTTTTTATCAGTAAGTAAAGAGTTCCCTTTTTCCTCTTCATTTACAGTTTAATATTTTGGCCATAAAGGTCAAAAAAATTATATATTTTATCAAGAACAATTTAAAACATTAAAATTGAATATTTTGTTTTATTAAAACTATTAAATTAATAAATATTATTTTTTATCGTTTTTTGATGGGGGGACTTTATGGGAATGGGGGACACATAGGTATACGACAATAAATAAACGAGTAGATAAAATTGTATTTTTTGAAATCTAATTTGAAAATTTTTAATTAATTTTTTTTATATATCATGTTATTCATCGAAATTTTAAACTTATAATAAAAACTTGCAATTTCTTTTTATCAATAGAATAATTTCATGGGGTTTTTTGTATTTTCTCAAATATCAAAATTCTCTTTTTAGCAATAATAAATTTGATTTTAACCCCTTTATATGAGAATACCTGCGAAAATTTTATAAGATAAAATTTCTTACAATAAGATGTCATCTTTTACCAAATTCAAATTAATTATAAAAATAATAATTATTTTACCTTTAGGTTGAGAAATTTATATGAGTGTTCTGTTTTACCAGAACATTCTGGGGTTGTAAAACGTAAAGAGATTTCACAGTTGGTTGTTCTTTATTTAATATTCTATTCTTGCTTTGTTTCATGCAGGGGAATTTTAGAAAAATATTTAAGTAAATATTTTTCTAGAAAATCTATAGCAATGAGAAAAATAACATCACAGGATAAACATAGGAATATGTAATAATTTCTCATTTTCTTATCAAAAACAGAAAACGCCCATTTTTTAGGACAAATATAAAGATCAAAAATTTTTTATAAATTACTCTCTGTTCATAAGATAAATTTTATGTATCTTTTTTTACATGAATATTAAATACGAAATTAAGCTTTAGATTTAATATTTATTTGATTATTAGTTTTACATTTTTATATTGAAAAAATCTTTTTATTAATGTGACAGATAAATCAGACGTGATTGATCAAATGGATCAATCACGGAATTAAAGTCATTTGCTTATTGGTGCTATTTGAAACACCAAAAGTATTTATAGTAAAAATATAAATAAAACATGGTTAAAAAACCTTTTATAAGAAACAATAACGTTAACAATTAAAATGTTAAGCAATAAAAATATAGATATGTTTAGTTTTACTCTTTACAAAAAATTTTTAAAAAATTCAAGGCGAGTATATATAAGATCATTTTAATTAAATAATACCCTATTTTAAGAATATATTATGTTAAAATTAAAATTTCTTGTTCCCTTTAGAGATTAATCCCATGAGTTTAGATGCTGTTATAATTTGTTGAAACTAAGAACTAAAAGTTATATGAATTTATTTTTGATTTCTAAAATCAAATTAATATAAAAATTTTAAAAATATTTTTCAAATAAAATCAAAGAATTTTAATAAAGATCAAAAATATGACTAAACTTATATTAATTATTACTTGCCTGTAACCAAGTTTCTTCTAAAAGAGTTTGTTATTTTAAGATTCTTTTATTAAGGGATCCAGAAGATTTTTTGAGAATAAAATTAACAATCTTTAAAAGTTTTGTGCTGCTTTTGGTTACGTGACTAAAAATTTTTTCTTTGTTTTTTTTTGTTTGTCTATTATTATTGAAAAGTAGCATAACAGTCATATATTTGATTTTACTTTAATTTGGATTCATGATAACAATAGTATTTAATATAAAAAACAAAATAGAAAAACTAAAGACTTTATTTTTAGATAATCTATGATATAAATCAAAAAATTTTTAATAACCCTGTAAATTATTATTAATTTGAAATTAATTTTGTTAAACTATAACTTTATTGATATAATTTGATCAAGTTATATGTTTTAGAGAACAATACTATTAAGTATTAATTTAGCTTAAAAAATTTTAGATCTTCTTTATAATGCCTGAGGCTATAACTTTTTTTATGAAAGAATAGTAAATTTTGCTCGAAAAATTATAACATATTTTCATCCCGTTGTTATAATTTGTTTATTTGAATTGTTTACTTATAATTTTTAGAGCCAAATTTTACTATTCTATTATAAAAAAAGTTATAAAATATTACCTAATTAAATTAAATTAAAGACAAAAACATTATACTATTAGTTGAATACTGAAGCGAATGGCAGATGTCTGTCACTCGAAAAGAAAGTATGATTAGTTGTTTCCAAAAGTGTAAAAATATTTGAACTGAAAATTTTAAATAAATATAGTAGTAAGAGAACTAATTTATTAATAATAAAAAGAAGTCTATTAGAAATAGGCCGGGGGTAGAACCACAGGTTTATCCAACCTTACTAATATAGACATTTAAATAATTTTAATAGATAAATTTTAAGAATTATAGAAGTTTTTTATATATTCAAACGTAAATGATAGCGGTTGGAATTCGCCATATATTCGTTTGCCGGTAATGATTTATTCATTGCTTTTCTACCCTGCTCAGTTTTATTAGCTATCTCTCCATGTCTAATTATTTTCCCCTAAATCATTATGTGCTGTTTCAGGCATACGAGAACAAATTAATTCTTCTGTCTCTTTGAAACGGGCACAGTGCCATTCTGAAGATTGACTATCATTCAATCCAACTATAAGAATTCAGAATTATCTTTTTTGATTGTTACTTTCTATAAAGAAATCTTTTTTAACATTTAAATTGTACCTTCATATCAAATTTCTTCTATAACATCCTGGTTTTATCATAAAGTATTATTTATTAGAAATAAAAGCTCAAAAATAATTTATTAAATAATTTGTTGATTGAATTCTTTAGTATAACTTAATTGTTGATCATTCATGTATTTATCGAGATTAAACAAAACTTCTTTTTCTTTAGTATATACCAAATATTTAGTTTTTTCATCATCAAAGAAATCTGGTTGGTTTTCTAGAATAATTTCAAGCAAAAATTCATTAATATTATCTGATTTATGTTTAATCCATTTGTTCGGTAAAGATTCTAATAAAGGAACATCAAAAAAGTCATCTTCGCTTTCACCATAGAACATCTTATTGATTTCAAAAGAAGCACCACTAAATTGCTTTTCGCTTAATTTAAACTTTTCAAAGAAAAAATCGTCAAAAGCAAACATTCTTAAATATAATTGTTTTTTTAAATCTACAAAGTTTAAAAAAGTTTTTAAGAGTAAATTTGCTATAAACATGCTATTCTCATCGAAATTAAGCAAAAAACAGCAATTTAAATAAATAAAGATTCTTGAACTAAATATGAAATTTCTAATTAAATTTGAATTTTTAAGATATAACAATCTTCTTCTACATGGAAGATATGTCTCTTTCTTTAACTCTGTTCTATAAATCTCAAATTTAAATACTAAAATTTCTAACATAAAGTATAAACAAAGAAACTTGTGGTTATCGAGTTTTTTTGTGTAAATTATTTTGATTAATTCTTCAAGCTCAGGAAACATATGTTTTAAAATTTCATATGGCATCTTTGAAAATTCGATTTCAAACAGTTTCTTAATAAATACTTCTTTATTTGCACAATTTGGAAAATTTTCTAAACCTAATATTGGGGTTCTAAATATTTTATTCGATTTTTTAAAGAAAGGAAAAAAGTTATTGAAGGAATCTCGCATTAAATTTTTAAAACTTGAAACCGTTTCTTCAATAATACAATCTACATTTGATGCGTCGCTTATAACTCCAATATCTAAGTATGTATTTTGATTTTCATTATCCAACGCATAAAATTTTTTCATCATAAAATCCAAGACATAATTGTCAACAAATAAACAGAGAGAATCAAAAAAATTTTTTGTAATTTTAGATTTCCTTCTTTTTACTTTTTTAGACAGGCCTGGGTTGTTTAAAAATACTAACAATGTATATAATCTAAAACTTGTAATTCGTTCAATAATTTTAGTTCTAATAATCAAATTCACGCAAAATCTATTTGGTACTTTTAAAGTAATCCTTTTCTCTATAAACCTAAAAGTAAAATTATTAGCAGTAATTTGAGGATTAAAGATGAATTCTTCTTCATTATTTTTTTCTTGTTGTTTTTTGTTTGCATAAACAATTCTTCTTAAATCGGACTTTAATTTTTGATTCTTAAACCATAAATAAAAATTATCTGGTCTTTTATTGCTTATATCTTGTCTTGCCCCTTGAAATGATATCAATATTTTTTCAAGATAATCTTCTTTACTTGACTCAGGATAATCAAAGATGTTGGCGGTATCAATAGAATAATTTTTTGTTTGGAATATTAATTCAATTATATCCGAATTTTTTTCACTTAATTCCTCTAATTTCTTTTCGGTATTTATTTCTTTTGATACTTCCTGTAGTTCTTGAATTTTAGATGTCGTGGCAACAGCGGTGTTTATTTCTTCATAATTTTTGTTCAAAAAAGAATTAAAATCTATCGTGTTACTTGTATTATCAAACGTAATACTTTCCGAATCATCATAATCGTCGTTTTTCATCAGCCCAGTCTCGTCAATTGATTCATTTGTAAGTACAACCGTGCCAAAAGCTTCATTGTAACTTCTTTTGTTCGTGCTTGATACTTTTTGGATGAAAAATAAACATAAAAGCATGGCTTAATTTATTTTTAATTTTTGTATTTCTTATCAAAGAATTTTTATTTTTTTTATCTAATTTTTAAAATTTCTTTTTATATTTAATTTTATATTAAATATATGTGCATATTTTTTTGTAGCTAGAGGTTGGAATTAGCCCTTTTGCTATTTTTTGTAAAATAAATATTTATAAAAGTAATCTTTATTTAGTAATTTTGGCTTTATGCATTTTTTTTAAAGATGCTCCAATCATATTTATCCTTCTTTATGACTTTACTACAACTAACTGTACTAAAAAATTTTACTAAAATGCAATTTTGCATTGTTGATTTTATTTTATAAAGGGGTATTTTTTATAGAAATTTTTACATTACATTAAAATTTTTATAATTAATATATTTGATTTAAATCAAAACTCAAAATACCGCGCTTTTATTTTTTCAAGTGAGTCAGTAACAAAAATTTTATGAAGAATTGTAAATCATAACTAACGCTTACTTTTAAAAAATAAATATCCCTTCTGTTATAAAGCTTGGTTTAACAATCAATCATCATTTCGATACCTAAATTAATAGACATATTTATACAAAACATTTAGTTGTAAAATAATCTTGAAAAGTTCTGATAGTTGTCGGAAATTTTTTAATTTATAGATTAATTTCTTTGGATAAATTTAGCTATTTTGTTAATAATTAGTTAGAAAATATATGAACGAGAATGTTAATAATCTATATATAAAAAATGTTTGTATATATGTCCTTGTAAACAATTAATAAAAAATATCTAAAAAACTATCTACATATATAAAAAGACTTAACTATAAAAAATAATTAAAATTATCTTGCCAGGTAGAAAAAGAGGGATTATATTTAAATATAAAATTAATTGAAACAGACAAACCAGAAAATATCAATAAAATTACAAAAAAAATTATACCCTCACTATAAATTGTTGGTTTGACATCTCTTAGTCAAAAATCGATTTAAATGAAATTAAAAAACGTTTCAAAGAAACTCCAAAAACATCAAATCAAGAAAAAAATTATCTCTTACATACCCATCATAATTTACAGAATTTGACCAAAACCAAGTTTACATATTTATTTTGCATTTTTAAGAATGGTTATTTAATTTAGTTAAAAAGCGTTTTAACGTTCTAAATGGGGTGCAAGTGATCGATTTTATGCACTAAAATTAAAATTCCGTATTAAAGCCCATACTTTTAATTTGTCAAAAATAAAGTTAGAGTTTATATTTTTATAAAACATTACTAAGATTAAAAATATTCTAAAATAATCATACAAAGAAATTATATTCAAGGGTGATATTTACTCTAACAAGTTAAAAAAAGCAATATTTTTGCAGCAACGCGTGAGAAGAATTTGTGTAAATTTATAAGTATAAAAATCTATCTATCAAAAACCAATATCATGATATTTTTTAGCAAATCAAATTCTAACATAATTGAATTTTATGCTTGAGGGGTCTAAAAAGAAGATATTAATATAATAGGGCGATAGTTCAAAACAATAAATAAATTGTGATTTATGATTCTTTTGTATTAAAATTCTTATTTTTCTACTCTACTTTATTTTAATACGAAAATTTTCTGAAAAGCAAAGGTTAGAGCTATCCTGAAAACTTTAATTTAAACTTTTTACTATTTCTAAAGAAATGAAAAAAATGTAAATAAGCATATATAATAATAAATTTTGCTAAAAAGAGTATCATAAATTTTTTTTTACAATTACTTGTAACAAAAAGATAATACTTTTGTGAGAGAACTGATCCTTTCTTAAAAAACATATAAACATCTTGTTAAGTTATTTTTATTTATTACTTCCTTTTCTCTGATCGTCCTTTTTATGGGGTAAAAATTCTTTTTTACTTAAAAATATAATATTATTTTATTAATTATAACACCTTTAAAATAAGATACAAATTTTTATACAGAAAAAAATTCTTTTAATGATTTAATTTCGCAGTAGATTGATAAGACTGATAAGTAAGTATGGTAGGACTAAATATAATTTACCTATAGGATCTATGAATTAAGATAATTACTAATACGATAATTTTAATATTTACTTGTGTCGCAAGTTATAGTGATATTTATTTTATTATAACAGTTATTATATTTCAATTAAAAAGGTTTTAGCTGTTATAACACTTAAAAGTATATAAGCAGATGGTTTTATATGAAGATGGAAAATTTTGAGAACAAAGATGCGACTCACCCTAAAGGGAATTTCAATAAATTTACTAATTCAAGGTTTTTCCCATCGTGGTTGCGACAGCTTGTCTTCTAATATTATAAAAATGTTAATCATTTTATAAAAGTATAACTTAGTTAATTAGTAAAATATTTTAAAACTTAGTCAGTAATGTAAATTTACATTATTATTTTTTAAAATAATATTTTTTAGTTGATTTTTTAAATCCTAACCCTATTTAATAAAATATTAATTAAATTATTTCTTTATTTTATTTATCCATGCTCCTAACACAACAAAAAGAAAGAATAAAATCATTCCTTTCAACAAAAGACCAAATACCTTGGAAAATATTAATCTTAGACCAAAGGACTCAAGAAATATTAGCACCTTTAATAAGAGTAAACGAACTTAGAGAATTGAACATCACTTGCCATTTTCTTATAAACACTAAGAGACAACCTATAAAAGATGTCAACGCAATTTATTTTGTGGACGCAACACCCGAAAACATCAAAATAATAATTAACGATGTTCAAAAAGATCTTTACTCTTCGTATAATTTAAATTTTTTAAATTCTGTTTCGAGAGAAAATCTGGAAAATTTGGCTAATTCTCTTTCTGAGAGAGGAAAAGGACTTTTTGTCAAAAGTGTTTTTGACCAATTTTTAGATTTTTTAAGCTTACAAGAAAATTTCTTTACTTTTAGCTTTAAAAATTCATTTATTGATAAATTAGACGATCATAAACTAATTAACTCTCTTTTTGGAGTATTTTTGACATTAAAAGAAGCTCCTTTTATGATTTACGACGAAAAAAGTAAAACAATTTGTGATAAATTAATGAAAAAAATAAAGAATTCCACTTTGATAAAAGACACAAGGAAGAAACCTTTATTAATTTTGTTAGATAGAAGTTTTGATATGAAAACACCTTTAGAACATGTTTGGACGTACGGCGCATTAATTGATGATCTATTGATTTATGAAAATAGCAAAGTTTTCATAAATGAAAGTAACAAATCCTTTGATTTAGATCCTAATGACGAGTTTTGGTTGGAAAATAAGGATGAGTACTTTCCTGTCGTAGCAGAAAAAGTAGAAAATGAACTAACGCAATACAAAAAAGAAATGGCTTTAAGGTGCGTAGATGAAAAAAGCGACCAGAAAAAAATTGAAGAAGCGTTGGAGAAAGCACCTGAATTAGCTAAGAAGAAGGCTTCTTTGCATATGCACATGAACATTTGTCTTGCTTTGGTAGATCTGATCAAAAAAAGGAACATTGATGATTTTTACAAAATTGAAAAAAGTAGCTTCAAAAACAAAGACATTCTAGAAATAACAGAGAAGGGAGAAGAGAATGACATTCTAAGATTGGGAGTGTCTATTCTTAAAGAAGACAACTTTAATGTAATAGAAGCAATGTTCAAAGCAAGAAAAATTAACACATCCTTCCTAGATTTGTTTAAAAGTTCTAACCATTTACAACCCAAAGAAGGCACTTTTTATAAACAAGTGGTATCAAATGTATTAGGCAGTGTAAAAAAATTACTACCAGTGAACACAGACTGTCCAATTTCAATTTACTTAGAAAAAATATTTAATTCAATAAAAAATCAAAATTTTACAGAGATTAATTTGAAAATACCTTACGGAGACCATTGCTTTGAAAAAGAAATTTCTAAAATTATTGTATTTTTTAACGGAGGAGGCAATTTTACTGAGCTTAAAGCTTTGAATGATTTAAGCAAAAAATTGAACTTAGAAATTATTTATGGTTCCACTGAGATTGTCAATGCTAATAAAATGATTGAACAGTTTAAGAAAATGTGTTAATAAACAGATTCAAAAAATTAATAAAGAAATTTAAAATATTCCTGTTGTTTTTAAAAAATATTATTATTTAATTTATTTTATTTAAAAAATATTATTATCTATTTTATTTTAATAAATATTCTTTTTCATTTCATTTAATTTAATTTATTTTATTATTAAATATTATTATTTATTTTAATTTATTAAAAATTATTTTAATTTAATAAACTTATTTCTTTCTCATATGATTATAAATTTATTCATAAAATATCTTTTAATACTTCATAGGCTTCAACAGCACTTTTACAATTCTTAACCAATGACTTGATTTTGTTAAGAAGAGTACTAACCCTTAATTTGTTATTGGTTAGTAAAATTATCTTATTAATCAAATACACCAACCAAAGCACATTATTTTTAGGAGTATGAATCAACCAATCATCATTTGTTAAAATTTTCATTTTTTTATAAATGCCAAATTGTTCATCAGTTTTCTCATTCCCAGAAAATAGCCATTCTTTATTTTTTAAATCAATAAAAATCACTTTTTTCTTTGTAATCCTTGCCAATGAAAAATCTATGATTTTTATTTGTGAATCTTTTATCAAAATATTTCCCCAATGCAAATCTCTGTGTTCAAATTCATATACCTTTTCTAAATGGCTTATTGTTCTAAAAATTTGGTTTAAAATACAAAATACCTCTTCTTTACTTTTAAAAATGTACTTTTCTAAATCAACACCACATTCTTCTAAAATAAAAATACCATACAAATTATTTTTTGGGTATTCAGTTGGGTTCTGGTTGTCAGTCCCTTTTTCTTTCTTAAACTCTTCCCATGCCTTAAGAAAGTAAGAAGAGTATTTTCCTTTAGCTAAGTACACTTTTTTTAATTTACACACACCTTTTTCTTTAGAAATACTTTGATGGATGTAAGTTTCTTTTATAAAATCATCCAAATTAGGTTTATCTCCAACATCCAATGGGATAACTTTATAAATTACGTTGTCATGTAAATATACGTCTGAAAAAGAAGCTTCTGCTATTTTTTTTATTCCTTTTAATTTTAGCTCAGAAAATTTTATTTTTTCTATTTTTACTTCTAAAGCCAAATCTAAAAAAGAACACTGCTCTTTTAAAGGAATAGAAACTTTTTTTAATCTTTTAATTTTGCTTTTTTCCCCCAATTTTTTATCAAAAATTAAATTAAAATTAATTAAATTTTCATTTTTAAGTGTATTTTCTATTAATTGGACAGAATTGAATGATTCATCTAAAAAGGAGAAATCTTCTTTTACAAAAGGACGCTTTTCTAAAACATCTTTTTTTCCCAATTTATTTACCTTTTCTAATAAAAGTTGTGCTAATTCTGGTTCTTTCTTTTCTTCTGTATTTTGTATGTTAAAATTCTTTTTAAGGCTTTTAATAAATGAATTTTCTTCCTTTATTTCTTCTTTCTTGTTGGTTAGCTTGTTTTTCAGTGCTGTGAATTTGTTTTTTTGTTTAGAAAACGAATCGTTAAAAAATGGCATACTTCTTTTCATGCTTTATGCTTGTGTATAATTTATTTTATGTTTTATATTTTAAAAAACTATCAAATAATTTTTTAACACATTTTATTGGAAAAATATTAAATAAAAATAATATTAAATTAAATTGAAAATAAAAATAATATTAAATTAAATTGAAGATAAAACAAAAATAATATTAAAATGAACAAAAATATAATTAAATTAAATAAAATAACATTAAATTAAATAAAATAACATTAAATTAAATAAAATAACATTAAATTAAATTAAATAAAATTAAATTTTGTGCAATCAACCTTGAAATAAAGCTAATAGGCTTGTCCGAACTTTATATATGATAAAAAAATTATTTATATATATATAATTTATATATATGTTGCGGATAATATGAGAAATTGGTTATTATTAATAATAACCAGCAAAATCCGGTTATTATTGATAATATCCAATCGATGTTGGTTAATATTAATAATATACAAATCATGTGAAAAAATTAAGAATATTTTGAATAAATTTTTAGCTTTGTTTGTTCAGTTTTAGAAATTCAATACTTTTATTAATTAAAAAAGTTTAGGTTTTTATGGCACTTGGAATTACATAGAATCTTTAATCTTTTTCACCGACTTTTGTTATATTTGCATTCATTTTTGCATCTACAATACGAAACCCTGGCCATCGAACATTGAATCGAAAGAGCAACTTGTCTTAAGTCAATTTCAACATTCGGCACGTCTTCAATTGATAAAAATGATTCTACACATATTGAGTACTGACTTCTTAATAAATTTGTATATTATTTATATTAACAAACATCGATTAGATTTTATTAATAATATCTGTATTTTATTAATTATTTCCAATAATAACCGGTTATTATTTATATTAACCAACATCGATTGGATATTATCAATAATAACCGGATTTTGCTGGTTATTATTAATAATAACCGGTTATTATCTATATTAACCAAACTTCTTGGTTATTATCAATAATAACCGGATTTTGCTGGTTATTATCGATAATAACCAATTTCTCATATTATCCACAACATATATATAAATTTCGGACAAGCCTAATATCAAATTAGAAATTTATAAAAAAATTTAATGAAAGATAAAAAGAGTACTATTTTCTAAATTAGATGTAAAATTTAATATAAAAAGAAAGTAATAAATGCATAATAGCTCAAATTTTAACATTTTTGAAAATTCCTCTTTCACTATCTCAAAGTATCATATGAAGAAGGAATAAAATATTTTTTTTCTACCTAGGGATGGAAGATTCGCACGAAGATCTTTTGCTATACCTTCTATATAAAATATTGATACCTACTTAATAAGAAACATATGGTATAATATGTTTATATATAACTGGGTACAGCGCAAGATACTACAAACCTTTGAACCGCTAAAATGCAACCTTATGCATTCTATTGACTGCCTAGATTTACCTTATCTTATAGGCTTTGGTTAAGTAAACAACAGATAATCTCAGTAAAAAGATAGTTGAAAAATCATCAG
Organism: Chrysopa pallens; assembly: GCA_020423425.1. Classification (NCBI taxonomy): domain Eukaryota; kingdom Metazoa; phylum Arthropoda; class Insecta; order Neuroptera; family Chrysopidae; genus Chrysopa; species Chrysopa pallens. The sequence goes on along the minus strand of CM035597.1, from coordinate 641,506 downwards.
TGGAACAATTATTTACAGATAAATCGTCCCCATATACGTCCCTTTTCTGAAGAACAATGTAACAAAAATAATTGCATAAACCACAGATTTGATTTTGCAAACGCAATAGATGGAAAACTAAACCAGAATATAGAGTCTCTATAAGCATAATTTAAAAAAATTTTTTTATTACAACAAAAAAGACAAGGTAATATTATCGAATTTTACAGCAAAGGCTCGAGACTTGTTAATTATGTTGAAATAGAAGTTCTAGCAATAATGATATATTGACGTTTATTTTTTTTGTCTTCGTTTGTTGAATGAATAATTAAATATATTATATGTTTTTTTACTTCTAGAAAACTCTAAAAACTTATTAACAACAACTATTTGCTGAATTTTCCCTCAGAAGAATATTTATTAAATAAATATCCTAAATATTCAGAAGTTAAGTTGATATTAGATTTTAAATTGGGCTTTTTTTCATATTTAATTGATATCTCAATAATTTTTTGAAAATATTTTTTATTAATTTTTTTCTTCCTTCTATTTTAGGGCCAAAATTTTTCATTGTCACAACAACTAACCTATCTCATTTTAAATAGACAAAAATCATAATATTAATTTATAGTTTTATTGTCTGTTATTTAAATTTATAAATAAAATTTAAAGCATGATGTTTATTAAATGCAATTTTAACAAATAAGTAGTTTTTGTCTTGAACCATTGTATAAAAAAAATCATGGATATAAGTAATTATTTATTTTTTATGGTTTTGATACATAGATAATGTATTTTTAACATATTTTACAAGATATGTGATTGAGTATCTTACAACAATCTTTAAAATATAATTTTTTTAGGGGTTTTATTTTTTAAAAATTACTTATTTCATTTTCTTATAGTTAAGCAACAAAAAAATTAAAATAATTTATAATAAAAAATTTTTAGCTCAAAGATTGTTTGAGGAGTCAGTATTACTATTTAAAATATTTAATAAAACTATATATTTACAATAATATTTTTTTATTTATTCTCTATTTCTGTCTATCCCTTTAATCTTCCAAGTAATCTAGATACAAATCAGTAATTAATGTCTTAATGTCATAAAAGTCACTGTTAGATTATCATTAACATGATAGTCTGAAATAAAGATAATGGTTTTCGATTCAACCAATAAAAATTTTATTAAAATATTTTTTTATAAAAATTCTTAAAATTTAAATAACACGTGCTTTTATACTAAAAATATTTTATCCTTAAAATATATACTAATTATATTTTTAAAGAATTCACCAAAATATTGAAGAATTTTAATTGATTTTTAATGAGTTATTGCATAACACATCGATTACTGCAAAATAAGCAGCAAACAAAACAACAGCATCCTACTCATCTTTGCAATCACAATCTCTGCAATCATAATCGTTGCAGTTACAGTTATTACAAAGACAAAAAAGTAAGCTCATAGATAGATTTGTTAAATTACAGAAGAAATTTTCATCCCCAGTACCACAACAGTCATCTTTTTGTAAATTTTATCATTAGGTGCATTTTTAGAACTTTGATAAAAACGCTCATCATTGTTAACCCTCGAAATGATTTCACCTAATAAATTTGACGAAGAATTCGATTTTTTAATGCATTCCACATTTTCAGACTGACAATGGTGGTAACTAGAACACACGGCTCGCGTATTTTTTTCATTATTTCTAATTACAGTTTTTCCACGTTTGTTGAATTCAGGAAATTCGCATGCACATATCAAATTAAATTTGGATTTTAGGTCTAAATCTGTTGAAGTATCTTTACTTGTATTAAAATTATCTAAGTTTTCTTCTTTTTCCCGAAAACTTTGTGTTTCTTTTTTTAGATTAATATTCTGTTTCTCTTTATAATCATTGACATTGTTAACAGCTTCCTCTGTTTTTTTCTCATCAAGAGTACAATTTGTTTCATTTTTACTGAATGAAGGCTGCTTCTCAGTCTTGTTTTCAATAGCAAACTATGAAGGTGGAAAAAGGAATTTATTAGGTAACTTTCTTTGCGGTTTATTTGGATTTTGACGATAAGTGTCTCATGAGTTTAAACCAGCATTTTGCTGACTAGAAGTTATAAGATTTAAGTGAAAAACTAAGCATAAGCCCCTTATGCGCAAAGGAAAAAATTTTTTTATGCTTAATTTTTGATCGAAATAAACATTTAAGTTCGTTAAAGAATCTTATAAGTTATTTTTTATTTATTAGAAAATTGGTAAGAAAAGAAGAAATAACAGTTTTGGTAATTTGATATTCTTTTAAGTTTTATTTAATCATTAAAAATTATATTTTTTAATTTAAAGACTAAAGGAAAAGCCATGACACAATTAAAAAACTAAATTTTTAATCATTTGATGTGAAGATTATTAATTAGTGGATTTAACTTAGAATAAGAATTCTTTTCAAAATATTAAAAGGGTTTAATTACAAAAAATAATTCATTACAGATTTTGAGTTTGAGAATTTTAGGAAATTTCTGATCGATTTTATTTTGACAAAATAAAATTAATTATTTTATCTTTATGTATAAAATAGTTAAATTTTTATTTATCATTTGAAGATGTTTATCTCATTAATAGTAATTTAGTGTCATGAATTAAAATACTTATCATGCCATAAATCACCAAATCATTTTTAAGATAAAAGTTTATCAATTATAATAAAAATCTTTACATAGCAAATAATTTCTAGGGGTCTTTTCACCGTACACCCAAAATTTTTTTGTAAAAAATAGTTATTGTTGTAAAATAATTTTTCGATATACGGGCATTTTAGCTAAAAAATGTAATATTTGTAAAAAAATATGAGAAAACAATGTTTTGGGAAACGAACCCCAGAAGTGGGCTTTCTAAATAATTGTTAAACTAAAATATTAATATTTTAATCAAAGAAATATTAAACTTGATCAAGTTTAAGAAAATTTTAAAAATTTTTGCGAAAAAAGCTTCAAGGCAAAAACAATACGAGCACATAAATTAAATGATTATTTCCCTTGAGAAGCAATATAAAAACTATTTATAAATGAGAAAAATTATAAATATCTTTTCTATTGGCGAGGCGGGACTTGTTTTTTATGATAATTATTGGAAACATCAAAATTTTGACATTAATGTCTCTTTAGATAAAGAATAAACAAAAAAGATATATTAAACACCGTAAAGATATTACGTTATATGATCCTAAAAATATATTGGGTGAAATTAAGAAACTGTGTCAGTATATTAAGATTTAACCTGATTCTTTTTTATGGGAACAAGAAGTCACGTTTTTAGATTATGCACTAAATATTTTACAATTTTATTTCCTTCTAGACAATTTTTAGTGATATCAGCTAAACGCAAGGTCTTATTAATCAATACTATTTAAACAAATTATGCGTAAATTCATAAAGCCGTTTTCACAATAAAGTATCAAATATTTTTGATCTGAAAATAGTATGTATCCAACCAATAGCTTAAATATGATCTTAATTAAGTACATCTTGATTTGATTTAATAATATTTAGATGATATTTGTGCAAATGATTAGGATGAATTAAAATAAAAATTAAAGAGATTTGGAATGAAATTACAATATATTATTTTTAAAAATTATTCAAATTAATGTCTAAAAAATAATGAATCGTTTATAGGGTAAGCTCGGGTTGACTGATCTTAAATTGATAATATTTTACACACTTTCATTTTTTAACTTTTTAAATTGAAAAAATGATGTTTTATTTAAATAAAATTACTGAGACCCTTTTTAACTAGCACAAATAGTCTCATTGTAATATATAAAGCATGTTTACGTTCCAAATTTTTTAATTTAAATACTTTTAAATTAAATTCTATACTTTATCAGTTACCGGAAAATAATTTTTAATAACATATAAAATTCATTCTATCTAAAAAAAAATTCTCCTAAATTCAAATTATTTAATATGAAATTAAAATTTCTTATTCTTACGGTTGGCTTCCGGGGTCCTCCACGGTTGACGTTGTTAATAAATATACAATTACTAGAAAATTCTCTTACCATCAATTTTTTATTTAAATATTTTTCCTTAAATACCTTTTCCTTAAAATATTTGATCAATCAAAATCATAGGATCAAAACTGATTTGTTTGTCTTAAACTTCTAGGATTGCTGATGTTGCAATCCAACTCTTACTACAATTGTTTCTTTTTAAAAATTTTTAAATAGGATTAAAGCGATTTAATAATTTTGGTGTATATATTTACAACAATGTTTACAAAATATTTAAAATAGTTCACATAATCATGATAATGTTGCTCATTTTTTAAAGTATTACAGTCAAGTAGAGAATTTATATAGAAGCACAAATAACAATATTATTTTCGATATATTCTTTTAAAATATTCTTTATTTTCTAATACCTCTAACGGGAACTTTTTCAACTATTTCAGGTTCCCAAAAAGGTTTTTCATATTTTTAGGTTTCTCTTATTTTATATTTTCTTGCGAAACATGCCTCATTTGTTTAAATTTGTAGGGTTTTGGCCAATTTAAATATATATTGACTGGTCTATCGGATAGATGATCGTTTATTAATAAAAATTGGTATAAATTTCCTAATATTAGTTGACTGATTAATGATGAAAAGGTATTGATGGGTTTTCAGGAGCAATTTCTTTAAATACTCAGGATTTTCTAAAAAAATCGTCAATTATTCTTTTTTGACAAATCACGACAATATTTTCATATTCCTAATTTTTTTATTCCTGAAAATGCTATTTTTTAATTATATATTTGGTATTTATTAATTTCCGAATACGTTATTAATAACTATTGTGATAATTTTTCACTATTTTCGGAACATATATTTTAGATAAATTTTGCTTTAACATCAAAATAATCCAAAAAAAAATTAAACTTTTATATTTTAGTTATTTTTAGAAGAATCATTCAACAAAGGGGTTGTCAATAAAAATTCTCGTTAGATAATTAAATTACAATAAATAAGCATTTTTCTTGTTTGACATCGAATCACTCCTTGTTTATTATGAATTATTCTCTTAGCTGTTTTCAAAAGAAGATAAAATAGAACAATTAGCTTTAAACATAAAAATATCCCATTGGATTCAATTATGGCAAGTATGGTAGAAGAAAAACAATAGATATATTATAAAGTCGTAAAAATATTGTGTGACCTTTATTTTATTAAAAGCAACGGGGTCTAAAATTTTGATGATATTTAAAAATTTAAATATATTTATATTTCTTATAAAAAATTGTTAAAATCTCATTATTGCAAAGACATTTTTTATTACTATTTAATAATTAATTTTTAAATATTAAAATCATAAGAGAAACATTTCAATCTTACTGCTTTCTGTCTTGGGCCTAGCAGGCCAATTTGTTGGATTATGTCCATAATTTTTGTATGTATATAAATTAAACCTGTCTTGTCTAAAAATAAAGGGATAGAATTGTTATTATTGATGTACCATAAGGCATAAAATGCTTTTATTCAAGTGTTTTTAGATCATTTTTTGTTTAAATATTAGGCTGCATTATTAGAATTTTAATAATTTTGAGCATTTCAAAATTATAGGCTAAAATATTTTTATGCTATTTTGTATTTTTTTTTCTTAGTTTAAAGGTTATCTTCTATAATTATAGAAGATAAATGTAAGTTTCTTTTATAAAGTTTTCGTGTTTTATTTTTTTATAAAATCTCTCATTTTAATATAATCAAAGTAAATATCTGCTAATTTAGAAGCTTATTTGTAAGCTAATATTCTATTATAAGACTACTTCTAGTATAAAAACGCTATTTTTTGCCATCGTAAATAATCGTCGTATCTTCGATGATGTTACCTCTTTTCGTGTAAAACTATATATGTTTCCTTTTTACTATTAGCAGGATTTCGATTAGAAATTGAAAATTTTTAGAAATGTTTTTTAATTATTATTCCAGAAATTATTAAATGATTACTCCAATACTTCCTTAATGATAAATTCAAAAATTACAAATATTCAATAAGGAAATCAAATCATAGAAATACAAAGATTGACTTAAACCTTTAAATTATTATTAAATGATTTATTCCTTTAGGTGAAACAAAAATATTTATATAAAAAGACACAACTAAAATTAAAAATTTTTTAGATTTTTTATTTAATGACAAAGATTTATTTTATAAACATAATTTAAATTTCTTTATTTAGACGCTTATAAAATATTTTGGATTACATTTATTACCACTGTTTTAAATTATTACATTTGGTTTAATTTTGGAAGAATTGTAAAGTAATTTATATATCTAATTTTTCTTGAATAAAATTTAGCTAAAAATTCTAAATGATATTTTATTATTGTATTTAAAATTTTTTAAGAAAAGTAATTTTATTCCTAATTGGGATGAAAGTATCTGTGAAATTAAGGAATGGTTTTTTGTAAAAAATTATGTAATAAAAAATATTCAAAATAAAGAATTAAAAAGCCTTTATCTTCATAAAACACTTTTAAAAAGATTTTTTTTTCTTTTTAATATATTTTCTTTTCTTTTTTAAGTACCTTAAAAAGAAATATTTTTACTCTAAAAATATTTTACGATCAAAAATAAAGTATAAAAATCATGAAAATTATCATTTTTATTTTTATGGCGACAATTCTAGAGCTATTTACTCTATGTTTTTATTTGTTTGGGAATATTCGGACCACAGATTTAATTAATTTGTCATTAGAAAGTAATACCAATATTACTTGTGAAGAAGTTTTAAGTAGTGCTGACCCGCAATACAAGTTCTACTTGGAAGGGAGTCAAGACCATTTTAAGCACATAAATTCAATGGATAAAACATTAAAAAAACATGCTCAAACTTTGCAAAACTTCAAGTATATCAAATCTTTATCATGTGAAATAGAAGAGTTTTACACTAACAATGTAAAATTAAGAGATTTCTTATTGCCAATTAGCCATAACAACACAAACTCCGTTTCAGGGTCAAAAGAAAGTTTTTTAAATTTTGTTTTAAACAAAAGCCGAGTTCCTTATAATGAATCTACGAGAGTAGACCAAGTCATTGAAAAATTTTTAGGCTTGTTTCCTTTTTTATTCAAGAAAGATATAAAAAATGAAGTAGAATTCAAACAAATTAGAAAATTTGTTAAGTTATTTTCTGGATATCATGTCTATTCTTCTGAATCAAAAATCTGCGAATATGATAATGAGCTAGAAAATTTTGATACAAACTTTATAAAAAATAATAATTTCGAAGTTCTTTATGAAATTTACGATGACATTTTGACAAAAATGAATTACAATAAGACGAATAATTTGGTATTTACCTATCTTCTTGGTATTAAAGAGATGTTTTCGTTGAATAAAAACATTAATCTTTGTATGAAAATTCTTTCGGAAAAGGTTAAAGAGATACACGAGGATCTTTTAGATTTAAAAAGTTGTAATAAAATAGAACAGATTGCTAAAAAATCCTCTTTGATAACAAAATTAAGTAAGTTTCAAAATGAGCGTATTTTTTCAAAAATGAATGATTTAATTTATAATAGAAATTTAAAATTTAAGAACGCATTTTTGCCATTATTTAACAAGGTGCTAGAAGAATGGAACATGGCAAATTATACAAAAAAATTAAAAATTATTGGAGATGTATATCATTCTTCACTTTCTAAAGAAAAGGAAGAGTATATTATTAGACATCTCAAAGAATTAAAAAATGATTTGAAATTTCAAATAAGTGAATTAGAAAGGAGTAAAAGTGATTTTAACAAAGAAAGAGATAGTGAATGTTTAGATGGTTATAATTTTGCAAATAACACTAAAATTAGACAAACCTCTAATAGATCATCATCTTTAAGTTCAAATCTAAGATTTGATTCTTTCTTGGGTTATATTAACACAAAATACAATTATATACAAGAAAAGGAAATAACAAATAACTACGATAAAATAGATCATATTGGAGATAAAAATGAAAAGGTATTTGCCAACAAAATAAAAAATTCATATAATAGTGGTGGTATTAAAGGTAAGCGTTCACGTTCTTACACCAAGGTTAATAGTTGGAGGCGCGTAATATATTCTCAAATAACGAAAAATATATTGCCCGAAAATATAGAAAAATCTGAAACAGTTGAGATAGAACTACCAGGACCATGTAAAGAAGTATGTTCAAATAGCAGTTTACAAAATAACATTATTTCTGAGCAATCAGCGGGATCTAAAGATAAAACAAACAGTGAGTCTTCTAATAGTGAATCTTCTTCAGAGGATAGAATTATAGATACATATGAGCAATCGCAAAATTCTGATTCAGATTCAGACGCAGAAATATCTGCAGGATATGTTAATAATGCTTTGAAGAATATTTCAATTGATATAAAGACAAAGTCAAGGAGCTCTCAAATTACTGTAACTTCCCCTATCTCAAACAACGAAATTTTAAAGAACGATTTTAAAACAGTATTTCAAACTTATTTTTATCTAGAAAAATCAAAGCTGATTCTAGAATTTTTAAATTTCGAAATTAAAGGATATATTGAAAACCCATGGTTTGATACTTGTATTTTCATGAAGGATAAAATCTCATACAGTGATAATCTTGTTATAATGTTTAAAGAAATATATAATTTAAGAAATAAACTTGTAAGTATAGTAAAAGCTGAAGACAAAAATAGTATGAAACAAAACAATTTTTTTGATATTCCCAAGAAATTTTTTTATGACGATGATACAAAAGAAATTCTTAAAGAGATGTTTGATAATGAGTTACAAAAACTTAAGAAGTTTATTAAATCGTTATCAGAGAAAAAATCAAATCAAACATGCATTCTAGATAAAAAATTTTTCGCTAGTAAATCAAAATCATCATTCTTTAACGATAATTATTTCGAATACTATACTTTTTCAAGAACCATAGATATTTTGAAACGAGAAGTTTACGCAAGTTGCACTGCATTTTTAAATTTTAAATCATGGTTCGAAAATAATTTAACTAGAGAATCTATTTCTGATAAAAAAGAAGCCAAAATTTATAAGTTTTTAGAGGGATATTATAAAAAATTTAAAAATACAAAAATACCCAAAGAACAAATAAAAATTAGATCAATTGTTATGTACAATTCTCCTATTTGGCAATTTACAATGGGAAATCTCTTATATTATTAAGGCAAAAAAAGAGACAAGTTTAAATAGATCTAATTTTATTTAATATCGTATAAATTACAGTATTTTTATTAAATAAACTAAAATTTTCTCAAAGAAACAATTTTTATTAATAAATACAATATTGCATAGTAGATTAATAAACTTATTAAATAATATTTTAAATTTGTATTGCGATTGCGTTAAAACACTTTATTTTATAAAAAGTTTTTTTTATTCTGAAAATAAATTTTCTTAATTAACATCTTTAATGTATCAAAAAATTTTTTTTTAACTTGAAAAATATTTTTAATTTATTGAGAATTTTGTGCAAACCAAAGAAGTTAAAATTTACAATTTAATTTTCTATAATTTATAAAAGACAACAATTGAAATTTATCCAATAAAAAATTTTTTAATTATTTCCTAAATATTTCATTAACATCAAAACAAATTAATTATTAATTAATTTTGAAGAAAGACTAATTTTTAATTAAAGTTGTAATTTACATCAACAACAAAACTAAAATTTCATTCTTAGAATAGCTATAATAGATTTGAAACTCAATCTTAAAATAATTAAATTTTATTTAAAAAATTTTTTAATTTCATCCCATGTTTTCAAATTCTCTGTTCGTAATTATGTTAATATTGCAAATTCAAGTTTATTCGGTGACATTAAAAACGGAAAATCCTAAAAAAGAGGGGTATATAAAGAGAATTGAGTCGTTTTTTTCCCATCATACTCCTCTTCTTAAAAGAAAAAAGAAAGTAAGATTCAAATTACCAGAAGATGAAAATAAGTATTATAAAATTAGAAGGGAAGCTTCTTTTTCATCTTTATATGAGATTATTGAAAGAGAAGACCGTCTTTTAGAAGCCAATAATGCTAAAAAAGAAGAAATTAAGCAAGCAGAAATTTTGAATGAAAAAAAAGATGATGTGGTTAAGGAAGAGAATATCGTTGAAAATAATGAAATTTCAGAAAACAACCCTGTCACTGAAGCGAAGAAAGATTGTATAATACAGAAGAATGAATCAGTTAAAGTAAAACAGCCTCCTAAAAGTAAAAAATATGGTACACTTGATAGAATATTTTCTAGAGAAAAAAAGAACCACGGCTTAAAAAGGAACAACAGTCTTCTTGAAATAATAAATAACTATAAACTAGATGAAATAAAAGAAGAAAAGACTCCTTCGGGCGGTAAAGATACTACTAAACAGCACCACAACCAAAAAATTGCTGATACTTCTAAGAAAAGTAAAGGATTCTTCGATACTCTAAAAAGGAAACACAAAAAAATTATTGAAGATGACGAAAGTTTTGAAAATTTCCGTAAGAAATTCGATGGAGATTATCATAATTTTGAAACAGAAATATTTGAATGGATGGATAAAAGTGATGATGTCAATATATATTCTGGTTTAAATGTTAATACAGAATAAAACATTGATGAAAATCAGATTTTTTTCATAAAAATTATAAAGTTTATATTTAAGAACGCTAACTTAAAAATAGTTTAGGAAAACGAGATTTTTATATTAAATTTTTTCAGGATAATCTAATCAACTTTTAAAAATACAGATTGCAACCCTTTTTTTATTTATTAATGATTTTAGATTCAAAAAAGCTCTTTTCAAACTTTAAATCAATATTTTTTATTTTACTATCCAATCTTAAATATGCTTGTTGTTTTAAATAAAAAAGTAATATTCGAAATTATAAATCATCAAAAACTTTACCAATTATTTACAAACAAAAAAATATTAAATACTATTTTTTTGATATTATCGTATCCAGATGGATACTGACTGAATAATAAGTGTTTTAAATAAATATATTTGATATTTCCTTTAATTGTTTTATTCTTAGAATTCATAGGTTGTATTTTCTCGTATTTAAATATTAAATATATTTATATAAAAATACCTTATACGGAAATTAAACCCAAGACTCAAGTATGTTGAGTTACAACAGATATTTTAGAACGATTGGTTTCTATGTTAAGGATAGTTAATTCAAAGAGATTTATTGTTATATTCTTATATATTCACTAACACTTCTTCAATAAAAAACTTTGAAATGTATTTCTATAATATACTTTTTATCTTCTAGGTACATAAGTTATTCACACCAAACTATCACATTGCATTATCTACTCCAATCAAATATTTTAATATTTCTAAATTGTCGTATTCCTTGGGATATAATTTGAATAATTAGTGATTAAAATAAATTAAATTAATCATTTGTTAATTTAAAATTCCTTTAACAAACTGTATTGTGCAGTTCTAAGAAACAGGATGTTTCTTTAGAACCTGACATTAAATCTTACGTGGATAAATTACCACGTTACAAAATCAAATTTCCATTCTAGGTGATTCTTTTCGGTTCTAGACCTTAAAGAATAAATATAAATTAGAAAATTTTAAATAAATATGGGTTTTAGTAATCATTTTAGAAATACTTTTAATAATAAAATAAGTAGTATTTATCTCCGATACCTGAAATCAGGTGGAGATCTGCGCACACAGAGCATGTATATTCAAAAAAAATAAAAGATTCTTTCTCCCATATCAAAAAATTATGTTATAAAATGAAATCTCTTCTTAAAAATGTTGATTATTTAACAAATAAAATAGTATTTAATAACCAACTTATAAAAACATACCACTCTTTTATTTAATTAAAATATTCTTATTTAAATAAACAATCAATATTTTTAAATATTTCCTCAATCGATGGAATATTATTTTTACATTTCATTAAATTATCAACATTACAATTCTGAGGAATAATATTCTTAACATTATAATCAAATATAGGAATATTAACAGTAATATTCTCTAATAAATTACTAAATGACTCAGCAGGGTAATACACCTTTGTTAAATTACTAACCCTCTTCACTTTACTTTCTCTTTTTGCTTGTATTTTCATTTCTGGGATTCTTTTCCTAAAAGAATTATTTAATTTTTTAGGGGTGTACCAATCTTCCTTACTTTCTTCTAATTTGTATTCACCAATATCTAATGTTTTGTAAGAAGAAATGTTAGATTTGCTTGACTCACTCTTCGTATAAAACTTTATCTCATTTTTTGAGTCAAGGAATGAAACTTTTTTAGTTTTCTTTGTCTTAAGAATTGATAGCTTGGCATACTTTGGAATCTTTTGTAATCTTTCGATTACTTGATTAAACCCTGGCTCACTTCTTTTAAGTTCACTTATATCTGACATTAATAAAGTATCCACACATATTTCTAAATTGTCTGGTTCGTCAAAAAACATTTCAAAAGAAACAAGTAAGAATTTTATAAATTCTGAGCTGAAAGAAAGTGAAGCGAATAACTGGGTTTTTGTGCTTAGGTCTTTTAATAATTCTAATGAGTCGTATTTTACTTCTATTAAGTCTTCTTTTTGGAATATTCTGTTTATTTTTGAGAGGATTTCTTTGTAAAGAGGAGTGCCAAGGACTGATTCTTTTTCCATAAAAGGATAAAAAATATTTAATTATTTTATTATTTCATTAAATCATTAAATCATTAAATTATTAAATTATATTTTATTAAATTTATTTTATTAAATTATTATTTAATTATTTTATTTTTATTAAAATTTAAAAAAAGATTTTTGCATTAAATGTTTATTTTATTAAATTATTATTTTATTTTTATTAAAATTTAATAAATCATTTTTTTTAATAAATCATTTTTTTAATTTATTTCCCAAATCTTACATTCCTGAAAATCATAAATATACAAAAAAACATTCCACCAATCAGACAGCTCTTTACAGAAAATCTTCTCACAAATCCATCCAAAGACTCACCAATAACCTCTAAAACAATCTTAGTAACCTCAACAGAGTCTATTTTCCTATCCTTCATAACCTCCCACTCAGTACACTTTAAATTTAAGGCAGGTACTCTTGTCCTAGGATCACATCTATTAATCTTGTAATGATAATTTCCTTCTTCAACTATATTCCTAATGAATGCCTTTCTTTCTGTAATTTTATGATTTATGTCTTTTTTTATAAAAAATAAAAGAGAAAAAACAATGTAAATAAATAAAACTGTGATTATTGAATTAATTAACAAATGTAAATAAGAAATTAAAATGTGAATAAAATTGATTTTTTCTACATTTTTTTCATTCTTCTTTTCTAGGACAATTGTGCTTAGTTTATCATTTAAATCATCAAAGCATTTACGTTTCTTTACGGTTGTAGTAATGTTCTCTTCTAAGGTGCTTTTTAGTGGTGTTAATTGTCTTAAAAAAGGGCTTCTTTCTTCTTTTTTGTCTAAGTCTTTTTTCCAAGTAAATTCTTGTTCGAAGTCTAAAGGAATTTTTTTCATGGATTAAAAAATAAAATATTTTTAATATTTTAATTTTTAATTTTTTATTTATTTTTAATTTTTAATTTTTAATTTTTAATATTTTCTAATATTTTTTTAATATTTTTTTATATTTTTTAATATTTTTTGATATTTTTTAATATTTTTTATTAATTTTTATTTTTTATTAATTTTTATTTTTTATTAATTTTTATTTTTTAATATTTTTTAATATTTTTTAATATTTTTTAAATTTTTTATTTTTTATTTTTAATTTTTAATTTTTAATTTTTAATTTTTAATTTTTAATTTATTAATTTTTTAATATTTAATATTTTCTAATATTTTTTTAATTTTTAATATTTTCTAATATTTTTTTAATATTTAAATTAATAAAATATTAATTTATTTATTATGAACAGAACAAAAGAATACTTTTCTCAGCTAAACTTCCAAAACAAAGAACCTGTAATAGAAAACTACAAAGAAAAATTTTATGATACTTTTTTACTAAAAATATCATCTATGTCTAATAAAATTACAAACACAAGAAACTACTCTCAATTACTTCTTTTTGAACAAGAAATTTCTTCTCTGAGCAAAGAATCTTTGATTGATAAAATAGAATTACAAACCAATCCTTGCGAATCTATTCATTATGATGGAATTAAACAAATTATAAATTTAAGAATTGCGAAACTTATTTTAAATTTACAGCGAAAAAAGAAGAAAATTATGTCTTATTCTGTTGAATTACAACCAGAAAAACCAATAAAATTTGTTTCTTCCCCCTCTTCTAACCAAGAATTGGTCCATGAAAATTACAAGCTAAAAGAGAAATACGAGACTTCTCTGCTATCAGTCACCAAACAAAGACTAAAAGAAATAGACATCCTACAAAACATGATAAAAAATACTTTGTTAGAACAAGATGAAAGGATCGATGACGTAGTCAAATCAACTAAAGAGATAAAATGTAATTTTACAGGCAGTAATGAATATTTTAAGAATAGTAAATTTAAAGGAAGAAGAATGAAAAGATTTATGATTGTTATGTTATTTTGTAAATCATTTGTGCTTTTAATAATTAATCTTTTTAATAAATTGAATTGATTTGTTCTATAAAAGAATAAAAATAAATAAAAATAAGCTTAGTAAAAAATATTTTTTTGGTTTTCTTTCTTCCATGTTCTTTTTAAAAAAAGTGATTTTTATATTTTTGGGAATGAAACCATTTATTGGTTTTAAGAGAAAAATAACCCAATTAAAAAAAATTTGTATTTGACATTTTTAAATTATTTTTTATCATAAAATTTTAACAAATATTATAATTCTATTTATTCTGCGAAAAAATATTATTGTAGCTGTTAAATAATTGGCAGCTATTAAGAGTAAATTAAAAGATCTTATTGTCTAAAAAGGTAATAAATTTCTTTTGATTATTTAAAAGTATTAAAATTTTAAATAAGTTATGGATTCTAGAAAATGTTCTTAATATTTATCAATAAGTGTAATATCGCCAGTTGCATATAGCTATATATGATGCTTGAGTAAATTATAATACATAATATTTAAATAATTTTTTAAGGCACGCAAAAGTAAAGCGTTATGAAGATTGTTTTTACTCAAAAAATTGAGCTAAAGAAACTGTGATTAATAAAGGTCATTTTAGAAGAATTGTGTGTAAAATTCTATTTATAATTGTCATGCTCTCGTAGCATAGACTATATAAGATATGATTTAGCCAAATAGACTTTATAAAATTGTTTTTCTTGACACTTTTATTTAAGTTGGTTCTTGTTGGATCGCTTATGTTTATGGTAAAAAAATTTCTTAAATTGTTAATTAAATTATTATTTTGTAGGTTACTACAATAATAAATTTCTTTTGGTGTTTATTCTTTTCTCTAAAAATAAAAATATTTTGTAAATTTAAGTTAAAATTTATAAAAATTATTGTATTTTTATCTTTTGACGTAGATCTTAAATACAAAGAAATACTTTGTTTTTTAAAAAGAGAGGTTTTAAATATTTTTAGTTAAAAAACGAGATATGAGTTTTATTTTATATTATTTCAATCCTTTTTTTGATTCCAAAACCTAATTTAAAAATTTATAATCTGAAAATTTTAAAAGTAACAAATTCTAAAAAAGATATACAAGTATATTTTCGATGAATATCTTGAGTAAAAGGATAATACACCTATTTTTTTAGACATAATACTACTATGCATAAAAGAATATTTAAAGATCTATCAAAATATTTTAAATGCATTGTATTAATTTCTATCGAAGATTAATTTTACTAGTTGGATTGCAACATTAGCAATCCTAGAAGTTTAAGACAAACAAATCAGTTTTGATCCTATGATTTTGATTGATCAAATATTTTAAGGAAAAAGTATTTAAAGAAAAATATTTAAATAAAAAATTGATGGTAAGAGAATTTTCTAGTAATTATATATTTATTAACAACGTCAACCGGGGAGGACCCCGGAAGCCAACCTTACTTATAAAACTTCTTAAAGAAATATAATTTTACAAAAAATTTAAGACTTCTGATTTAATTTGCTTTTAAATTTATTTCGCAAAATATTTTTAATTACCTAATAATAAAAAAAACATATGATTAAAATTCTTAAAAAAATTTAATTATAAGTTAATTTAATTCATAAATTCTGTTTAGAATTAGGCTAATTTCTCGAGAAAACCTATTATAATGATCAATAAGCACTTCAGATTCTGTTTCCTTAGATATTTTTGATTCCTTAAGATTAAACTCATCAACCAAACTTCGAAGCTCGATGTTAATATTTTCAATTTTGCTTGCTTTAGTAGAAATTAATGTTGGATCACTTGCTTGCAATAGTGACATTCTGTCTTTCAAATAAGTTTTTATTATTTCAATTCGAGATGAAATCATAGCCACTCTTGCCTGAAAATAGCTATGTTTTATTTGATCAAAGATATCTTTCACTTCTAGACATTCTGCTGTTAATGCTTTTAGATCATTTTGGTAGTCTGTCAATCGTTTCAATTGATCATCTAAAAATAAAGAGCTTGTAGATTCATAACAGGGATTACTGTTTGGTTCTTTATTTATAGCACAACATACAAGCTATATAAACGAAAAGAGCATGGGTAATTTTTTCTGATAAAAATTTTATTTTACCGTTCTATAAATTCTGTTTGTAAAAAATCATATAATTTATTTAATTTGATTCTTAGTACCACCTAAGTTTGATAAAGTAGAATCTTATTTATAAATTAAAGAAATTCTAAATGTAATATAAAAACTTACCAAAATGTATGTTGTAGCATATAATATATAGAAATAAATTGTTTACAGATTTGATAAGCTTGCTATATTTAATTTTTTCAATAAAAGATTTTTTTATATTTTTAATTGAACTATGAGTTTTTTTAAAGTGTAAGATGCTTTTAGACTTGACTGTAATTATTTTTTACAAACAAGATTATAAAATATAATCATTTATTAAGAATACTCCAAACATATAAAATTGTTTCGCATTTTTTACAAGTTAAAATATTTACTTCGGTTAATCAATCAATATTTAAAATCAATCTTTTTATATTTAAATTTGAATCAATTTAATAGATTTTTTCAAATGAGACTAGATTTTTGTGTTTATAAATTATAAAATTGTATACTGTTTAGTAAAAATATGTTATACTTATTTTAAATTACTTATCTCTTCAAATTATCAAAGAAACAAGTTGAAAACATAGATCAAAAAATTAATATAGTTATTTTCTCAATTCCTTAAAAATTATAAAACAACAGAAGTTAAAATATATAATATACACTTGCAATTAAATCTCCAATCAAGCTTGTTAATTTATATATTCATATTTATGTAAATATCATAAACTGTAAAATAAAAGTATGATTCTTTTTAATTTTTTACGATTTATTTTTAATTTTTGAAAATACAATTTTAGATTGTTAAAGATATTTTTTTTATTTTTATTCAACCTTTTCATATAAAAACAAGCCTAACTAATATTTTGAAATCATTTAAATAATGATGATTTTTATCGACCCGATAGTTAAAGTATAAGTTCTAGAGTTCATCTTAAAATATGGTGGGAATTATAGTTTTATTCTAACTTAAATATAATAACTTGTATTTTCATCTTTGTAAATAATGATAAGGAAAATGAGTGAAAATAACAAAAATTCAATAAATTATCTTAATTTTTTATACATTTTATAAGAACTAGATGCCCTTGTAAAAGAACAAATGAAATCGTTATCTTTAAATAATTTAAAGGAGAGAATCACTTTATTCTAGCTGTTAGTTAATTTATTTTATATATATATAACAATAATTAAATCTACAAGTTGATTTAAACGAATATTTTGACTCATTTCTGTATTGTTAATTTTTTGTTGATTGTGTATAAAGCATTTTATAGAGACTTATGACTATTTCCTAATATATATAAATGTATTTATATTTTTTTATAACAAATATTGATATGTATTATCTTTATATTGGCTTGAGCTTCTAGGTGCTGCGCGTGAAAAGCAAATCTCTTGCATTATCCTTTGCCCGAATCTGCCCTAAGTTTCGAGCTTTTGTTAACATCAATATATTTTGTTACCTTGTGCTGCACATAGTTATCTAGAAACATATTTTACCATATGTTTGTTATTGAAGGTGCATTTTTTATTTTATATGGAAGGTATAGGTAAAGATCTTCGTATGGATTTCCTATCTTATGTAAGAAAAAATCACTATATTTTGTGAATCTAGCACTAATTTTAGAAAAATTATGATAGAATAATATATTGCATAGAAACCCCTTTCTGATTAAAAAGTTGTTTTGCATTTTAAATTTTTTACCGCAATTGTATAAAAGCTCTTCTTATACGATTTGTTTTTATAAAAAGTTGGTTATATTTAACTATTTTAAATATATTTGATGTTAGAATCGAACAATTAACTTTTAATATAGTCGAATTTATAGAAAGCTTCAAACGTTTTTACTAATTATAGTACGCCATGTGATCTGATTAGCCATTTTGAAATAATAAAGTCTCGAACTCTTCCTTTAAAAAGAAAACTTATAAATCCTAGTATCATGAAGTCCTTTTATTTGAATAATTATATCATACAGAACAAAAAGAGCCATCGCACTAATAAATTCATTTTTATTTTTCGTATACTTAGAGAAGTAAAAATATTATTTTATCAACAATCTATATTTGTTTGTAAAAAACTTAGTTTTAATTATAAAGCACTTTTAACGCAAGTAATTAAAAAATAAAATATACTTTTAAAAAATACATAATATTCTATTAAAATGTAAAAAATAACGCTTTCACTCTTTTGAAATCATCACAGACAATCGTAATTTAAGTATTTAGGTAAGAATATTATAAGTTTGAAAGGAAAATATTAAGTGAAAAACAAAGATAATTATGATAACCATTGTGAAACGAATTAAAGTATTTTTTGATTGATTCGCATACCATTTAGAATCAGAAAACATACATAAGTCTTTTACCTTTACTTCATAATTTATTGGTTTAAGAACATAAAATACTTTTTTTCATTATAATTGCATAAAAAACCCATAAAGTACAGACACTTGAAATTTAATAACGCCCTAAAAAAATTTAAATTGTTTTTCATGTTTTATATGATTACGCTCGTGAATTTCCCAAAATTTTATATCTACCAGAGATGTAAAAAACCTTTATAATTTAATATCAAAAAAACTAACTAAGAAAAAACCATGTATTTCTGTAATATTTTATAACCTAATTTTTATTTTAATATTTGTGTATTATTATCAAAGCGCAATATAAATAAATTCGAAAAAACAAATTATTTGCTAAATTTATCGGAATTTAGAAATTTGATTTGTTACCAATGAGTTTTAATTTTTCTATAGTTTTCTATTCATAAAAATATTAAAGTTACTCAAACTAATCACAAAGTTATTTTTTTATCTTTTGTAAATTATTAAACTTTGAAATAAAATAACATATTCAAAATTTGTTATAAAATTTTTTATACTTTCAAAGAAGTTAAACTTAAAGCTTGAATAACTTAAATTTTTTAAGATCTTTGTAACCTCTTTTTTCTATCAGGTTTTGTTTTTTAGAAAATATTAATATTAGAAATTTTAAATCATTGTTTAAAACAATTTAATCATTTTTAAAAAAAAAGAGGCCAAAAAGATCTAAAAAAATTTATAGCAGCAACTGAAATAAAAACAATTTCATATTAAAAAGTTCTCTATTCTAATTAATTAGATTTTTAGTAAAGAGAAGTTATTTTGCTTCTTTTTTATATTTCTTGCTGTCTTTGAGATATGAATATAAAGCCAAGTGTAAATTTCTATAAACTAAAAGAAAATACATCCTACCTTTCTTGAATTCTCTTGTTTGGGATTTCTTTTTAGAAACAAATACATCAAAAACTTTTAAGGGATCATAATTAAATGAAGTATTATCAAATTGCTTCTTCCAATATGTAAGAGTATAATTATATGCCGGAACTCCATATTTTTGTGATACAATAGACTCTCTCGTTAATAAGTTATATCTTCCACCTGTTTCTTGTCTTGAACAAGCTGAACATTTAAAATCTTCGGTAAACGCTATTAATAAAGCAAGATAGCACAAATATTATTCAAAATCTACAAAACTAATAAGTAAAATCAAACTTGCTGCAAAGTTAAATTTTGAGGTATTATAATATTTTAGTTTGTTTTCTAAGGAACTTAAAAGTTCTTTAGTAAATTGAGTCCCGTGTACTAATTTCCTGTGAGAATCATCGTATTTACTCGGCAAAGGATAAATTTTAATAAAGTATTCGTGGCTTTCATGAATATATAAATTTAATCCGCAATAAAAATGCTCTTTTGTTTCATCGATTTCCATACCCCAAAATATCATATCATTATCTGTGTCGGTAGGAATAAGCTCTTCTTTTATGCTGTCAGAAGTTTCCATACAAATATCTAAACATTTAATATCCTCTAAATCAGAATTCGAATCTTCTTCTTTTTCTTCTAAAAATTTATTCTCTCCTTTTAAACTTATCCATCCAAACAGAAATAAGTCATCGACGTAAAAATACATTCTGCTTTCTCTGGGATAGATGCTTTCCTCATCCAATGTACAATTGACATTTTTACAAATTAAAAATATTGCTAGGGCAATATATACTTTTCGTGTAAACATGGGATAAGAATTTTTAAATTGATAAAATTTATTGTTCTTAGAATATTTACTAAATTTTAATTGTCTTTTTTGCTATAATTGTATTAATTTCCTTGCAAAAAACTTATGGTAGACGTGTTTTATTGAATGAAATATAAATAATTATTTTCTCTTTCAATGTAAAAATAGTTTAATATAAATAGATAGTTAAGAAGTTATGAGCAATACTCTCTTCTTTATTGATTAATATTATAAAATAAATATAAAGTTTAAAAATAGTTTAACCTTTAGAAAACAAAGATTTTTTAGTTTAGAAGCTTTCTTAAAGATATTTAAACATTTATTGATAAACAATTTAGTAAAATTCTTATCAATGTAAATAAAAATTATACAAGTTAAGTTTTTACTAATCTTGTAGTTTTATAAAAATATAATGAAATAAACAACCACAACACTATTTTTCTAAAATTCAAAAGCTTATAATTTTTCCCCAATCATTTTTGATTTAAAGTTTTTTACAAAATAATTTAGCATATAAATAAATAAATAATATCTATAGAATGCTTAGATCAACGTTTATAATCAAAAATACATGAAAAAATGTTAAGCAAACATTCTTAAGAGAAAAAAGTCAATAAGTATTTTTGGAACAAATAATTTGAATTAAGTACTAGTTTATTAATAAATATTTTTTTAAATTTTAAAAAAAAATTGTTTTTGAGGTGTATTTTTTTCAAAAAGTATTTTATTTTATTAAAATGTTTAGAGTTTGAAAGACAAACAATTCTATCTTGTTGATGAATCTTTTGGCTTTTAAACACATTACCATAACTTTTATCTCTTTTTTAAAATTTATATAATATAAAATATCCCATTATAAAACAGAGGATTCTTGATTAAGACTTACCGAGTAGAAAATCTAAAAAAGGGCAATCTCTAAACATATAAAAAGAAGTTTTTATTAAATAATATTCCATGAAGTCTTTGATAAAGATATAAGTCAGTATTCTGCACTACCCTACTATTGACGTGGTTAGTTTAAAACTCCACAATTTTTTGTTGCCCAAGGATAGGAAATTAATAAGAAGATCTTTTGCTATAACTCTAACACATTTTTTTTAAATAATGATAGCATATGAATTATTAACCCAATTACATCTCTAATTTTTCTAAAAAATTAAATGCGATTTCCTGATCACAAGAAAAGCTTATATGCAGTGTTTTTCCGTTACACTCATTTTGAACGGATCTAATAAATATTTTTTTACAAACTCTGCTAAAATATATTTAAAGTTATACATATTTAAAAAAATACTCTGATTTAAATCTTTAAATTAACTATTTCTAATTTAAAATGTAAAAATTTGATTAAACCTTCGTCTCTTCAGTCTCAAAATAATCCTTTTAGAATAACTTACTAACATTTTAATCTATTTATATAGAACACTTAATCACTGATATTAAAGATTAAGTTACATTAATAGCCAAAATATCAGAGAAAAAATTCTAATTAATCATCTCAATCTCTAAAAATTAACTTGAATTGTCAAAATATAAATATCCCAGCGAAACTTTTAAGGTAAATACAATTAAATTGGTGATTCTCTTTTAATATTCATTAATTAAGTTATTCTTTTTGTCGTATCTATGGGGATCTACTCTTACCCCCATGAGATAACAACTAAATAAACTTTGAGTGTAAAATAATTTATTATTTTTGTTTTCTTTTCCTTTTGAGTAATTCATCATAGGGGGTGCATTTACTTCTTTAAATGTTTAATTTTTTCTAGAAAAAGAGTAATTAATTTAATTATTTTACGATACTTTTTATTGATTATCTAAAAATAGAGCACACTTTTGATTTATAAAAAATTAAAATGTGTGTTTAATTAATATTATTTAAATAAACAATTAAATTTTTATCTCATACTTTTATTCTAAGAATTCTTCTTCAAAATCTCTAATGAGTTCATATATTTTAATATATAATACTTTATAAGTAAAAAAGAAAATATCCCGAAATTCCTCATATTTTAAGAAAGCACAAGATTCGAAACAAATAAGTGTATTGTATAATTCAATAACATTAAAGTACTTTAACTTCAGTTTAATAAACCTTTCCCAGAAAACAGCTGTAAGCATTAATGAACTATAATTACATTCGTAAATTATATCTTGGTTAAGAAACAAATTACATTCTGAAGGTACGTACTTTGAGAATGTATATTTGGATAAATTGTTGGTAAAAAATGCTAAACAAGTAAAAAATAGAACACACTCTAAAGAATTTTCTATATATTTATAAAAAATTTCTTTTAAAATTTCAATGATCTCATATACTTCAAAATTAGCAATGTTGGTACCCATATTTTTACCTATTTCTTGTATATGTGATAGAACTGATAAAATAAATACGGTGTTCGTTTTACATACCTAATCAAACTTCTCGTCCAATCGTCGAATGAGGAAGTGTTCATAAAATAAATATATTATCTTTCCGTTCCCTAATAAATTATAACCCTCTTCAATATTTGTAAATCTATTATCGTATATAAAAGAAAATGGCTGATTAAGGTAGTAAATTATATGTTCAAAATAGCTATTTAGCTGGTAAATATTAGTGAATTGCATCCGGTGAGTAGAATCTAAGTATTCAGAATTGACATGATACTGATTATTAGAAAAGTTATTATGAATCTCATGATCATATGATAGAAAGTATAACAATTCATTTAAGCAATATTGATTCAACTCAATTAGTTGTAGAGGAAAGTGAAAAAAAGAATCTTTCCAAGTAAATTCTTGTAATGACATATATTGACAATCATTTGAATAGGTTATTGGTTCTACACCTTGGTAATTAGTATCATAATACGTAACACCATTATAAATATGATACCTGTAAACAGAGGTTCTTATAAATTTTATCAAAAATAAAAATAGCATTTCTTCTTAATTTTTTAATGTTTAAATTTCTAAATTTTTAATTACTGATCTAGAAAATTTTTTAGAGGTTGAGTTAAAATTTTTTTATGTTCTCATATTTTAATTAAGTTTCTTAAAAATTAAAAAATTTTGTTAGAAAATAAAATGTTTTTATTTCGAGTATTTTACAAGTGTTTTAAAGCTTTAAGGTCTTTTTTTCAATTTAATAGTCTTGTTTTTTCTATTTAATAATCTTTCTTAAGTTATTTAAAGTGTTTTTTTATTTCAGATATGTTCAATACTAAGCATTATTAATCCTTCAATGTGAATACAAGAAAAAGACAACTTTCAATAAAACTAAAATATAGATACCTCTTCACAAAATAACCATACTTTAAATTAATCAACAGTGTCGCAACCGTGACCGGAAAAACTTTGAATTAGTAAGATTATTGAAATTCATTTTAGGACGTGTCGCATCTTTGTTCTCAAAACTTCCCATTTTAATATAAAAACATCTGTTTATATACTTTCAAGTGTTTTAACAGCTAAAACCTTTTTAATTGGAATATAATAACTGTTATAATGAAATAAATGTCACTATGACTTGCGAGAACGATATTTTCATAACCTCGTAACAAAAATCAAGAACGCGATTCTTAGGAAAATATCTGTTAAATTTCTTATTTATCTAATAATAAGATTAAAAGGAACATTTGCCTGAATAGAGAACATGCCTATTACATAAAGTAATATACTAATAATTTTATCTAAATCGCCTATACTTAAGTCTTTCCAGAATACAACTATTATTAAAAATTTTTTTATTTTTGATAAATTTAACTTATTTGCACTTAAAATTTTTAATATTTTTTTTGATTTTTATTTTGTTTAGGTAATCTTTTTTCAAGTGAATATAACTTTATATTTTTTTAAATACTAATACGTTATTTATATTTTACCAGTTACAATAAATTATAATATACTTTTAATAAGAAGTCAGACTTTATTGAGATATTTTCTTTATATTAAATCTAATATTACTTCAAAGTATATTCTAGTCTGTGTTAAACTGCAAATTCGAAAAACTTAAATAAAATTAATAATTTTATTCACAAATACTCTAACTAAGTATAAATTTAATTTGAAATTGTAAAAAAATTTTAAAATTAGTTGAAATATTTCGTAATTTAAATATAAAATTAGATTTGTTTTTCTTGTTAACGACGTATCAAAAAAATAAAACCTTTATTTATTTTGTAAATTTTTTTATCATTAATATTGTCAAAATATTTAAATAACAATTATTTTAAATAGTACCCTTTGAAAATTTTTAGGAAAATTTTTTATTCATTCTCGATTTAAAGTTTAAAAGGGAATTTTTGAAATAAATACCAAAAAATCTTTAAAGTAGTATATTTTTAAATAGTATTCAATATTGTTATAAACTATAACATAAATAATAATTTTAATAATTTTAAAAAATATAAATAAAAAAATAATTTACCCCTAAGAAATCATCATGGTACATCCTAAGAAAAATTTAATTAAACTATCAACCCAAAACTCTTTTTATAATAACAACTTAAACTCATTATACGTCAAACACCTCATCTCAGGGTCTTTCCCCTCAAGGTCTGACAAATGTATATGCGGCTAGAAACTTTTATTCTTTTTGTAATTAAAAATTTCATATTTGATGTTCCAAAATTATATTTTTGTTTCATAAGAATTATTTATTTTACGTATCTATTAACTGTTTTTATATTTTGAGCTTTATAAATAAATTAAAGCTAAAACACATTTTATCGTATCGGATTTATAAGCATTTTATATCTGTTTTTTATCAAATAAATCTTCAGCTCTTTTAAACCTAATAATTTTCTTAAATTTTTTAAAAAATTCTAAATTTGCTTTATTTATACTAAATATGCAATTTTCTTTATTGATTTACACAAATAAAATATCATTCACCCTTTTTTTAAAAGAATCTAACCTTAAAAGATCCAAGGTATCTAAATACATTAAAATAATTTAAAATCTTTTAATCAAATACCGTATTAACAACTTCATACAAATCAGTATCAATCAACTGATAAAAATTCAAAATAAAAGATGTTTCGCCTAGTTTCCTAATAAGCATACCATTATCTTTAAGCCTACTTTTTACAAACTCAGCCTCAACAGTAGCAGTATTCAGACTCTCTTCACTTAATGTAGGTCTAACCGATTTATCCAACCCTCTTAACTGTTTAAGTGTTCTCAAATATTTTTCTACTATTGCTGATAAGTTCTCGATAGATTTTGATTTTGTTTCGTAGAATTCATGTTTGGCTTTTTCTAATAATTCTGTTAAATGGAAACATCTAAGGTTAACACTTTTTCTTTCTATCTCTTCGTGGAAATCTCTTACTGGGGCACATTCGAGAGCCAAATGGTTGGCCAGCCGAGCTGCTTGTTTGCTTTTATCTTCTTTTTTTAAAGTTCCGAAAACCATTTCTAAAATTATAATTAGCATGGATGCTTTTTAAAATCTTTTTTTAAAAAAAAGTTTAAATTTTGTTCTAAGAATCTAACAACAATGTTAAATCTAATTTTAGAATTAATAGAATGTCTAATAAGGAAAAAAATATAAAAATATTATTTTACGATCTTTTATTTTAAAGAATACTTCTATTGTGTTTTATTAATAATAATTATACTTAGAATGTATTGTATTAAATATTAAAGTTTAACCTAACTTCTAATAACAAATGAATTTTATTCTTTAGTTTGTTAAATACAAGCATTATATAGTTAATACTATTGAAAAACAATATTATTTTATTTCATCTTACTGTATCCATTAGTTTCTAATAAAAATATATATTTAAAATTCCAAAACAATGATTATTAACAACATTTTCAATATAAATCTTAAAAAATATTTATTTTTTTCTCTGAATATCTTTTTTTGAATGTAATAATAACAACAGAGATTTTAAATAATACTTAAATTAAAGACTCATAAAGCATTTTGCCAAATTGTATATAAAAAAGTAAAATAGTATTGAAAAAAGAAATTTAAAATAATTTACATCTACATCTAAAAATTTTCACATATATTTAAAAGTTGATACAGGCTTATATTGAACAAGGGTTACATACCATCAAATAGATTGCAATTTATACCACTTTAAGATAACAAAAATCGAAGAAATTGCTAGTAGTCTCCAAGAAACTGAATATAAATATTTGAAATTCAGTATAAAAAACAAACATTGTTAAATAGATTGTTTAAAAATATGTTAAATTAAAAAAAATCTTATTACTCTTTTTTGTTGTCAAATTATAAAAGCTGTTAGCTTATAAATAATTAACAAATTTCAAAATTAAACTTCTATTTTAATAAAAAAGAATCAATGATTAACTTCGATCAATTTTAAATGCGATAATGCAAAAATAAGTAAAAAAAGCATAAATATACAGGATTAAGAGATTATGTTTGTAATTTAATGGTAAAAAGTGATCTTACTCGAATTTTATAAAAATATTTATCAATCCAATGATTAGTCAGAGATATCAAAAAAACTAGTGAAACAAAAGCTTTTATCTTGTATCCCTGTCACTGAAACTTTTTTTCAAAGATAAAAAAGCCAAACTAAATAAATAAATTTTTTAAAAACAACCATTTTAATAATTCAGATGCTAAAAACAGTAATCCATACTGTACCTCTGGTACGACATAATAGAGATACCCCAACCGCATCATAGTGCTTAAGCATAAGAAAGAAGCTTACATATCTTCATGTGGCAATTTACCATATAAGGAAACCATATCTTAAATCTAGAACAAGAATGTAAGATCTTAAACTTAACAATCTTAAATAAATAATAGATTACCAAAACAATTTTTGCTTTAAAAATGATATGAACAGAGAAAAGATATCATCTCCCATACAAAGATACCTAAAATCAGGTATGAGACCGCATGGATACCATACTTTAAAAAAGATAAAATAAATTTGACTTGGTTTTAAAAATAGACAGTCAATCATCATATCCACCAACAGCTTAATAAATGGGTGATTTATAATTAATATAGAAGGTATAGCAAAACATCTCATCCTTAGGCAACAAAAAAATCCACCAACAGCTTAAATCCCAAGTTAAAACATTTAATTCTTATTAGAAATGAAGGAAGCATAATTAAAGACAGATTCAATATTAATATAACGGAAAATCTTTGATTACGCTTTGATCTTGAATATAAAACGTAAAGCTTCGTTTCGCCAGAGGCGAAACGAAGCTTTTTCGTCTAAAAAATATTGGCTTTTTTTCGTCTTTTTTAAAAAATTTCTTTTATCCATGGAAATAAAAATTATTAAAAGCATTAGAGACAAGCCCCTTTTAATATACAAAAACAACATCTTCAATTTCATTAAAAATGACAATAACAAATCTTGTTGGCGATGTAAAGATAGAAGCTGCCGGTCTAGGCTTGTTCTTCAAGACAACGCGCACGTTCTAGAAGAATCCAAACACACACATCCCGAGAATTTTGAGGAGGCTCAAAAAACCATTGTTCTATATGAAATAAAATCTAAAGCAAACTTAGTTAATGACTCTGCAGTTGATATAGTAACCAAAATTACGAGTAACCATAGTGACCATGTAATTGCTACCTTGCCGAGATTTAAGTCAATAAATGATAAGATTACGAAAATAAGAAATAAAAGAAACGATTTTAGCCCTAAAGACATTGATGATATAGCAGATATATATAAAAAAACTTTACAAGATGAAACATTTCTTCAATTTGATAGCGGATTCCACGATTCTCAGAGGGTTCTTGTTTTTTTTGAAAAAAGACTGTTTAAACTGTTTCAAAAAGCTAGCATTTGGTTATCAGATGGTACTTTCAGAAGTGTCCCTTCACAATACTGTCAATTATATACAATACATATTAAACTTGTAGGTAAAATTATACCTACTATATATATTTTGATGAGAAATAAAAATGAAGAATCTTATATAAAAGCATTTAATTTTTTATTTAGTAACAAAGAATTCACAGTCAAAAATATTGTTACCGATTTCGAAATGGCAGCAATTAATGCATACAAAAGATTCTTTAAAAATGTTTTTTATTATGGTTGCCTATTTCATTTTGGACAAATGGTATGGCGAAAATTACAAGACCTTAGTTTACAAACAGCATATCTTAAAGATGAGCAGTTTAGGAAAAATATAAGAGCTTTGCTGTCGTTAGCTTTCATACCACAAGAATGTATTCCAGACCTTTATAAAAAAATTGAAAAGAATTTAAAAGAGTTAGGAAAAAATGGCGTTGAAGAATTCCTGAAATATTTTCAAAAAAACTTTATTTATAATTATCATTCAGAAGGAAATTTCAAGAAAATTGCCAAGTTTGATTGTAATTTTTGGTCATGTTATACAAGAATACTTGAAGACATACCCAGGACAATAAATAACCTGGAATCTTGGCACAGAAGTTTGAATTCTAAGACGGAAATAAAACATCCGAATTTAAGTAAACTTTTATCAACTTTGCAAAAAATACAAGAATTGACTAGGTTGAAAGTTGCAGGTCTTTTGAAAGGAAATATAAGCAATTGTAGTACGGATATTGCAAAAGAAGAAAAATTAAGAATTTTAATATCAAGTTACATTTTCTTTGACCCCGAAAACTATTTAGAAATCGTTTCGAATATTTATGGTTGGAAACTTAATGATGATTAAACTATCTTCGGTAAATATAACTAAAAATATTTTTAAATTCGTATTTTAAAATTTAAATATTCAAAAAATATTAATTTCTAATTTATACATATAATCGAGAAACGACAAAAAATATTTATACATTGATTTCTTGCTACTACGAAAGAATACGTAGTACCTAAATGAAAATTGATAAAATATCATAGTCTTCAAATATAAAATGTCTGTATTTCCACTGCCCTCAAGGGCCGGGGCAGTGGAAATATGTGATAATTATTAAACATCAACTTAAATAAAAATTCAATAAAAATACTTAACGACAAATTATATGTATGATTATTAATAAACATTTTCTAAAAATACATATTTTTATTCTAAAAATTACATTTGTTTTTATTATTTTCTCTAAATTACATTTATTATAGAACTTTGTAATTTTTAAAAAGTTTTTGCCTTTATTTATTTTTTAAAAAGCGAATTAATTCATTTAAAATAAATATTATTTGGTCGAAAAAACGCCAATAGTTCTTGGACGAAAAGGCTTCATTTCGTTCAGGGCGAAATGAAGCCTTGCCGAAGGAAGCATAATTAAAGGCAGATTCAATATTAATATAACGGAAAATCTTTGATTACGCTTTGATCTTGAATATAAAAACAGTCATAAATTGATAAAATGATTATGCTCTTTAAATTTTTTTCATAAACAATATAAGACTAATGTAAAAATGGTTTCTTATTATTTATAAATGTAATTAAACGATACAAAATATTTTAAATTATGTATTTATTAAATAGTTTTATTTTTACCAAATTTACAGTCAAAAAGTTCATCAATTTTATGTTTAATTTTAATAAACATCATTATTACTTACTCTAACCCTAATATGAGAAAGATTAATGTATTTAATTTTATACTACTTTTACATGGAAATTATTTATATTTTTTATTTAATTACCTAATAAGTTTTGTCAAATGGATTGGTAAATAAATACTTTTCATTTATTTTACCATATTAAAATTTTTATTGTTAAAAAAAGTAATTAATATTATTCTTAATAAATATTTAATACTGTCAGTAACAAACAACAATTTTTTAACATGTTAAAATATAAAATTGATTTATTTTTTTAAAATCAAATCAAAAATTTTTTTCTTTACAGAATATTATTTTTTAAATTTTTAAAAAAAAATAAATTATATTAATACTTCCCAAAAGATCAATAGATACTTTTTTTAAGTAATTAAAGAGCATCGATATACAATGTTTATAAATTAATATAAGTTAGAAGTGAAAATACTCAATTAAAAGAACTATTAAGAAAAATATAAGATTATTGAAAAAGTTAATAGCCAGGTTAATAAATTAATAAAGAATACTAATATATTTATTACAAAGCAAATGATATATTAATTTTTAAATATTGTCACATTATTTTTAAAAAATAATTAAAAATATTTATTAAAAATAAAAATATTTATTAAAAATAAAAATATAAAAATAATTAAAAGTATTTTTAATAAATATTTTTAATCATTTCTTAAAAATATAATTTATTTATTTAAATTATAACTTATTCATTTAAATTATAATTAATTTATTTAAATAAAATAAATTAAATTCTAATTAAATAAATGAATTAAAAATATTTTAATTAAATTAACAAATGTAAATAAGCACAAAATATCTGATATTTGATCTTATTAGTCAACAAATATTCTTCAGAATCAATAAAACCATTCTCTCTAATTTTCTGTTCAAGTAATTTTAATAACTCTACCCCTTCCGCACGACATTTAATTGCTAAATTTAATTTATCAGATAAAATTTCTGGGTCATCATCCTGATTATTTTTATTTTTAGATAAAGAAATAAATAATCCTAATTGCGCTAACTCAGATTCAATAGATTTAACACCGAAATCTATTAACGTTTCTTTTAAATTTTTTATTTCTTCAAGTAATTTTGTATTTTCCTCATTTAATTCGTTTATGTTTCTTGTGTTTTCAAGTAAAATGTTACTTATTGAGTCTACTGAAGTGTCATTACAACTTAATTCTTTTGGTTTTCCATTACGTTTTCTAAACAATAATCTTCTTTCACAACATAAAATTAATCCTAAAATAAAAATAATCATAAGGGTAATTTTATTAATTTTTTTTGATTGATTTAATAATCTGAAAAGGGAAATGAAAACATTTTCTAATAATTGATTATTAAAAATGAGATAAATCTAAATTTCCCTTCAAAATATTACAAATTTCGTTAAAATATACCATAATTACCCCAAATTTATAAAATATACAAACTAAATTTAAAAATCACCCTAAAATGTATCATTATTTACCCCAAAAATTTAAATAAATTATAAAACAAAAAAATATCTTAAAATTACCGTAAAAAGAAAATAAATTAAAAAAATTTTTTTATTATAAAGTAAAAATACATTAAAATTTTTATTTTACTCTATGAATGAAAATGTTTCGGAAGATAAGACATGGGTATTTTGTGAAAATATCAGAACTTTAGAGGATTTGAAGAGTTTTCGAAGGAAAAATGGTACCCAAAAAAAGATTACAAGGGGCAAAAATATACCTGATACTGATTTTTTTTGTTCAATTTGTAAGAAAGAGAAAGTTAGCACCGTGAAAAGGTAATACAGCCACACGGGGAGTTCCTAGAATTGCCAGCATATACAAAAGGAACCCACAGTGTAAATTGCACAAACCTGTGCACTTCTAAAAAAGTAAGCAACACACAATCAACCTTAATGTAATTCAAAACTACAATATAACAAAGCCTTATCTTATTAAAAAAAAGTTAAAAGAATAGATACTGCTTTAATAAATTTTACAAAAAATTACTTGTATAAAAATAACACCAGGCGTGAAGGCGTGAATCTCTTTACACGTAGTACAAATAATTCTTCAGAATTTTCTAATAAACTATTAAAAGACTGTTATTTTAATTGAAGCAAAAAATGTTATCCAGATTTATTCGTTGTCTTTGAAAAAATATTAAACGATAATACATCAAAATCGACACATATCCGACAATTTTATTATATTATATGCGATATAAAGGACTATTATAATTATAAGGAATTTTTATTTGATTTTTAATAAATACAGAATCAGAGAATCACTATTTAATAATAAGTATCTATGAATTTAAAGACACTAAAGCAATTTTAAATATCAAAAGAATCATATTAAATAACAGCTATGACAATTTTAACACATTTTCATAGATAGTTAATTTTTATCCTGTATTAAAATCATCGAAAAATATTTTAAAATTAGCTGATGTCAGTTGTTCTTGTTATAACTTCTCGAAGAAAGAAGCTTGTAAACATGTTCTAAAGTATCTAAATTCTTACAAAAAATGCAATCTTAAAGATCAAATCTTGTTAAAAAACAAATTTTTTAGAGGAAGACCAACAAGCATTCCTAAAGGAGCATCTTTAAAAAAAGAATAAATATTTCTTTCTAAAAATTAAATCTTTGTCTTTAAATTTTGTAACTAAATTAATAATAACAATTTTTAATTTTAATAACCTTTAAATAATTTGATTATAGTTTTTAATTTACTTTCCTTATGGGGAGATTATATGATATTTTCTTTGTCTTAAAATTTCTTTAGATTTTTTTGGGGTAATTTATGGTATATTTTTGGGAAATTTTTGAATATTTTAGTTACAAAATAATATAAATCATTATTAAATTAAAATAAATCTAAAATTACCCTAAAATATAAAAATATTAAATTAATTTAATAATTAAAATTTAAGTAAAGTATCTTTTATTCTCCTTCAAATAACTGAATAATCATTTTCTTCTCATCAATCAAAACTTCTTCTTCAATAATAAAATTATCAGCAGAACTATTAGTAAACTTAATCTCATAATACTTTGATACTACTTCTCTTATATCTTTATTATTAACAAATACTAACACACTGTCTTGTGGATTGAGCTTTGCTTTTTTTCTTATTTTTTGGATGGTTGAGTTGAATTCTCTTGAAAATTTCATTTGCAATAATTCATCAGTCATTTTAGTATCTAAAATCACTGAAAATCCGTCAAAATTACCATAACACCCTGCATTAAGGATTTCTTTTGTGTAAAGTGTCTCTGATAATTCTACTTCTAAAGAATCTTTGGTAACTTTTAAGTTTTTTAAAAGTACTTTTATTTCTTCTTCTTTTAAATTATTTATTAAATTTATTTTTTCTTTTATTTTTTCTTTCTTTTTTAATTCATTAAAATTTGGTTTGACTGTGATTTTAAATTCATAATTTTCTTCTCTTTTAAAAGTAACTTTGAGTAAAAAACACTCTTTTTTTATGACTGGTAAATAATTTTTTATTATTTTTTCAAAATTCTCTTCACAAATAATTATTCCTTCATTTAAAGGTGTTTTTAATGAAATATTATTGGTTTCTCTTAAATTTCTTATTCCTTCAATTACCTTTTTTACTAAGTCAAAATCATTTGATTGAATATTTGTGTAATTTACTGAGGTATTAAAATGTACACTCATAAATGACTCATTTTTCTTAATTAATTGCTGATAAGAATACTCTGAGAAAAAAGGAACAAAAGGTGCCATGACAATAGAAAATTTAATAAGAATGTCTTT
Organism: Chrysopa pallens; assembly: GCA_020423425.1. Classification (NCBI taxonomy): domain Eukaryota; kingdom Metazoa; phylum Arthropoda; class Insecta; order Neuroptera; family Chrysopidae; genus Chrysopa; species Chrysopa pallens. Next base: position 607,555 of record CM035597.1, on the reverse strand, counting down.
TAACAAAGTACCATCCTCTCTTAATTCATTTCTATTCATTCTAATATACCAATTACTTAGATCATCAATAAAATTAATAGAATATTCATACACTTTGCTTAAGTGGTACTTCTTTACATCCTCATAAACTTTGTAAGAAAAAGAATTAAATGAATTAATTAACCAATCATCCATTTCTAATTTAATATTATTTTTAGAAAAATTACAGCTTTGACTGAATAATAAAGAATTAAACCAAGGAATTAATAAATTCTTAACAATTTCATTCACTCCTTTTTCTGTAAAATTAAGATTTTCTGCAACAACCACTGGTGAGGAAATTAAATACAATCTTAATGCATCAGCACCATATTTGTTAAATATTTCTGAAGGGTCTGGGTAATTTTTTAATCTTTTACTCATTTTTTTACCATCTTCTGCTAAAACAATCCCATTTACAATACAATTCTTAAAAGAAGGTGAGTCAAATAAAATAGTTGAGATTACATGTAAAGTATAAAACCATCCTCTTGTTTGATCAACTCCTTCTCCTATAAAATCAGCTGGTAATTTTATTTCATTGTTTGGATAATGTTTTTGTGCGTAAGGCATTGATCCACTCTCAAACCAACAATCAAATACTTCATCAATTCTTTTGTAAATCAATCCATCTTTTTCTATTGTGATTTTATCAATAAATTCTCTGTGTAAATCATTTACTTTTACTCCACTCAATTCTTCTAATTCTTTTACTGAACTGACACAAATAAACTTACCTTCATTTTCCCAAAGTGGTATTGGAGTACCCCAAAACCTATTCCTAGAAATTGACCAATCTTTTGCATTACTTAACCAATTATGAAATTTCTTGTATTTTACATTCTCAGGTACCCAATTGATTTTTAAATTATTTTTCAATAAATTTTCCTTTTCTTCTTTTACTTTGATAAACCAATTTGGCACTGTTTTGTAAAGCAAAGGAGTGTCACTTCTCCAACAAAATGGGTATCTGTGCATTATTTTACTTTTAAAAAGGATTCTGTTTTTTAATTTGTTAATTATTAATTTATCAGCATCTTTAACGTACAATCCTTCAAAATCATTTATTTGTGAAGTAAATTTACCTTTTTCATCAATCGGACAAGGTACTTCTTCATTCTCTTTTATTAAATTGTGTTCTACTAAGGTGTTGTAATCTTCTTCACCAAAACCAGGTGCACAATGCACAATTCCTGTACCATCTTCTTTAGATACAAAATTTCCATGATAAACCTTAAAAAATCCTTTCTCTTTTAAATCAGAGAAGTAATCAAAACAAGGTGTGTATTCTTGAAAAAGAAGTTCTTCTCCTTTTATTGTTTCAATTTATTCAATTTCTTTAAAATAAAAAGAAATACGATCCTTAAGCATACAAAAGTATTCTGATTGGTTCTTTAATTTAAAAATTAAATATTCAAATTCTTTGTTAATCAACAAAGCTAAATTAGAAGGTAATGTCCAAGGAGTAGTGGTCCATGCTATCAAATTTAATGTTTTTTCTTTTATTTCATTAATCAAAGGAAAATAAATCAAAATTGATGGATCACTAACCTCTTTATAATTCTGATTTGCTTCAAAATTACTTAGAGGAGTAGAACAGGCTGTAGAATAAGGCATAACTTTATGTCCTTTATAAACTTTATCCTTTTTATAAAGCAAACTAAAAATATACCAAACACTCTCCATAAAAGTAAGATCCATTGTTTTATATCCATCAAAATCAATCCATCTTCCCATTCTTTCAACCATTTTCTCCCATTCTTTGGTATACTTTAAAACAATATTCTTACATTCTTTATTGTAATTTTCTATCCCCATATTCAATACTTCTTGCCTAGTGGTTATGTTTAACATTTTATCAATTTCATACTCTACTGGTAAACCATGACAATCCCATCCAAATTTCTTTTCCATTTGGTATCCTTGCATAAAAAAGAATCTTGCAATTGTGTCTTTAACTGTTCCAGAAAGTATGTGGCCATAATGTGGTAAACCTGTTGCAAAGGGTGGACCATCATAAAACACGTATTCTGGTCTGTCTTTAGAAATTTCTTTACTCTTCTCATAAGCTTTGTTTTCATTCCAAAGCTTCAAAATTTCCTCTTCTATTTTTGTAAAATTCATTTCTTTGTGCATAAAATAAGGGTGTTATTTTATTTAATAAATAAAATTTAAAAATTTTTTATTTTAAATTTTATAAAACCTGTCATCACATTTGAAAAACTTTTGTAAATTTCTATTTTTAACATTCACAATTTGAAGAAACTCTTCTTCTGTCATGGTGTTTTTAAACTCATCAAGCCTTAAAAATACTTTGTCAACCAGATTCTGTAAAGATCTTATATCTTTACTATCAGTAATACATTGTAACAGTCTAAATAATTCAGCATTGGTTACCTGGCCATTCTTATTGAAATCATAAATTTTGAACAGAAATTTTAGTTTATGCTCTAAATTTCTTCCCCTGACAAAATTTTGTAAATCCGTTAGCAAATCTTTTAAAAGTAGTTTATCATTTTCTGTGTATCTGTTTAATAGAAACGGAGAAATAGGATTTTCTTTGACAGATTCTATCACAAATAAGTCTTTTGGTTTTAATTTTTTACCTTTTTTTACTAAATTTTCTAATTCATCTGCCAAATAATTTGTGTTCATTTTATGCTCCTTTTAAGTTGTTTTATTATTTTTTTAACCAATCAGTAAAATTACATTTTCTTTTAATTTAAATATTTATTCTTTAAAAAATTTCTTTTTTGTCTCACTATATTCATCCCTCAAAACATCAATTTCTTTATAAAGCTTAATAATAGAAACAGACCTGTACATAAATTTTAATTCTTTTTTGTAAGAAACTTCAAGTTCATAAATAATTCTGTAAAATGCTTGGCTCATATTAAAATTACTTTCATTTTGGTATTTGTTAAGCAAATCTTCAATAAACAAAATTCTTGGTAAATTCAATTTTATGCCACGAAATTCTTCTCTGAATTTGTATGGCATTGCTTTTTTAATAATCATATTTTTTCTTAAGTAGTGATAACTAAAAGAATAATCCATAACATTTTCTAATTCGTATAATATTTCAAATAGTTTCCCTGTTTTTTTAAGCAATTTCTCAATCAAAAAAATGTTTTCTTTCTCTTCTCTTGTAAATTTGTCTTTTGACATGTAAAAATTTAATAAAAAAATAAAATTTAATTTTTAATATTTGGCAAAGTTTGTTTACAACCAATGACAGGGCACATAGCTCCTCTAAAACTTTGTCTTATCAATGTTATAGCTGCAGATTTCTCCATTTCATGCCCACATGGTGCTCTATAAACATCAACAATTGGTCTCTTAGTGATTGGACACACTACTTGATCAGCATTCTTAGCCATAGCACCTGCTTCTACCTTTACCAAATAAGATATTTCTCTTAAATATTCACCACTTTTCTTTGCTGCATCCATAAAATTTGGTTTTGTGTTCCATTCTCTTCTTTTTAATACCACTTTATGCAACAATAAATTCTCTATTGTTTCTAAACATTCTTCTTTTGATTTTTCTAGTATTTTTAATGTCTCTTCAATTATTTTAATTCTTTCAGCAATGCATTCTTTTTCCACAGACATAAAATAAAAATATTCTCTAAATTTATTTTTTTAATTAAATTTTAATTAAATTCTATTTTATTTGTCATAAAAACATTCTTCTTTGCAAAATGAATATTTTTTTAAATTTAAATCAGGTAAAATAATTTCTTCAATTTTATCATCTTTTAATATTCCAAGCAATTCTAATGCATAAACTACATCGTCTAATTTTATGCCAGTGTTTATGCTAATCTGATGAATAGAAATGAAAGAATGTTTGAGTAATTCCAAATAAACACTTACTTTCCAATAACATTGATAAGAAACCAATCCTTCCTTTGAAAGAGGTCTTTCTGGTGAACCTATTTTTTCTTGTATTTTATAACTTAAATCAATCAAAAAAAAACCTAACCCTTTTTTCTGAAATAATGGTAAAATAACAATACAACTTAAATTTGTAAACAAAGTATTTTTCTGTCTTGAAAAATACCCTGCAAAGTCATCTTCTACAAAAAGTACATAAAATTCAAACAGTTCAACATCATAATGCAATGTTTTCTCATGAATATAAGCTTGTCCAATGCCACAAATATTTCTACAAGCCATTTTTTCTTCCTTCCCATCAATTTTGTACACCTCTTTTTTCTCAATAAAATCTTTGTAAATCAAAGTACCAGGTCTTTGTGGTAATCTGATACCATTCTCATTAAAGAATGATTTTCTAAAACATTTTTCTGTGTGCCTTATAAAAGAACATCTTTCATTTTTTGCAGTAAAACACTTTTTACAAATTAAAACATTAAAATTTTGTTTGTTTAAGTGAAAAGGAAACGAAATTTTTAATTCATTTTCTCCTAAAAAAACAGAATTTCCTTTTTTATGTTCATCATTAAAAAAATTTTTATCAATTTTGTATTTGAAAGAAAAATCTTTTTCAGGCAAAAAATTCTCAAAATTTCTTACCAAAACAGTCTCTTTTTTACGTTTCTTTGGTGTTAATTCTATGCTCCTTAATTCTTCTTTGCTACAAGGTACACAAAATATCTTATTTTCTATGATTATTGTACACCTACCATGGTATTCCTCCTCACACGTATTACACTTTTTACTGTTCCTATAAATTGTCTTAGTACAATAAGGACATGGATAGTAGTACATTATAATGCATAAATTAATAATTTGTTTATTTAAATTATAAAAAATTAAAAAAATTAAAAAATTTTTATTTACAATTTTTTTATTATTTTTCAAAATTCAAGTGTTATTTCAACACTTTTTATTTTCTTTTTATTTTCTAATTTTTTAGAATGAAACTGCATTTTTTTAAAGATTGTTTTACAATATTCTCTTAACTCATTTGTTGGTTTAATTGTGTTTACTGAAGAATTAAAACATTTTGATATTTTTATGGACCATAATTTATCTTCGTTGAAAGAATTCTTATAATCTTCATTGTCTTTTGTATTCTTTAATGCTTCCTCAACCAACCTAGGCAATTTTTTAGAGTCAAAAAGAATATTTTTTTTATATTTTTCATAAAAACCTTTCCTCATGACTTTAGAAAGATTGTCTGTCTTTTTAATAATTTTTATTAATATTTTATCATTGCAGTTTAATTCTTCATCTTTTCTTTTCATTATTTTGTCAGGTTTTTCTTTTAAAAAACTTCTTTCATGATTTTTCTCTTTATTTTTTAAGTCTGTTAAATTAAATGATTCTTCAATATTTCTTATATTTTTACAAAAATAATTTGTGGGGTTTTCTGCTGAATTTGTTGATTTTTTATTGATTTGTTTATGAGAAACATAATTATTTTCGTCAATTAAAGAAAAGAAACAAAGATTAAAATAAATTATTAACATAAGGGATTGTTTTATTTTCTTTTTAAGTTTATTTTATTTGATTTGAAAATTTTTAATTAATTAAATTGAAAAATTTTTTAATTATTTCAATTAAAAATTTTTTAATTATTTTTTTAAGTTTATTTGAAATTTTGTAATTATTTAAATTAAGAAAATAAACTTAAAAAAATAATTAAAAAATTTTCAAACTAAGATGATACTTAACCCTTTACTACTTCAGATATATTATTTGCAAAAAAAGTGATGCCTCGTATGCAGCGAACGAGTATTTTAGCACTTTATTTTTATATAGTTTACTGCTCAACACGACAATTTCTCCTTTGTATAATTTATATTTAAACAGCAGTTAACGTGTTCCCTCTGCAAAATGAATTGTAGATAAGAGGACTAGCATTTATACACATCACTGCACCTTACAAGTATTTTCGCTTTATATTATTTATGTCTGCAGAGTAAATACAGCTCAAAAAATTTCAATATTATCGAGTATTTTATCAAGAATGTATTAAAATATTGGTTATAAACGAATATTTACACCAATTATCTACATTTTAAAAGAAGCTTTTTGTTTTGTATATTGTTAGTAAATATATTTGATTATTTAACTAAAGTTTAGATCTTTAAATTGAAAATGGATGGGAAAAAATTTCTTACTGATGAAGAGTTGAAAGAAATATTAGTGTGGGTTGATAGTGATGAAGAATTTTTTTATCGACATTATTACTACAAAAATATTATTGTAACCTGCTCAACACGAATAAACACGCAAAACTGAAAATATTGCTCACAGCGGACACGAAATATGAAAACGAGATGCTAGTCAAGAGGTTAATAAGAAGCAATTAAAAATATACTTTAAAGCCACAGAATTTTTCTTTTGTAATTGTTGTATCCCGTGGGTCTCATGCCAGCTTTAAGGCATGAGACCGAACTATTCTTTAGGTAATCGGATGGAACGGAGATAATACTCCAACAGATTACAATTAATAAAAGAGTTCTCATATTAAAATGTTTTTTCTTATTACTTTTATTAAAAGAGCACTGGCCGTCTCTCTCCTTAACCATCACGGGTAGAAAATATTAATTTCTTTTATACTCTTATTGAGAGAATTCATATGACCGCTAAAGAGACACAAAGGGACCCTCTGTAATAATCCTTAAAATTATTTTTGTATGTTTAAAAACTTTGTTTACTAAAATTTGAGGCCATTATTATTTATTTAATTCTTCTTTAATCCCTTTTTTGAAAATCGAGATCTGATTAGTCAGTTTGTTTTTGAAAATTTTATTCCTTCTATTTTTGTAGGAGGAACACAGATTCACAAGCTCTTTAGTTACAGCGCGGCTAGAGGAGACAATCACGCCAGTAGAATACTTGGGTAGGATACTACAATTATTTACAAATTATAATAAGAATAACTTATACATTTCTGAAGTTCGGAATGATGAAACAGTGATAAATAAATCATTAATCAGCGACCTGTTAATTCAAAAGAAAGATATGAGTGACGGGTATGACTCTTAGCGATTAAATTACTATGTAATTGTAGTAAAAATTAAACAATCTCATCAAACTATCATGCAATATAAAGTTTAATAAGTTTGTATTTAAATTTTATATAGAAAAATATCAAAAGATCTTCGTATAAATTTTCCATTCTTACGCTACAAAAAATTATGTTATATAAAGAAAAAGAATAAATAATAACGTTATTAAATCTCTTCTTAAATAATTCAATTAAACCTGCCTGAAAGATTATATAGAAAACAAATAATCCTTCTAACGTCTATTTGTTTGTTTTCTTTTACAGAATATTATCTAAGAACAGGGAACATTTATGCAAAACACATTACTGAAATTATAAAAAATAATTCTATATTTGGTCAATAAATTTTTATTTGGTAAAAAAGGTATAATTGTTAGATAAAATGCTTAATAGATGAAGCGAAACATAAAAAATTATTAGTGTTGTCAGTTAGTTTTTGAAAGAATCTTATATAAAGTATTTGTCGCATATTGAACCTGTTTTGTTAAATACTAAAAAATTGATGTTCTTTAAACTTTATTTTTAGCATTTTATTGTTTTTAATTAATATCTGACGAATTTGAGAATAAAATACAAAGAAGAAAAAGATATTAGATAGTCCTAATGTTTATCTAAAATAAAATTTTTATAATGCCGCTTGACTACAAGATTACCAGAGAAAACCCACAAGTAAAAAAAAGTATTTTATATTTTGTTTGTTATAATCCTTCTTACTGAAAACGAAACGTTTTTTATAATAATTTTTATTATTTTTAAGATTTAGGTTAAATGTACACAGCTTTATACCTTCTTATCTGACATACCAAAAGAGTAAAATAATTGAGCGCTCATAAAATATTTAAACTTTACTAAATACTTTAAACGAATAAAATGTATCAAATAAGGCTTATTTTATATTTTCAATATATTTGCTTAATTTGCATGTTCATTTTACTTCGTGCGGGAGTTTATTCAATTGTTTTTAGGTTTTAGTGAGATGTTTTTATAGCTTTTACGTTAAAGTTATTTTAAAACTGTTCTTTAAATTCTATTTTTTTATACTATTTCCTTCTAATTTTCTTATAAACTTATTCTAGACCTTTTTATACTTTAAATTAAATTAATGTTGGATTAAGATAAAGTTTCATATTTGTAAATCGCAAATACAGTTTGTTACAAAAAAAACGCAAAATCGCAAAACTATATCAAAACATGCTGTCATCGCAAGAAAAAAAATTTTTTTAATATTTTATAATACTTAAAACTATGTTTTCATTTTTTATATGTTGTAACAATTTTAATTTGAGGCTCGAAATTAAAATTTTTTTATTATCTAAAAAAATTGTTGTTACAAAAAAAATGCAAAGTGTAAAAATTGCTAAGTTTACCGCCTTATTTCCCTCCAAAACAGGATATAAATACGCATTCAGCACGATAATTATGAAAAAACAACTTTCTGTCACAGCAAGAGCACAAATTTTAGCTTTATTCGAGAACGGCATGACATTGAAAATGTTAGGAGAAAAATTCAATGTTAATCCTTCGACAGTAAAAAGAATAGTGGATAAACATAGACAGTACAATACATTTGAACATCTTAAAAACAATGGAAGGCCTGAAGTATGCTCGTATGAAATAAAGGCTTTTATTTTTGAACAAATTGAAAAAAATCCTAAATTGTCGTTGAGGAAAATGCAAGCCCAAATCAAAGAAAGTTTGCAGAAAACCATTTCTTATGTTACAATAAAAAGAGTTTTAAATAATAAAAATATAAATGCGTATTCACCAATCAAAAAACCGCTTCTATCGGCTAAAAATATAAAAAAACGAATGGAATATTCTTCTCTCTGGATTAAGATGTCTCTAGAAGATGTGAAATCTATTATTTTTAGTGATGAATCTAAGTTTAACTTATATTATTCAGATGGAAAAGTAAAAGTGTGGAGAGAACCCAGGACCGGCTTACAAAGTAAATACCTTATGCCCACAATAAAACATGGCGGCTGTAGTGTGATGGTCTGGGGTTGTTTCTCATATTGCGGGGTCGGAAATATAGTAATTATAGATGGAATTATGGACTCAGCAATGTATTGTAGTATTCTTGCTGAAAATTTAGATCAAAGTGCAAGGAAAATGGGACTAAATCAGTATATTTTTCAACAGGACAATGACCCGAAGCATACTTCGAGGTTAACAAAGAGTTTTTTGACAGAAAGGGGAATCAGTTTACTACAATAGCCAGCACAATCTCCTGATTTAAACCCTATAGAAAATCTTTGGGGATACATAAAAGAAAAGGTATCGACTTTACAACCCAAAAATATTTCCGAGTTAAAGCAATACATATTGTCTGTTTGGGAAGGTATAACATCTGAAATAACCAATAAATATGCATTAAGTTTCAAAAAGAGAGCAAATGAAGTTTATAGGTCTAAAGGAAATCACACTAAACATTAAATTTAATAGTTTGCATTTTTTTTGTAACAAATTTTATTTAAATCTTTTTTAAAACATTTTATACGTAATATCATTTATTTTTTTAAATCTGTACTTTTTGAAAAATAGAATATTCACATTATTTCTGTTTACTATTATTTCCTTAGAGTGCTTGTGTGGATTGATTTGACAATATTTTTAATTTTGCATTTTTTTTGTAACAAACTGTATATTATTTATTTTTAGTTTTAATTTTAAAATTTAATCAGGAAAATAAAATATTGAAAACATTTTTCATGTTAATTTTATCAATATATTATAATCTAGTAGGCATTAGTTTCCGTATTTTGTTTTTCCATCACAAAATAATAAATAGAGGTATTGTTTACTTTCGTGTTACTAGTAGAATATTTCATAAATAATATTGTTTATTCTCTACATGTATTACTTTTAGTTTTTAGCATGTAGAACAAACAACATCGCAGATATAAATTATTTTAATATTGTTGTCTTTGTATTGTTTTTTATTTGTGACACTCAATATAAAATAGAACTCCTCAATTTAATTATCACGTTCTCGAGCTATAAGATTTAAAAACAAGTGTGCTTAAATCACCGAGCACACAAATCGGGACTTTGTTTCTTTTTATATTTTCTAAAATATTTGGTAAAAAAATTAAAGCATGATACTTTTAATAACATAAATATTTTTAAACGAATTAATTTTCATATTTTAGAAATTGAAAAAACCCCTTATAAAAGAGGAAATTTAAGTATTAAAGAATATTTATCAGAAAAACACAACAAAATAGCAACTTATTATGAAAAATTATATAAAGATCATCTAATTATATGTCTTAATTATCATAAAAATATGCAATTGAATAAATAGTTCGTGATAAATAAAATATTATCGCTTTATCTTTATTTTTCTTCACAATAAATATAATTACATAATACTTTTATATAAGAATTAATTAGCCAGTATAAATTTATTTTATAACTTAATCTGAGCAAATTTCTTGACCTGTACAGATTGTTGTTCTTATTACTTTTCTTGGCTTATAAATTTCATTAAGCTTTTCTTTCACGTAAGATCTTAAGGCGGATGCTCTTTCCGATCTTTTAGCTAACAATTCATTGAAAACAGCATCATTCTCGTATTCCTTAGGATCTGCTTCTTTGTTAAACATAATCGAAAAGACTGTTTTTTTCTTCCTTGGTTTTGAATTAGGTAAACTATCCGATGCTATTGGTTCGGAAGGGTTTATTGTTGTATAACGTAAAACATTTACGGGCATTGAACATACAGAATCAGTATCACTAGGTGTACGAGCCAAACTACTGGTATTGGTGTTTGATTGTATTCTAGGATAATAGGTAAACTCAATACTGGGTTCCTTTAATAAGTTTGATCTTAAATTAATTTCACTTTGACTTTTATTTTTATCAAGCTCAGAACCAAATTGAGTATTAGCGAAACAAGTTGTATCCAATCTATCCCTATATCCTTGACCAGGATCAGTATAATGTCTTCTAATATACTGATCTTTTTGTTTCTTCTTAAAGAAATTAATAAAACTTTTTAAAAATGATCCATTTTCTTTATTATCATCACATCCTGAGTTTGAAAGTGATGTGGCGCTATCTGGTCTGTACGTTGCACATTCTGGTAAAGGAGTTGCTATGAGTATAGTTAAACAAAACATTGTAATTTTTTTATTCTTTAATTTATTCACTAAATAATATTGTATTGGGTCTAGAGTGTTCTAGACCGCAGAAGATTTTGATAAATTTTATCAGCAAAACCAATCTTATATGTTTTTAAATTTTTTGTAATTTGGAAAAATAAAAATGAATATTTTTTATTGTATGCTACAAGAATAAAATGTTGTCTTGTTTTAAATGTTTAAATTGAATTGATTATGAATACATGGTATTTTTTATTTAAAGTAAAGTTTTTGGATTACAAACAATATTAAAATTAAAATAAAATAAAAACTTTTGTTTTGTAATCAAAAATTATTTTTACAATATGCCTCATTAAGAAATAAAAATTAAAGTTGATTAGAATATTTATATAAAAAACTAATATTTACTAACCAATAACAACCTTTAAAACTAATTTTCTGACAAAGTTTTTATCATCTTTATTCCCATTCTTATCATAGCTATAACTAAAAATTTCCTCGTAAGCTTCTTTTAATTGTTGAGCTAAAAGTTTAAATTTTGGATCATCTTGAAATGGGCCAAGATCGCTATCAAAATTTAACAAATTAAAATATATTTCTTCATTTAAACCACTTCTTGAACTTTGACTTGAATTAGATAATTTTAGCTTGTTTGACCCAGTGTTATCAAAACTTTTCTCGCTTACCTCACTTCCTATTGAATCATTTCTATAAATCGATCTTTTAATTTTAGATTGGTCTATAAGAGAAGTATCAGTAGGTTTATAACAATCTGTCTTCTTATCTTTATTGACAAACTCTATTACATCCAACTTTAAGTCAGATTTCCTATGTTTTGTTTCTTTTACATCTTTTGAAATTGAATCAGTTTGAAAATCATACAGTGAAGTCATTTCGGGAGTTATTAAAGAACTTCTATTTGAACCCTGTTCCCTTTTTTTGTCATCGAACACAAAGGATCTTCTTAATTTGCTTGTAAAGTCACTCCAAAGATGTTTGCTGTCTGGACTTTCTTTTTTCTTCCTTAAAACCACATGACTATCCTCCACAATAGCTGCGCTTATTAATAAAATATTTAATAACATGGTATTTGATTCACTCAAGTTGAAAATATTAAACTTATTTTAATTTTGTTCTAAGAATGTTCTATTTTATTATTTGATTAAAATTTGATTGTTAGCTTTTGATATTAATTAATTTATATTGTGAATTCTCAAAATAACTTTAAACTTTTATTTAAGTTACAAATAGAATATTTTATAATAAATGAGTTGTTTTCTAGTATTAAATAAAATATATCATATTTCTGACATATAATATCTTTGTAACAAGAAATTTGATAAATTAAATTTACATAAAAATTTTCTACAAAATTTCACAAACACTAAGAAATTTTTTAAAATTAATATTATTTACTGAACTGATTTTGTATAATAATCACTAAAATTTTTTCATATTTTTAATTCAATATATATTTTTTTTTCTAGAAAATTTTTAAATGATTTTTAAATACAAGTTAAAAAGGTAATTGTATTAAAAATCAGAATTTTATTTAATTTCAGTTAAAGTAAAAAAGAATAAAAATTTAATCAAAAACTAACAGCTAATTAAAATTCCGATTTTTACATTTGTTGGTAAATTTCCATTTTCCGGTTGCGTTATTTGTTTAAAAAATTCTAATAACATTATCGAATGCTTTTGTAAATCAACAAGCAGGTCTTGGAACGTTTCTTGTTCCTTAATTCTGGTGTTTGGTTTTATTCTAGAAAAATCTGCTTTTATTTTTATTTTGCTAGAAAAATTAACGCGCTTTGATTCAGATTCTTCTACAAATTCTTTTTCCTCGTAATTTTCATTTGTTTTAAAATAAGCTTTAGCGTTTTCTTGGTATAATTGTTCATCTATTGCTTTTCTTTGAGTAAATGCGACTTTAGACTCGTTCTCACAAGTTTCTTTGTTATTTGTATCTGGCGAAACGTCCCATTTATTTTCCATTTGGATGGTATATTCTACTTCTTCTTGGTCATAAAATCTTTGGTAAGGATTTTTAGAAAAATAGCTGCAAAAAAAATTGCTAGGAAAAAGTAAAAACATGGGTATAATTTATAGTTTTTTAAAAATTTAAATTGTTCTTAGAATTTATTAATATTATAAAAATTTGATAATCTTTTTTTATCGATAAACAATTTTTTATACAAAAAAATGATGCAATTTGATAAAAAATTAATCTAAAAAATTAAATTTATTTTGTTTCATTTTGTAATTTATTGTAAATTTTTTTTAAAGTAATTAAAATTTAATTTTCAAAGTTTACAAATATTTTAAAAATGATCAAAATATGTGATAATCCATATAAAAGAAAAATAACATTTTTAATTGTATTCTATGTGTAATATTAATTATAAACTTGCAAAATTACTGTTTTATGCTATGGATGTCAACCTCTATGAAATACATAGGTTGTTCCTACAAAATATTAGGATGAACAAAAAATTTAAAAGAGATAGCCAATAAATAAAAAGTATATATAACGAATTTAATTAAACTATGATACCTTAAAAACTTTATAAAAATAAAGCAACAAAGCACCTTTTGTTCGTATTTTTGACTCAAAGATACCTTGTGGCAGCTATGAGAGCATTTAGTTTTAGAGGTTTGGTTTACAATATTAAATTTAGATTAGTTTCCATTGCTGAAAATTAGTTGGTTTATTTGTAAACTCTAGCAGTTAGTAAAGATATAAGTGCGATCTTAACGCATAAAGTATATAAAGAATGAAATGAGGTAGACAGAGATGGGGAACACTTTGAGAAGAATGGAACATAAAATCAATAGAGGGCATAAAAGTAAAAATTTTTATTTAAATTATATTAAACATGGAACAATATCCTCAGTCCACGGCAAAATTAATTAATAAAAAAATTTGGTTTTGTACGTAAACAGAGGGAAAAGGAAATAATATTTCAAAATAAAACCAAACTTTATTTGCTTTTACTACTATAAAATTTGTATCGATTTATAATATGGTTTATTTTGATATTGAATTCTTTTATTGATTTTAAATCAAAATTAAAGTATGTTGTGTTAAAAAATACACAACTATCTTCAATTGATACAGCTATTTTCGAAAGGATAACCATAAACTATATATGTGTCAAATAAATAAATTTTATTATTTTTAAATTATCATTTAAACAATTTCTTAAAATGTAGTTTTTCATAGGTTTCTTTTTTCGTTCACTTACAATATGAAAAAAAAAATTAAAAGTAATTGTAGTATGGGTTATACCCGAAAATGTTTGCAAGAATAAATTAAAAATATTATTAGGGAAGCATTCTTTTAGAAATTAGCAAATAAATTAAAATATCTCAATCAAAAATATAAAAAATATCTATTTCTTTAATTTAAAAATTAATTCAATTTCAGTATAAGTTATAATTTTTTTCTTTAAATATTTGTTTACATATATTCAAAGCATATTTATCAATTGTTTGATATTTTTAAGTATTAATCATTCTTTGCAATCAATTTTTCTGAATTTCATTGTGAAAAGGCATGTAATATTCAATATGTTTTTTCACATTTTTTTGATTTTTTTTTGCAAATTTTTATTCTTAAATCTCACTTTTTAAAATTATTTTTTCTTTAAATTAACTTGGTTTTTGATTATATTTGATTTTCGTACTACTTTTAAATAAAATTTTAAACTATTATCTTGTCACTTGCTTGATGAATATTTCTTAGATACAATTTTATTTTGTTTATAATTTAATAAATGTTTTAATAGAAAATTTTTTGGAATAGTTTTTTACTTTTATAAAAATTAATTTATTTATATTTATATTTTTAGATAAATTAATCCCTTCGGGATTAACTTGCAATTTTTGATATCATTTATTAAATCAATTTGATAATCTTAATTTCTCCGGTGTTGGTAAAAAGTACTGAAAAAAAATATCATTTATTTAAAATTTATACTTATAGTCTTAACATTCATAAATAGTTTCTACCATTATTTCTTCTTATTTGGTTTGATTCATCATTCTAAACAAGTAACATCTCTTTTAAATAAACTTAGTTTAGAAACTCACTCTTTACAACTCATTTTCTAAATATTCATTTATTAAAAAAAATATTAAAGGTAAATTTTATTTCAATTTCACTCTATTAATTTCATTAAACAATCTTTAAAACTAACAAAACTGAAAACTTAAATAATAAATCATAATATTAATAATAATAATAATATTATGATGTTTCTCGTTTAAAAGTAAAGAATCATATAGACTTTCATCAAGTTATTTATTTAATACCTATTGTGGAGCGAGTGTTATTTATTATCCACATTCTGTAATATTTTTATTTTATCATTATAAAACGATTATTCTTTATAAGTTATTTAATTTTTTGTTATTATCTTTCCTAAACAAGGATGATTAATTTATTTACCTTTATAGTAAATACTTTATTATTTTTATCTAAAAATCACCAAATTAAAATTTTTTTTTAAAAATGATTTTTATTTTTTATCTCAATCACGACAAATGTTTGATTAGAATGCTTTCAGAAATTCATAAAAAATTTAATCTTGAATAAAAAAATTATCAAATTTAATAATCTTGTGTCCAAATCACAATCTCATAGACAATTGGGGTTCTTTCTTCCATCTCCTCATTCTGAAAATTTAAAACATAATTATACAACTTTGTGTAAGCTTCTTTTATCTCTTCTGTCAATTTTAGAAACCGAGGATCTCTGGCCAATGGCTCAAAACATTTGTCAAGGTTTAATAAATCAATCACGATTTTTCTTCTTCCTTTCAATTTCTTTACATAAACACTGTTGGGCGCATCATTAAAATTTTGATCACCGTTTTTACAAGTGTCTTGTTGATCTAAATTCATTAATTTGTCTTCAGTCTCTTTAGTTGTTTCTTGGATCATAGTTTCTAATTTAGTTAAAATATTCTGAGCAGCTGATGTACAGTTTTGAGAATCAAAACAGCCTTTTTCATCTGACAATTTTTTCCTTTTAATATTAAACGTGTCGTATTGTGTTGAATCGCTTGATTCGCTATCATTAATACTACTATAACCTCTTGGATTTCCAAACCAAGTTCTAAAATCGTACCACTTAAACCCTTCTCTTCTACATTTTCTTTCTGGTAAATTTAAACGAGTCATTTCGTTCGACATGCTCGAAATAACAAACAACAAATTTAATAACATGGGCACAATTCGTTAAAGGAATTAATAAATCGATCTAAGAATAATCACATGATATCGAATGATATAAAAAATTTGATTAAATTATTTTATTTATGAAATTGTTCATTTTGCTCAGACTAAAAGAATAAACTGTTCCTAAAACACCTCTTTTTACAGCGTAAGAAAGTCCATAATTACTTTTAAGACAAACGCTAGTAAGAAATGAACTTGTAATATTGTTTGTATTAAGTAGAGATCTAAAGCCGTGGTATAATAAAGTGAATTTTGCATATGTTATGCCATTTTTCATTGATCTTGTGAATGCTACTTTCAATGGTCCTAATTAATTTTTACTTACTTTTTCTAGTATCATATATTGATTTTGGGAGTGAAGAGAGTGTTCCTATTAAGAAAGAAGTACCTACGTCTTCAGCTACGGTAAGTAATTTAAAAGATATTTTTTCCATATTAATATCCTGCAATTAATTTTTTATTTATTTTAAAGGTTTTATTATTTTAATTTAAAAAAATTTAATTTTATTTTCTAATACAGGGTTATTGGTTAATTATTAGAAAAATATTGGTTAATTATTGTCGTATTCTATATTGCCTCCCGTTCTGAGAGTGTCCCCTATAATTTTTAATTACTTAATATTTTTATTATAATAATAATCATTTAAATTTAAATATTTTGATAAAAAGCATGAGCAAACGCATAATATGTAGAAACAAAGAAGAGAAAGACGAAATAATAACCTATATTAAGACAAGAGAATATCATATTAGTACTAGCAAGGTAGAGAAACGAGGATTGAGACGAAGGGCTGCTAATTTTACACTTCTAAACGACGAATTATTTTACCTAAAGGGTACAACGAAATTAAAGGCAGTTTTTGATTATGAAAAAGAGCTAATTAACCAGATTTTAAAGAATGAACATTTAACAGCACATATCGGGATCAGTAAATTGGCAAATTTGATAAACAAAAAATATTATGGAATTACCAAAAATATGATCATTGAATTTGTAAACAAATGTGAATCATGCAAGAACTTTAACTCTCTTAAAACCATACAACCTTTACACATGAATGATATCAGAAAAAAATACGAAAAATTTATGATGGACTGCCTGGACTTAAGAAAGTACAGCGAAACAAATAATGGATATAATTGGATACTTAATGTAATTGATACCTATACAAAATATCTTTGGAGTTTCAAATTGCTAAATAAATCAGCTTTGAGTATAAAGAATTGTTTAAAATATGTTTTTGATAACTTTGGAGTTCCTCAAAGTATTCAATCGGATAATGGAAAGGAATTCAAAAATCAAATAGTATACACGTTTTTAGAGGAACAAAAGGTTCAAATAATTCATGGTAGACCACGAAACCCCAAATCACAAGGACAAGTTGAAAGAGTAAACCAAACTATTAAAAGATGGTTATCAAAAAGATTATACATGGTAAAATCTACACGTTGGATTGATTGTATAGAAGAAATAGTTTACATATATAACAGAACAATTCACAGAGCAACTTCAAAATCTCCTTTTTATCTGTTTTTTGGACAAGAGGGATATAATACTGAAGCATTCATTCCAACAATACCCGTTTATAATATAGATGATGATTGTAAAGATAAGGATGAAGAAAAAGAAGAACTAGGAGTTGAATTTGCATGTGAATCAAGCATTTCAAGTCTAGAAGAGTCTGATATTAGTTTAATCTCAAATAATTATACGCCACTTTCTGGTCAAGAGTGTGAAAACAATGTTTTTGAAACAATCAAAAGTAATTTAGAGACCAACTTAGAAGTTTTTGCCCATTTTAAAAAATACAAAAATAAAACCATCGAAAACGTAAATTCTAACATAAAAAAAAGATTTGCGAATATTGGAGACCATGTTTTGATTAAAAAAGACTTTGATAACAATTTGAAAACAAAAAAACTGCCTTTTGAATCTTTTTTTGAAGATGAAACTTATGAGATAGTCGATATTTTAGATAATAATATGTTAAAAGTTAAGGATACAAAAAATAATTTAAAATGTGTTTTTCAAGGCAGAATAAAAAAATTATGATTTATTTTAATAATATAAATTTTATATATTTAAATATTATGTTTAAATTCCCTCCCAAATTCCCTCCATTTGATAATTAAAATGTTAAAATCAAAATAACCCCTAAAAATAAAAACAAATAAATAAAAAACTTATAATATTATTTTATTTTTTTAATATTTTATTTTTAAATTAAAACAAGGGGGGCAGTTTGATTATGGGGGGCATAATAGAATACGACTGTTGGGTAATTGGTTTGTTTTTAAAAATATTTCAATTAATGATTTATTTAATGCCATCTCTACTTACTTTGTTTGCTATTTATATTTTTAATTGGAGGGATGTTTGGCGGTTAAATAGACCAATCATATTTTACTACATTCTCCCTCTCTCCAGATTTTTAAATGCTTTGAATGTACCCAACCTTTTACTCCTTTCAGACGAACCCACTGGCCCTTTGTACCAACCTTCTTAATTTTATAACTACCACTAAATTGTCTTTCAGTTTTAATTGCACCAAAATTTTTCAATAATACAAAGTCACCCACTTTAAACCTTCTTGCTTTGTAATCTGTAATATCATTATTATTTCTGTTGGTATCAGTTTGTCCATTTAAAATTCGAACGGGAAAGTTTTTAATTCCTCTGTGATATATAATATTTAATCTTCTTTTTATGAATTTGAGTATCTTTTTTAATGGTTTTTTCTTATAAAGTCTCAAAGTCTGAATAATAGTTCTATTTAAACGTTCAGATATTCCATTTGAACTAGGAGTATAGGAAGGGATAAATAAATGTTTTATACCTTTATTTTTTAAAAATTTTTTTAAAAGCTTTCCACAGTAAGACCTGCCGTTATCACTGATCAAAATTTTAAATTTACCATATGTATCTACCCAGGTTTTAAAGTATTTCACTACTTCTTTTTCATTAAGACTTTTTAAAATATAAACTTCTGTAAAACGACTAAATACGTCTGTTATTGTTAAAAGATAAAACTTCCTACAGCTTAGAGAAGTTATAAAATCATCCGTTTGGAATGGCCCTACAATATCGCTTGAGAGCCTTTCAAATTTACTACTGCTGTTAATTTTTATCTTAGGGTATTTATGGTGTGTGTATATTCCTTTAAATTGTTTGCACTTCTTACATCCACTTATAGCTTTTACTATTTCTGAATGTAAATTAGGAATATATAGATAGTGTTTGATAGTATAATATGTTGCGTTGATTCCAGGATGTCCCGTACTTTCATGTAGGAATTGTATAACTGCGCGTACTTGTTCTATGTTTGTGAATATCATTTTCTCTTCTTTGTTATATTGTAGTTCTGGTTCAAGGATACCAAATTTTCTTTTTACAAATTTAATAATTAAATTAATAATTTCTTTTTCTTTTTTGTATTTTTGAATCCCATATTTATTTTTATCAGCCCCAATCAAGCATACACTTCTAGAAATGAAATCGGCTATTGAGTTCTCTTTGCCAGAAACGTGCGTCAACTCAAAATCAAACTCATTTAGTAATACTTTCCATCGATTGATTCTCTTGTTAGGATCAAATTTCATTGACAATATATTTTTATTATCGGTTTTGATTATAATCTTATGTCCCTGTACTATATTCCTAAAATATTCCAGAGCCTTTAAAATTCCTAAGAACTCTTTTTCGATGACTGAATAGTTTGCTTCAGATGTATTTAATTTCTTGCTATAATATCCTAATATTCCATGTTTTTGATAAAGAACTGCTCCTAAACCATGATCAGAAGCGTCTGTTTCTAAATAGAATGATTCACTAAATTTTGGATATCGCAAACCAGCACATTCTTTTATTTCGTTCAATAAGAGTTTAACCTTTTGTGTCTCTTCTTCATTCCAGTTCAGAGTTTTGAGTTTAGTCTTTTCAGATATTTTTAATTTATCTGTAAGTATTTTAGTTTTATCCGAGAAATTGTGTATGAAATTCCTGTACCAATTGATTCTACCTATCAATTTTTGTAGTTGTTTTACTGTTTTTGGGTTATCAAATTTGAGTATTAAGTTATCTAAGCCAGTTTTAAGAATCGTAATTTCATTTTGGGTAATTTTATGTCCAAGCAGTTCTATTTCTTTTTGCTTAAAAATACTCTTATCCCAATTAATTTTTACATTATAATGATAAAGTTTCTTTAACACTTCATATAAACAATCGTCATGTTCATTCTCATCAACACCATAAATTACTATATCATCAATATAAACAAAACAGTTTTTACTATCGCTTAGAATATTTTCAATGACCTTCTGAAATAATTTTGGTCCTGACTTCAGCCCAAAAGGAACTCGTTCATAAGCGAAACTTCTATTCAATATGACAAATCCAGTGAGATCTTTAGAATCTTCATGCAAAGTTAATTGGTTAAATCCATTCTTCAAATCAATTTTTGAAAAATATTTATTGTTTCCCAAAAGCTGTAAATTCTCAAATATTTTGGAATGCTGGTATTAAGATCATAAATATTTTCATTAATTCTTCTGTAGTCAATGACAAGACGAACGTCTCCATTTTTCTTTGAAATTATGAAACCTGGACTAGAATTCAAAGTAGACTTTTCAACAATTATTTTTTCTTTTAATAGTCTATTAAGTTCATTTTGAATAGGCTTATAAAACTTAAATGGTAGATTGAATGGTGATGATTGAATTACACGTTTATTATCCTTAAGCATAATTTTGACTGGATCTACCTTAATATTCTCTAATTTATTGTTATTTAATTTATATAATTTAAATAAATTCAAAAGCTTATCTTGATCTTTATTCAAAAACACTTTGTCCATAATGATATTATCTGGACTTTCAACATATTCTCTTTGCTGAGTACAAAAGGCGATTTCCATTCCATCCAAAGTAATTGTTTGTTCTTTAGTATTGATAATGCTGTTATGTTTTAGTAGGAGATCATTTCCTACTAAAATTTCAACTGGAAGATCATTTAAAACATAGAATTCTTCAGTAAGTACGAAGTTATCTCGTAAGTCAACGTTTAGCTTCACTTTCTTAGACACTTTCATTTCTTGCCCATTGGCCGTAAGCAGTGTTACTACCTTGTTTGTTTCTTCTGGTGTACAGTTCACCAACTTGCAAAGTCCTGTACTAATAAAACTTTTTGTTGATCCTGTATCAATAGTCATTTTAAGATTTTTGTCTTTTATTCTACAGGGTATATCGAATAATTCTTCCTTAAATGCTTTTTCTCTCATGATTAATCCCTTTGAATTATTTTGTTGATCCTTATTATGTGTTTTGCTACGCTGTTCTTTTGTTTCATTATAGTAACCTTTTGATTGCGTATTATCATGTCTGTTTAAATAACAATCTTTAGTAGAATGTCCCAACATTCTGTGAATTTTGCAGAATAAATTCTTCTTCTTATTTTCAAATTTACTGCTAATAAAATTATTGTTTAAATTACTGTTGATTTTGTCTTTATGATCCTTGTTGCTCTCATTGAGCTTGACTAATAAAGTTTTTTCCAAATTCAAAATAAAATTAATTTTCTCTTCAAGGGTAAAACTACTATTCCTTGACAATTCAACTGTAGTATGCAAACCTAAACCTCTTAGTATACATTCTTCAAATTTTCTTTGGTACTCACACTTAATCAAATTGGCTGCTATACTATATGGAATAAGTTTTAATTTAATTTCTTCTAAATAATCATTAAAAAATTTAAAATTAATCTGTTTCACTGCATCTAATTCACTTATGTATAAATTAATGTATTCCTTCGGATAAAAGGTATTTAAAATTATTTCTCTACATTTTAAATACGAATGATCCTCCTGTATATTTAGCTTGATATGTTTGAATAATTCTTTTAGAATTATAATGGCATCGGTTTCTTTCCATCCTGCTAATTTCTGGATATCCTCAAATGAGTTTAGCCACTCATTTATCTTAACATTGTGAGCACTTATAACATACCTAATCTTCTTCTTAATGGTTATGTTAGTACCAGGAAGATTGACTTCAAACACAAGACTTTCTTCCTCAGATGTTTGTTCATCTCTCTTGGCGAGTCTTGTAAGTCTTTCTTTTCTGGCGTCATCATCACAAAACTTACCACTATGCTTATTGAATTCAATATTGTTGGGTAATTGGTTTGTTTTTAAAAATATTTCAATTAATGATTTATTTAATGCCATCTCTACTTACTTTGTTTGCTATTTATATTTTTAATTGGAGGGATGTTTGGCGGTTAAATAGACCAATCATATTTTACTACAACGACAATTATTAGAAAAATTATTTGATAATTATTAGAAAAATTATTGGTTAATTATTAGAAAAATTATTTGATAATTATTAGAAAAATTATTGGTTAATTATTAGAAAAAATTATTTGATAATTATTAGAAAAATTATTGGTTAATTATTAGAAAAAATATAGATTATTTATTAGAAAAAATATAGATTATTTATTAGAAAATTATTTGATAATTATTAGAAAATCATAAATAAATTAAAAAATACATTTTAAATTTGAAATCAATTTATTTTAAAATTCCAAAAAATAAATTTAGCTATTTTTTTATTTGTTTCGTCAGAAATTTTGGCGGGATTAATATTTATAAAAAATCCCCACACTAACCTTAATGACTACTGATAAAAAAAAGACTTCGCTGACTATTCCTGATATTAAGGACCTTTTAAAACTTCTAAAAAACAACACTTCCCCGTTAGAAATTTCCAGAGGTCTTCATATTTCTCTCGCCACAGTATATAACTGGATGGATAAGCTTTCTTCCGTACATTATGACGAAAACCGAGTGGGAGAGCTTCTTAAAAAACGGGGCCCAAAATATAAGAACCATGATGGGTTAGAGTTAGAACTATCAAATATTTTGTCTGAAGACTGTTCCCTTACGCAAAAAGGAATTGCTATTAAGTTACAAGAAAAAAACATTGCAATAAGCCAGCCTCATCTTTCTGTTGTCTTGAAAAATATGAACATTTCAAGGAAAAGGCTAATGTTAATTTCCAATAAAAAAAATGATCCACAAACCATAAGTGATAGACAGATGTTTGCTACTGCATATAGGAGATACCCAGATAGTGATTTGTTGTACTTGGACGAAACTGGGTTTAATCTACACAGTAGGAGGAGCTATGGCTACAGTCCAGTTAATGTAGCAGCAAAACTTGTAGTAAAGGGGAACAAAGGTCAGAATGTGACTCTATTATCTTTAATTTCCCGAGACGGGGTTCTTAAACATAAAATCATTAGGGGCGCATGCAATAGCGTTATATTACAAGAATTCTTATCAGATTGTATATTTAACCGAATATTTACTTGTAACAATCTTCTGTTGATGGATAATGTTAACTTTCACAAGACCAACGATGTCAAAACTCTATTGAGAAGGAATAATGTAAACTTCGACTATCTTCCAGTGTATTCACCTGAACTAAACCCAATAGAAGAAGTGTTTAGCATGCTGAAATCTAATTATTATGACTTACCATATCCAACTGATTTTGATGGAATTTCGAATAATATAAATATGGTGCTGAGAAGGTGGGAAGAGGACGGAGTGAATTTTAGAGGATTTTATGAGCATATGAGAGATTTTATGGGGAAAGCGTTTATGAGAGAAAATTTTTAATAATTAAAATTAAATTGGTGTGGTTTTCTATTTTAAATTTATTTAGTGTTTAACTAGTTTTTCTAGAAAAACAAATAAAAAAATAGCTAAATTTATTTTTTGGAATTTTAAAATAAATTGATTTCAAATTTAAAATGTATTTTTTAATTTATTTATGATTTTCTAATAATTATCAAATAATTTTCTAATAAATAATCTATATTTTTTCTAATAAATAATCTATATTTTTTCTAATAATTAACCAATAATTTTTCTAATAATTATCAAATAATTTTTCTAATAATTAACCAATAATTTTTCTAATAATTATCAAATAATTTTTCTAATAATTAACCAATATTTTTCTAATAATTAACCAATAACCCTGTATAATATTTGTAAATTTAACAAAAAACCTTTTTTGATGGTGGATATATAAAAAACGGAGACTGATAATAGTAATCCAGAAAATTTAAGGCAAACAAATAAATTTTAATATCATGCTTTTGATGGTTGTAATATTCTAAAGAAAATATTCAAAAACAACTCCTAAATATAAAAATTATTGCTAAAAGAATTTTATAATAAGTGTATATTGTGGGTGTGAGAAGGACGATTTCTAAATAGTAAAATATTTTTAATGCAAATCTTTTGGATAAGAAAATTAACAGGCGGTGTTGAAAAAATAATGTTCATAGACTGAAATAAAAATTATTGAAAAAATGCTATTTCAGCAAATAATACCTTCAAAAAAAGTCAAATTTGCTTATTTCAATTAAAATATGTTTATTTCCCAATATCCTGTTTAGAAAAAGGCGAACTCACTGGCTTCCATCTTATTGAAGCCTTGTTGTCTTATGCGCATTTCAGGTAAGATAAATATCATATAAAAAACAGTATAATACAACACAAATGATTTAACTTGTCTTGCCTGAATTATGTGCACTGTGATTGTTTTTAAAAGTTTCGTTGCCTTTGCGCATAGATTTTTCTTCCACCTAAGCATTCTTCTATAGAATTTCCACCTTTGCCATGGATATTCCAATACTCGATATCTACTATGACTATAGCAATGTTACCTGTTTCTATGTCCATAAATATAATTTTTTTAATGCCGATAATGGGGAAACTATATTGATTTGACCTTGGTATTCTTTTGATATAATTTCTTATATAAAAATATAAATTGAAACATTACCTATAAAATTGAATACAGTTATTGTTTATAACATGTATTAAAATAAAAGAAAAAAAACCTGCTTATTGCATACACGTCTATTTTTAGATGCAAAGAGGAAGCATTGAAGTTTAGCACAGACAATAAGTTATTAAAAAACATTTCAATTTTCTTGTTTATACAGAGTCCGTGATATGAATCGTTTCCTTAAAAATGCACTTAGTACGTTGTGTTACCGGTGAGTAAAAAGAACTTGCTTGACAAAAAAATTAATTACGTCTGGTCATTTTTTCCGATTAATAAATACCATTTGAAAAGATTCGTTTGGGAATTTATTGCTTTCTTCATTTAAATTATAAGAACGCCCAAGCTTAAACAATCTAATGATTAATGAAAAGACTCATATTAAATTATAAAAAATGCAGTTGTCTTAGGAGGCAGGAATGAATATTTTTAATGTGACAAAACAGCAATATCAAATGGAATGATAGTTTCTGATCTAACTCACTTAAAAGATGAACATCATGACACCCAATAGACAATAAATCTTGTAGAAGATGCACTGTCAAGAAGAAATGTGCCAAAACTTATTCCGAACAGAACCATAACTACATTAAAAAAGATGTTCAGAGAACATGTGGGTGAGCAGTATTATGTTGGCAAATGGCTATATATCATATCTTTGAGCTTGTAGATACAATAAATTGCAGGATTTTGTAGTCAACAATAGTACAGAATTTGTTTCAGCTGTTTGCTTTAATACAAGTTTGTTTGAAGAGATATGAGGACATTTCAACCCGTCTATAAAGATAAGCAAAACATGAGCTTTTTTAAATAAATCTAAGAGATTTTGTGCGGGATTTAGAGTGGATGAAGAATATTTTAAGTACGAAGGGGGTGGGTTTTATGTGTGAAAGGCTCACAATATCTACCGATGGGGCAACTCTAAGATATTTCCCCCCAATTATAACATCCCTAGGCAATGAAAAAAGAAGAATTTTTTAAAGAGAAAGATATGGATAGCATTTATGTCTCTTTCATGAAGTTAGAAAACTGTTTATTTTTGAAGATTAAATATTATTAAAACTAATGATTAGTATTCATTTATTTAAATTTTTACCTACATGAATATGAACAAAATACGACTGATTAAATAAATAAAATAAGAATTATATTTATTTATACGAAAAATCAAATATATCTCAAGCTGCCTCAACTTGAAGGGCTTAGATAATTTGTTTTACTGTAAAAAACTTTCAGCAATTCAATAAACAATATATTATTTCTAAAATTCGTTCATAAATATAGTAAAAAATTAATTATTATTGGTATTTTACGTGTTTTAACAGAGAAAAAATAAAATTAATCAGTAAGAAAAAAGAGTAGTAGAAATTGTTTTAAATATATTTGAGCTAAAAATTGTAAATTAAATAAATAGACAAAGCTTTAGATTCTAAAATATCCATGCATTATAAATCTAATAGCATTTAAGCAACCATATTCGTTGATAAAATTTTATTTTTTCAATTAATTTGTTTAAATTCATATTAACTTTAATTTTTAATCAATTTAAATACAATGGTTAAAACAATAAAGTAAAGGATATTTTTTTTATATCCCATCCTTATACTTTAAATATTTAAGTAAAATACTATTTTTTTATTAAATATTTAAAAAATAATTTATTTTTTTAAAACTTAAAAAATAATCTAAAACAATTTTACTTTATTTTTATTAAATATTAAAAAAATATTTTTAATAAATAATACCCTTATATGGCTGAACAAACTGATGATTTATACAAACTGATAGTATCAAAAGATAAAAAAGAGTTACAAAGCACTGTAGACACAATCGGAAGATACGACTATAAAGATACAATCAATGCAATTATTTGTAACAAACAATGTGATTTGGAATGTATTGTCATTTTACTTAAACATTTTTGTGTCTCAGGTTTGTTTGACGAATTTTATTTGCTAATTTCTGGGATTTTCAGTAATTTTGATTTGTCGATGGAAGATTATTTGACTTTTTACAAATTTTTTTTGTTTATTAAACAAACATTAACAAAAGAAGAACACTTTTTATTGGTCATAAAAGTGATTTTAATTTTGGCGGAAAGATTTTTTAAGAATAATTGGTTGTTAGAATCTTATCAATCATTACAAATTGTAAGTGAACTTCTAATAAAATGTAAAACTTTGCCTGATAAACAGAGCGGAATAACTTATTATTCTCTTTTGAGTTGCATTTTCTTAAAAGGAAACTTATTCATTCTTTTTCTAAACACAATTCAGAAAATAATTTTGTTGAGCGAAGAGAAAAAAGAAAACTTTTTTCTAAAAGATTTTATAAAAAAAGCAATGTCAATTTCCGTTTTAAAAAAAGAAGAAGACAACAAAAATATCAAAGAAACTTATCAATCCATGGTAAACATTTTAAACTTAGAAGATTTACAAACATTTTTTAACAATTGGGATGGTAAAATCGATTTTTCTTTCGATGTTCTCGAATTTTATAATAAAGAATGGGATAATATTCTAAGAAACAATGGCGAGGAAAACTTTTTAAGGTTGTTTGACTTCGATAAAAATACTTTGGAAGTGAAAAGTGTTTCTTTTACAAAGAAATTGTTTTATATCAGAGATTTTTACAGAACTGTAAAAAAAGTACAAGTTGTTGAAAAAGAAGAAATGAAAAAAATTGAAGAAAAATTAGAAAAGAAGAAGAAATCAAAGAAAATTAGCAGTAAAAATGAAAAGGTTGTGAAAACAGACTTATTTACCAAGAAATATAATTTGTTTAGGCTTAGTGTTAAGGAAATCAAGGATGATTTTGATGATATTTTGTTTGAAGAAAGAAACAAGAATTTTGAAGAAATTTTAAGTCAAATCAAAGAAGAAAACGAAGAAAAGAAAGCATTTTTCTCCTCTCTGAACACAATCGTAAGTAAATTGGTAAATGATTTATCAAACAAATTGGTAAAACCAGAAATAAAACAAGAAGAACCAAAAGAAGAAGATTGGAAAACTGTAAAAGCTTCTATCTTTTCAATTGACAAGAATAAAGGTACCGTAAAATTAGATGATAATGTTAATTATAGAAATGTTAGCATAAATAAGCCAGAGATACCAGTAAAAGAAGAAGAATCATCTTGGCTTAAGGTAAAACCTGATAATTTTAGAAAGATTGAAAATTCAACCAATAAAAGTAGTAAGATTTATTCAGTAGAAAATATTCTTAAAGATTTTAAAATAGAAAAAGAAGGAAAAAACAAACCAATGGAAAATAAAAAAGAAGATTCAGAAAAATGGAGATAATTAAAAAATAAATTATTTTTAAAAAATATTTTTTTTAAGTAAATTATTAATTTTTATTAAAATAATTTATTACTAAAAAATAAAAAATTCACCCCAGACGGGAATCGAACCCGCAACCTTTTGATTAGAAGTCAAACGCGCTAGCCAATTGCGCCACTGAGGTTATTAATTAAAAAATAGACATTTATAAAACCAATTTATTTTCTTTTCTGTAAAAAAGGCACAAATTTAAGTGCAGGAGGCAAAATAAAAAAATTAATTTCTGATCCTTTTACAAAGACAGATTTTACTATCTTGGTTCCTTTATGATTAATTATAACAGCATCTTCTAGGAATACGTTCATGTGATCATCTAAGTCGACTAAATTACCTGTTAATGAATCACCATTTTCTAAATCAATGGTGATTTTTAAGTTTAAAGCTTCGTAAAGTAATTTTATTGGATCAGAGATACTCATTTGGATTATTAAAAATAAAATAAAAATATAAAAATATAAAAATATAAAAATATAAAAATATAAAAATATAAAAATATAAAAATATAAAAATATAAAAATATAAAAATATAAAAATATAAAAATATAAAAATATAAAAATATAAAAATATAAAAATATAAAAATATAAAAATATAAAAATATAAAAATATAAAAATATAAAAATATAAAAATATAAAAATATAAAAATATAAAAATATAAAAATATAAAAATATAAAAATATAAAAATATAAAAATATAAAAATATAAAAATATAAAAATATTTAAAAATGCAAAAATATAAAAATACAAAAATATAAAAATATTTAAAAATAAAATATTTAAAAATTAATTTCAAAAGATATTTTTATTTCCTAATATCTGGCATCTCATCCAATGGGATAGGCTTCTTCTCCATATCAATTGTTAAGTTGATAAATGGCCATAACTTATTTTTCTTCTTAGTCTTTTCAATAAGCCTTTTAAGTACCTTGCGATAAGATTCAAGATGGCTGTCTCCACCCAACAATTTATCACCAAACTCATAGATAAATGATAGCGCAGTACCATTAGTCCAACCAAACCCTGTTTGTGGAGCATATTCACCACCAGCGCCGGTGAAACCTGGTGTTTCTACGTTGTACTTTTCATAAAACTCTTTATCATTTTTGTATCCTTCGATCACAGACCTCATAAATGATTTTGCTACGTGTAAAGCTAAATCTCTTTCGCCAATGCCAAGCAAATAATCAACAAATAAATGTTGATGAGGTGCCCATGCGTTAGGGAAATCCCATTGTTGGAAAGTTTCTTTGCCTTTGCCACTTGCTGGTATTCCACCGGGATAGCTAAACAATTCTACGTGGTATTTTTTTAACACTTCGTAAGGAGAAACATCATCAGGTGGATTGATTCCAAAAATGAGCGGAAATACGTTACTAAAATAGAACCTATGTTCCACAAATGAATTCTGTGCAAAATCATAGTCCATCCAAGTTTTCTCTTTCTCATTCCATAAAATTGTATTGATAGCCTCATATCTCTTTTTTGCTTTATTTTCAAATTCTTTTGCCAAACTTTCTTTACCCTTCTTCTTTCTAAGCAATTTAGCAATAATCTTTTCATTTCTGTACATGATTGCATTCAAATCTACTTGTACTTGGCTAAACACGTTAATTGTTCTTAAGTCTGTTACTTTTGTAAGCCACCTAGATGAAAAGTCCCATCCTGATTCAGCGCCGGTCTTCAAATTTGAAAATACTTCTGAAGAAGTATGTTTAGTTTGATTCTTGTAAGTAATTACATCCTCACCAAATGATTCTGGTCTTGGGAAATCTGATTTTACATGGTAATAATTTAAAGTTTGGGTGTTTCCATCTTCATCAATGATCTCAATACTTCTATATTTCATAAAAAATTCATATTCTTTCAAAGCCATTTCCAATCCTTTACCTAAAATCAAGTCATTAAACTTTCCTCCTTTGTAATCGTAAAGCTTTAACAACATTGAAGGGAACAAAGGTGGATGAGATCTGTACAAATAATACTTTCTTAATCCATTAGGAATGTAACCATACTTGTCAATGACATGTATAAAGTTTTTTATAATGTTCTCAGCTGATTTATCCATCTCACAAACTAATAATCCTTCTAAAATCCAATAAGTGTCCCAATAATAATATTCTCTGAATCTACCACCAGGAATGATGAAAGGATGAGGTAAATCTAATAAAGTGGTACTTTCACCATTTTTGAATTCTACACTCTTTCTTGATAATTCTTTCCATTTATGGTTTAAAGCAAGGGCAGTCTCTTTTATCTCAGAATCACTGATATTATCTAAGAAACTAGGGTGTTTTTTCCAATCCTCAGGTGTATGAGTTTGAATATCACTTCCCACTTTTAAAAAATTATCATCTAAAAATTTTTTAAGCATTTCTATTTTATCAGAATTTTTCTCGCGCACTGATAGAATGTCATAAGCGTAATTGTCTTCCTGGTAAGTGTTAGCCCCAACAATCTTATCCAAATTCACAAGTAACATTTTTTCAGCTGAGTCAGTTTCTAAATCATACATACTTGCTAATCCCAATTTCTTTTCAATTTTTCTAAACTCTTCTTTAACTTTGTACAAAGGTTTTTTGGTAGGTCTATCCACAAAATCTTTTGAATCTACTTTGGGAAGGATCACTTGTACAGCTAATAACATGTTAATATCAGTGTAATCTGAAATATTTTTAACAGAATCATCCATTTTTCCTTTAGGATGGATGTCTAATGAAGAATATCCTAAAAGTATTTGTAAGTATAATAGCATAATCAGAGGAAATTATGGTATAAATAGTTTTTTTCTGAAACAAATGTTTCAGATAATTAATTTTTATTTGTGTTTCAAATAATTAATTCGTTTTAAATGATTTCTTTGTTGATGAATTAAAAAATAAAAAAATGTTTTTTATTTGATCTTTGATATCAAAAGATGAGTCAATTATGTAAATAAATGACATTCTCTAAAATATTTTATTATTTTTATTATTTTTATGATTTAAAAGAAATAGTTTTATGATTGAAGAAGAGTATAAGAGAAATATAAATATAAAAATAATATTTAATAAAAATAATAAAATAATAAAATAATAAAATAATAAAAATAATAAAATAATAAAAATAATAAAAATAATAAAATAATAAAATAATATTTAATAAAAATAATAATATTTTTTTTATACCATGAATTATGAAGAAATGAACATAAAAACATTGCAATCACTCTGCTTAAAAAGAAAGCTTTCTTTCACCAATAAACCAAAAAAAGACCTTGTTGCAATGCTCATAGAGTCAGACAAAAGTAATAAAGATTCTTTTACTCTGATCTCATCATCTGATTATTCTAAACTTAGTAAAGAAGAAATCATTGAGATGAGAGAGAAGAGGTTTGGTGTTAAGGTTAATAAAAGTCTTTTGACTGAGAGTAGCAAGTTAGATGATAGGAAGAAAAGATTTTCTTCGAAAGAAGATGTTGAAAAGTAATTTTTTTTAAATATTTTTATCATTTTATTTGTTTGAATAAATAAATATCTTAATTTTATTTTAATTTTATTTTAATTTTGTTTTAATTTTGTTTTAAAATTATTTATAATATTATTTTAATATTTTATAATTTTATTTAAATTTTTTATTTTTTATAATAAAAAATTAATTTTTTAATTTCTTTTATTCTAATCCTTTAACTCCTTACTTTTTAATTATTCTTCTTCTTCTTCAACCCATAACTTAACAACTGATTAAACAAGCAATGAGGTGCATTTGGCCTGGCATTGAACTCAGGATGGAACTGAACACCTATAAAAAAATCATTATTTTTATAATCAAATACTTCCATCCTTTCATTTCCTTCATTCTTACCAACAAATTCTAACCCTTTTTCTTCAAATGAATCTACCATGGCTGTATTTACTTCATATCTGTGTCTGTGTCTTTCATATGCCTTCTCTTTTACTTTGTACCACTCTTTTATTCTTCCATCTTTTAAGAATGTTGGTTTATTGCCCAGTCTCATTGTACCACCAAAGCTTTTTTGTTCGTAATCATTTAAGTAAACCACTACGTTGTCATCTCTTTTCTCAAATTCTTCGGAATGTGCTTTCTTTATTCCTAAAACATTCCTAGCAAATTCTACCACTGCCATTTGAAAACCAAGGCATATTCCTAAGAAAGGAATATTATTGATCCTAGCATAATTAATTGCTTTGATTTTTCCTTCTACCCCTCTAGGACCAAATCCGCCAGGTACAATAATACAATCTGAACCACCCAATAACTCATTTACATCCTTCTCTTCCAAATCAGTGGCTTCTATCTAATTAATAACAGCATCTACTTGTAAATGAGCAGCTGAAAATTTTATAGCATTGTGCAATGATAAATAACAATCATTGTTACCCACGTATTTACCAATGATACTGACTTTTATTTTAGTGTCATATTTTTTACTTAATTTAACAAATCTTTCTTTACAAGAAAAAAATAAAAAACTTTCAGTCAAAGAATTTGGGTTGTTTGGGATTGGTTCATTTATTAAAGGAGTTTTTTCTATTTTTTCATTTATTTCTTCATTTATTTCTTTTTTAATTCGTTTTTTATTTGTTTTTTTATTTGTTTTTTTATTTTTTATTTCATTTTTTTTAATTTTATTTTCTTCTGATGTGTCATTTAAAGTGTCATTTACACAGCTAAATATTTGATTTGTTGGTTCTTCTTCAAAAATAATATTTTTTAAATTTAAATGCTTTTTTACACTTTCAAATACTCCTTGACTGTTCAATAATTCTGGTAAATCATAAACACTGCTTAATGTTTTAGATTGAAAAATGTCTTCTATTTCTACTTCACAAAAATTAGAAATTTTTTCTTTGATTGATGAATCTATGCTTATTTCACTTCTACAAACAATTATATCTGGTTTAATGCCAAAAGAGAGGCTTTTCCTGATTGAATTTTGAATTGGCTTGGTTTTTAATTCGCCATTGCTGATTTGTGTTAAAAATTCTACTGTCACAATCAAAAAATCATTTTTGCCTACTTCTCTTTTGATCTGTCTTAGTGATTCTGAGAATACCAATGATTCAATGTCACCAATTGTACCTCCCAATTCAATAATACAAATTTCTGGCTTGGTTTTATTATTTTTCTCAAAAGATACTCCCATTTTGATTGGCATACTGGATGCTTCTTTGATCTTCTTCTTTATCAAATTTGTTACGTGTGGTATCATTTGCACTGTCTTTCCTAAAAAAGATCCTTCTCTCTCTTTTTTTATAATTTCATCAAATATTTTACCTGTAGTGATGCAATGTGCTCCTGTCAATGAAATATCTAAGAATCTTTCATAATTTCCTAGGTCTAAATCTACCTCTGTGCCATCCTCTAAAACATACACTTCTCCATGATCAAAAGGGTTAAGTGTCCCTGCATCCAAATTGATGTAAGGATCTATCTTAATGAATGTTACGGGGTACCCTTTTGACTGTAACAGTACTCCTAAGCTACTGGCAGTCACTCCTTTGCCCACTCCAGAAAGTGTTCCTCCCGTTACCAAAATATACTTCATGCTCTGTGTCATTTAGGGGTAACATTTTTTTCATTTTTATACTTTTTTCTGAAACTTTTTAGTATGATTTTGTTTATTGTTTTTATGAATTAAAAGAGAAGATTGGCTGTTGTTCAGACATTTTTAGTGTTTGATTCGTTTTGTTTTTATAGCCTTGTTTTAAATTCATGCAGCATAAAATTAAAAAAATATTTAACAAAATATATTTAACAAAATTTTATGATGTCTCTTACTTTGTTAAAATTTTACAATGTAAAATTTTAACTTTTAAAAAATTTACATTAAAAGATTTCAT
This sequence comes from Chrysopa pallens, assembly GCA_020423425.1. Lineage (NCBI taxonomy): Eukaryota > Metazoa > Arthropoda > Insecta > Neuroptera > Chrysopidae > Chrysopa > Chrysopa pallens. Next base: position 573,165 of record CM035597.1, on the reverse strand, counting down.
TTTTCAAACTAAGTTCTGATGAACTTCCCAAAATTAGGAAACATTAAAATACAATATTTTAATTAAAAAAAACGATATTTTAAAATATTTTTTAAGGATTGTTTATTAATTTTTCTATATTTAGAAATTTTCCCAGGTAAATATTTGATAAATTTTTAAAAATATATTTCTTAAAAACTCTTATTTTTTTAAATTAAATAAAACTAAGAATTTTATCAAATAAAAATGTCATTAAATTTTTTTAATTTCATTTTCTTCGCTCATTTCATTATAAATTAAAATCAAAGAATCTCCTTTTACATAAAAAAATGAATTATTTGGAATATTAAAATTGTTTTTTAAATTATTGTTTAAATATTTGTTAAAATAAACAATATCTTCATAAAAAATGCTTTCTATATTTTTTATGTGTTCATTTAACAAATCAAATAATTCTTTAAATTTTAAATCTTTTTTTCTTTTTAAAATAAAAATTGGATTTTTACAAAATGAACATTCATCATTTTTTTCTGCTGGCTCAGTCATAAGAAATTTTTTTGATGAAAAAATGTAAAAGTTTTTCTTTTTTAGGTAGGAAAGGTACATAAAAGAAGCTATTATTGAATTAGTGGTACAAATTGATGGTATAATTTTACCAATAATGCTTTGTGACTCAAAGTATGGCTTAGTTTCAATGTCAAAAAAGCGAGCTCTGATCAGAGAAACATTATAAACCAGTCCCATTGTTAATTTATCATCTTTGTCAAATATAATTTCTTCTCTTTTTAACACATTTTTGTAAATTTCTTCTGTTTCTTCCAAAATTTCTTTTACTTCTTTTTTTGAGAAAAAATCTGAAATCTGATTGGTTAATTTTATTCTTTTATTTTTTTCATTTTCTTCTTCGTTTGTTAAAAAATCAAATTCATTTTTTAAAATGTCAATTAATTCCTTTTTTTCTTTACATTTTTCTAAAAAGATTTCTTTTGACCAAATTAAACAGTGCTCAAAATTGGTTGGTTGACTTCTAATTGTACAAACAGGGATCTCTTTCTCAATTTTTTCAGGTATACACCTAAAACATTCATTCTTATAATCAAAATAAACACTCTGCCCTAAAAAACCAGTGCTTCCTCCATCTATAAGAATAGTTTTGGTGATTAAACATCTATCATTAACATATTTTCTTGCTTTGTTGTTGTCTAAACAGTTAAACACAACAGAAAATTTGCTAAAGAAATCTTTATCAAACTCATAAATACTTTTTGTTAAGACTGTTAGGTTGGCAGTGTAATTCATTGTTTTAAACATTCTTCCTGCCACTTCTGCTTTATAACTTTTGATATCTCTAGTCTTAAATAAGAATTGTCTGTTTAGATTGGTTAATTCTATTTTATCGTAATCTACCAATGTTAAATTTTTTATCTTTTCCAAGTAAAATAACTTTATTAATTCACAACCTATTCCTCCTGTGCCAACAATTAAAAAAGATTCATTTTCCATGTAAAAATAAAAAAAAATAATAAAATATAAAAAAAAATATTAAAATATTAAAAAAAATAATAAAAATAATAAAAATAATATCAAAAAGAGATAAAATAATATCAAAAAGAGATAAAATAATATCAAAAAGAGATAAAATAATAAGAAGAAAATAAGAAGAAAATAAGATAAATTAATAAAATATTAAAAATAATATCAAAAAGAGATAAAATAATATCAAAAAGAGATAAAATAATAAATTATTAAAATATTAAAAAAAAATAAATTATTAGAAAACATAATTTGTTTGATCAAAATCACCAGATTAGTAGGATTGGAATAAAAAATTTTTTTAATTTTAATCGCGGGAAAATATTAAAAATACCTCCTTAATTTTCATTGGTTGTTTAAAAAAATAAATAATCTTCTCAATTAATCCCAATGCATGCCAGGAAGAAAGATTATATTGAAAACATGAAAGAATACTTTGATATCAATCTTATGTTGTCTGCTCATTTATTGCTTCCATCTGTAGATTCAAAAGATTTTGTTGACAGACCTATGAAAAAGAGCTTAGCAGAAACAAAGAAAGCATTTAAAAAGGTAGAAGAGAGATTAGGGTTGGTAAATTTAGATGGTCTTTCTTCAAAGAAAATAAGAGACGCAATCAAAGAGAATATTCGTAGACTCACATCAGACTTAGAAACTAAAAACAAAAAGAAACAAAAACAGCTGAGAATTTTAAAAGAAAGTAAACTCAAAATTCTAAAAAATTTTATTGACCAACATTTTTGTGAGGTTGGCTTTGATTTAGAAGAAAGTTTCCCAGAAGATTTTCAGCCAGAATTAGAAATTTTAAACAAAATCTTCGATAAAGATGTAAAGAGAATAGCAGAGGCAATCAATTTTAAATGGAAAAAACTTTACAGAAAGAGAAAGAAATGTACTCCTACAAGTGTTTCCACCTTGATTGACATACCATATCCTTTCTTTATACCTGGCGGTAGGTTTAGAGAGTATTATTATTGGGACACTTATTGGATCTTGGAAGGATTATTGGTTTGTAAAATGGAACAATCAGCAGAAAACGTAATTAGAAATTTTAATTACGTGATAAAAAATTATGGTTACATTCCGAACGGAATGAGAAAATATTATGCTTACAGAAGTCAGCCGCCTTATTTTCCTTTGATGCTTCTAACTTTATACAAATACAACAAAGAAAAGTTTAGAGATTTAATTTTGAATGAGGGATTGGAAATGGCATTATTAGAATATGAATTTTTTGTAAAGCACAGATCAGTAGATGTAGAAAAGAATGGTGAAATTTACACTTTGTGTTTGTATAAAGTTACTTCAGATTGTCCAAGACCAGAATCATTCCATGAAGATGTTTTAACTTATAAAACTCAAAACGAGAGAAGTGATTTTATGATTTATTCTAATTTAAAAACTGGTGCAGAATCAGGGTGGGATTTTTCTAGTAAATGGTTAGAAACTTCCACTGATTTAAGTTCAATCAATGCTTATGAACAAGTACCTGTGGATTTAAACGCTTTGATGTTTAGAAATGAAAATATTATTTCATATTTGTTAGAAGAAAAAGGTGAATTAGAAAGAGCTGCGTGGTTCAAGGAAAGAGCTAAACTTAGAGAAATTGCAATCAATGAAGTTTTATGGAATGAAGTGGAAGAAGTATGGATGGATTTTAATTTGGTATCTGAAAAATACATCAATGGAAGATTTTATTTCTCAAATATTGAACCATTGCTTTGGGGAGTAAAACCTAAAATTAATTTATACAAAATTTTGTTAAAATACCATAAAGAATTATTTTCACACTCTGGAGGAATACCAGCCAGTGGAGAAGGAAACTTAACAACCCAGCAATGGGATTTTCCTAATGGCTGGGCACCACACCAACACATTTTTGTCAATTTTTTGTTGAGTATCAATGAGAAAGAAATGGCTTTACATTGTGCAAAGGCATTTTTTAAAGCAGCGATGGATGGGTACGACAGTTGTAACGAGTTTTTTGAAAAATATGATATTACATGCCCAGGAGTGACAGGTTTTGGTGGTGAATACGCACCACAATGTGGGTTTGGTTGGACAAATGGTACCATTTTAAAATTTATCGATTGGTTTGGTGATGATTTAAAAAAAGAGAAAGATCATTGTGAATCATACAAAGAAATTTTAGAATATTTAATCAGTAAAACTAAAGAAGAATAAATTAGGTATTTTAGTTTATTCATTTTCCAACGATTTAAAAAAGTCACAGTTTATTTTTTCTGGTTCAGAAATATTTTCTTTTTTCTTTGTTGGTTTATTCTTTTGATTCAAAATCACAAAAATTTTATTTATTTCTTCTTTGATCTGCTTTATTTCTTGTAGAATTTTGGTGTATGAAATGACAATCCCATCCATTACCTCTTGATCCATGCGCATAAACAAAATTAAAAAATATAAAAAAATTTAAATTTTATTAAATTTTTCTTCTTACCAAAGATTCCTTCCCTTTGTCTTCAATTATGAAATTTAATTCACTTAATTTTTCTCTTATATTGTCGCATAAACTGAATAATTCTGAATGATCTCTTTTTTCCTTTGCAAAGATTCTTATCTCGTTTCTGAAATTACAAATCAATTCAGCCAATTTTAAGTCATCAGAATTTATAACCACCTCTGAGAAATTCAACCCAAAAATTTTACAAATCTTTTTGACGTATTCCAAAATCAAAACCAATTCACTTTTTTTGATATCATTTCTTTTGTTCACAAAGTTAATTAATTCTAAAAGAAAATTAACACTTTTTTGGGTATCAATGTTATTGCAAAGTGCGTTATGGATTTGTGATTGTATTTTGTAAAAAAAGTTAATTGACTCTTTTTCTTCGGTAATTACAAGTTTACTAAAAGAATTCTCCAAATTAGAATCGTTTATTTTTGATTCTGTTGTAGAAATAAAATTTGTGATTTTCTGTTCGATTTTCTTGGCATATTCAATAGATTCAACACTGTATTCCATGTCACTATCCCAGTTGTGTATCAAGAAAAGTAATCTTATTTCTCTAGGAGTGTATTCTTTTAGCATTTCTTTGATTGTTATGAAGTTTTTTAGTGATTTTGACATTTTACATCCTTGGATGTGTAAATGACCAGTGTGTAAAAAGTAATTTACCCATTGGTTAGAATCCAAGTAAGATTGACTTTGTACTATTTCATTTTCATGATGTGGAAAGGCTAAATCAATTCCACCAGAGTGGATGTCTAATTCTCCTAAAATGTCAGTAGCCATGACAGAACACTCAATGTGCCAGCCTGGTCTGCCTTCTCCCCATTTGGAAGGATACCTTGGTTCATTATTTTTTGCCTTTTTCCAAAGCACAAAATCAATTTTGTTTTTCTTCTCTGTTTCTGTCTCACTTTCATCCACTGCGTCTGATGGTACAAACAATGGATGCTTAAATTTACTTTTATACTTTTTTAGATCAAAGTAAACACTGCCATTTGCTTCGTACGCATACCCTTTTTCTTCTAACACTTCAATAAAATCAGTAATTTTTTGCAAATAATCAGTCACTCTTGTAACAAAAGTAGGATATTTTACTTCTAAAGCTTTTAAATCATCAAAAAATTCTCTTTCGTATTTCTGGGTGATAAATTTTGTATCTTTGTTCTCTTCGTTTGCTTTTTTTATTATTTTATCATCGATGTCTGTTATGTTCATGGTGTAAATTACTTCGTACCCAAAATAGTTTTCTAAAATACTTCTCATAATATCAAAAGAGATGTACGTTCTGGCATGTCCTATGTGTGATGAGTCATAAACAGTAGGTCCGCATACGTACCACTTGATTTTGTTATCTTCTCTTGGAGTAAATATGTCTTTTCTTTTTGTTATTGAGTTATAAAAGGTTAGTTTGGTGGTTAATTCTTTTGGTTTAAGCCAGTCATTTTCACTCATGGGTTAATTTTTTTTTTATTTTTTAAAAAATTATTTTTTTAATACAATTTTATTAAAATAAAAAAATAAATAAAATTTTTTCTGTTCTAAGAATTTATTTATTAAAAGTAAATTAAATTCAAAGTTTTTATTGGTTCAAAATTTAAATTTTGTTCTCTTTTACCAGAACATTCTGTGTTTGTAGAACATAAAGAGATTTTACAGTTGGTTGTTCTTTATTTAATGTTCTTCTCTTACTCTGTTTCATGCAAAGAAAATTTTAAAAAATATTTAAATAAATATAAGAAGAATGTGATTTTTAATATTTAACCCCACAGGGTTATGTTGTATGTTCAAAAGAAACCTATTCTATTTACTCACATAACAAGAAAATTTTTTTTAATTTATTTAGTCATGAGAATACAAAAAAGGCATAATAATAATAATATTATTTTTTATTAATAAATTTATTTCTCAATATTAATCAACATATAATTTTATTATTTTAATAATTTTACTAAATTTTTTACTTCAAATCACATATTTTAATTAAAATATACTATAATATTTTAAAAAGACAGGATTTTTTTATTAAATAAATAAAAAAATAAATTTTTATAAAATATTATATGATGAATCATTGTTTAAATAAAATATTTAATTAATATTTTTATTTCTTATAAAATATGTATAAAACCATTAATTTTTTTTATAGTTTTGACTAAAGAAAGTTTATTGGTATTTTAAAATAAATATTTATTTTATTTTTATCATAATTTCTTTTACAATTTAATAGCCAAATTTTCTTTTACTAAAAAATATTGATTATAAAAATACTTATTTTTAAATAAAAAAAATTGATGTTTTATAAACAATATTAGTTAAATGAATGTTAAAACATTTTATAAATTAACCAAAAAAAATGTATAAAAATATAAGAACTTTTTGATTTATTTACTTTTATCAAAAGATTGTTAAAATTTTACTTTTTTCGAAAAATAAAACAATTCTGATTTTATTAAATAAATATAGGTTTATTCTGTAGATTCCTTCTCTTCGCTAGTTTCTCTATCAATATCTTCACTTAATGTGACAGCTTTGGGTTTACCTTTGTCAACAGCTATCACTAATAAAGTAATAAGCAAAATCATTGTCAAAATTATGGCAAGCACTGAAATAACCTGCTTCTTGGTTAAAAAAGGTATTTTCTGTTGTTTCGATAATTTAAAATTCACACTTAAAGCATCCAAAGGCTCTTCCTGGTTAAATATTCTGGATCTAAAATTCTGACTCTCTAAAAAATCTAAATGACTGCCTGCATACTCAGCCCTCATAGGTGTCTCTGATTCATACCTCAATCTAAAAAAATAAAGTTCGCTGATAGGTTTTTGGTGTATTGGATCTTTAAAATTTTTTATTTGCACTGATCTTCCTTCTGATGAGATAACCATCTCAAATACAAATTTACACAACTGTCTAGCATCATAACAGTAATAAACCTTTTTAGATTTCTTGTCGTCTCCTTCACCAACACAAATAACCCGTGCTATGTAATAATCACTCCGCCTTAAAAAGCTTTCATTTACCAAATCACTAAACTGTTTTTGGGTAAAGGCTTCTATAGTTGAGCCTTCTAAAGCACATCTTTGGGTACCTTCGTTTTCTAAGAGTAAAACCATATGAAACTGATTACATCTTTTTTTATATCTCAGATAAAACGTGTTTTGTTAGAAGAAACGACTTTTAATTTTTTTGTTTCAGAACAAAAAATTTTATTGGTAAATTAATGTTACAAATTGTTTATTGGTAAAAATGTGTAAGAAAAAATTAGTTTATTTTAAATTATCCAAGTAATTTAAGAAATCATCTTGCAAATTTAAAAGAATCTTTTTATCAAAAATTAAATCTTTTTCTTTGTTTATCAGAAAAATATCATTTTTGTTGACACAAGCATCAAATGCAAACTCAAAATAGGAAATTAAACCTTGCGAATTGAATAACATTGTTTTATCTGCTAAAACTAACACTGATTCGTCATCAAATCTTATAACTTTTCTTATGTTTGAGATATCAAATTCTGAATTAATTTTATAAAAAATGTCTAAAAAAAGTAATTTAAAGCTTGTACAAACAACCAATCCTTTAGAAAGAATACACATAGAAATGATAGGATTCTTAGAAATAAACTCATAAGAAAGTATTTTACCTTTTAAATCACTAATTCGGATCCTTCCATATTTATCTGATGTATAAATCAAATCATTATAAATTACTAAACTTGTATTATAAGTTAGATTTCCTGAAATTAATTCATTTTTCTCAGAAATTTTGTAAACATCGCCAAATCTGTCAGCTAAAAATAAATCATTTTTGTATAAACAGAGCTTAGACACCCCCTTTTCTAATTTAGTAATGAACTGTATTACATCTTTACTTACTTTGTAAAGGTTTTTTTCACTGTCTATAAAGTAATTTTCTTCAATAATAACAATATTATTTGAATGATTTAATTCTTTTATTGTTCCGTTATTCACACATATTAGTTTATTCTTATTTATTACAAAAATAGAATCTTTAAAAGAAGAAATATAATTGAACATTTAGGATAAAAAATTTTATTTTTTTATTTTTTTTAATTTATTTTATTTTATAATATTTTTTTGGATATTTATTTATATTTTTAATATAATTTTTATTTTTTTTAATATTTTTTTTAATATTTTTTTTAATATTTTTTTATATTTTTTTTATTTTTAATATTTCTTTTAAAAAATAAAAAATATTAAATTATTTATTTTATAAAAGAAATTTTCCCATGAAATGTGAATTCTTTGAAGAATTAAAAAGAAACTTAAATTTACTCTTAAAAAAGGCATCCTTGATAACAATGCCACCAGTTATGCCCTTAAAATACCATGAAAATGATTATAACATTATCCAGGAATCAATAAAAAAATGTATTGCAAAAACAGAAGAAAAAATTCATAAACTAAGAAAAGAAAATGATCTAAAATATGAAAAAATACTTTCCTTGACAAAGATTATTGGTTTACAACCAATAAATTATAAAAAATCAGAAAATTTGATCATTGAAGCAGAAATTTTACAAGCACATTTTCAGGAAATTAAACTAATTTTAGAAGAAAAGAATTATAAAACACAAATTTTAGAGAAAGAAATCAGTAAAATTAGCAAAGAAATTGGCGAAAACGAAGAAAAAAATGAAAATTTTTGCAATTTAAATCAGAAAATAGAATTTTTGGAGAATAAACTTACATCTTTAAGAAATAAGAAGATAGAATTAGAGAAAAATAAAATAATAAAAATTAGCGAAATTTCCAATTTGATAAAAATTTTAGAGAAAGATGATTTAGACGAAACAGAAAGAATGATTTTAAATGGAGATAATCTTAAATTATGTGAAATAGAACTGAAACATAAAGAACTTATCAACGAATATAAAGAAAGAAGCACTAAAATTAAGAATTTACAGGTACAAATCATCAAAATAAGAAAATATTTTGATGATTTAGATCTAAAAACTGAGAACATACCTGAAAAAAACATGTACGATGCTTCATTTTTTTCAGTCAATGATACTTTAATCCAAAATGATGAATATGATTTTAGTGAATCACTAAACATAAAAAATATAGAAAAGGCAGAATTAGTTTTACAAGAATTCACAGAAAAAAAGAAATCTTTGTTCAAAGTAATTTTTAAGAAGAAAGTAGAAGAATTAGAAGAAATAAATAAAATTTTTAAGATGCCAATCATAAAATACGAAGAGAATGAAGCAAATTTAGAAAAAATAGAATCACAAATCAGAGATTTAATCCCAAAAAAAGATACTTTTTTAGTTATTTTAGATTTAATAGAAAAAAGAGAGAAATTGAAGACAGCCATGATAGATTTTGAGAAAATAGCAAGTGATCCTAGAAGATTATTTAAAAACAGTAAACAATTGCTGAACGAAGAAAGGTTTAGGAAATCAGCAGCACCCACTTTAATTAAATTAGAAAAAGAGATTTTTGAAAGGATAGAAAGCTATGAGGCAGAGTTTGGTGTTTTCTTTTTGAATGGGAATTACAAAGAAACGCTTTCTGAAGAGATTAAGAATAGAATTATTAATAAGAGTATTTTTATTATGGGTGGGTTTGATTCACCAAGAAAGAAAAGGAAATAAAAATGTATTCTTTAAAATAAAATATTTAATTAAATATAAATAATTAAGGGTTAGTAAATATTTAATATAAAAATATTCTTTTATATTTTTGTTATTCAAAGAATTTAATAAAATATGTATATAGGAGTAAAACCTATTAGTTTAACAAAAAGATTAAATTAAAAATTAATTATAAATTAATAAAAAATTAAATAAAAATTAATTATAAAATATTTAAAAATTAAATAAAAAATAATTATAGAATATTTAGAAATAGTTTAAAAATTGTAAAAATAATTATAGAATATTTAAAAATTAAATAAAAAATTTATTAAAAATAATTAAATTAAAAAATAATTTATTTTTTTATCCTATGGATAAAATTAACATAAAAAGATCTTTAGCTGAATTATCAGATGATCCTCATAAAGCTTTACTATTCATATTAGATTGTTACACTCCTACTTCATCAAAATACACCTTTTCTTACACATTTAAAAGTATAATCAATGATAAACCTGTCCCATCTGTAATCAAAGGATTTGATGAGTTAAATGAAAGAATAAGTTTACAAAGAAACACTCTTAGCAAACTAAACAATGCTAACCAGTTCTTAAAACAGAAATTAAACAACATCCATGCTCAACACCAAGTGATAAACGAGAAATTAGACAAAGCAATTGAAAAAACAAGAAAATTATTCGTTTTAAAAGGTGAAAATGAAAAAATATTTAAAATAAAAAACAAATTTTTGTTGTTGGAAAAGAATAAGCCTTTAATGCTAAACGAAGAAAAAAAGAAAGAAGCTTTGGAAATTTTAAGAATTTTTAACAAAACTTTGGAAAAAATGAAAGAAGAACTCCTTAAAAAATAAAATATTTGTGAAAATTTTGTAAAATAAAAATAATTTTTTAAAAATATTTTTTTGATTTATGCAAGAAGAGAACAAAACTTTTTTGGTTGTTGGATCTTTTCAGAGTGGAAAGAGTGAACTGGTAAGATACTTTGGAGAGGATGCAAGAGAGTTTAATTTCTATCCTACCACTAACTATGAGTATAAGTACTCTCTTACTACCCATCCTAAACAACATACTTATTTATTTCATGATGAAATAATCACATTTATAGATACACCAGGGCATTCTGATTTTTTACATGAAACATTAACTTTACTAAGAGTGTTTAAGAATGTTATTTTGGTGTTGAATTTTGAAGAAAACTTAGAAACCCTTCATTTTGATTTGTTGGATGATTTAAAAGATAAAAATGTTTATTTAATTTTTAACAAGACAGATATTTCTTTTAAGAATGGGCTTAAAAGTGAAGAAATTAAGGAAATAATTAAGAATATTGGGTTGTATATAAAAATTAAGGATATTTTTATTGCCTCAGCTAAGGATGGATGGATTTATAAATATGATTATTTATATTGTAAAAGTAGTGAAGTAGAATTTATTTATAATCTAAAAAGGATTAAGAAAAGGTACGCTATGGACAAATTTAGAGCATCAAATTCTTTTCTTTACCAAGTAAAAAGATTTTTAGTGTCTGAAAGGGAGGATACTTTGTTTTTATATGTTTTTAAAAAGTACTTTTTTAGAGAACAAATGGTAAATTTGATTTATTCTAATTTTGTGGTCAAAGCTGGAGAGGAATACAATGGGTACAAAGTTAAAAAAATAATCATAGATTTTAGTGAATTAAAAGACACGTTGGAGAATGTGCCTTCCTTTGTTATTTTTGATAAAGAAGTAATAAATGATACATTTTTAGTGGGAAGGGAAGATTACCAGTCTAAAAAAGTTCCTTTAATTTACAAGGTAAATTTATTGGACAATAATTTATTTTTAGAAATTAAGAAATTTAAAGATATTTTTTTAAATTTAAATTTTGGTGAAAGTGTAATTTCAGCTCCCTCAGAATTAATTTTTGATGCATTTTTCAATGATTTTTGTCAATTTAAGTATAAAAAAATTCTTTTAAGAGAAGCAGGGATAAAAGAAAAAAGAATTTACAATAAAAAAGAAAAAAAGGCTGGTTTTAATTTTTTAGAAAAAAACAATTTTTCTTTTCTGATAGAAAAAAGTGTTTCATTTTTGAATCCTTTACTAACAAAAGTAAACAATCATTCCTTTTACAATAGTACAATGTCAATAGATCCTTTTGTTCTATCTGAAGTAATAAAAGTATTTGAATTTATTTTCTCAGAATTAGAAGTTTACGAAAATGATGAATTAATTTCACTAAATGTAACATTAATACATGCAATAACCAATAAAAAATATCAAGATAGTATTTATGAAGATGCTAAAGAAGCTTTATTAGAAGAATTAAACTTACACACAGAAAAGAAATCAATTTTTCTCTCCGTAAAAATATTTTATGAAGAATTAGTACATGACATTTTAGTTGATAATTTTACTTTTCTAAATTATTATAAATTATTAAGCAGTAAATATTGTGTGGTTAAAACTATGATTAAAAATGAAGAATTAATTGGCTTTGATAACAAAGTATTTGATTTAACTTTAGGGAAGGCTGTTTGTATAAAAAAGTTTCATGGCTTTGAATAATAAATTAAAAATAGAATAAAATTACTTTTTTTTTTAAAAATGAATTATTTTGTTTTGTTAAATTAATTTTATCATTTCATAATTAGATTACGGGGGTTTTTATTTTTATAGTCATTTCATTTTTATAGTCATTTTTTTATTTTAGTGTCATATTTTCAATTTTTATAGTCGCTTTAGTTCATTTTTTAGTCGCCTTTTTTACATTGTAATATAAAAATCATAGTCTAATTTTCATGGAAAGAAAGAAGAGAAAAGAAACAACAATGAAAATGCTTCGGTTATCAAATCTCTGTCTGATACAGACCATAAATTATCAGAAATTGCAGCAGTCATTGAATATTTGCTGCGAAAAGTGCAGCTTATTTTAGAAAAAGACATGGAAACTAGTGAATTTGTTTTTTCAAGGGAAAAAAGAAAGAATACATGCGATGTAAGAAATGCTGTTTTTTCTCCAACTGAAAAATTGTTTTCAATAATGTCTTTTACAAAATAGTCTTACTCTTCTTGAAATTATAGGTGTTGTTGAGGAACAAATCAATACTAGGATATTTAGGCCTACACTAAGTATGTATCTAAAAAAAATGAATTTATAAGAAAATGCCTAACGAACGCAATACCACAGAGAAAATTTAGTTTTTTTAGATGAAACGGAATTCAACCTACACTATTCTCGTAGTTAAAGGGTATTCCGCGGTAAATAATAAGCTTTTATATAATCTCCTTCAAATAAAAGCATAAATAAATTTTTAGCATGTGCTATCAATTTATACAGCATTGTAGAATTTGAAACCAAAACAGGATGCTTTCATACAGATTCCTTTATTATTTTTAGATCGCAAAATACCTGTTTACTTCGTTTACAATCCAAATAATATTTTAGTTTTGGACAATGCTCCCTTTCACAAATCAGCTCTCTTATTATCAGCATTATCAACAAAAAGCATATTTTTTAAATTCTTTGTACCATATTATCTACAATTGTATTCTATCAAGGAGTTTTTTCCATAATAAAAATGAGATATTATAAAAAAATTGAATTACTTGATTTATCGATCGGAGAAATTTTTAATATAGTTTTAAACAGTAATTTTAGTAAAAGTTAAGTGTATTTTTGAAATATGGATAGATGATTATGAAGACACTGAGAAAAGAAGAATTAAATTAAATAATTTACTCAACTAAAAATATTTGAATATTTACACTTATATTTAATATAGTCTAATGTATATGACTATAAAAATAAAAACCCCTGTATTTACCAATCATTAATGTGTTGTTTTATTTAAAAATAATTAAGTGGATATTTATTTCTCTCTTTTTTTTTATTTTATTTCTAGCACTTATTTTAAAGCATTAATATTTTATTTGTTGTGAAATCTTAACTAAATTTCTTTTACTTATGAAAATTATTTATAAATTTTAAATCTAAAAAAGAAGAATTTTTATTTTATTTGTATTATCTATTGGAATATAATTTAAATAATAGGAGTTTAAGTTAAATGGAGTTAATCTTTTGTTTATTATAAATTCTTCCTCTGTCAAAATAAATATTTTTATTAAAGAGAAATTAAAAAAATTATAATTAATAATTTCAATCCCATGTCTTAGGAATTGTATTAAAAAGAAAAAATAATAAATTATAAAAAGTAATATTTTTTATAACCCTTAAATCGTTAATTCGGAATAAGTCTTAATTCATTAAAGAAGAAGTTAAATTCTTGGGTTTTATCATATCAGAAAAGAAATTTCTCCTATGCACAGTAAACTTACAAAATTGAAAAAATATACAAATTCTAAAAAAATCTAATGAAAATACTAGGATTCATTAACTGGTTTTGTCCTTTTTTAAAAGACTTATCAAATAAAATTTTACCTCTTACCACTCATTTATCAGAAGATATTAAGTTTGAATGAAAGAAAGAACATAAAGACATCGGTTATGATGTTCTTGGAGATTTAGATAATACTGCAACCTTATAATTTCCAAAATTGAACAAAAAATCTTATTTACAGTGTGATGCATCTGATCACGCTATAAATGGTGTGCTACTTCAAGAAAATGGAACAGTAAAATATTACTCTCAAAAATTAAAGGTATACGAAAAGAACTATACAACAATGAGAAAGGAAATTTAATTAATGGTTCTAGCATCGCAACATATCAAGACAATTATATTTGGAACAAACGTTGGTATCCTCGAGGCAAGGAACCACTTTTAAAATAGCTCTCGAGGATATTAATAAAAATAAATTATTTTTAAAAACTTTATTTAAAGTTTTGGGTTGCCCTCCCATGGGTTAAAATATTTATTTCCTTATAAATTAAATTTTTTCTAGAAATAGATTTTCAGAACACAAACATACATATTTTAAGTGAAAATATAAATGTGCTGTTTAATGACTAGAATATAGCAAAGAGAATAATGCGATGGGAACTTATAATAGCGGAATATAATTCTATGTTCGAACATATATTAGGCAAAAGGTTTCCCGTTAGATAATTGAATTGATAAAGGAATACAAAAATATATTGACAAAAACATTGTTTGTTATAAATTCGATGAATTACTAAATGTGCACGAAGGGGCAAAGATATTATTTTATTTATATGATTATTATGGTCATCCAGGCAGAACAAAGTTTTATGATTCATGGAACCTCTAATTTATAAGAGAGTACGACGCCACCATTAGTTTGTAAAGGTTGGCAGGATTACCAACTATATAAACTCCCAAAATTAAATACGGAAATATTTATGGAATTTTAGCAGGAAATACACACAATAAAAAATCACCTAGTGATATCTTTGGACCGTTTCAAACAAACAATTTAAATATGAAGAGAAATTTGACAAAATTCGAATAATCACTTTGGTTGATACATTTAGTAAATACTCATAATTTAAAATAATACAAGATCTCAAAGCTTCAAAAGTGATAATGATATTAAGTAAATGAATAAACCAATTCTCTACGCCTGTGTCGGATGGCCAGAAGACGCCAATTAAAAGTTAAAGGAGCTGATGTTAAATTTTAAGTGAGGAAACGTAACAGCTATGATCCCTTCAAAATTTTTTAAACCAAAACTTTAAGCAAATGATGGATTCGGAAAGACATATTTATTCTAAAAACAGTGAGAAGACGATCGGAGCCTACGTGGCATCCAACCCAACAGGATCACTTATTTCTAATCAATGTAGAACATACATTGCTAATGAACTTAAAACAGTTTCAAATTAGAAATATAAAACATATATTAAATACTTAATATAGTCCTGAAGGCGATGGCATAGCAGATAAAACAAATGGAGAAATATAAAAACAAAGACTTTAATAACATTAAGAAAATTATTGAAAAAAGGCTGAATTTAAATTATAATGTAATACTAAATAAAATACTAAATGAAATAATGAAAATATATAAAGGAGCTATAAAGGATAAGCTAAAAAAACACAGGTAAAATTTTTTTCTAACATAGAGAAACCAGCACAGAAAATTAAGAAGAAAGCAAACACCTATAAGATTACGTGTACAAAATAGGTGAGCTAGTTTTAATTAAGAGAAAGGCATGCTTAATTGGATGAGAAGTTTGAAGGACCAGTGCAAGTTAAAGATATCCTTAGGAATAGTGTTGTTGTGAAATGTAAAGATCAGAGACAAAAAAAGGTGAATTAAAAAATATTAAAGCCATATATAGTATTCCCTTAATTTTATCCTCCCATTTTTTTATTCCATCTCGATTTTATTCCCTCTTATTTAAAATGCTATAATTTAATTAAGAAACCCTAAATTTTATTCTAAACCTTAATTTTATTACAAAAAATAAAATATATACATGATAAACCAGAAAAATGAGCAAATTATTTCACTCAAGGACAAGCTAGATGACATAAAATATGCGGAGCAAACACTGGACTGAGCTACAAGAGGATAACATAATGTTTTAAAAAGAGATGCAAGAAGAACATATCTGCGAGGTATATTTCTAATTGGCATAAGATACAAGAGGCTAATTTTATGAACCAGGAATTTAAATATTGTCTTTATTCTAGAAGATTTGAGGTGATAGAGAAAGATTTGTTGTAATAGATACAAAAAATTAAAGAAAAAGAGGGATTTTTTACAGACAGTTTAATTAAATAAAAGGCCGGTAATTTAGCAAAAAATACAATTTTACAAACTTCTAACTAGTAACGTATGATCATATATATTTAAACAAATTACCCTGAAGTGTATAATAGGAGAAATAAAAAAACTAAAGAAGAATTTACAGATTTTTATCAATTATTAAATGAAAAGATATGAAATTATAATAAGAAAGATGTTTTTAATTGCGATGAAACCAGTAAATTTTACAGAACGATGCCTTCTAAAAATCTTATGAAATATCCATGAAAGAAAGTTTAAAATTTTAAAGACATACTTATATACCTGTGAGTTGCAGTATGAATGATTCCGAAAAGTTAAAACATTTTATAATGAAAACATTCAAACCAAGTAGGATTTTTAAAGGTTAATATCATGATGTTTATTTCGATTATTATAGTAATAGAACAACTCGGATGACTAAGTACAATTAAATAAATGGTTGAAAAATTTAGAAGAAAAATTTAAAAAAGAAAGAAAATGTACAGTTGCTATTTGACAACTGTACATCTTAAAAACAACTCGTAATCTTTCAAAAATAGAGTGCATATTTCTTATAAAAAACTCTTCATTTTCATGCAACCATTAGATCTGGGTATAATAAGAAGTTTTAAAAGTAAATTTTATAATTACCAGATTTAAAACGTCATTGCTAAGTTAGATAACGAAAAAAGTGCACATGAGATATACAAGTCCTACAATTTAAACGATGCATTTTTATTTCCATTTTAAGCTTGGAATGATGTAGTAATATCAGAATTATAAATTGTTGGAAAAAGGCAGGACATATTGAAGAAACATACCAGTATGAAGAAGATTACAAAAAAATTAAGAAGTATCTATTGATATAAATGAACTCAAAATAAAAGAATTAAATTTGCTTGACGCTGTTGATGTTTAAGAGTATCTAGATTTGGAAATAGATTCTAACGATCTTTATATCAGCAATAAATCAAATAATATTAACTTCGAATATGAGAGTTGTAATTTAAACTACAAAAAAATTGAGGAAGCTTCAGGGAAGATTACTTTCTATATAAACGCACTTTATGTTATGAAAACGTAAAGAATTTTATATTTAAAAATTTAAATAATAACGATCTTAACATGGATAATATAATAAATTCTATGAAAACAATTGAAAATTTTATTAATAAGAACAAACCATCTAGTGTACAAGGTAAAATCATTGAATTTTTAATTAAAAAAGAAAGCTAAAATTTTTATTATTTTAAAATTTTCTTGTTTTTGTTCAAAACTCGATTTTATTCTAAATTTATAAATTTTCTATTTTAAGAATAAAATCAGGAGAATACTGTATTAAAAGGGAGGTAGATGTTTTAAAATTTCTTGAAAATATTTTATTACAAAATAATTTATTTTCTTATAACACTTAAATTATTAGTTGGTATAAATCCAAACAAAGAATAAATCTACCTGAAAATTTATAAATTCTTTTTATGTGTTACGGATCCAAAATATTCTACATAGGCAGAACAAGATGATATAAATTTTTTTACAATTTAAAGGTAATATATTTTAAAAAATTGAGGTTTTAAATGATAAATAATTTAATATTACTTTATAATTTATGTGTTATTTTATCTTAAATATATTACACATTGATAAATAATCTTAATATTAAAATTACCTTTCTTTACTTTGTATTGTAAAATAATGGTAAAGAAAATAATATCTTAATTTTATAAAAAGTTTAATTCTTAAAAATGATTTTCTTAACAAACCCTAAAGCAACAGTCATATTCTCATTTCTTAAAGCAAATTTATCTGTCTGTTTTGGTGTAATATTCTTTAAAACTATTGGCTGACTTGTTTTTATTTTTGCTAAAATTTTCTCTCCTTTCTTCGCAAACTTTTTCTTTACTAATTTCTTATCAACCATAGCTACTAATTCAGTGATTCTACATTCTATCTTAATCATTCTTACATGCAAAACACACTGATACCCTGATGAGATAATATTCTGTGCTTCAAGAATGGTCAACCCAGCAACAAACTCATCAGAAACAGTAAAATTATCACAAGAAGTGTGCATAACCAAATCACCAACCTCAATCTGATCAAAATTTTCTTTAAGTTTGATTCTAACAAAATCGCCAGCATAAGCTTCTTCTAATTCCAAATCATCGTCATTGTAAATGTTTGCGATTGATGTGTTAATATTCCTTGGCAGAACTAATACATCAGATTTGGTTAATTTACCTGTTTCAATTTTCCCTTCATAATTAATTACACCAGAATGTTTTATTTTATCAACCACAGTGAAAGAAAAATAAGAATTAACATCTCTTTCTACCTTTAAATCACTCAAATATTCAATAAAAGAAGGTCCGTGATAAAAACAATCTTTTCTTTCCAGAATGTTTTCTCCTTTAAAACCAGAAATGGGAATGTAATTAATTTCTTTGCTAGTATAAAATTTGGAAAGAAAATTGTTTAACTTATTTTTTATAAAATTGTACCTCTCTTCGGACCAATTAACTTCATCCATTTTATTAATTAGAACTAAAATATTGTCAATACCACCTGCCTTGCTCAAATAAATATGTTCTCTTGTCTGACCTTCTTTTTCGAACCCTGCTTCAAATTCATTTGTCCTGGCTGATACCACTAAAATAGCAATATCTGCCAAATTAGCACCACTAATCATATCAGATACGTACATTGAATGACCAGGTGCATCCAAAAGAATGATCCTCTTATTTTTATATTCAAAGATTGCTCTTCCTACCTCGACAGTTTTACCTTTCTCTCTTTCCCCTTCGTCAGTATCGAATGCCCAGCTTAAATACCATGATTCTCTGTTTTTCTCTTTTGCTTGTTCTTTATATTTTTCTAAAGTACGTTTGTCTATCAAATTTAACTGGTTCAATACTTGACCACCTATGGTTGATTTACCTGCGTCTACGTGACCAATAAAAACTATGCTTAAATTATCTTTTTTTGAGATTGAAAGGTCATTCATTTGATTTATTAATTCTTCCTTGTTCATTGGCATTGGTAAAAAAATAAAAAATTTATCTTTAAAATAAAAATTAAATTTTAAAATAATTTATTAATTTAAACAAAATACCACAAATCTTAAATTCATCGCAATCTTCGAAATAAAAATTAAATTTTAAATACACTCCACTTAATCAATGAAAATATGAATTCCTCCTTCAGTCAATAAAAAGAACTTTTCATACGTGGATATAAAATCAATAATAGGGTCATTTACTTCGTATTTGTACACAATCTTCCATTTAACAAAATCAAATACAATTATGTCTCTGTTCGTATCATCAATTGTAAATAATAAATTATCATAAATTTTGTCTCTGTTTCTTCTAAAATGTATTCTGTTAAGATTAATGCAAACGTCTGTGTTTATTAAATAGTGCATTACTGCCATATTTCCATCTCTAAATATTCCTAAAATATTATTGCCATCTGAAAATAAGTTGGTACAAACTGGGTATCCCCTCTTTTCTACCTTGAAAACTTCATCATCTTTGATTAAAAATACTCCTTTAAACCCAGCGCAATAAACTTCTTCTTCAATTTTGTAAATAGAATGAATAGAACAATCAGTAACCGAGTATTCCCTTTCTAATCTTTTTTTGTCTAAGTCATAAACCAATACTTTTCCATCTTCACTTCCTAAAAAAATAATGTTTCTAAATTGTTGATCGAAAGAGAAACTGGTTAGTTTTGCGTCATGACAAAAATGAAATATTTCTTTGTTATTGTAAGAAGTAAATAATTTAAAAGAATTATCATAAATGATTCCAAAAGTACCATCGTTAAAAGGATTTATTTTGATTTCCTTTAAAGATCCGTCAGTAAAAAAATCTGCTACACCGAAAAATTCTACACTTTTCATACCGAAAGTATTGATTTTTTTTATACCTAATTTGTTTTCAAAATAAGAAATCAACAAAAAATCATTCATTTTTTCATAAACCATCAACGAATTTTTGTTAATTTTGGTGTTAAATTTTTTAAAAAATCTTTTATGTAAAAAGTTACTTTTTTCTTTGACAATTAATTCTTGTTTTTTTATAAGCTCAGTGTTCAAATAATTTATTGTTGTTTTAAGTTTGGTAATTTCTAATTGTAACTCAGAACGTAGTTTTCTTTCTATGTTTAATTCTCTTATTGATTCTTCTTCTCTGACAGAATCTATCGCCACTATTTTATTTGCAAAAATTGGTCTAATATCACTTTCCCTGCTTTTTAAACAACATTTGGGGCACAAAGCAGATTTTTTTTTGTTGAACCAGCTGTAAATACATTGCTGACCAAATAAATGGCCACATTTTAATGATACTACCCTGTGATCACCTAAGGTTGTGTAATCGCATAAGCAAATTGGACATCCTTCAGTTGTATTTTCTTCTTCCATTGTTTTCGGGGTATTTTATTTGTCATATTTGTTTAAAATTTTAATTATTTTTTCTAAATTAATTTTCAATTAAATTTTTTATTTTAATTATTTTTTTTATTTTAATTATTTTTTATTCATTTATTTTTTAATTATTTTTATTTTTATTGATTTTATTTTATTAATTAATTACCCATGGATCCTTCACAAATAACCTCAGGATTTTCTTTTGAAGATTTCTCAAATGACATGAACTCTCCTTTTTCTTCAACTTACAGCCAACCAGTAATAGAAACGGAGAAAGTTAAAGTAATTTGGGGTACTACCATTAACGTACAAGCACTAACAGAAAAAATAAAACAATTCGTCAGAGGCACAGAAAAATACACTCAGCAGCTAAACGATTGCATCTATGCTCAATTAGATTTATTTGAGATCGATTGTAGAGATTTACCATTTGACATAACTGAACAGTTACAGTTTTTTCCTCAAGAAACTTTATCAATTTTAGAAACATCAATCAACGAAGTGGCTTGTGAAATGTCACCAGAATCTAATCTTAGCTTAAAAATTACCTTGAAAAACATTGGTAAAGAAATTACGATCAGAAATTTTGAGCCATCTGACTTGGATAGAATTATCAGAGTAAAAGGACTTGTGACAAGAGTATCACCAATCATGCCAGAAATACTTAAAGGATTTTACAAATGTGTAAATTGTAACAATGAATTATTGATTGAACAGAACAGAGGAATTATTGTTGAACCTACTTCTTGTGACTGTGGAAGTAAAATGTCTTACCAATTGATTATCAATAAATGTGTTTACGTGGATAAACAGGTTGTAAAATTACAAGAACTACCTGAAAATATTAAAGATGGTTCTACGCCAATGCCAATTACAATTTTACTTGCTGGATATTCGGTAGATTGTGTCATACCTGGTGATAAAATTGAATTGATTGGAATTTTAAGAGCTGTTCCTGTTAAAGTAAATCCAACCACAAGAAAAATAAAAAGCAGCTTCAGGGTTTATGTAGAATTTCTTAACTTTGAAAAGATAGCTGAACATTCAAAAGAATCTCTTTTAGAGACACAATCTCCTTCTTTGGAAAAGATAAAAGAGCTTAGAGACAATCCAAATTGTTACGAAATACTTGCAAATATGATTGCACCTTCTGTTTTTGGAATGACTAACACTAAAAAAGCACTTCTTTTACAATTATTTGGCGGAGTAAGAAAAGAAATTGACAAAATGACCTTGAGAGGAGATATTAACATTCTTTTGGCTGGCGATCCAGGTGTCTCTAAGTCTCAATTGCTTTCATTTATTCACAGAATATCTTCCAGGGGTATTTATACCAGCGGAAAAGGTTCATCTGCTGTTGGTTTGAGTGCCTCAGTCAAAAGAGATGTTGACACTCACGCATTTGTGTTAGAACCAGGTGCATTGGTTTTAAGTGACAATGGTATTTGTTGTATTGATGAGTTTGACAAAATGTCTGATAACACAAAGAGTGTGTTACACGAAGTAATGGAACAACAAACAGTAACAATCGCAAAGGCAGGTATCATAACCACTTTAAATGCCAGATGTTCTATTTTAGCCAGTTGCAATCCTATTGAATCAAAGTATAACGTAAGAAAAAGTATAATTGAAAATTTGAATTTGATTCCCACTTTACTGAGCAGATTTGATATAATTTGTATTTTAATTGACAAGGTTGATGAAGAGAATGACAGGATGGTTAGTTCGCACATTCTTGATTTATATTCTGCGGAAGTAGAAGAGGACATTGAATTATTAAAAGCTTATATTAACGAAGGTAAGAAGATTGATCCACTTTTGACTGAAGAGAGCATTGAAGAATTAAAAAATGCTTACTGCGACTTAAGACAATTAGACAATGGTAAGACCATTACAGCCACAACAAGGCAATTAGAATCTTTGATCAGACTAAGTGAAGCACACGCCAGGGTAAGGCTTAGTGAGAAAGTAGAGATTAATGATGTAAAAGAGGCAGTTAGGCTTGTCAAAGAAAGTTTATTGATGTACGCAGTAGATCCATTGACAGGTAAGATAGACATGGATTTAATTATCACAGGTAAATCATCTCACAAGAAAAAAATGATTGAAGATCTCAAGAATGAAATACTTAAAAATATTAAAAATCCTATCTCTGTCAAGGAAATGCTTGAATTAACCAACGCAGATGAAAAATTATTTTATGAGGTTGTAAGTTTATTAGAAAATGAAGAAAATATCTTTTATGATAAAAAGAGTGAAATGTTAGAAAAGATTGACAAGGTTAATTAAAATTAATGAAAAAATTATTATTTTATTGATTGTATTTAAATGCATAATGGTTTTTTTATATTTTTATATGAAAATAGAGAAATTAAATGTTTATAATATTTAAATACATAATTTTTTTATATTTTTTATAAAAAATAATTAGGGGTTGTTAACCGGGGGGGCTAAAAAATGAAAATAAATTTTTATAAATTAAAAAAAATTATTTTGAATAAAGCCAAAATTATTTTGAATAAAAAAACTATAAAAGGTCCCACCATGCTTACTTAAGGATTAATAATTTTATAAAAAAGTTATAAATCAATGATAAATTTTTTTGAAGATTTTTTTTAGACATAAGAAAAAATTATCAAATTAAGATTTCTGAATAAATTTAATAGTCTTCTTTGATATCTAAGAAAAAATTGATTAAAATAATTAAATTATTCAATGATTAATTATGAGATTTGTATAATTTTACTATTTTAAATTGTTAAAATAGAAGGTTAAATAAATACTAATTTACTTACAGTTATATTTATAATAATTATCATAATTTATTTTTATAAAAAAATATAAAATAAAATTGAATAACACAAATAAATGCATTATAATTAATATTATTTTTACTAAAAATCAATCATCTCTGCTCTTTTAAGAACAGAGAGTAAGAGATGATTCATATATATGTTAGTTCCTACTAATAATATTGTAGTGAAAATAATAATTTAAAAAATTAATTTATAATAAAATAATAAACAAACCAATCAGTCCACCCTGCCAGAAAAAAAAGAAGAATTGTTATAGTCATAACATACATTGGGGATAGGGTTAGTATTCAAAATATTATATTTTTTTAATTTAAATATAATTTAAATTTGGCCCCAATGAATTCAAAAATGGAAAGAATAAATAAAAGAAACTTTACTACCTTTAAATCTTTTTATCTTAAACACCTGATACTGGGTCAGTATCCAACTGGATACGACAAGAATAAATAAAAACAATAACAAAGATTTTTATAATAAAAATACAGTATTACACCTGCCTAGAAGGCAGATAGGGAAGTACATTCCTCTATCTGAACTCTAAGGAACCATTTCCCTCTTAGAGTATTACCTGAAAACAGGAAACCTTCCTGGCAAACACTTCAAATATAGAATCAAATCAATCAAAATTTTATCACTTTAAAAGGTATATGATAGTGTTTTTAAATTTAATATTGAAAAAATATATAAAAATAAAATCATCTGAGATTTGAATAAATTAAAGTTTTATTAATTTATTTTATATTTTTTATTTTATTTAATTTAATTTTAATTTTTATTTTTATTTTTATTTTGATTTTAATTTTAATTTTAATTTTAATTTTAATTTTAATTTTAATTTTTATTTTTATTTTTATTTTTATTTTAATTTTATTTATATTTTATTTTTAATTTTTAATTTATTTTATTTTTAATTTTATAAATAAAAATAAAAATCTCCCTTAAATGTCTGATTCTTTCACTTCAACCATAAACTTAATACCAAAAGAAATAACCAGAATAAAAAACTCAAAAATACCATTTGCAATAAACGTAGTAATGGAGAAATTTTCAGAAGTAAATTCTCAAGTTACTACAAGAGAAATACTTAGATGCTCAAAATGTAAAACTTATTTGAATCCTTTTGTGGAAATTTACCCTCCTGGCAATTTATGGAAGTGTAATATTTGTATGACTGTCAATAAAACTGAATTACCACTTTTGAGCAGACAAGGTTTTAACCAATCAAATGAATTCTCTCCCTACCAAAATAGAGTGAATAATTTTAATGGGACTAATGAATTAGAGTTAAGAGAATTGAAGTATGATGTTTTAGCACCCTCTTCTTTTTATAATAAACCAGCACCTGAGCCTGTTTTTCTATTTTTGATTGAAGCTACCAAGTCAAGTATTTCTAATGGAATGTTGTCTTCTGTTTTAAATTGTATTTTTAATAACATTTCTCTTATCCCGAATACTTCAGGAAGATCAAAGATAATTATTTCTTTCTTTAATTCTTCAGTTTACATTTTAAAGAAAGGATTAGAAAACAGTTTTCTTGTTGTCTCTGATTTTTCTGAACTTCCTTCCTTTTTTTGTGATGATTTGGTTTTTAAAAAAGAAGAGTTAAATTTAGAAATAGATAAGATTGTGGATTATTTTACTTCACTTAATGAACAAACAAATGATTTGGGTGGAGCGTTGAGTGTAACAAATAAGATTCTTAATGGAGGAACATTTTTATTGTTTCTTTCTAGTGTGCCAAATGAAGGATTAGGCAAAATTAAGATAGAAAAAGGAAATATGAAATGTAAAAGTAATTTTTATAAATCAATTACAGGAGAATTTACAGTTAAACAAACAGGAATTAACTTATTTTTATTCCCGCAAACCAATGTAGAATTGCCAACTTTGTCAATCCTTTCTAAATTTACTGGTGGGTGTATTTTTTATTACCCAAATTATGAAAGTGAAAATCCAATGTTTAATTCAAGGTTTGTGTCTGATTTTTGTGTATTTTTTGAACAACACATTGGGTTAGAGTCAGTTTGTAGGATAAGAGTACCAGAAGGAGTGAACATTAAAGATTATTTTGGTAATTTGGTGTTAAGGTCCGATGGTATAATTTCTTTTCCCAATTTTAATTCAGGTCATTCATTCACATTTGAATTAGAAGTGACTGATTCATTTATACAAAATGATTTAACAATCCAAATAGCACTGCTAAAAACACACGAAAATGGTGAAAAAATAATAAAAATATTGAATATAGCCATTCCAAACGAAGTTTCTTTGGCAAAGTATTCTGATCAGATATATTTATCAAATGATTTTTACAAAACGATTCCTTTTAAAGGCAATTTGTTCTTTTATGATTTTATAAACACTGATTCTTTGGTTCATTATTTGGCACTTAAGGCAATTTATAATGAAACAATACAAAAAGGGAATGGTAACACTTTTTTAACTAATTTTCTAAAAAAAATCTCACAAACTTACAGAAAAATTTTGAATTTGAATCAACAAAATTTTCTTTTACCGCCTGTTATGAATGATTTACCTTTAAAAGTTCTTTCTTTGATGAAATCTATTCCTCTTAGACCAAGTTCATACACCCCAATGGATTTTAAAGCTTATTACATATATTTGTTCTACACCCAATACCCTTCGTTTGTTAAAAAATTAATTTTCCCTGATTTATACGCAATACACCTTTTAAACGAGGATGAAGGATTGATAATAAATGATAAGATAGTTATGCCTGAACCAGTAAGACTCTCTTTAGACTGCTTAGAGACAAATGGGTTGTATTTGTTAAATACTGGTGTAAATTTCTATTTCTTTGTAGGTAAAGATTGTGATGAAGATTTTGCTTATCAAGCAGTGGCAGATGCATCAGGCTCTTTTTTATTTACAAAACATGACAATGAAGTTTCTTTAAGATTGAATAATATTGTGTCTCATTTATGGGCAGATAAATTTATTTCTCCTTCTTATTATGTGGTAAGGGACACTGGTGTTCCTAATGTTTTGATGGATATTTTCTTTGGTTATTTTGTTGAAGATTCTGTACATGGTTTACCTGATTTGAATGGATTTTTAATGAATTTAAATGATTAATAAAAGAAATCACAATTTTTTTATAATTAATTTATTTTAAAATATTCTTATTTTTTTTTAATTTTTTTTTTAAAAATAAATTGAAAAATAAAAAAATAATTAATTATTTATGTCTGACAAAATACAAAAGAATTCATTTTATGATTTTTCTGCCAAAGACTACCAAGGTAACACTATTAACATGTCTGATTATAAAGGTAAAGTAGTATTAGTTTGTAACATAGCATCAGAATGTGGTTTAGCTGACAAAAATTATAAAAACATGCAAGATTTAAGGAACAAATTCAATGATAATCAATTAGCAATCCTTCTCTTTCCATGTAACCAATTCTTAAGCCAAGAACCTAACCCTTATGATGTTATTAAATGTAAAATTGACACTTATTTCACAGAATATTCTTTTTTTGAGAAAATTAAAGTGAAAGGGAGTGAAGAAAATGAAATATTTAAATTTTTAAAGAGTAAAAAAGGTAATTTTATGCATAATGTGTTTATGTGGAATTTTACTAAATTTATTATTGATAAGAAAGGAGAGGTTGTGGAAAGGTATTACAGTAGTAGTACAATAGGAGAGGATTATATTGAAAAATTGGTGAACCAATAATTAATTAAATATTTCTCATTTTATTAAATTTACTTTTTTTAAAAATAAAATAATATTTTTAAACATTTCTTATTGTCTCATACCTTAAATATATTTTTTTACGAATTTAACAAACAATTTCAAGATTTTTAAAAAAGAATTATGTCTTTTTTACTAAAATTATTTCTTTATAATATGTAACCGTAGCATTGATCATTAAAGAATTATATTAGGTATAGTTTTTATATCCATAAGTGTATAATTTGAACATTTGGTAGTTTAATGAAATATTTTTTTTATTTATGATCTCATGGACCTTGTTGATTTTCCATTCTATACTTCAAATTTATAAAAAAAAGAAAAACTGAAACAGGTGATAGAACAATCAATTGTTATAAATTATAACAATAATGATAAAGATATATGATTTTTCTTGAATTCTTATTAAACTAAGTTGAAATTTATTATCTTGTTATATCTTTGTCGTACCTTACTGCCCTCAGGATTTTTTTCGATTTAAGAAGGTTACAGGATCTAACCCTCGTGGAAATAAAGAAGATTCCGAGGGAAGAAGTATCCTCTCAAATTCTCTTTTAGTACCAAAAAAAACAATTTTTAAGGTCATTTAATTGTTGACAAGCTCTTTTGATTCCCTAACATTTTGATGAAAAAATATTAATTGACATTTTAATTTAATAAAAATGTTTATTTTAAAAATATTATAATTGTTTTCTACTTTAAATTTTTAAAAATTAATATTTTTATATTTAAATTGAATAAAATCCTAAACTTTACTCTAACCATTAATCTAAAAGAAATGATTACCTTAGCAGATAATGAAGAAAGTGCTTTTAACTACCTTATTCAGGTTGGTGTCTTTGCTTGAAGTATAAAATAGTTCAGATATAAATTAGAAATGGTTTACGATGCGACGAATGTTTATTTGTGTGTAGGAAAAAGAGACACAAAATCAAAACTCTCATCTTCAAAGACACTTTCTTTTTTAAAGAATAAAATAGGTGTAAATAATGTATTGATGATATGTTATTTATATCTGCACAACGTTAGTAGTGTCGAAATAACTAAGATGGTAGAAATCGGGACTGCATGGTGTGAGTATCTCAAGGAAAAAAAAGCTTATCCCTTGAGTATAATTAAACGCGAATCTGAATGGAAAGTGTTATTGTTGAGCTTGATGAAACCAACCTATGTAAAGCTAAGCATATTCAGAACACACAATGTTAACGAATTTGGAGGTAATTGGCTTCATTAAGCTGATATGTGTCTAGAGCGTTTGGTCATCATAGAGGTAGTTTAAGTATTGAGACTTACCTCTTGCTCCTTCGTGTGCCCCTTTTAGGTGGTCACACGAATCTTTGTCATAATTATTATTTTTAGAATAAATGTAAGAACCAATCTTTATTTAATATTTTTCTTATATAACTTTTAAATCCCCTCTAAAGGAGGGAAACAAAATAATATTTTATTTTATAAGTGCACACAAAAAAAAACTTTTTTTGTTGAAGTAAACAGAACTGATAAATCCATCCTGCCTTTACTCAAACAATTTATATTACAAAATCTATAATATAAGTGATATGCTTCCGCGGGAGTACTTCTCCGTTACGGAGGTACTGTAAAAATATGTTATTAGTTTTAGAATAAATTTGTTTAAAACCCATTGTTTATTTATTATTAATGTATTTATACTTTTTGGTTTTGTTCGAGAACCTAAAAGAACCAATGCCTTAATTTTTTATTAAAAGGTTCTTTCAAGGTTCTAAGATCCTTTACAATAAGTGATAAATTTAAGTCCTATACTCCAGTATGTGATTACTTGAAGCACTTGCATTTTACGTGCAATCACTACAAAAAATTTCTAGATCCTATTATTGGCACCAATATTAACACCATAAGATATTAACAATGGCTTTTCGTATTTAGTAGAGTTTCTTGATAGATAATGAAAAAAATTAATTCATGATTATTTAATTTTTCACAGAACACATAAAAAATTTATTTGAATAGGATTTATTAATGCTTTTAAGGAAATCCAAGGCATTGAAAATAATGCTTAGGGTTTTTACTATTTTTTTTTTCTATATTATTTTTATTCTTAAAAATATTTATTGATTAAAAGCCTCAAACTACATACTTAGATAGCCGTAAAAAATTCTCTAAATAATTTTTCGAAACCATCACATTTTTCGTTTTAAAAGATATTAATACGTCAATTTCTGTTAGGGAGTGTAGTAATCTTTCGTGATTCCACGATTTTTAAACTCTAATAAACCTAAAATCTACCCTGCCACCATCCATTCTTAAAGTAACTTTGGATTATAAAAGATGCTGACTTGTAAGTTTGTTGTTATTTTTTGTTTATCGTTAAAAACGGGACATATAATATATTTATTTCTGCTTTAATAGTTTTTATCCGATTCTCAATCTGTTAATTGATTATGTGAATTTTATTTTTAACCTTCTTATCTTCTTCTAGCATCACACTCTCTTTAAGCTCTTTTTCCAACCGTCATCCCCAAATTGAAATAGTCTTCTAATACGCGGGTGTTTTTTGACTTTCATAGTCTTTATAAAATGGTTTTCAGGGGTGTATTTTAATCCTTTTTAGCTTAAATTTTTTAATAAAAAATAATATGTCCGTTAGAGAAATAATTTTGGATAAACTAAAAAATAAATTAATCTTCACAAAAATCACTTTTATATCAAACTTTATATGACAAAAGTGTTTGATCACATTATATCTTTTGTTTATAAAATGTTAACAAATTTAAAATCTTGATTTTCTCATCTTTTAAGTGAAAATTTTATTACATTTTTATGAAATATCATTAAATTTTCAGTAAAACACTATTAAATTTAATATTTCATAAATCATTAGTGTTTCAGGTAATTAAATCAAAATTATTCCAACCTGTCATTTAATTCAAAATTACATTTATGTATTAAGTGTTCTAAACTCTCAAGAATATTTAATACATAAATGTATGAGATAAATTAATAGGATTCACAGGAAAAATAGTTTATTTAAACTTAATATTTAAAAATTACTCATTTTATAAATAAAATAAAAATATAAAACATAAAAAAATTAAAATATTTTATTTACACTGTGAATTAAAATTAAAAATTCTTGTAAAAAGCTTCTTCCAAAGCTCTAGCCTCCTTTTCTAAATCTAAAGCAGAAAGTTTAATTGCTGGTGTATTCATCAATTCTTTAATTTTTTTTAATTTAGAAGGATTGTAAGAAAGATCTTCTAAACTATCACAAGTTTTGTAAAACATGTACTCTTTCACTTTGACTTTCTTTTTAAACAATTTTTTATTGACTAATTTCATAATCTTGGGGGTGTTTGCGTGATCAACCAATTCATTATTGGTTTTCAATAATTCTTTTTCTAATTCACATCTTTTTAGGTGATAATTGTACAAATTACTTAAACTGTTAAACTCAGTCCACATTCTTTTTAGTCTGTTAAGCACATTTTCTTCTGTCCTTCTACTTTTTTTGGGTGGCTTGATGACTCTTTTTCTAAAACAAATGTAAAAATCTTCCATTGATTCAATATCAGCCACTTTTACTCTTCTTTTTTCTATATAATTTATAACACTATCCATCAAAATAATGTCATTTACCTCTTGGTAAGCTTTAAAATCATTTACTTCTATCAAATCATAAAAATCTTTCTCTGTTAAATTATGATGCTTAATAAACCTTTTATCATCCTGGTCCATTATTATTTGATTTTCACAATCATCAGTCCAATGAATATTAGAAACAGGTCTTTTCCATTCCCTAATTTCTACTTTTCTTACTTTTTTTACAAATGGGATTGGTATTTTACCACTGCCTTGTGTGATGATACTTTTTAGATGATGTTCCTTTTCTTCTTCTATTTCCATGCCAGTGGTGATGGTTGGTGGATTGTACTCCTCTAAATAAGACATTTCTATCTCATGTTCATTTAATACTTGGTAAGGAACATCGTTTTCCAGCTTGGCATTTCTTTTTCTTTTGATTATCATTGAAATATTTTTTATTAAAATATTTAAATAATTAAAATAATATTTTAATAAATTAAAAAATAATATTTTAATAAATAGAAAAATAATATTTTAATAAAAGTTAAAAAAATATTAAATAATTAAATAATATTTTAATAAATAAAAAATAATTAAATAATATTTTATAAATAAAATATTTAAACAATAATAAATGGCCATAACTTAAATTATATAAAATTTATATCATTATCAAATAAAATATGCACTTTTTCAAATATTCTTTGTTTTGGATTTGATTATAGAAATTTCAACTAAATTCTTTTTATTTGATTTTATTAAAAATTTCATAACACTATTACATCTTTTATTTTCTAAAAATTGTTTAACAAGATTAATAAATACCTGTCTAAAATATTAATTTTACCTTCACAGACAATATTACGTATAAAGAATATATTTTTCATTCTCTTAGAGTTTTTAAAAGAGTTCGTTTTTAAAGATAAAAAGGTTTCGTCTGTGGTTTCTTTTTATTCTTTATGAGATATAATGTATTTCTTGCATCTTTATAAAATAAATTCAAATTTATTTCATTAAGTTAAAATGTTCTGATTCATTATACATGACAATGTTAAAATATTTTAAAGCCGTAATTTCATCATATTTTAAAGACACCTTCTCCATTATCTTTGTATGTAATTAAAAATGTAGAAAGAGAATAACTATTTCAATTAAGATATTTATCCTTAATTTCTATTTTAGCTTTGCAAAAAATATCATTTATATGCCTCTAAGAGGTAAAAGAATATTTTTATACTTTTTAAATTTATAAATTTTTTTAATATTACAAGTCTTCTTTTAAAAAATTTACATTCTTTCATACTATTTATCACAGTTACCTCTTGTAATTATAGTTTTGTGTTTAGATTATGTGTATTAACATATTGAAGAATATTTTTGAATAAAATTTATTGTAACTTATATTATTTTACTAATTTTTTTGAAAAGAGAGAGATTTTCTTGACAAAAAAAGAATTTTCTAGTTAAAAAAGTTTTACTCACAAATATATTATAAATAAATTTTTAAGAGAAAATTTCTCTTAAAAGTTTTCAAAATAAAGGTTATTGTATCTTAGTTACTTTTATCAAATGATTAAATCATACATCTTGAATAATCTTTAGAAATAAAAAATATTTAGTTTTTTAGAGCATGTATGAAAAATTTATTACTAAAATAAATTTCAATCAGGTATTTTATGATTTTAAATTTAAAATCAAATGATTTAGCATACTATGATAATATTTGTTATTTTATTAAATGTTCTTACAAAAAATAACATTTAATAAAATAAATAATCAAGATCAATATGTAAAACATTTACATAGGATACTTTTATTTAGTAATAGTATTTAAATATCATTAATTCTATTGACAATCACTTTTATTTAATATCATGTATATTAATAGAAAATATTATAAATTATTAAAATAATCCTTTTATACTCCAATAAGTAAAATAGTTATTTTCGAAAAAAATATTAATTTGATTTTTCTAGAAAAAAATTCTTTAAAATATAATTTATTTTTTAATCAATGGTTGAAAACACACAAGAAAGAAAAATATTAAATAAAACAAATCTCTTTATATAAATTTTATTAGTAAAGAACACTTGTACCGCAAGGGTATGACAGTTATATTTTGAAGTAATAACTTTTTATAAAAATATTACTTGTATTTTTAACTATAATACTAAAAATAAAGGTTATATTGTTCAATTACAGACACAGTATTTTAAAATAAAATGAATGATGACCCAAAGAATATTTATAAAAACTAAAAATTTATTCTTTAAATTTAATTATAAACAATCTGTTTGTCAGATTTTATTCTCAATGATACAAAAAATGTTCTTTTTTCTCAAATATCAATTTATATAAAAAACTAATAATTTGATAAAAATTTAGTAATTTTATATTAAAAATATTATTTAATCAACAAAAAATGATGATTTCTTTATTAAATTAAAATACTTTACAAAAAATATTTAATAAAAAGTAAAATATTTTATTTATAAAAGAAAATTAGGTTGCCGGACAAATGCGGACATTTTTTTTATTTAATATTTTTTTAAAAAAAATAATAAATAAAAAAAATAATAAATTAAAAATAAAATTATAATAAATTAAAAATTAAATTTTAATTAAATAATAATCAAATAATAATTTAATTCAAATTTTGTTTTAAATCATAAATATATTAATTATTTTAATAAATATTCGTTTAAGGTTAATGATTGAGGTAATATACGATCACAACAAGCGCTTTTATATCATTAAGGACTTTTTTGTCTTCAGGTTGAAACGAAAAAACACAAAAACGTGTTATTGGATATGTATGAATGCGAATTGTAACTGTACTGGAGTGTCTAATGTGAATCCAGTATATTACAGGGAGACATTTATCACAAACAATGTACATTCTCACGAGGCAGAGAAAAGCATTTCACTTAAAAAGATTATTACACAAGAAGCGAATAAGCTTATTCATTTTGGGTTCGAATCTACTCGCGAAATTGTAAATCGTGTGTTGAGGGGAGCAACTGTGGAGGTAATTAGTGCTTTAGGTGGGTTCGAATCATTTTATAGGCTTATTAGAAGAATTAAAAACAATTTTTTCAACCCAAACCATATTTATTTAGTAGTTTAAAGCTTAGTCGAAATTTATCCTATAATTATTCCAATGAATTGTTTTATCAATATGGTCCAGATAATTACCAAAATTTAGAAGTTTGTGAAGATTTTTTAATATTCTACTCCAATGAAATGTCTCAAAGATTGTTATTAAAATCAGCATGGGCAATGGATGGTACTTTTGACGTAGTTTCCAAACCTTGGTTTCAGCTTTTTACCATTTCATATATTAATGATGGTCATATATTCCCAGTTATTTTTGGATTATTGAAGAACAAACAAAAATCTACTTATATAAAATTTTTTAAAATTTTAAAGTTACTCCTTAACATTGATTCAAAGATTGTAGTGATGAAGAGCGACTTTGAATTGGCCTCTATTTCCGCTTTTAAAGAAGTCTTTCCTTTGTCTTCGGTTTCGTGCTGTCAGTTTCATCTAGGCCAGGCTCTTTTTAGGAAAATTCAAAATTTAGGACTGCAAGCAATTTACAAACTCGATTCTCTTGTACGAAAATATTTTAAAGCGTTGATGGCTTTATCTTATGTAAGAAGGGACAAAATTTCTAATACTTTTTTTGAATTATATAATTCTACACAATTTCCAGAGTGTTTACGAGAATTTTACGATTATTTCTATCAAAACTTTATAGGAAGCCCTGAATACGCCGCTCGGTTCCCACCAAGTTTGTGGCATTACGGAAATGATTTTAGCATTGAAATTCCAAGAACCAACAACGCCATAGAAGGATGGCATTCAGTCTTTAAAAAGACTTTTAATTCATCCCGATATAGTTTTCCCCTACTTATCAAAAAACTAATTCAAGAAGAAGATGCGATAAGAATTAAATCTACTCGCCAATATATAGGAGATACTTTAAGAAAAAACAAGAAATATATACAAGTTGAAGAAAATATTAGAATTTATTTTATGGAATTCGAAGACAAAAACTATGGTATAGAATTTGTTTTCGGCTTAGTCCCCTTCTTAGCGTATGATTAAAACGATTAATAGTATAAAAGATCTATTTTTTAATTTATTTTTAATATATTTTTGTTGTTTATTTAAATTTTTATTTATTTTATTTTTGATCTAATATTCCCAAAAAAGGTGTCCTCAATTGTCCGCTCACGGAAAATTACAGTCATAAAATTATTTATCTATTTTTAAAAAAAATAAATATTTGTTTGTAAATTGACTTATAGTAAAGTATTTAAAATTATATTTTGATTTTATTTGTAATCAGTCCTTCAAAATTTAAATGCTTAATTTTATTAAAAAATAAACCTAAACTTTATTATTGTTTCTTTGTTATTTTACGACTTTAAGTTGAATTATTTATAATATTAAAGAGGATATTTAATTATTTATAAGTTAATTAATAGTCTTAGAACCTATATTTGGTTTTTATCTGATATATCAATTAGAAATAAATTTTAAAGTAAGTTAATATTCAAAGAATGATATTTTTTGGAGAAAAAGGGTTTCTCTAAAAAATATTTTAATAGAAAATGAAACTCAATTATCTCAAACATTATTTTATTGCCTAAAGATGAGAAATCCATAAAAATAAACAGATAAACAAGTGTAATTAAAATACTTCACACATATATGTTTATAAGAGTAAAACTAAGGTAAACATTCCAAAAAGAAAGTACTTTTCTATTCCCCGTATTTTATTTATTTTTAAAGATATTTTCTTAATTTAATTATTAAAAAAAATTCTCTTTTCTACTTAAATCCAATATTAAAATACTAAAACTTAACCACTACCATTTTAATAACATTATTCTTCTTCACTCTTATTCTTAGCCATTTCATAAAGCTTGGCATTCTGAGCATTAATTTTTCTATTTCTCTCAGAGATCTGTTTCCATACCTCTTCATCTTTGCCAATAGACTTAGGTACCAAAGTATCAATTGTCTTTTGAATCTCTTCAGCAAGATCAAACCTTTCTTTTTCAATAGCTTCGTCTCTTTCCTTGATTAGTTTGATTTTTCTGAGGATCATTCTTTTATTAGGATCACTGTAAATACTTCTTCTTTCAGCAAGCATTTTTAAGTGATCACTTTCTGAGAGCTCTTTGTTCATTTGGTATTGTAATCCTTTAAACTTTTGCAATTGTGATTTCATATCAAAACTAGGATTATTTTTTAAAAATGTATCAATTTCTGACTTATCAGGTGAAGCATTGCTAAAATACAACAATTTACACTTCTTAAAAATCTTAACACCTGTGTCTAAAACAAACGTAACATCAGTTTTCATGTTTTGTTTACCAAGTGTAACATCATAAACATCTGCTTCATGGATGTATGATTTTATCTTCGCCAAAAAATAATCATTTTCAACCTTAAACCTAATGACATTCCCTACCCAGCTCCTTAAAAAAGGTTTATAAACATTGTTGAGTATAAAATCTCTTGTAACAATAATTTTACAAAAAGTAGAATAATTAACTTCATTGACATGTTTAGGAGGACTTTTCATAATTTCTTTCTGTACAGGTTTATTCTCCAGTGCGCTGAGTTTCTCTTCAATAATTGCTTTCTCTTTCATCTCTTTTACCTTCATATGTCTTTCATACAAAATTTGTTGTCTCTCCTTTTCTGTCATTGCTTCAAGCCTTTCTTCATCACTGGTTCCTAAATACAAATCTTCATTCTCATCTGAATCCAACAAATAAGAAGACTTTTGTCTTTTTTTAGATTTATTTTCTTCTTTTATTATTTTATTGTCTCTCATTTGGATTATTTTTTTTATTTTTTTTATAAATTTGTATTAACCAATAAAATAAAATGATTTTTTAATTAGTAAAAAAAATAAATTATGATTTTTATTTTTTAAAAATTTAATTTAAAAAAATAAAATAATTTGTTAAATATATTATTTCAAACTAATGCCCATTTATGCAAGAAGAAGAAAAAATGAATAAAGGATTGAAAATGGATTCTAGCAAAACGACTGATCAGAACAGTTATAAGAAAACATTTTTAGAAATAATCTATGATACACCCACGAAACAGAAAGCTTTCTTTTCTACTTTACCAGGTAACATTGATTTATCAATATTCTTTAAAGCTTTGGACCAACAAAACATCTTTTTAGAATCGGAAGATATTTTTAAGGCTTTGTTTTTGTGTGCTGAGGTTTGTAATAAACCATTCCCTTTTTCTTTATTTTTATTGGATTGGTCCAATAAAAGAGAACAGTTAAATTTTGTTTCTTTTATTTTGGATAAGAAAATAGATTTAGGATCATCAAGTGGGTTATCCAGAATTATTAAACCAGATTACATCACTGACTCAGTTTATTACCTTAATTCTGTTGAATTATTCAAATGTATTGCTAATTTAAATAACAGATCTTTGATTATGAAAATTAAGCAAGAGTGCCCAGAAATGTGTGTTCTTGGTTTATCGCACGTTTTACCAAAATTTTCTGATATTTTTGATGAATTATTTTTAAGGACAATTGACAAATACAGACAATTAAACAGCCATTATACTTGTGATAAATCAACATCTTCTCAAAATGGAGAGGTAAAAAATTCTTTTTACACAATTTCTGACTTTCCTATTCATAAAAGTTCTGGTTTATTTATGAATCCTCCTTCTATCATTTTACAAGCACAGAGAGAAGAATTAAAAATCATTGAAAAACAATCTTACATCTTAAATATTTTATTGATACAAAAGAAAGTGATTCATAAATTATCATTGGTACCTTTAAACATTGCTTTACATTTAATAATAGAAAATAATTGTTTTGAACAAGTGTTAAGTTTAAATTCTGACTTGTCTTACAATATTTTAATTTTGGGATATCAAATTGGTTTGTATGATTTGAGGACAATTCTTATTTACAGGGTAAAAAATGATTTATTTATTCATAATTTATTGGTATTTTTGATGAGTAAGAATGTAGAAATAATAGTTCCTGTGGTAAATGCTCTTTCTATGGCAGTAAACTCTTTAAAACCAGACACATGTGTTTTATTTTCTAAATTAAGAGAGAGAATTGACAATCATTATTTATTTTTACCATTCTCTGTCTCAAATTTTAGCTCTAAATTTGAAAATGAAATTTCCTCTGAACACAATGATAACAAAGTAGAAAAGTATGTTTACCCAAAATACATTAATGAGAAAATTTACAAATTTCATTCTGAAAATATTGAATTAATAGAAAGTGGTATCAAAGCAAGTAACAATTATAAATCTCAGATCATAGAAAAAAATTTAGAATCTTTTAAAAACATTCAAAAATTAAAAAAAATATTCAAAGGAACAATTCATCAGAGAAATTTTATCAACAAATTAGCCACCTACCTAATTAATATATTAGATCCTTTTATTGAAGAATTGTACGAAGAAGGGCTTTTGTGTGAAAATCAAGCAAAAATAGCAGCAAAAATTATAAGTTTATACAAACATAAAAAAGCAAGATCACATTTAGAAATCAAAAAAAAGCTTTTGCCATGTTTAAGTGATTTAGGGTTAGAAGCATTGGATAGAACATTTATACACACGTATGACAATCTTTTTCAATTTAAAACAGATAATTTCTCACATGAGAATATGTTTAAGTTTATTTCCACACACATTTTAGTGAAAGAGTGGCTGTCAGTGATTGAATTTTGTTATGAACTTAAAAGTGAAACATTTACAGAAAATTTTATTGTTTACCTATTTAATTTACTAAAAAATTACATAAAAAAGTTGAATGAATGCATTGATAAAAAAGAAAAAGACTCAGATTACGCAACATTAACATGGTTTATTAATTTAGGATTAGTGCTTTCTGAACTGATTAGCAGACAAAATAGGTTTATCAGCTTAGAAGTGTTTGATTTTAAGAATGCGATACAAAAAAGTTGTATTTTAACATCACACGAAATTATTTACTTTGTTTCTTATTTCTTCTTAAACTCAAAAAATGTTATTTTTAATGGTAAAACAAGGTACGTAAGAAAAATTTTACATGAAATCATGGCTTACAAAGAAGATTTACCTTTTTTAAAAATGAATTTAGATTTAACTTTGCTAGAAAAGAATTCAATAGAAGAAAAATCAGCTTTTAATTATTATTTAATAGAAGAGACATCAAAAAGATTATCAGAATTCAACAATAAATTCTCAGAAGAGGACAACATTAAAAGAATCTTAGCAGATTATTATGAATTTGTGTATTTACCATCCAATGTTGTGTGTAAATCAGAATATTTGGCTA
The DNA here is from genome assembly GCA_020423425.1 of Chrysopa pallens. Lineage (NCBI taxonomy): Eukaryota > Metazoa > Arthropoda > Insecta > Neuroptera > Chrysopidae > Chrysopa > Chrysopa pallens. Next base: position 534,020 of record CM035597.1, on the reverse strand, counting down.
ATTACATTTTACCAGACAATGTTTATTCATCAATCATTCAAATGGCTATTGATGTTAGTGTGAGGGATATTTGTAAAACATTAGTTGATAGAATTATTAAGGCAATAGAAAAAACCATTTTTGAGATACAAAAATTGTATGGGTATAAAAATATTCATAATGCTTTTATTAATTTATCAATGAGATTAATTCATACAAATTCTTATCAACCATTGAGGGTGTGTATAAAAAATAATATTATGAATTTTCTTAAGCTGTGTAATTTGGATATTAATAAGATTAGTGTTAATCACATAATTGAATCTAATTTAGAAATTTGTATTAATTTGTTAAAAAGAGAAACATTTACCAGAATTAACAACAATAAATTTTACAAGGAAAGGAATATTTTAGAAGGAAAGAATTTACCAAATGTAGAAATTTTGAATAATTTAACTTTGCACGAACCAATTGTCATTAAAGAATTAAAGGATGAAGATTTAGAAAAAATTAAAAGTAAACTTACAGGAATAACCAGAGATATCCCAAATACTAAATTATACGTACTGACAGAGCAGTGGAGAAACTTTGTTACTGCCTTAGAATCTTACGAGTATTACGAAGAAATAGATGACTTAGATCAATTTTGTATAGAAGATACAATTGCTAAGCAAGACAGTGTAGAAAAAGATATTAAAGAGAGAATAAAAGAATTATCAATAAAAGATGCAATAATAAGAAATGACAAACCAAAGGAAAATAAACACCCAGACGTAAAATATTTCTCAGATTTAAAATTAAAGAAAGAAAATTTGATCACTCATTCCAAAGCTTTACTTAATTTACTAATCAATTCTGATCAGATTGATTCTTTAGCAGAGACACTTTGTAAACACATCATTGGTTATTTACATTACAGAGTGCTTCATTTTATGTTTTTATTCTTAAATGAAGTGTTTTCCATTTCTTTTTATTCTTATTTGATAGTCAGACATTATTTCTTGCACAGCACTACTGCATTCTCTAAATTAATTTACTATGCCTTAGAAAATAGAATTATCACAGTTTTAGAATTTGATCAACTGACAGCTTTGGATAAAAAAGAATTATCTCCAAAGGTATTAGAATTAGAAATACAAAGATTGAAATCAATTATTAATTTATTAGTTTTGAGAAATAAGAAATTGTTTACCATTTATGATTTTGTTTATGTTTTAGAGAGAGTGGCTAAATACAACAATATTTCTTTTGTGGATCACATGGTTGTAAACTTAAAGGGTTATAATTTAAATGAATCAGTGGAATTATTTGATGAATTTATCAGAAATAACAAATTTAGTTATCACAAGAAAGTAGATTTTACTGACTTTGTTAGATTTAAAAAAACTGAGAAAATTAAACAAGTGGTTGCTTTGGATCCATCAGAAGAAAATGCATTTATGATTAGAGAATTGTACAATGCTTTTTACTTTTCTTGGGATCATTTCTTGAAATATCACAGGAAGCACAACGATTATTCTTTTCTGAAATTGGATACTTTAATTGAAAATTGTAAAGAAAATCATTTATTGATGGAAGTTTTGAGTGACATGGTTGATTCTTCTACCTCTTACGACAATTTAATGTTTTATAAATTTATGAACAGAGCTTTAGGAAAGTTTTTTGTAAAAGTAAACAAAATTGTTAATTTTAGAAAATTATCAGATGAGAAAAATCCTTTTTTGATGTTTTTAAGGGGATTAATACAAATTCCGCATTACGTATTTTTCCTTTTTGAATATTCTCCTAGAAGTTTAAAATACTCTGCTATTGTTATTGACTTAATTAATTTATCACCCTCTCTTTTAAATTGCGCTGTTTCTTATTTTACTGATTTATATTTGTATTCTTTTGACAATCATTCAAAGGAAGATAATGGAAAATTAGAAGTTTCTTATGTTGATGGGTCTACAGAATATAAATTTATACCAGAAAATGATGAGAATGTTTTTTTACAATCATTAGACAGTGCTATTTTTAAACCAAAGCTTGTTATGAACAAGAATTTTGAGTATGTAAAAGTAAAAAAACAAAACATTTTATTTTGTAGATGTAAAAATTGTGAAGAAATAAACAAAAACAATCCTTTATTAACTGAAGAAACAGAAGTAAATGTTAAAAAAGAATGTCATTATAGAAACAAAGGGTATTTGTTAGAAGATCAGGTCAATGCTTTAGAAATATTAGAAAAAGGATGTAAAAAATATTTTGCTGTTTTTTCGTACCTTACCAGTCCTAAATACCCAGAATTAAAAAATCTTTTTATGACAACGTACATTCCAAACAATGAAGCATTAAAGAAAATAGATTATTTCAAAATAAGAAACCTTCTTAATAAAAACATATCAGCTTGGGCATACAGAAAATATAAAGGATACGTTATAGCAGTGGTAGATTCGTTGTATAACAATTATTTTGATGAAATACGTTTGATAATTAAGGAAAATTATAGGATAACTGAACTTATTAATTGTTTACAGGCCAGAGCTTCTTGTTTTAATGCTCCTTTATGTATTTACAAAGCTTTGGATATTCTTGAAATGTCTCATTTAGTAAAAAAATAATACAAAACCTTTTTTTTAAATTGAAATTTTGTTTTAAAAATTTAATTTAATTATTTTTTTTATTTTTTTTTAAATTTAATTTTAATTTTTTTTATTTTTTTTTAAATTGAATTTACAGGGTTATACAACAAGATATGCAAATTTATGCAAAAAGATATGCAAAATTATGCAATACATTATGCAAAATTATTCCATATGTTATGCAAAATTATGTAAAAAGATATGCAAAATTATGCAAAAATATATGCAAAATAATTAAATATAAATTAAAAAATTTTATTAGTTATAAAGATATTAATATATATTAAATTATTTAATTATACTTGATTTAATTATAAAAATGGCTGTTTAGCTAAAGCCTTTTCAACATTTTTTCTCATATTTCGAAACCACCTGCTGAAATTACTAGAATACTCGCATAAAAAGTCAACTATTTTAAATTTTAAATCATCTAAAGTTTTAAAAACGTTATCAGAAGAATTCAATTGTGATTTAAAATATGAAAAATATTTCTCGATGGGGTTTAAATGAGGAGAGTAAGGTGGTAGAAACTTGTAACTTATATTTTTCTCTTCAAATAACTCAAGTACGTCGCTTCTTTTGTGAAAGCTGCAATTGTCCAATACCAAAGTATCATGAGGATTTAAATTGAAATGATGCACTAAGTATTCATTTATAAAGCGCATAAACTGATCTCAATCAAAAGGGTTTTCAGAAATTTTAAAGGCTAAAACTCCACTTTTCTTAATAGCAACCATGATTGATAAGTTTTTACCTTTATTTGACTTTACGGTTCTTACTGCTTTTCTGTTTAAAGGACTGTATCCATATTTCCTTGATTGATGCATGTTTACTCCGGTTTCATCTAAAAATACTAAGTTGTTATCTGGAATAAAATCTACCATCATGGCATATTCTTGTCTCTCTTCAATATTTTTAAGCGAGTTTCGATCTTCAGGGACCAACACAAGTCTTTTTCTCGAATATTTCATCGACTTTAAGATCCTTGAAATTGCTGATTGGGTTTTGTTAATGTTAAATTTTAAAAGCTCTGTAGATATTTCTGTTTGAGTATAAGAAGCATTTTTCATTAGCATGTCCGAAATTTTAGTTTTGACTATACTTTGTATCTTTGGTTTTTTATTTTTTAAAGGAGATATTATTTCATCGTCAGATAAATTATTAGAAATTTTATCAGCAATGTTGTATGTGGCTCTCAACGAAAGCTCTACATCTTCCGCTATTTTTTGCATGGGAAGGTTTTAATCAAGATTTTTTCTTATTCTTCGAACGACGTCAATTGTAATTTTTTGTCTCTTCTTTCTTTCTTTGACACTTACAACGACACTTAAATTTGACTCTTCAATGGAATTATTGTTGTTCATAACTAAGGTTTAAATTATTTAATTATTAGTAAAATTACAATAAGTTTAGAACTAAAAAGACAACTTAATATTATTATAAATTAATAATTTATATTAATTAATTTTGCATATCTTTTTGCATAATTTTGCATATCTTTTTACATAATTTTGCATATCTTTTTACATAATTTTGCATGTCTTTTTGCATAATTTTGCATAACATTTTACATAAATTTGCATAATATTTTGCATAAATTTGCATATCTTGTTGCATAATCCTGTAATTGTTTTTTTTTAAATTGAATTTAATTTTAATATTGTTCCAAGAATAAACCATTTATTTGAAGAAATACTAATTTATTAATATAATTAAACTTGAATATGCTCTTGTAGCGCAGTGGTTAGCGCGTTCGGCTGTTAACCGAAAGGTCCTGGGTTCGATCCCCAGTTAGAGCGTTTTTTTATTCATTTTCACTAAAATATTTTTCTTCTTCTATTTATGAATTATTACAAAAATCATCATAATTAAATCCATGCTTCTTTAAAGAAAATGCTTTAAATATTTGGTTAGCTGGTAAAAAATACTCTCTGCTCAAACAAACAATACACTCTTCAATACACTTAGTCCATTTCTCAATAAGAAATTCTAAATCACTGTTATTTTCCTTGAAAGACTTAATTATTTTTAATTTTCTTAAAATATCTTTTTTATCGAATGATTTATCTTTAAACTGGTCAGAATACCTTTTCTTCTTCTTTTCTTTTGAATTGTTAATTGGTTTAAGTTTATAAAACATTTTATTGTCCACTTTTATTGAAATATAATTTTCTTTTTCTTCTTCCTTTATTTTTGTAAAATACATGGTAAAAATTTAAAATTTTATTTTTTTATATCAAAATTAATAAATGAATTATTCATACGTAAAGAAAAAGAAAATTGGCGAAGGAGCATATTCAACCATATTCTTGGCTGAACAATATGAATCTGAGAGAGAAACTAAAATAATAGATGAACCTAAAGGAAATTTTAAACAAGTGGTTGCTATCAAGCAATTTAAAATAATCCAAGGAGTAAAAGGGATTGATATCAATGCGGTAAGAGAAATAAAAGCTTTAAAAATGCTTAAAAGCCCTTTTATCTTAGAAATGTTTGACATTTTTATGCATGATTTTTCATTACACATGGTTTTAGAGTACATTCCTTTCACTTTAGAAAATATAATCAAATCTAATAAACTAATTATTATGCCTGCAGATATCAAAGCTTGGATGATTATGATTTTAAAAGGGCTTAACGAAATTCATTCTAAATTTTTTATACACAGAGACTTAAAACCAGACAATATTCTTTTTAAAGATGGTATTTTGAAATTAGCAGATTTTGGTTTGACAAGAAAAATGAGCAATGAAAATATGACCACTACTGTTATTACTAGGTGGTATAGGCCTCCTGAACTATTATTAGGATGTAAAAATTATAATAACTCAATAGACATATGGTCATTAGGATGTATCATGGCAGAATTATATTTAAGAGTACCTTTTTTTGCAGGTGAATCAGATATCTCTCAACTTGATTTGATTTTTAAAGCTTTAGGCACCCCTGAAAAATCTTATTTTGAAAAGATAACTGATTCTTTACCATTAAAATTTAAAGAGTATCCTAAAAGTGATTTAAAACAATTGTTTACTGCTATGAGTGAGGATGGAATGAATTTAATGTTAAAAATGTTAAGTTATGATCCTTCAAAAAGGCCAAGTGTATTAGAAATACTGCAGGATGAATATTTTAAAAGTAAACCATATCCTAAAACCAAAGATGAGTTAATAAAATCTGTTCCTCTTTAATTTATGTTTCTAAAAGTAACCTTTTTTCTTTTCACAGCTGAAAATTAATTATTTCATAAAGAATAATTTAATTACAAACTAAAATTTAAAATTTTACTCAATAATTTTGTTTTATTCTTAATCCTTCTGAGTTAAAACTCTATTGACAATAAATAAGTTTATTTTTATTCGAAAAAGAGTGTTTAATAAAATTCTTCATCTGTAAATTGATATTTGATTCTAATTTTAATATAAAAAATGTTATAATTCATAAATAAGTTTTATATTTTAAATTATTTATGTAAGAAATTTAAATATAATGTTATAAAGTTTTATTTTCTTTTATGATTGTTGACATGTTTATTTGGGATATCTGCAAATAAGAAATGCTTTAAGTAGAAAGATTTAATGTTTTTGTGGTAATTTACAAAAAATTTTTTATTTATTTTCAAATAAAAATAAATTAATACCCCAAGATAAAGAAGCATCAACAAAGATAAACACTGAATAAAAGCAATAAAAACAAGTATTTTATAAAATAAATTTTCTTAAAACATCATATGTTTAAGTCAGTTTTAAAGAAATTTGACAGTTTTTTTAGAATTAAATGCTTTATTGAATCTTTTTTCTTCTCTCATGGCTTATTAGAGAGTTTATTTTATTTATTTATTAAAACATAAATGAAATAAATTAATTGTGTAAAATATTACAATTGTATATTCTTGTTCAGAAAAATAATATTAGACTAACAATATTATTAGTTATAAATTTAAGGTATAAGAATAATTTTATTAGTTGTATTTTTTGATAAAGAATATACAATCATAAAAGAAAATGATATTTTAAAAATTAACAGTGTTATTTAGAAATATCTTTAAATTTATAGTGGTTAATAAAAAAATCATTATTCTTAGTAATTAATAACCTAAAGAATGAATGTTTTTTTATGATTTATAATATTAAAATTAAATAATTTATGCTATTAATTACTAATAGTAATATACGATAAATTCATAAATAATACCATTACACTTTAAATATTTTTTAATTTTGACTGTTTAAACATTACCTTCATAAAGAATGTTCTTTTTTGTTATATTAAAATATTTTATAAATTACTGTGACACTAATTGATGTAGACATTTATTTTATGAAATATTCTAACCAAATAGAAATAAGTTTAATAAATCACAACTTAATTTAAACAATAGTATTTTAGATATCAATGATTCAGGTGAAATATATTTTTTAGATATAAAAAAACTTCTTTACATCACAATATGAAAAATAATTCATTTGATAAATTTTAGAAAGAAAATTTTAAAATAATGAAAGTTTTACTTTAAAGAAACTATTACAAATAAAAAAAATTCTTTTATTTAAAACATCTAAGATGAAAGAATCCTTCTTTTAGTCAAACATTTAAAAGTTTTTTATATTTTTAGTAAAAAACAATTTATAAGAATATAAATTATTTGTTAAAAATCACCAGTCTCAGATAAAAAAAAGATGGATTATTAAAAAATTTGTAATATTTTACTGTCAAAAATTTATTTTTTGATATTAATTGATAAAAAAGCTAATTGACACATGTCAGTTTTGACATTAACTTATAAATAAAATAATTATACCATTATGTTTAGAGAATGTTTACAAAAAGAAGTTGATGAAATTTTGACTCGTAGAAAGAGAGGATATTTCTTATTCGGCCCAAATAAATTAAGAATTGTTCTGATTTTGCTGATGAGTATTGTTGACATTGTTTTTGGTATCTTTTTAACTTTTAAATATTTCAATTTGGGCAATTTTGAAATACCAATCACAAATACACAATCTAATTTTGTTGTAAAAAAAGACGCAGAATATAAAATTTACATCCAATATAAAGATTATTATCAAAATTACTATAATTATTCAAAAAGTATAAGTTTTAAACAACTTAAAGGTAAAATACCAGAAAATTTAGATGCCTGTAAACCATTTATTAGAAACAATAACAAAATAATCTATCCGTGTGGGTTGATTGCAAATTCATTCCCACAATTTAAAATATTAATTGATAATCAAGAGATAAGTGATTCAGGTATCATCTGGAATAGTCAAAAAAATTTTATAAAACCAACAAGCTATGATTTAAATGATATTACTCCTCCTGTCTCATGGTCTAAAAACACAGACTTAAAAAAATTGAACCAAAATAAAAGATTTGTTAATTGGATTAATATTGCAGCATTTGATAATTTTAGAAAACTGCATGGTAAAATTTTTTTAAAAAAAGGAAATCATACTTTAAATGTAAGCAGTAATAAAAACTATCAAAATACTAGGATTGTTTTTGCTGAAACGTCTTCTTTTGGGGTTAGAAACATTTTTTTATCTTTTTCTTTGATAGCTTTAGGAATATTTAGTTTGGTTTCTAGTGTATTAATTCTTTACAAAAGTAATTTTAATCGCGTTGAATAAAAAATGAAAATGGATTTTAATTTCTTGTTCTAAGATTTTATCCTTTAAATGACAAAGAATTTTAACATTACAAGAATAATTAATGGAACAAAGTATTTATGCAAAGAAATTATTGTAGAAAATACTAAAATGTTTCTTCAAAGAAGAGTAAACAATACTTTTTTAAGAAAATATCTTGGTTCCATAACCTCAACAACAACAAAGCCATCTGTCATTGTAACAAAAAAACTAGGATGTATAGTCGATTCGTCGTACTCTTTTTTTTCTGAAAATTTTTTTAAGTTTTTATACAAAGATTACCCTGTAAGTTTAAAGATATTTTTAATTCTTTTGATTGTTTTTTCTATTTTTATATTAATTTTTACATTTTTTAGATTTTTAAGTTTTCTCAAAGAAAAGTTTTGTTTTCTAATAAAAAGAAGAAGAAAATTAGATTTACAACAAAACAATATTGAAAATATTTAATCTTCTGTCATCGCAAAATCATAAATATCTTGAGCGATTTTTTCTACAGGTTGGTCCCCATTAAAAAATTTCACATTTTCATTGTTTTCAAACAAACTTTTGTATAAATTATACACCTTGGTTTGTGTCTCTAAAGAATCATACCTCTCATTTCCATAACCTTCTCTTTCCATGACTTCTTCAGGCTTAATATCAATAAACGCAACTAAATCTGGTTCTGGTAATCCTTTATCACTTTGTTTTGCCCATTCGTAATCAACATTATGTAATAAAGAATAAACTATTCCACTATAATAGTACCTGTCACAAACAACTGATTTAGTTTCTAAAGTTTTTATTATTTCTGATGACATTTCCCACCTATTAGCAGAGAACAAGAGATGTTGTACTTGAGGAACAAGATCTTTGGTTGTTTTTAAGTAACTGTCCAACATTTTACCTATAGGTGAGCTTCTTTCTGGAAATATGAATGTTTGAGCATCTAATTTAGCGGATAAAACTTTTGCGATAGAACTCTTACCACTTCTATCGATTCCTTCTAAAACTATAAATTTATTTCTGCTCATAACAGGATGGAAAATTAAGGAGAATTATAATTTATGAATTAACCAATAAAAAAATTAAAGAATAAATCTTAGATTAAAAAAAATTCTTAGAACTCCATTTTTTTATTAAAAATATTTTTATATAAATAAAATTAAAATATTTTTAAACCATGAAAAAAAGAATTGTGACAAGTGCTTTGCCTTACGTAAATAACTTTCCTCATTTAGGTAACGTAATAGGATGTGTGTTGAGTGGAGACGTATATGCCCGTTACTCCAAAAAATCAGGAATAAAAACAATACATGTTTGTGGTACTGATGAATTCGGAACTGCTACTGAAATGTCTGCGATTGAAAAAAAATGTCATCCTTCTGAGATATGCGAAGAAAATAGAAAAGTACATAAATTAATTTATGACTGGTTTGAAATTGAGTTTGATTATTTTGGTAAAACTAATTCACAAAATCATATTACTTTGACACAAGAAATATTTTTAAAAATTAAAGAAAATGGGTTTTTTGAAGAAAAAGAGATTAAACAGTTTTATTGTGAAGCATGTCAAATATTTTTGGCTGACAGATATGTAATTGGGAAGTGTTTTAAATGTGAAGCTGAAGGAGCTAAAGGAGATCAATGTGATGTATGTGGAGTTTTATTAAAGGATGAAGAATTAAAGGACCCTCTTTGTTTTCTTTGCAAAAAGATGCCGGTGTTTAAAAATACAAAACATATTTTTTTGAAATTGGATTCTTTAGAAAGTCAAATTAAGGAATTTGTCAACAAATCTTGTGAAAAATGGAGCAAAAATGCTAAAGCAATAGCCTTAGATTGGTGCAACAAAGATTTACAATCTAGATGCATCACACGAGATCTTAAATTTAAATGGGGAGTTCCTGTTCCAATCGAAGAGTACAAAGAAAAGGTTTTATATGTTTGGTTTGATGCACCTATCGGATATATTTCCTTCGTGAAACAAGCAGATGAATCTTTTTTAGAAGACAGTGAAATAATTGAATTTATGGGAAAAGACAACGTACCTTTTCATTCAATTTTCTTTCCAGGAATGATGATCGCAGCGAACATAAATTTTCTACCAACAAGAATATCTGCTACTGATTATTTATTATTTGAAAATAAAAAATTTTCTAAAAGTAATAAGCATGGAATATTTGGGTATGATTTGATTGATGATAAATTGGGAGACAGCACAATTTGGAGATTTTATCTTCTAAAATTCAGACCGGAAACAAAATCATCCAATTTTTCACTTAGTGAATTTATAAATTCATATGAATCCGATCTGATGAACAATTTAGGAAACTTTATCAACAGAACACTTAAATTTGTAAAATCAAAATTAAATTGTACTCTTAGATATGAAACAGAATTAGAATCTAATATAATTGATCAGATTAACCAGTGTTACGTTGATTATCTTAGAAATATGGAAGAAATTAATTTAAGAGAAGCTTTACAAATAATTTTAGAAATTTCCCATTTAGGAAATAATTTTTTACAAAGCAATGTTAAAAGTGAGGAAAAAATAAAAAATACGGCATTTTCTTATGCAGTGACTATAGTATCTTCTTTAGGTATTTTGATTGAACCTTTTTTACCAAAAATTTCTAAAAAAATATCTAATTTAGTCAATTATTCCGAAGAAATTTTTCCTGAAAAGATTACTTTACTACCCAATAATCATAAAATATCAGAGAATATTGAAATTTTATTTAAACCTTTTTCTAAAGAAATGATAGAAGGCTTAATGAAATTTAGTTAAAAATTAATTTTTTTATTTTTAATTTTCTTTATTTAAATTGACTTTAAAATATTAATTAATTAAAAAAATTATTTTTATTTTTTAAAAAATTATAGCCATAAATGAAGGAATATACAAAAAGAATAAATGAAATACAATTTGGATTAATGAGCCCTGAAGAAATAAGGTCTATGTCTACAGTGGAAGTAAAGTTCCCAGAAACAATAGAGAATGGGATACCTAAAAGTCAAGGCTTAGTAGATTTGCACATGGGTACTATTGATAGGGAATATCTGTGTTTGACCTGCGGGAAAGATTCTTCTGCATGTTCTGGTCATTTTGGGCACATAGAATTGAACAAGCCAATGTTTCATGTTGGATTCATCAGTAAAATTAAGAAAGTTTTAGAGAGTATTTGTTTTTATTGCTCTAAAATCAAAAAGATAAAATTTAAAGATGATTTTGAAAACAAAGAAGGTTCCAATAAATTAGTTAACAGATTGAAATTAAATAAGATTTGGGAAATGAATAAAACTAAATCAATCTGTGAGCATTGTAACAATAGACAGCCATTGATCAAAAAAGAAGGGTTAGTTTTATACGTGTATATGAAAGGAGAAGAAAACTCAGAAGGAAAAGTTATGTTAACAGGTGAAAAGGTTAATTCTATTTTTAAAAAAATAGAAGAGGATGATATTTTAAAATTAGGATTTGATTCTAAATTTAGTAGACCAGAATGGATGATAATTACAGCTCTGCCTGTCTGTCCACCCTGTGTAAGACCAAGTATTGCCATAGAAGGTGTTTTAAGAGGAGAGGATGATTTGACTTACAAGTATTCTGATATCATTAAAAGTAATCAAAACTTAAAAAAATACGAAGAAGAAGGAGCACCCTCTCACGTAATTAGAGATTATGAACAGTTAGTACAATTTCACGTAGCAACCCTCATGAACAATGAAATTAGTGGTCAACCACAAGCATTACAGAAAAATGGTAGACCTTTAAAAGCTATTTCTACTCGTTTAAAGGGTAAAGAAGGAAGAGTGAGAGGTAATTTAATGGGAAAAAGAGTAGATTTTTCAGCCAGGTCTGTCATTACACCTGATTCAAATATGGAATTGGATGAATTAGGAGTACCACTTAAAATAGCTATGATTCAAACATTCCCAGAAAGAGTCACTTCTTTTAATTTCGAGAAATTAAATAAGTTAGTAAAAAACGGGCCATCGATCTATCCAGGAGCAAATTACGTCATTAGAAAAGATGGACAAAGGATTGATTTAAGATTTAATAGAAGTGATATTTCATTAGAAGAAGGATATATTGTAGAAAGACACATGCTAAACGGTGATTATGTTTTGTTTAACAGGCAACCTTCACTTCACAAAATGTCAATGATGGCACACCGAGTAAAAGTTATGGAAGGAATTACTTTTAGATTAAATTTATCAGCCACATCTCCTTACAATGCAGACTTTGACGGGGATGAAATGAATATGCACATGCCACAATCTTATAATTCTATCAGTGAATTAAGTTGTTTAATGAGTGTCACACAAAATATTATTTCCCCACAAGCAAATAAGCCAGTCATTGGAATTGTCCAAGATTCATGTATTGGAGTGTTTAGAATCACAAAAAAAGATTTATTTTTCACACAGAAAGAGTACAATTTTTTTATGTACAACACAATCACAGAGAAAAATACCTTAAACAAAGTTAAGTGTTGTATTTTGAGACCTAAAAAACTTTTTACAGGTAAACAATTATTTTCTTCAATTTTACCTGAAGAAATAAATTACGAAAGAGGAGAAGTTTTGATTTATAACAGTCAATTATTGTCAGGACAAGTTTGTAAAAAAGTGGTTGGTACTTCACATGGCAGTTTAATACACGTATTAGCATTAGAAAAGAGACCTGAAGAAGTTAGTTCATTTATTAATAAGTTACAAAGGCTTATTAACACTTACATTACTTATTTTTCTTCTTTTTCTGTGGGAATAGGAGACACAATTCCTTTGAACAACACTTCTTCTAAAATACAAGAAACAATCAACAAAGCAAAAATAGAAGTAGATGTTTTATTAAAAGAGTCAATTTTGAAGAAAAGTGAGAAATTACCAGGAATGGATTTAAAAAGTGCTTTAGAAAGCAGACTTACTCTTATTTTAAACAAAGCAAGAGATGTCAGTGGTACTCTTTCTATCAATTCTCTAAAGAATTGTAATGGTTTAAAACAAATGGTACTTTCAGGATCAAAAGGAAGCAATATTAATATTTCACAAGTCACTGCTTGTGTAGGTCAGCAAAATTTGGAAGGAAAAAGAATTCCTTTTGGTTTTAATAAAAGAGGATTACCTCATTTTGTGAAAGATGATTACTCAGCTGACAGTAAAGGATTTGTTACTAACAGTTATTTGATAGGTTTAAATGCCATTGAGTTTTTTTATCATGCAATCGGAGGAAGAGAAGGATTGATTGACACTGCTTGTAAAACAGCAGAGACAGGATATATCCAAAGAAGGATAGTTAAAAGTTTAGAAGATGCTAGAGTAAATTATGATGGGTCAGTAAGGTCAGCTAATACACTTTACCAATACAAATACGGAAATGACATGTTTGATGCAACATTTTTAGAATCACAAAGCCTTAACAAATTAAAAACAATCTCTTTTGATTATCCAATTAATATTTTAAGAGAAGAATGGAATGCAACAAAAGAATATTTAAGAGAATTTTTAGGTGTAATTTTAGAAAATGAAGAATATTCTTCTTATTTAAATCTTAATGATTTACTAAAAGTAGAACAGAATGTTTTAAAGAATGATTTAAATTTACATGAAAATTTAACACTTTCTTTACCATTTAACTTAAGAAGATTGTACATTAATGGGTTAAGAAAATATAAAAGAGAGAATAATTCATTTTTGTGTTACGTTAACAAATTAAATGAATTGTACAAAATTATAAAATGTGAGAATGAAAGGAATTTTAATCCTCAATGGTTAATTTTGGTAAGAAATGTTTTTAATTTGACTAATTTACTCAAAGATAATTACAGTTTACTTGGGTTGAATTACGTATTCAACCAAATTAATCACTTAATAGGAAGATCTTACGTAACAACCAATGAAATGGTTGGTACTTTAGCAGCGCAGAGCATTGGAGAACCAGCCACTCAAATGACTTTAAATACTTTCCACTTTGCTGGAGTGGCTCAGAATGTTATGCAAGGTGTTCCTAGATTAAAAGAACTGATTAACGTAATTAAACTTATAAAAACACCTATGCAAAAGATTTATTTACAAAATGGGTCATTGGAAATAGCAAAGGAAATAGGAAACAAAATGGAATACACTTCTATGCATGATATTATCAAAGAAATCAAAATAATTTATGATCCTAATTGTATGAATTCTGTCATACCTGAAGACAATGATTTTATTGATGCTTATTACGCATTTTTAGAAGAAAATGAAAGTGACTTAGGGCCTTGGGTGATTAGAATGGAACTTTTTAGAGAAAAATTACTAAAAAAGAATTTCAGTTTAGAATTTGTCAGTGACAAATTGAAACAATCATTCAAAAATGATATTCAAATAATTTGTTCTGATTTCAATGCAGAAGTTTTAGTTATCAGAGTTAGAATCAAACCAAAACATGACGAAGCTTTTGCTAAAAAAGTCATGTATGAAATAATTAAGTTACATTTAATGGGAATCAAAGGAATTAACAAATGTTATTTGTTATTGGATGACAAAAATAATAAAAATAAGCAAAAAGAATGTAATAAGGGTAATTTATTAAAAGAACTGAATGAAAGAATGAGACTTATAACTGAAAATACTGCAGAAGACAAAGACGTTCTTTCTAAATTAAAATTATTAGATGAAGAAGAAATGAGAAACCATGAAAATACAAGCTTAGAAACTAAAAACACCATTTCTAATTCTGAAGAAGAAAAATGGATGATTCAAACTGATGGCACTAATTTAAGTGAATCTTTTCTTATGGAAGGGGTGGACAGTAAATTTATTTACAGTAATGATTTGATTGAAGTGTATTCTACTTTGGGAATAGAAGCTGTAAGGGAAGTAATTATGAGAGAAGTACAAAGTGTCATTGTTAATTCTGGTTCGTACGTCAATAACAGACACTTATCTCTCTTGGCTGATGTTATGACTATGAAAGGATTAAGAGGAATAACTAGACACGGAGTAAACAGAGCAAGCACAGGTGCTTTAAAAAGAGCCTCTTTTGAAGAAACAGTGGAAATTTTGTTAGAAGCTGCTTGTTTTGCTGAAAAGAATTTTACTTCTGGTGTAACTGAATCAATTATGTTAGGACAAGTGTCAAAAATAGGGACAGGTTCAACAGAAACTATCTTAGATTTAGACATGTTACAATCTGTGATACCTTTAGCAAGAAAGTATGAATTTTTAAGAGAAATACACACTCCTGTGATTTTATCACCAGAAACACTTACAACACCCACCAGGATGAGCATTGCTTTTTCACCAAATGCTACTAAAGAGTATGCTCCTACTACCCCTCTTTATAATCCTACTTCTCCAGTCTACTCTCCTACCAGTCCAGTGTATAGTCCTACTTCTCCGGTGTATTCTCCTACTAGCCCTGTGTATTCACCAAGCTCTCCCATATATTCTCCTACTAGTCCGGTTTATAATCCTACCTCTCCAGTGTACACTCCTAATTCACCAGTTTATACTCCTAAATCCCCAGTTTATTCTCCTACCAGTCCTGCGTACAAAATAACTTCTCCTAAGAGTAAACCTAATGTTAGGAAAATAAATGAGGAGGAAAGTAATAAAAGACAAAAGAAAGACTGATTAAATAATTAACATTGTATGTTTATTTAAATATTAAAAATAACCAATAAGTTTTTTTAAATTAAATTATGTTTAATATTATTGATTAATTAAGATTTTAAGGATATTTTAATTATTAATATAATTTTTTAACAAAATAATCTTATTATGAAATTTTTTAGATATAATTAATCAATAAAATTAAAATACAAATATTTAATTTAAATATCATAATACTAAATTTATAAATTATTTTTTAATTAATTAATAAAACTAATAATTTAATAAGTTATAATTGAAATATTATGAAATAATTTATAAATTTGATATTGTGGTATTTTTTGTTGCTTTCGATGATAAATTCATACGAAGATCTTTTGCTATACCTTCTATATATAATATTATTAAATATGTCATCTTTTTTTATGTCTAAGCTTAGATAAGTCAAATATAAAATGTAAAGAAAGAAATTTAAGTTTATAAAAACTTTACTCATTTTTTTGCATATATTATTGAATACCCTAACTTGATTTATGACTAATTCTTTTTATTGTTTAATAATCTTAGTATATTTATTTAAAATATAAAAAAGATTAAATAGTGAATTTTCTTAGTTTGCGGTGTAAAATTTAAAGATAAATATTTAATAATCTAATATTCTTACACTTCTTTAATCTTATTTCTGGTCAGATTAAAACAAATAATCCCAGAGATACTTACAAATAATCCTATACAATTAACTAAATTTAGTGTAATCTCTCTTTTTACAACAGAATAGCACACTACAATTAATTCTTTAACTATCCCAGCCATAGATAAATAAATTACACTGGTATTCTCTACCAGGTAAAATTCAGAAACTAATAAAGTGAAGCTTAGTAATCCTGATAAAACAATATACCCGGTGTTAAAAAGTACTCTTTGTTTACAAAATTCTTTTACAAGTATTTGTTTGATTCCTTCGACGTAAAATGAGAAAAAAAGTAATAAAACTGAGATTGGAAGACACAGGTCTCTAATTGTGCTTATTACACATTTTTTTTGTACTTTTCTTTTTTCTATTAAATATTGAACAAAAGCCCATCTAAACCCAGCCATAAAAGAGGCAGTGGAAATCATTAAAAATCCTGCTAAATCAAATTTAGTGTCTTTGAACGAAGTTAAAAATACTCCTGAACCAATAGTAAACATTAACAAAAACAGAAAAATTGAAGGTTTTTCTATTCCTAAAACAAATCCAACCAATAAAATAAAAACAGGGGCTGATGATTTTACCATTGTAAAAAATGCAAGTGTAACGTACCTTAAAGAATATGAGCTAATTCCTATATCAATGCTGGCAGATACAAAACACGGAACATTAATCAATGAAAATGTAAACAATTCTTGTGTAAATATCAGTGCAAATATAAAATGAAGAAAATTCTGTGTTCCAGCAATAAAAATTGGATATGAAAAATTCCATCTTTTTTCGTTTAAAAAATAAGATGTAAAAAATGATAGTGTAAGTGCAGTAATATAATATAGCACGGTTAAAAATATTATCTTAATTGTTTTTATATCTGATTTTTGTTCTTGTTGCATTTATTTTTGTTATTTTGTTTGAAATTATCTTTTTTTACAATGTATTTTTAAAACATAAAAAATTAAAAATAAAAAAAGATTTAAAAATTATTTATTTTTTTTCTTTTAACAGGATGATAATTTTATTTTAGGAACAATGTTCATTGCTAATAATTCAAAAAGTAACAATTTAAAGGCATAAGGAACAGTACAAGATATTAAATCACCACAGCATTTTTCTTTTGTAGCAATTAAGCCGCATTTATCACAAAATTTTACCACATATCCATCAGAAGAAATCATAAGTCTTTCTAAAATGATCTGTGAAACACCATACCCACTAAACAATCTCTTTCCATTTCACCAACCCTTAGTCCTCCCTGTTTTGCTCTTCCTTCAGTTGGTTGTCTCGTTAATAATGCCTTAGGTCCTTTGGCTCTAGCGTGCATTTTATCTGCTACCATATGCTTAAGTTTCTGATAATATATTGGACCAAAAAAGACATATCCCTCCATTATTTCTCCTGTGATACCACAATAGAAACATTCTTTTCCAGTATAACTGTACCCATGCTTAGCTAATATATTAAATGTTTCTTTGTAATTTTCTATGATTTCTTCTGGCAAATTTCCTTTTTTATCTTTAATATTCATTTTTTCTAAATCTAATATCCCATAATTTTCTGATTCACAAGAAAAAATAGTAGCATCCATTTCCGTGCCTTCTAAAATACCCATTTTTCCATGTATTAATTCTAGTAATTTACCTACTGTCATTCTGCTTGGATATCCGTGCGGATTCATAATTATGTCTGGTCTAGTTCCATGCTCATTGAATGGTAAGTTTTCTTCTGGCACAATAAGTCCAACAACACCTTTTTGACCATGTCTACTACTGAATTTATCTCCCAATTCAGGAACTCTAACTTGTCTTAAGCGCCCTTTTACAATAGGCACGTCCGAAGTAGTAACGTATATTGTATCTAATACTATAGGATCTAATCCTTTATACCTCTCACCAGTTAACTTATTTGGGATTCCTGTAGTAAGATTTATAAAATATTGTCCATCTTCTAATATTTCACCTGGATTCACATTAAAAACCAACTTTTGTTTAGTGCCATCTTGAAATTCTTTTATTTCCTGTTTATAAGTTTTATACACCTCGCCACGACCAAATCCTCTATCAATACTAGCTTTATTTAAAATCATTGCATCTTCTATATCATACCCAGAATAAGACATCACTGCTACCATAGCATTTATACCCGATGGCATAAACTGTTTACTTCGAGTACCAACTATAGGTTTTTGCGCATAAGTAAGAATATTAAGCACAGTGTCATATCTTTCTCTATAAAAAGTGTGAATAAATCCCATTGCTTGTTTAGACATAGCACATTGATAAGTATTTCTTGGTGATTGATTATGATTTGGGAACGGGATCAAACTTGCAATATAACCTAACAATGTGTAATCACATAATTCCATATGTGTATATAAAACATTCTCTTCACTAAATTTAAACTGTAAATCAAAATTATTTTCCTGGTTTTCAAAATCTAAACCTGTTATTTTAGAAGGATCAAAAAAAGAAATCAAAGAATCGTTGCATTCATTTACGTCTATAAATTCTATTTTGCCTTCAGAAAAAGCTAAATCAATAGTTTTATATTTTTGCTCGATCAAATCAATATCATTAGCAGTCAACAAAGTTTTATTATTTTCTAAAATAAATAAAGGTCTGCATAACCTGCCTGAATCAGTTGAAATATTAATAGTTTTTCTTGTTATTTGTTTGCTAACCGAAGTTGAAGGTGAAAAAATATTTTTATTCCTTAATTTTCTAATTTGTTGAATAAAATCATCAGGATCATTGGTGGCACCTAAAAAGGACCCATTTAAAAAGATAGAATATCCACTTTCAATATCATAAGGTTTACACCTCATATAATGTAAAATTTTCATTTTTTGGATAATTTTTTCAGTCTGATCATCTTCTGAATCTTTAATTTCTAAAACTATTTCTTCATGTGAAATTTTTTTATAATCAGATGTAATATGTGCTAATAACGAAAGATTCTTTACTAACCCACAAGATTCTCCTTCTGGAGTGTCATTGGGGCATAGTACACCAAAACTGCTAGTATGTAATGCTCTAGGACCAGAAACCTTTCTAGTTTTCTCAAACTGTGCCTGTATTCTAGTCATCATTCCAATAGCAGAAGTGTAAGATAAACGGGAAAGTACTTGCGACACTCCCTTTTTTTCCATTCTGAACCTTTTAAGTGTCCAATTACCAGTAGAAATTGCTCTGTTAAATGAGTTAGTAATTAGATTTACCTGTAAATTTAGGTAAGAAAGAGCATCAAAATTATCACTCCTTGTTCGTGATAATACCTTGTCAATTGATTTTTTTAATTCTGCATTAAAACGTATAAATGTGTCCTCAAAAAGTAAAGCTAATAACTGACCTGATAATTCAAATCGTTTATTTCCAATAAAATCTATGTCATCAACATTATCATCAAGCAATAAATATTTAGCCATAAAACATAAAGTAATAGCTTTTCTCAGTTGATTTATACCTTCATTTGGTATGTTTGGTAAAATTACATCATTCATCAATTTTCTTGTTTTTTGAGCCTTGTCAATTTTTTGTAAAGAATCATCATACGTTAATTTTATGTAATTATACAAATATTCTAAAGCTTGTTTTTGAGTGAATATTTGCTCTTTTGAACAATGTTCGAGTGAAATTTCAACAATTTCAATTATTTTTTGGTCATAACCAATATATTCTGTTATACTTTTATCGCTTGTCATTCCTAAAGCTTTCAAAACAACAATCAATGGCACATCAGAAGTAAAAATGTTATTTTTTACTGATAAAATAGAATGTTTATTCAAATATATTCCAGTTTTACTTTTTCTATTTACAGTAGAAGAAGTAACAGATGCTACCCTTTGATGTTGTTTATCTGGTTCAACTATTATTCTATTTTTTGATAACTGTTCTTGAATTAGTATGACTCTTTCTACCCCATTCACAACAAAATAACCTCCAAAATCATTAATACATTCTTTACTTTGATAAATTATCTCATTCTTTTTAGATTGAGATTTTATGATTGGTAATTTAAAACGTCCTTCTTCAAAATTAAGTATATGAGAAGATTTGTTATCTTCCCATAAATGACAAAGTATACTTCTCAACATAACAGGTATTTTACCAAGAAATACATTATTTTTTGTTAAAACCTGTTTGTCTTTAGTATATTCAATATCAGCATATAAATTTGCTGAATAACTTAAATCTCTCATTCTACACTCATGCGGAAAAATTATTCTTGTGTTCATATCCTCTTCTAAAGAAGGTTTTGTTATTCTTATAGACTTATAAGTCAGAAAAAAAGCATGATCAATATCTGAGTAAATAGTTTTGTTAGCTGAAATTATTGAAGGAATATCATTGATTATGAAAGAATTATAACTTTCTATGTGATGTCTGCTGCAAAACTGTGGTGTTAATAATTCATTTACCAAAACTTGAATTTTATTTAAAACATCCTTTTTTTTCATGGCAAAAATTTTAATAACTTTTTTATTTATAAAAAAATAAAAAATTTAATTCAGAAAATTAATAAAATAGATTTTTTATTTATAAAAAAATAAAAGTAACATTAAATTATCTTATAAGTTTAATAAACATAAATATACGAAAAAAGTATTGGTATTGTATGATTAAAGATTTAAAAATATTAGTGATCCATCCTTGACGGGTTGTTTTGTTATGAAAAATTTTCAAAAAGATTTTTTCTCATAATTTATTCAAGTATTTAGAATTCTCATTTATTTTTTTCTTTCTTTTTCTTCTAGGATAAAAAATAAATTAATTTATATTTTTCTGATTCTAATATTTGTTTAGTAATTTTTACTTTTATAATTCTATATTATATAAAACTAATATGCCTATTCTAAAAAAATTGGTTTTAAGAAATAAAAGTAACAATTTGTTATAAAATTTTTATATTCCCCCTATAATTAAATATTTAATTGTATTTAAAAATATAAATTAAAAAATTAATCTACTCTTAATGACACCTGATGAAT
Source organism: Chrysopa pallens (assembly GCA_020423425.1). NCBI lineage: Eukaryota > Metazoa > Arthropoda > Insecta > Neuroptera > Chrysopidae > Chrysopa > Chrysopa pallens. The sequence goes on along the minus strand of CM035597.1, from coordinate 512,507 downwards.
TCGAGACGATTTGTATTAGACTCAAAACAAAACAGTTAATTCAATTTTAAAAGGATATCTGGTATATTAAAAATGAAAAAACATGCACTTATTGTAATAATAACTATAAACTTGTACATTATATGCGAAGAATGGACATGCTTGCATGGATATTTATGAACACTTTATATACAAAGTATAATGAATATACTTCAATAAGGTTGAGTTCGTTTTTTGATAAATTTAGAATCTTATTAAACACCGTAGCCAGAATAGTATTTAAATATGTTACAAGACAGCCTTTGTACAGTATAAAAAGAGAATTAGACGTATCAGATAGTTGCGTTGATTGTGTAATTAAAAAGATAAAATCTAGAATTTCTAGATTCATTCTTCTGACAATATACTAAGCAATACTGTGTGGAGTCTAGACCACTCCTAATTTACCCTTTTTAAGTAAAATGACTATAGACAAAAAAAGTCTAAAAACTGTCAAAAATACAGTAAAACCTCTATATATGACACTCTAAAAAGGGTCGATTTTCTATATATGGCATTTTTCGGTTTTTTTGCTATAAATTTTCCTATAAAGTATATGTGATTTCAGACCTCTATATATGACATAGTTTACTTTTTTGGTAAAAATATATATACTTAACGGGAAATTAAAGACCTCTATATATGGCATTTTATTAAATAAAACTCTATATAAATATAAGAAAATTTTTTAAAAAAGACAAAATCTTTTTATTCTTTATTCTATAAGTGCCTATGCCAAATATAGAGGCTTGTTGAAATTTATAAAATTTTTAAATAAAAAAAAAAGATTTTTGAGATTTAATAATTAAAAATATAAAAAATTTTTTAATTTTTGATAAAAAGATATCAATTTTTAATAATATTTTAGATACCAGCTATTTATTAAAAAACTCATTAATCTGCTGCTGCAAATCATAAACTTTATGTGAAAATTGCGGACAATTTTCCGCGGTAAATTTTTTAACTTCTTTTAGATTATTTAAAAATACTTGATAAGCCGTTTCAGAAATACCATACATAATGTCCGATATTGAATCACAAGGTACATCATCTAATAAAGAATAGTAAAGCTCTTCAGATATGTAATTCGTAAGCACTTCTCATTTAGAATTATATTCCAAAAATTCCACTACGTTGACATCTAAATTTAATTTTTCATTCAAAGTTTCCAACTTTTTACTTATTTCATTACATAATTCTTCATCTTGCATTAATGTATTGTTTTCTCTTTCATATAAAACTCTAAAACAATTTTTATATGTGCTACTTGTTATATTTTTAAATGCTAAAGTAATCAAATTAATTGCATCGAAAATGTTAAACCTTTTGAGTTCCTCATTAAAGGTCGCAAATGAATATGTTATAATTTTATTAAGAAACAACCTCTTGTAGTGTCTTTTAAAAGATGAAATTATTCCCATGTCAAGAGGCTGTATTATCGAAGTGGTATTTGGGGGCAAGTAAAGAATTTTGTTATTTGAAAACTCTTGTATTTTATGGGCTGCACAATTATCCATCAACAATAATATATTCCTGTTTTCTGAAATTAAATTACTATTAATTGCTGCAAGATATTTATGAAATATATTTTTTGTAATCCATGAGGATTTATTGTGTTCATAATTTACTTTCATTGCTGTGCGGTCCACATTCTTCAAGGATCTTGGTGATTTACTCTTTCCTATTATGAGGGGATTGAAATGTTCTACCAAATTGTTAACCATAATCAATATGGTAAATCTATCTTTTAATTTTTTTCGACCAGATATGCTGTTGTTTTTTAGCTTTATTGTTTTATTTGGAAGCATTTTAAAGAATAAGGAGGTCTCGTCCAAGTTGAAAATCTCTTTGTTCTCGTAATTTTCTAAATAATTTGAGATGAATTCTTCCTTGAAACTCCGGGCAGCCTCGTAATCAGCAGAATAAGACTCACCATTAACACCTACAAAGGAAAGATTATTTTTCAGTTTTAACTTTTTGATCCAACCATTAGATCCTTTGAACTCATAATATCCTTTATCAGTAGCAAACTTAAGCGCAGTAGTTTTTAAAAGATCGTATGATATAGGTATAGAGTGTTCATTGCATAATTTGATATAATTTAATACAAATTGGTTAATTTCTTCAAATTTATCTCGCTTGTTACGCTTTTGAGGAGACTCTTCAAAGTTAAACTTTTTTCCCCTCTTTTTATTATCCTCCTTGATCCTAAAATAGGTTCTCTTTGATATTTTATATCATTATAAGATGTTTTCTATGCTTTTCCCTTCGGCTATGTCGTTTAACATTTCTTTTTTTCTCTAAAGCTTAAATTTGTTCTTTCTTTGATCATTTTATGGATTAAATTTTAAAAAATTAAATAATTAAAATGCCATATATAGAGGTCTTTAATTTCCCGTTAAGTATATGTATTTTTACCAAAAAAGTAAACTATGTCATATATAGAGGTCTGAAATCACATATACTTTATAGGAAAATTTATAGCAAAAAAACCGAAAAATGCCATATATAGAAAATCGACCCTTTTTAGAGTGTCATATATAGAGGTTTTACTGTATATATATGTAAAATAAATAAAAAATAAGGAGTATAAACTTTATTCTACTAAAACAAGAAATATTAGTATATTTCTAGAGTATCTCTTCAGTGGAGAGATACTCCCGCGGAAGCCTCACAAATACAAATAATATTTTTCAAATAGATAAAACTATGTTGAACTACAAATTAAAAAACTCCAGAGGAAGACCTTCTTTTAATTATATTAACTTGTTGTGTCTGGTTGAAGTTAGAGAAAATATACTAAGGTTTTTGCTACTATAATACCAGTGTCGTACCGGGCTACGACTTAGAAATTTCTAGAAAAAACAAAATATTTATTTTATTATTTTTTACCCCCAAGAATGAAGCTAGAAGGAAGAATTATTAATAAATCACTCATTACTAACCTTTTACTTTATAATAAGATCTTACAACCAAGGTACGACAACCAGACAAAAAAACAGAGCACAATTGTACCAATAATATGTACTAAGTTACAAGTAACAATATAATCTGGATAGGTGAACATAAATCCTACAGCAATCTTGGGAAATTTAAATTCTATCATCGTATAGCATGTCATAAATATGAATTTATGAATTTAGACAATGGGAGATACACCCAAGCTATAAAATCGTTTCATAACGAAAGGAAACTAAAAATAAAAAGAAGAAATGGGCTATTTACTGAAAATAGACAAAGATTTTTATTTGGATTTTGTTATTACTTTAATAATAGAGCTGATTTTTTATAGTTATTTTGATTGCATTATAATTAAATAGTTATTTTAGTATATTAAACATTTCATAATTATTAAAATGTTTAATTATCTTTTATTTAATTGGATATTTTGTTTTTTATATATATTTTTAGATAAATTCAATAACCTTTAGAAAAATTAGCATATCACTTTGTCATTTTTCGAAATTTATAAATTGATAAAAAAGTTAATTTAAAATATTTTATAATTATTATTTTTATATATCAAAGAAAAAATTTTTACATTATAATTGTAATACAAGTTTTTTTTGCATGATCCATCCTGTTAGGATATAAAATTTATAATTTAAAAAAATTATCTTAGACTTCAAATAGTTTAACAAGTATTACTAAACTCATTAAAATTAATTTGTACAATTTTTGCAAAAATAAAATTTATTTATATTTTACTTTTTAATAAAATTTAAAATCTATATATTCATGATTAAAAGTTGTGAACAAAGTAAAATATTTTATATAAAATGAAAAGTTGAATTTACATTAACAGGAATAAAATTTTTAATATCAAATTTTTAAGTTTAAATATGAGCTGAGTATTTTACTTGGGTAAAGATATTAATAAAAATACCTTTGTTGATTTGTAAAAAAACAATAAAATATTAAATTTACAGTGCCAATGATTCCTGAAAATTTAAATACCCCTAGGGCTCAATTTAAAAATAGTAATTTTAAATTAAAAATTAATTTTTACTTCAACAAACCAATAGGACAAGAAATAATAATAAAGGTTATTTAAAATATTTTTGTAAAAATTTTTTAAATAATTAAAATCACAGACACAAAGTACCAATAGACTCTGGCACACTGTATTGTTATTAACTCTTTCATCAACTTTTATTTTCTTATATTAGAATTTCTATTTTATTAAGAAATTTACATAAAATTTTAATTTTGCGAATAAAAAAAATATATCTGAATATTATTATTTATTAAATTCGAATCTTTGGCTTTGAATGTAATATCCTTTCGAAATTACAAATTTCATAAAAAAAAACATCGGAAATCTCAATACATAAGAAAGGAGTCAAATTATATAAAAATTTGGAAACAATTTGAGCGCATTTTTAGAAATTTTATAAAAATTGCGTATTTTATTCTAATAATTATTAAATTATAATAATATCACAAAAAATATGTTTATAGAAAGTATAAATATTAAATAATGTTTTATTTTAAAATTTTTTACGATTTTCAAAGATTTTTTTTTTATTTGTCAAATAAAAGATAAGAAAATTTTTATGATAAAAGTGAATGATATAAAAACAAAAATAATATGAAGGGTAATAAATGATATTGTTTTTTTGGATAATAAGTGTGGAATCGGCAGATAAATGGATAAAATCTTGGTGCTTTGATTTTGTAAAAAAACAAAGTTACGGCTATCTTATCGGATATGAATATTTAAGAGGAGCATCCTTTCTATTAAAAATGATGTTAGACTCTCCACTTGAATGGTCAACTAGAATGAACATAGATGATAATATGAAAAAAACGTTTTCTGTTGATATAAATTATCTAATAACCAAGAAAGAAAAGTTAGTGGGGCTATTAATGATACTCGAAAAAATTTTAAAGAGTTTTGACGAATTTAAAGCTAGTTTATTTGAATCAAACATTCGACTTAATGATAAAGTTTTAGATTTTCAAATAAATTTGAATCGTGATTATGCGAATATTCAAAAGGTCTTTAAAAACCTAAAAGACAATACGTTAAAAAACATGATTAATAACATTTTTGATTTTTTTTGGACAACATATTACATAAGTGATAATCCTTCAGATGCCGAAACAGGATTATATTCTTGTTTGGAACAACTTGAAATTTTTTTAAGTGATTATAAAATTATTCAAAGTTTTCGATCTACGACGTATCCTTGCTGCGTTAATCCTTCTTATATGAGAAAAAATTAAAATTATCAAGCAAAAATTTTAATTAAAACATTTAAAATTAAATTTAGAGTTTTTTAAAATATTTTAGTGTTTCAACAATTTCTTAGTTGTTAAATAATAAACCTTTTAATAAAAATTATAATATAAAATAAGCTTTGAGTTTTTAATGTGTTTTAAGACCAGCTTAATTATATGATTTGAATACTAGAGAATAAATTAGACAAAAAATAATCCTTACATTTCAATAAAGAAAAGCATGAAAACAATTTGAGAAAAATATTTATCATATTCTTTCTCATAGAATATTTAAGAAATGGTGCATATAATTTAGGTTATAATATTATGTTATTGATAATATAATAATTTTCAAAATTAATTAATCTGAAAAATATTAAAAATTTTCTTTTGAATATTAATTTGTTTTCTCAATTATCTAAATATTTAACACATATAAATATGTTTATTGTCTTTTTTCTTTAATTGAAAAATCAATTTTTTAAAACATTTTTATGTTTTAAATTATCAAAATAACATTATTTTTTATAACTTTTTGAAAGAGATTAAGATATTTTTTTTAAAATTATTTTGTTGTAAATTTCTTTAATTATCAAAATTGAAAATGTCTTTAAAAATTTTTATCTTTTTTACATTAAAAAAATTTACAACAAAATAATTCTAAAAAAATAAGTAATCTATGAATATATAGAAATATAATTTCTAATGATGACATTTATTAATTTTTTTAGAAATTATATTTTGATTAAAAATGGTTTAAAATTTGTAAATTATATTATGCATTTAATACTTTACAAGAAAAGCGCAAAACTAAACTTTGTTTTTTTACATAGGAAAATTTAGGAAAAACAATCATTTTTATAAAAGACGGAATATTTACTTAGACTAGTAGAAAATATAGTAAATAAAAATTTTTATTTTGTAAATTATACCAGTTGGTTTTTTGATTTTTAAAATCTTTTAAAGCCATATTAAAATATTTTATGAAAATTCAAAAATATGTGTTGTTTGAGTTATTAAGAAATCAAATTGTAATCTTTTGTTTTAAAACATACCTTTAAGATAAAGGGTAAGTATTAAAACATAAAATCCTGCATATAATTAACTTTTTAAAAAAATTCTTTATATTTCTATGTGTATTTTTTTAATTTGATCTTTTGATTTTTTTACGGAAATTCAAAAAATTTTATAAATATATAAAGAACAATTTTTATTTTAAAATGATAAGGTTACAAAAATGTTTTATTATACAATTTAATTTGATGTTATTATCATTAAATTTTCAGTTTACCAGAAATACAGAGGCTAACGAACAACCAGAAAACCAATTTCATCCTGAATCACTTAGATCTCCCAAAGCCATTCGACCTTTTTTTTATAGCTTATATTCTCTTGAAAATAATAAGACAAAAGATAATGAGTTAAGTTTATTGTTTGGTGTTACAGTGGATAAATTAGTTTCCCAAGCCAGTAAGATTGATTTTAGTCAATACCCAGACAAAACAATTTTAATGGACAAGGACGATGAAAGTATTTATCTACAAATTATTTATAACGATAATGGTAGTTTTTCTTTGGTATCTAGTGAGTCACTTATTATCAAAATTTCTAAAAAAGTCAGTAAATTACTAAAAAAGAATTATCTTACCAATGAGGATAGACAATTATTTTTATTTTTACCAAAGAAATATCTAAAACAGTTGCTTATTAATAATAACTTCATTTCAAAAAACGATGATAATGAGCAAAAGTCAATTACACCTCAAGATGTATTTCCAAAAAATTCAAAAAGCTTTTTTAAAGGTAACTTAGCCGACAACAACAATTCAGAAGGTGTTTTACCAGATAACAAATTAAAATTCCAAGATACGAATAAATATTATTTCAGGATAAAAAAAAATACTTTGTTTCCTAAAACACAAACAAAGAAAATAAGAATACAAAATAACTCCGTTTATGATATTTCTATGTTTAAATCAGCCGATGGGGTCAAAGAAAAAGTTGAAAACTTTAACGACGAACTCTATTATAATAGAGGAACTACAGATGGTCCAAGTCTCAAAATAAAGCCCACTGAACCTCAAAGCAAAATTTTCGAACAAATGACAACAAGTTCACCTTTTTTAATGAATTTAGATAAAAAAAAATATTGAAAATTCGGATAGAGAATATGATCAATCAAAAACTAGTGCATCTAATTTAGGATCAGAAAACGATTTTGAAAATGAAATAAGCAACAAAGAATTCGAATTTAAAACATTTGAGTCATTTAAATCCTTCGAATCACCTGAAAAAGACATGAAAACAGAAAGTAATTTTAATTTATCCTTAATTGAAAAGACTACAGAAACTTCGAGATTAAACAATATTAAAAGCTCCAAAATTAGTCAAAATAAGTCCATAGTTAATTTACAAAATAATTATTCAGAAAAGACGGAAGAAAAAACAATAGGAATAGAACCCAGATTTGATTCTGTTACAGAGGAAAATAAAAACACCATTACGAGTCAATTTGAATCATCTAAAGAACAACATTTAATACCGAATTTTACAAAACCTAAAAGCAATTTTGGAGTTATAAGGGAAAAAATACCCACAGAAAGATATATTAGTAATTTATCTACAAATGCTGAATCTCAAGGCTTATCGATGAATTCAAACATTCAAAACAAAAACAAGCAGAGAACTGAAGCTTTTGAAAAAACTGGTGAACTCATAGCTAAAGTAGCAGTTGAGGCAACATTTAAGAATGTAGACAGAGCTAAGGATGGCGCTATCCTTGGTTTGGATAGAGCCGATATAATATTATCTAATTTAAATCCAGAATCATCTGGCAATACAAATCAAATAGATGAAACTAAACCTTCCAAACAAGAAGAATTTATTTCGTCTCAAAACAAAGACAGTTATACGTTGAGTAATAGCGAAAAAAATCACACTGTCGGAACAAAGCCAAATACTTCTCATAATAGCTCTAAAGTTAATCAGACAAACAGCATTGATACTGGAAGCCAAGTTCGTGAAGGAAAAACTGATTTTGAAACTAAACCCCTAATAGAAAGAGAGAATAAAAGAAACAGCTCTATGAATTCAGGAACTATTGATTCTGTTTATAATTTGAATTTTCAGAATCCTAACAAAGAAAGCATTAAAACGAAGGAACTTACAAATACACATGTCATTTCACCGAACAAAACTACTATTTCTAGCTCAGAAAAAAACAAAAAAACTAAAAACAATGTGATAAACAATAATTCAACAATATTAAGTAAATCTGAAAATATTACTTCTTTAAATTATCACAAGACAACATCAACTTTAAAACCAAAATATTCTTCGACTACTATAACTCCTTATATTTCAACTACTACAAATTTAAACAAACAGTTTACGACTAAAACAAGCAATAGAACAGATAAAAACAAACAAGACTTATCAAAGAATTCGATTAAGGAATTAAATCCGTTTAACACCAAAACCAGAGACATACAAATATCTGGCTCTATTATATTAATTTTGACATTTATAATAACATTACTAAGATATTTTAAATTTTTAAAAAATTGATTGCGTAATAATTTTCATCTTAAATAAAATGTTGTAAAAATTTTTCTCGTAAAAAATATTTTTTTCTTTTCATTTTTTAATATTATCTTTAAAAATTTCTTAATTTAAAATATTTTTAATTCTTATGTAATTAAATAAAAACCCAAAACGAACGCTTACATTTTCAAAATTTAAAAATAAATGTTTAGCATACACATTTTTATTTTTTGTTTTACTTTTTCAAACAAGGTTTAAAATATCTTAAATAAGTCCGTTTGTATTTTTTAATAGTTACTTAGATTCGTATTAATATTTGTATGAGTTTCTTTTAAAATATATAAATTAATTTTTTAGAAATTTATCTACATCTTTTCTTTGAAAAGATCGAAAATATTTAATATTTAAGAGGCCAACCAATTTATTTAATAATGCTTAATTCCAAAATACTTATATTTTAAATTCAATTTATAAGGTTTGTATTAATTCTTGGAAGATAATTTTAAATAAAGTACATTTATAAAAATCAAATATTTCTTAAACAAAAAATGAAAAGTTTTTTCTTTAGGCTTAATATATGCTAGAGAAGCTTATAGAGAAGATTACTTTTTTGATCTGACCATGTACTCAATACGCTAGGTTTGCAATATACTGTAAAATTTTTTATAAACCTAGAAAATTTATAAGAGTGGATTCTTGTAGCTGCTATTTGATTGGCAGCTTTAAAGGGTATAAATTCTATAGATGGGGTTATTTATAAAAGGAAGTTATTATAATTTATCCAACTATCTCCTTTAAATATATATAATCAAAAATTTAAATAAATTATGGATCCAAGAAATATTCTTTAATTAGAAACCCTAAGTCGGTAGACCCCGTAGCTCATCCAACCAGCAATATTTATAAATCAAAAACAAAGGTTGTTTTTATATATATCGAAAAATATTATCGTGACTTTGATATGTGTGCTCACGATTGTTTCTTCTTCTTTGAGAATATGTTGTAAAAAAAGAATTTTGTTTCATGCTAGGAGTTTATTTATTTTTTTTATAAATGGAAATTTCAGGGTTACCATGCTCTACCTCCTTCACACGTCTGAGATGGCAAATGCTGTGCCATTGTGAGAAATTGACCTTATCAATCAGAAATACATTTTCATTCCCTTTAATATCAGCAATTTTATAGGGGCTGTGCCATAAGCATTCAAGCTTTTTGTCACTATGATTTTTTACAAATACAGAATCTCTTTTCTTATAAACCATATTCTTTCTCCTTGATTTTATTTGCTTCAATAGCTTTTTTTTTATTTGTTTCATGGCTTCGTAAATTTGGGGGTAATTCACTTCTTCTACTCTTTGTATTCCCAATAAATTTGATTTCTTAATGATGAAATTTGGGCTCATCAAAGTGTTTCTATTCGTGGTATTGTTTAGTCCATATTCAGCTATTCTAATAGCTTCCTCGGGTGTTTTTTCCTTTCTATAAATTCTAAAAGTAGTGTTGATAATTCCATTTATTCTTTCGGATATAGAATTTGCAGCTGGAGTATATGCACAAGCTGAAAATGGTGTTATCTTAAATTCTTTACATGTTTCTTTGAACATCGAACTCATATACTGTTTTCCTTGATCGCTTAGAATAAATTTAGGAGTGAATTTTTCATTTATAAACCTTTTTAATTTATTAACAACAGATTTAGCCGTCAGGTCATTTATAATAAAGAGTCGAGTATAGCGACTAAAGATGTCAGTAAATGTGATAATGTATTTTTTTTATTATCAGTATAGTATTCATCTATCACCGGATCTAAAATGTCTGTACTTATTTTTTTTTCTAGGTTCACGTGCTATGATAAAATTTCTGAGGGTGCCATAATTGTTTCTAAAATGTTTGTTTTGTTGACATTTTATACAGTTGGTAACTATAAATTCAATTTTTTCTTTTAGTTTCGAAGTAGTTATTTCAGGGTTTAAGGTGTTATACATCTTAGAAATTCCTTGATGATTTAATACAGCATGTAAATAATTTAATAAGTCATAAGAGTTTTCTTTGAAAAAATATAATTGATTATTATTTTTTAAATAAGAATAATATTCCTTTCCTTGAATAAAAATAGATTTTTTTATCAAATTCTGCTCAATGATTTCGTCATTGTTAATTTTTTGTAATTCTATTATCTCGTTTAAAAATTGAAATCTTCTTTTTTTATGTTTGACATTGATAAATTTCTACTATAAAAATCTTCAGCAAAATTTTCTTTTCCTGGTATATGTCTAATTTCTAGATCATACTCACTTAGAATTATTTTCCAACGTTGCCATCTTGAAGAATTGTAATCTTTATCAAATGTTATATTGCAATTGTTTGTAAAAATAATAATTTTAGCATTATAAATGATTACTCTAAAAAACAGAATTGATTTAACTATAGCACAGCACTCCTTTTCTACTATATTATAATTAAGTTCACTGTTTTGGAGCTTTTTGCTGTAAATTCCTAAAATATTCTTATTTTGTATAAGGATGCCACTGATTCCAGTGTTACTAGCTTCTGTATAAAGTAAAAATTCTTGTGTAGTATCAGAATGTGCTAACTTAATATTTAAATTTATTTGCTTAAATATGTCTTGTATTATTACATTGTCTTGGGCATTCCATTTTTTCCAATTATAAGTTTTCAATTTTTCGGTTATTCTATGTATTTTATCACTTAAGTTAATTACATATGGCCCGTACTAATTCAGAATACCGATAAGTTTTTGTATGTCTTTCACTGATTTAGGTTTAAACTCCTTAATATCTAACTTTTTTAGTCTATTCACATCGGCTCTTCTTCCAGAGGAATCGATTATGTTCCCTAAATAAGTGACTTCTTCAGTTAGAACGTTACTTTTCTTGTAGTTTATCTTTATATTATTTTTAATTATAATTTCTAATATTGTTTTTAGATGATCTCTGTGAATTTCTAATGATTTACTATGAATTAAAATATCATCCAGAAATATTTTTACGAAGTCAAATCTACCAAAGAGCCTTTGCATCGCACATTGAAATGTCCGGGGCGCGTTTGTGAGTCCAAACAGCATTCGTAGAAATTCATAATGTTCGCCAAGAATCACAAAAGCTGCCTTGTGAATGTTTTTTTCTGACATTTGTATTTGATAATGTCCACTTAAAAGGTCTATTTGCGAAAATTTTTTACTCCCGTTTAAATTTAGTAACTGATAATTCAAGTCAGAAAACGGGAAAGGAACGGGAACGGTGTTTTTATTCAGTTCTCTATAATCTATTACTAGACTTATTGTTCCGTCTTTTTTTGAAATGGGGAAGGCGGGTGAAGCGTACAAGGAGTTACTCTTCCTAATTACTCTTTTTTCAAGTAGTTTTTTTATTTCCTCTTGAACAGCTGATCTCAGTTTCTGAGCTATGTGAAATTCCCTTAATTGTATTATTTTGTTAGAATCTTTTTCAATTATTTCATGTTTAAAATTTAGAATTAATCCAACTGCTTGTGGTGTTTTTCTTATATTTCTATATCATTTTTATTATGTCGTTTTCTTGTCTAATGAGAGTATGTTTATCGTGTAATGCTGCCTTTATTTCATTTTCTTTTTGTGTAGAATTAAGGGTCGAGTAGTCAGTTTTAAAGTCGTTGATTTTAAGAAAAGATTTTTTTGTGTTTATAGTGCAATTATTTTTCTTAAGGACTCGTAACCCAGATTTGACTCGATAGGCATTTTATCTACGATGTAGAAAATTTCTTCAAACAACAAGTCAGAAAATCCATATATGGCAAATTTCATTTTTATTAAACTTTTATCTCTTCACATGTGTTATTAGCCGTAATCATTTTTTTGGGTACAAGAAGTTTTATCGGTTGTAAATCGTTAAGTTTATTTACTGTCGGTCTAGAAATGTAATTAAATTTGGCTCCGGTATCAATTATAGTATTTAATTTCCCATGCTCTGTTTGTAGTAATAGTTTAATTTCATCTTCTTCCCTTATGGGTTTCGATATATACACTATGCACAAAAAAAAACTGGCTAGTCATATATAGATGATTTTTTATGTTCCTCCTCTAGAAAAGAGACAAAGGCATATACAAACAAGGACAAACCTGTGTTCTAAATTTTATGGTGTTTCGCAATCTCTAAATTAAGTTACTTTTAGATAGCTTTAAATATTGTTTTTGTTTTGTATAGCAAAAAAAAATTTGGCCAAGAAAAAACCCCGCCAAAGACCCCTCCGAAAAGAGCTATATAAGGTAAAGAAATCCAAACCCATACATTATATGAGGCAAACTATGAGTTCTATGCAAAAATCTTACGTTATATTTTTAAGAGACTTAAATATGAGCGAACGTGAAATTTCAGCTAAAACTGGGATTCCAAGGTCAACAGTAAATTATATTTTAAAAAAATATAGAGTTTTTGCTACAGTAGAGAGAATTGAAGGCTCTGGAAGACCTTCACTTTTTACAACTGCTATTAAAGAACATATTGAAAATTATCTAGAAGAGGATCCAAAAATTAGTGTTCCGAAATTAAAACAAAAACTACAGGAATCAACAAGGTTTACGATGTGTAATCAAACTTTAAGAAATTATTTACATCAGTCTGGTTACGATTCTTACAAGGTACAAAAAAAACCAAAGCTTACAACTAAACAAAAATATAAAAGATTGGAATGGAGCAAAAGTCACTCTGAAAAGGCAGACATCTTTTGGAAAAATGTGATTTTTTCTGATGAATGTAAATTTAATATGTACAACTCAGATGGAAAACATATATGCTGGAGAAAACAAGAAAATTCTTTAAATGAAAAATACATCAATGGTACGGTAAAATTTGGAGGCGGTAATATCATGGTATGGGGATCTATTTCCTATCTTGGAAAGAGCAGTTTGGTTTTTATTGAAGACAATATGGATAGATATCAATATGTAAACATCATTTCTAACAATTTGAAATCAACTGAGCAAAACTTGGGTATGAATCTTTCGTGTTTCAACAGGACAATGATCCTAAACACACTTCAGCTCATGCAAGGAATTTCTTTGAACAAAATGATGTTAAAGTTTTGCCTTGGCCTTCCCAGTCCCCGGATTTAAATCCGATTGAAAATATTTGGGCCTTTATGAAAAGAAGATTAGCTGGTAAAAGTTTTAAGAACAAATCTGCGCTAAAAGAAACTTTAATTAAAGAATGGAACGAAATACCATTAGAAATGATTCAAAAAACTATTATATCAATGAGGAAGCGGATATTTATGGTTATTAAGAACAAAGGTGGTCATATTTCTTATTAAATTTATTTGGCTAAATTTTTTTTTGACATGATTTTTGTTTTTTAACTTTTTTTATGAAAATTTTTAAAAAATAGGGGGCGTGTTTAGCCACCTAAAAACAAGAAATGCTTTTTTAACACAAGGCTACTTATAAAAAGGTACTCCTCAAATTTTTAACTGTTATTTTTGAGGTAAAATT